>OZ005734.1:231284911-231912411 GCA_963930755.1 Eudasyphora cyanicolor | reverse complement strand
GCAATGTTTTCCGAGAATTTGAAAAAGATCTAATTATTGGCCTGTGACACTTGAGAAAGAACTACCCATATAAAGATTATATTTTTAGCGACAGTTTCTTTGAAATTATAGTTTTACCGAAATATTTGTATAAATTTAATTTTTAACAAAAATTCCATTAATATTTCATTCTGTTTAAAAATTTGCATTTAAATGAAAAATTGTTCGAAATTTAACGTTTATAAGAATTTTCATCGAAATTACAATTTTATTTCATATATCTTTCAGTTTCAAGTGCATTTTTATCAATTTCATATTAATTGTTATCGAAGATTTCATAAACATAAAATTTGATCCTAAAATTCGTTAAAATTGTATTTTTATCGAAAATTTCGTAGAAATTGCAATTTTATTGAAAACGATCAAAATTGCCAATTTATTGAAAATTTTCTCAAATCCAAAAATTCTATTTCGACCAAATATTCTACGGAAATGCAAATTAAAAAAGTTAGACCAAAATGCAATTTCGATAATATGTTTTACAAAAATGCTATTTCAAGTAAATTTTCTACAAAAAGTCAGTTTCTCAAAAATTTTCTAGAAAAAACAGTTTCGACAAAGTTCTCCACAAAATAACAATTTCGACTAAATTTTCTACAAAAATGCAGCATCTCCGATTATTTCATTATTACAAAAATTCTTTGAAATTTCGTTTTTATGGAAAATTTCGTGGAAATTGCAATTGTACTGAATATGGTCAAAATTGCTCAAGATTTTATCGAATTTCATATTCTTGTTGAATATTCTGAAATTGAACGGCTGAACCGTTTTTTACAAAGTTTAAGTCGTTTGAAAGAGAACATGCAGGGTCACTTTTTTAAATTTGGATTTTAAGTTTTCTTGGAATTTCGAAGAAACATCTTTTACCAAAAATGTCTCTGAAATTGTATTTACGAGAATATTGAAAAATTCGAAAAAAAGTTACTGATTATAAATAAAAAACCATAAAAATAGTCCGTTATGTTCTCTTTCAAACGATGTACACTTTGTTCAAGAGCAATTAAAAATTTTCGTAAAACCAAAAAATTATTTTTTAAAAATGTCATCCCCAAAAAATTTCTAAAAATAGATGATAGCGATATCTTATTTTTCCATGTAGCTACTTTTTATAAATTTTTTAGGCAAAAATTAATATTAATAGTCTGACCCTATTCTTTATGAAAATTTCACAGAAAATGCTTTTAAGAACAATATCTTCTGTTTTAAATTTCCTAAAATTAAAATTTACTTGAAAAAACATTACAGAGGAGACAAAACAGTTTCTCTGAACTTTGTTCTCGCCTTCTGCCCTCAATTTTCATTACATTTATTTAATATTTCGACATACTGGGGCAATATCTCCTGAGAATTTGAGAAAGATCGAATTTTTGGCCAGTAACACTTGAGAAAGAACTACCCACATAAAGATTATATTTTTATTGAAAATTTCTTCGAAATTATAGTTTTACCGAAGATTTTGTCAAAATTTAGTATTTAATGAAAATCAAATTTTGTTGAACAATTTTCATTATAATGAAAAATACTTCGAAATTTTACATTACAGATTCAAGTGCGTTTCGTATGAATTGTTATAGAAGATTTCGCAGAAATAACATTTTGTAGTAAAATTCGTTAAAATTGAATTTTCATCGAAATTTTACTGAAAAAGATACAAAATGTAAATTTTTGGAAAATTTTCTCAAATTTGTATCGTAAATTTTGTCGACGTTACATTTTTTATTGAAAATGACTTTTACAGAATATGTCGTTGAAGTTGCAGTGCAAATTTCATCAAAAATATCTAACTAAATTCGAAAAATTCAGCAAAGTTTAAAAAATCATTTTTAAATAAAATATATATTTGGAAAGCATCTTAAACAATAACTTTCATTATTGGTATACACATATTTTATTTGTGAAAGTCAGTGCGCAAATATATATTGTTTTAATATATTAATATATGCGTTCCAAACAAAGTTTCATGATTATCAAATAAAATTTGTTTGTTAACAAATATATAATATTTAAAAAATTCGTTTCCAAATATTCAAACATATCAAAAATGGCGATTTTCCTCCGTGTAGACGCAGACATTGCGTCCAGGCGGATAGTGAGATCCTAAATCAGTATAATATATTATTATCGTAGATAAATTTGAGTAATCTTCGTTTATTTGACCTTTATTATTATACTAGCTGGACCCGGTCCACTTCGTTGCCCCAGACTTCAGATTTCCGATCCCGTTAATTTTTGGACTAATTACGTAGACTGACACCAAATATCTGCACATAATTACATTGATCTCTCTAACAAATTGCTCAAGATATATCAAACACAAAATTTAATTGGCTTATATGGGCGGGGCCACTCCCATTTGTCCGACCCTGCCCATTTTTGGACCAAGCACGTAGACTGCCACCTAATATATATGCACAAAATTAGAGTAATCTCGCTAATAATTTGTGCGAGTTATGTCAAATTTGTGCGAGTTATGTCAATTTCAATTGGGTTTATATCGGCGGGGCCACGCCGATTGGTCCAATCCCGCCCATTTTTGCACCAACCAATTAGACTACCACCTAATACATATGCAAAAATTACAGCACTCTTGCTAACAAATTGTGCAAGATATGTCAATTTAAAATCTTTGTTTATATGGGCGGGGCCACGCTCATTCGTCCAATTCCGCCTATATTTGGACAAATCACGAAGACTACCACCAGATACATGGCACAAAATTACAGCACTCTCGCTAACAAATTGTGTAAGATATCTCAATTTCAAAATTTGGCTTATATGGGCGGTCCACGCCCATTGGCCGATCCCGCCCATTTTTGGACCAATTGAGTAGACCACCACCTAATACATATGCAGTTAAAGCACTCTCACTAACAAATTGTGCAATATATCTCAAATTCAAAATTTGGCTTATATGGGCGGGGCCGCGCCCATTGGTCCGATCCCGCCCATTTTTGGACCAATCACGTAAGTCGCCAGCAGATATATATACACAAAATTACAGCTCTCTTGCTAACAAATTGTGCAAGATATCTCGATTTCAAAATTTAGCTTAAAGGGGCGGGGCCACGCCCATTAGTCTGACCCCGCCCATTTTTGGACCAATCACGTAGACTGCCTCCAGATATATATATACAAAATTTCAGTTATCTCGCTAACAATGTGTGCAAGATATCTCGATTTCAAAATTTGGCTTAAAGGGGCAGGGCCACGCCCATTAGTCCAACCCCGGCTATTTTTGGACCAATCACGTAGGTCGCCAAAAGATATATATAAACAAAATTACAGTTCTCTCGCTAACAAATTGTGCAAGATATCTCGATTTCCAAATTTAGCTTAAAGGGGCGGGGCCACGCCCGTTGGTCCGATCCCGCCCATTTTTGGACCAATCACGTAGACTACCACCAGATACATATGTACAAAATTGCAGCACTCTCGCTAACAAATTGTGCAAGATATCTCAATTTTAAAATTTGTCTTATGTGGGCGGGGCCACGCCCACTTCATATATCGAAAATTCAAGTACCCTATTTTCACCACGCCCCACACATGTACATTCTGTGAAAATTTCAAGAAGATCGGTTCAGTCGTTTAGACGTCTATACGGTACAAACAAACCAACAAACAAACAAACCAACAAACAAACACACATTCTTCTTTATATATATAGATAATTAAATTGTTTAAAAAACTCAAGCTCTTGGTTTTGTAAATTTATTTTCTTTTATTCGATATTTTTGCCTTTCAACGAAAGGCATCATCAGGGAAAAATTAAATAAATGTACGGAGTAATGAATATTAAACTGACGTCGTTGCCGTCTATTGTCATACAACACAACCAAGACCTCGAGCTCGAGCACGAGTTTTATTTAAACAATTTAATTAAATTATCATAGACTTATTTTTATAGATATTATCATCGAAGAGCAGTCAAATTCGAAAGTTTTTCGCTTGAACTCGGAATCTTAGATAATGATTGAAAAAACTGCACTCACCATTTTGTAGTTTCGCCACATTTCCACTCTCAATCAATGCTTTATGACTCCACGAGAGCAAGTTCGGAACACATCAATAATGCCATTTTTAATCAAAACAATGGGAAAAGACTTTCACACAAACGAATGCACACGCGTAGACGAGAAACCGAAAGCGATAGCACAAACGAAGCAAAACACAAAATGAATAAATCCGCGAGTAGGAAACATAATAATTAAAACAGCGCCAAATTCCATTTTCACTAATATCTATCTTAGCTTCCTTCTCGTTTTACCAATATTTAGTTCTTCCACACTTTTACAGGAACATACATATCTATCTCTATATATATAAAAATGAAACGGTCCATCTGTGTAATGGCATCACGTCAGAACGGCTGGACCGATTTGGCTCAATTTTTTTTTCAGTTCTTCGTATTTGCCTGGAGAAGGTTGTTACGAAAGAAAATTTTGGGAAAACCCTCCGGAAAAGTCGGAAAATTGGGAAAATCGAAAATTGCTATTTCTTGCGAGATTCCTACTGTTCCTATCTACTACTCTCTTTTTGAATCCAATTTTTTTTATTAATTTTCTATTAAACAAAAAAGTTTTCTATTAAACATATGTACGAGTATGTGCTATTTTTCTTGCTGCAATTCATTCGAGTTTTGCGTATTGTTACACTGATTTCGCGTATCACATCGACAAACGGTACAAGCATTACGATCAATTAAAATTCAACGCGATATTTATCAGTTCGAAAATTTTTTCAGATAATAAGTTTGAGTATAAGAGGTAAGGTTATCTTATTGGATTGCGGGCACTGCAAAATCATAATTTCGGATGAATGCACGATGGCGCATAAACGAGCTCTGGAGGCAGTTGACCGAACGATGAAGGATTTACGACGTGATTTGAGACAATTTGGTGAGTCTATGATATTGCTCTCCGGAGATTTTCGTCAAACGCTTACCGTCATCCCGAAATCTACTGCCGATGAAATTAATGCATGCCTGAAATCGTGGTCTTTGTGGCGGCATGTCAAGAAGTTGAAATTGACCACGAACATGAGAGTCGCGTCTGGAAGTCTGTGGAATTGATCTCGAATTTCCCTGTTTTTCGCACGGTCATCTGTACGTTGCCTGTCTTCTGTCTTCGTTGTTTGTTCTTTATCACATCGCTCTCTACTGATTTCGATTCCTTTTAAACAAATCGCATTAAAATTTTAACTATCTGTGTTTTATTATCACTCTGGAGTTTATCTGAAGGCGTTAAATTGGGGCGAGGCGAAGTTCGCCGGGTCCGCTAGTGTATAATAAAATAATATTTTGTAGAACAAAATTAGTTCCTATGTTTCACAAATATTGTTTAAACTTATTTCATGAATAAATATTTGTTATAAATGTTAACATTAAGCACTTAAAATTTAAGTTTGTCTTAGACACTGGCATTTTATGTAAAGCCATCGTCACATAACAAACGCCATATTAACCGTCGCGACGGAATCTCCACCGAAGTTAAAAAAGGCAATGACACAACTAAATAGCATTGCCAAGATGCTAATCTGCAAAAGGAAAGTATAAATTTAAAATTGGAAACATTATTCCAATCGTTCTCATTTACCCATTCCCATAAGATCTCATTTTACGAGTATTTACCTCCATTACTCTGCCGCTCTTTGTGTATTCTAAACATGAGTGAGGGAGAGGACCTCAGTACAGAAGAAAGTAGGGATTTACAGAATAGTTAACTCGTTCTAACCAGAGATAGAAGATCGGAAGTTGTTGATGTTGAGAAGAAAAACAATTAATATAATGTTTGTTTTAAAATTTTTTTATTGATTTTCGAACAAATGATTACTAAGATTTTTTATGCAAACAAATGAGCAGAACGGCAATAATTTGTTTGCAGCAATATTTTAAAAAAATGTTCTTTAATAAGTACGTCGCACTCAATTTTGGAAGCTTTCTTATTACAAATATTTTTATATTTTTTAAATTTTCTGGTCAATTACACTATGCTGGGGTTTTTACGAGACAGGTTTGCAAAGACAATAGCAATACATTTAGGGCCTTATTCATAAAAATTTAATGAAGGTTCTTTAACTTTTTATGAATAAGGCCCTTAAACTTGTTTACTAATACACCTACACGACTCTCATTGTCGTAGTCACTGTCTCTGATTTTTTGAAGACAATAAATACCACAGACCTTAAATTAGACAGATGTGCCGTCCGTCAGAAACGTCAAAATCTATCAGTTACGAACGAAAAGGAATGAAGTAACACACATGAAAAAACAGTTTTCCGCGAACATAGCTTGGACTTTTTTCGCACTAATAGATTAATATTAATTTTTTAATTGTGACAATTACAAAAAAAATTCGGAAAAATCGGTCCGAAATCCGCGGAAAATCTCACTCTTAGAAGTTCTACTCGTTGAAATTTCTATTCGTTCGTAACTGACAACTTACTCGCTCCGGGATGACATATCTTATTATTTATTATTTTTGAATAAATTCGGCAAGTGATTTGAAAAATTCGCTGATGTTTCGTTGTAATTTGCAATCACAAAAGATATATTATTATCCAATATTATGGTAAATAGTATTGAACAATATTTGGGTAGTTTGGTTGCATAGAGTGTCTTGTCTGGACATCTACGTCACACACATTTTTTTCCCTTTTTGACAGGTAACACCAAAGTCAACGAATATAGAAGATGTGCCATCGCATGTTTGTTTATATTTTCTAGAGTTACGAATGAATAGAAATGATTTTTCAAACGCAAAAAAATAGTTTTCCGTTGTCTTTTCTTGAACTTTTTTTGACATTAATTTTCTAATCGTAATACTTACAAAAAAAAATCGTGAAAATCGATCTGAAAATACGAGAAAACCCATACTCGTTGAAATCAAATTCCTATTCGTTCGTCACTCTCAGCTACTCGTTATGCGACGGCACATCTTCGTAATTGACTGACTTTGGGTAACACATATTCTCAACATAAAAGTATGATCAAATTTTTAAATGTTAACAGTATTGTCGTACCTATAAAAAATTAAAACTGGTTAGCATTACCGCTATCAGCTAAATTTGTAAATGGGAGCTTTATTACAAAAACCTATAGAATTCTCATTAAAACAATTAATTTCTAAAACTCACCTTACGGAGGAGGGTCTATGTCATATGCAACGATCCAAAAGTGTAACACTTTGAAGTAGTGTCCTAAGACCATAAGTATGTTCGGTTTATGGACGTTTTAGGACATTTGAGCAATGTTCGTCCGTCAGTGTGCCTGCTGGCTAGAGCGCACGATAACACTCGAAAGAGGTATGCGGTATTTGGTACGAGTATACGGTAATATTGTTCTCCATCTCAGGCTAAGTTCGAAGATGGGCCATATTCGTCAACTCCTTCTATTGACCTATTGATTCTTTAATAACTTATATAATACATATTCGAATTATCTAAAATTCCACACATAGTTATAGTTTATTATTCGCTATCACCTCGAGAACAATAGGCGAAGTTCCACGCCCCTTTTGGTACCTCCCACAGAAATGAACGATTTTGAACAAAAATTAACTGCTTTTAGCTCTACATAATATGAGTACTTTAAAGTTATGTAATGCAACCTAAATTTATAATAATTTGACTTAAACAAAAAAAAATTAATTTACGAATATTTTTGATACTGAAAGTTGTTGTGTTACCAAATATAGGTACTTTGTAAATGTCCAAAAAAACTAGATAGAAAGTATTAAACTGTCATGACATCACATACATCATTATAACGAGTTTTCCAATAGGGATGATAGTGACGTTTTGGAGTGACGTTTTGGCCATTTGTAATATGTCATTATCTGTCATTTCCTCATGGAGAGATATACGCAAGAACAAAGTTTACAAAATATTCAGTTTTATTATCAAAGTAATCGTTCTCCAAAAAAAACCAGTAAGGAAAGACAGAAAGTCGGGCGGGGCCGACTATATAATACCCTACACCTACCTACCAATGCGAAAATGGGCATTGCGATAAGAATTTGGCAGTGTTCATACATGTAATAAGCAAACTCTCTCTGCCGATTTTCGTACTGATCGGATATAAAACACGGTTTCTACAGTGCTTACATATCAAATCGGGTGTAACATATATATTGGGACTATGTTTAAATCTGAAGCGATTTTCCCCGAATTTGGCAGTGTTCATACATGTAATAAGAAAACTCTCTCTGTTAAATTTCGTACTGATCGGATATAAAACACGATTTCTACAGCGCTTAAATGTTAAATCGGGTGGAACATATATATGGGGGCTATATATAAATCTGAACCGATTTTCCCCGAATTGCGCAGTGTTTTTTCATGTAATAAGAGAACTTTCTCTGCCGAATTTCGTACAGGTCGGATGTAAAATACGGTTTCTACAGCGCTTTCATGTCAAATCGGGTGAAACATATATATGGGGACTATATTTATATCTGTAGGGTATAAACACTTTCCAGTCGACATACGAACGTGACACCCATGAGCAATATTTTAGCTCTCGTTAAGAGCCATTCACCGATTGTGGCTAGGTGCCACACAGCAAATGAAACAACTGAATTGTTGCGAGAAAAGTTTGAAGATTCGATTATTTCAAGAAATTGTGATATTGAACGGCCTCCAAGAAGTTGTGATTTAACACCATTAGACTATTTCTTGTGGGGTTATTTGAAGTCATTGATCTTTCGAAATAAACCAGGCTCTCTTCAAGCTTTACGAGTCAATATTGAACGTGCCATTCATGACATACGACTTGATTTAGTGGAAAAAGTACTCGAAAATTGGGTTCATCGAATTCGTGCCTGCAGAAGAAGTCGTGGAGGCCATTTGAATGATGTTTTATTTAGAACTTAATTGTATCGATTGTACTTCACATTAAATAAAAAACTTTGAATTTCCTTAACAATAAGTCCGTTTTTTTTGAAAGAAATCTTATCACTCTCATTGGAAAACCCAATATAAGCTTTGAACAACGCGAACTTTTTTTTTGGTCCTCACAAATGAGATGTAGCGCTAAAAGTCTAAATCGGAAGGAACATATATGGGGACTATATCTTAATCTGAACCGTTTATCCTCAAATTTAGTATTGTGTACTAAGTGCATCGAGACTCTCTCAGTTAAATTGTATATGGATCGTTTAAAAAATGTTGCTTATACAGTGCAATTATGCCAAATCGGGGACATATATATGTGAGCCGTTTGTAAATCTGAACCGATTTAATCTTTGGCCAAAGGAATATTTGCAAAATTTCGTTGAGATCGGGTCATAACTGTGATCAGTACATTGATTACAAAAATACATGCACAGACAGACAGACGAAAATATCTACATAAATCCAATCAGAAAGCGGTTATAAGTCGATCGGTATAATAAACGATGGATCTATTTCTTCTCCTTTTGAGTATTACAAACAAATGCACAAAGTACCACAGTGTGGTGTAATGTATAAATATGAACAGGGGAATGGTGATTAACAAGGAAATTAGCAAGTCCGATCGATCTGATGACATAGTTGGATAGAGCACCTCAAATTTAAAAATTAACGGAAATTTTTTTCGTTATAGAATTATCGGGTGATACATTTTGAAAAAATCTAAAAACAAAAGAGTTTTGATAAAATTATTTAAATAGGGAAAAAATTAAAATTTGTTTTCGATAACTCTCTTATTTAATAAAAATCATAATCGATTGCTAAGGCAGATATCGATAACTGAAAAGTTTTCGATGAAAAAAATCGATTTTTTCAAATTTTACTTTGGATAATAAAGCTTACTGATTTGCCGTGGAGCCCATACTTTCAAAATTTCATACAATTCGGTTAAAAATTCAAAAAAATATGTGTGCTTCGATAACAAAGCAGCTAATGGATTAGATCTGCATTTCTGAAATACTAAATTCTGCAGAAACTTCAATACCAAAAATAAGTCGAAATTGGCCCGTACGTAAGACCAGAATCAGCCAGATAGCAAATTTTTAGAATCTTTGATGTGAACAAAATCTTTATAAAATACCAAATTCGGGGAAAATACATATAAAAATTTGAAAGGCAAATATCTCGGGAACTGTAAAAGATAACTTTTAGGCGTAAAACATTTTTTTTGTGAAACTCTGCTAGTAGAATGAAAATATTTTGTATACAGAATAATATGGGGTCCCAAATTGAAAATTAAATCAATAAAGCCACGTTTTGTCGTTATCGGTTATTTGGTTAAGAAACGGTGGAATTATTGCCTTTTTTT
The DNA here is from genome assembly GCA_963930755.1 of Eudasyphora cyanicolor. Taxonomy (NCBI): domain Eukaryota; kingdom Metazoa; phylum Arthropoda; class Insecta; order Diptera; family Muscidae; genus Eudasyphora; species Eudasyphora cyanicolor. The sequence goes on along the minus strand of OZ005734.1, from coordinate 231,902,114 downwards.
ATTCCTCCCACTGTTCGTCTGAGGTGTAAAAATTGCCACGAAAACCACTTATGGTCTTGGCCCACCAATTCCTCATCAATTCGTATTTACTACATTTTAAAACTTAAATTCAAATCACAATTATTTCAACTCCATCACAAATGAACGTATTCTCGGAACACAATTCTAAAACGAAATACAAAAAAGAAGCGATAAACTTGTTCCTGTGCTGGTGCAGCACCACTTGTGGCTTTATTTAGTTGAAAGGCAAATATTTTTCATGGCACAATTGGAGCAGCACTAATAACAACGGAGAGCAATGACTTCCTTCATTCCTCCCTGGCAATCGAAAAACCAAAAAATTAAAACAAACGAAACGAATAAAAACCTAACGAAGGAGCAAAACTATATCCAAAACATTGTTTACGTGCCGTTGAACATACACTGCTAAACTACTCTCTAATTGTTGGCCCAATAAAACCAAGAAAAACTAAACTGTTTGAGTTCAGTGACTTTGTTCGATTGGATTGCAATTCAAAATTAAATAATTTTGCAAACAATTACACTCTACAACAGGGATTTTGTTTTAAAGCTGTAAATATTTGAACAATGAACAACGTCTCTCCGGTTTGAAAAAAAGATAATTTCACAAGAACCAAAATAGTAAGAATAGCTTAAAGACAGACAGGGTCGACTATGTGACACTGTACACCACTATGGTGATCCCCATTTTCGCTAGGAAATTCGACGAAATAATTTTAAGCACTTAATATATACAGGGTGGCTGATGAAAGCTGCTACCAAAAAAAATTTAATAACTTTTTTTCTATTTAATGAATCTGGCTATTTTTTTTTTTTATTTTGCAGATTGATTTTTAGATTTAACAATAATGGATAATTGGTACACTGAAACAAGAATTTGGATTGTCCGCAGCTATCACGCACTGGAGTCCGTAGTTTCGGTTCAAAGAGCGTATAGGGATACGTTTGGCGGCAATCCTCCGAGCAGATGGACCATAAAGAGACTTGTTAACAATTTTTCCGAGCAAGGGACAGTCAACAGAAGACCTTACCATCGAAACCCTTCAGTTCGGACGGAGGAAACAATCGCTGCTGTAGCTGATGCCATACGAAACAATCCAAGAGTTTCGACAAGAACCTTATCTGCTCAAATGGGTATAAGCAGACAGTCATTGCAGTCAATTATGCACAAAGATTTGGAGTTAATCCCATATAAAATTCAAATGGCCAACAAAGTGAACTCAGCAGACTTCCCGATTCGCTTGGAATTTTGCCAGAAGATGCTTCAAATGGTAGAATGAATGGACGGAAACATGTTGAACTGTCTTTTCATGTCTGACGAGGCCCATTTCGATTTAAACGGCAACATAAACAAACAAAATTGTCGAATATGGAGTGCTTCCAACCCACAGATACTCCATGAGACGGAATTGCATCCACTTCGTGTCACAGTGTGGTGTGCAGTTTCATCACGCTGCATTGTCGGGCCCTACTTCTTCGATGAAAACGGTCACACCGTTACAGTTACTGGAGGCCGTTACTTGAGCATGTTGAGAGAGTTTTTCTATCCAGAATTACGCCGAATGAGAATTTCGTTCAACTCTGTGTGGTTTCAGCAAGATGGTGCAACTCCTCACATAGCCCGGCCTCTTATGACAGAATTACGGCGAAAATTTCCCAATAAGCTGATATCCAGAAACTCTACATTCCTCTACATTTTCTTGTGGAGTTATTGCAAACAGGAAGTCTACAAAGCAAAACCAACAAATTTGAATGAACTAAAGCAATCCATTCGAGAAACAATTGCGGCTAATCCCGTCTCAACTCTCCAAGCAGTAATGAATAACTTTTTGGTAAGATGCCGCACATGCATCAACGAGCAGGGGGGGCATTTAAATTCCATTATTATACCCTACACCACACTGTGGTACAGGGTATTATAAGTTTGTTTCACGGCAGATGTTTGTAACACCTTAAAATAACACAGCTAGACCCACCTTAAAGTATACCGATCGACTCAGAATCACTAGCTGAGTCGATTTAACGATGTCCGTCCGTCCGTCCGTCCGTCCATGTAAAGTTGTTCGTCGACTACAGGTCGCAATTTCACTCCGATCGTTCTGAAATTTTGCAGTTTAAAGTATTTCGCGGCTGTTAAGATCGCTATTGAATTTGGTTGAAATCGGTTCAGATTTAGATATAGCTCCCATATATATCTTTCGTCCGATTTGGCCCTTTAGTCCTATAGAAGCTGTATTTTACATCCGATCGTTTTGAAATTTAGAATGGTAGAGTTTCTTGATCTATGAACCAACATTGCCCAATTTGAAGAAAATCGGTTCAGATTTAGATATAGCTCCCATATATATCTTTCGTCCGATTTGGTCCTTTAGTCCTATAGAAGCTGTATTTTACATCCGATCGTTTTGAAATTTAGAATGGTAGAGTTTCTTGATCCATGAACCAACATTGCCGAATTTGAAGAAAATCGGTTCAGATTTAGATATAGCTCCCATATATATCTTTCGTCCGATTTGTTCCTTTAGTCCTATAGAAGCTGTATTTTACATCCGATCGTTTTGAAATTTAGAATGGTAGAGTTTCTTGATCCATGAACCAACATTGCCGAATTTGAAGAAAATCGGTTCAGATTTAGATATAGCTCCCATATATATCTTTCGTCCGATTTGGTCCTTTAGTCCTATAGAAGCTGTATTTTACATCCGATCGTTTTGAAATTTAGAATGGTAGAGTTTCTTGATCCATGAACCAACATTGCCGAATTTGAAGAAAATCGGTTAAGATTTAGCTATAGCTCCCATATATATGTTTCGTCCGATTTGGCCCTTTAGTCCTATAGAAGCTGTATTTTACATCCGATCGTTTTGAAAATTAGAATGGTAGAGTTTCTTGATCCATGAACCAACATTGCCGAATTTTAAGAAAATCGGTTCAGATTTAGATATAGCTCCCATATATATCTTTCGTCCGATTTGGTCCTTTAGTCCTATAGAAGCTGTATTTTACATCCGATCGTTTTGAAATTTAGAATGGTAGAGTTTCTTGATCCATGAACCAACATTACCGAATTTGAAGAAAATCGGTTAAGATTTAGCTATAGCTCCCATATATATGTTTCGTCCGATTTTGCTATTTAGTCCTGTAGCTGTATTTTACATCCAATCAATTTGAAATTTAGAATGGTAGAGTTTCTTGATCCACGAACCAACACTACCGAATTTGAAGAAAATCGGTTAAGATTTAGCTATAGCTCCCATATATATGTTTCGTCCGATTTGGCCCTTTAGTCCTATAAAAGCTGTATTTTACTTCCTATCGTTTTGAAATTTAGAATGGTAGAGTTTCTTTATTCATGAACCAACATTGCCGAATTTGAAGAAAATTGGTAAAGATTTAGCTATAGCTCCCATATATATGTTTCATCCGATTTGGCTCTTTAGATCCAATCGTTTTTATACCCTACACCACACTGTGGTACAGGGTATTATTTAAGTATAAAATGTCCAAAAACAATTTATACATGAATTACAAAATTTATATATCAGAGTTATTCAATATTACGAGAGTGGTGTAGGGTATTATATAGTCGGCACCGCCCGACTTTAGCCTTTCCTTACTGGTTTTTAAAACTAATTAAGATATATTTAATTAAATTTATTGAGCTTTAACATGAATAAAAGAAAACTGAATTCCATACACTGAAAAAAAAAGTTATTTGAGTTTCTTAATGTAGCAATATTCATCAGCCACCCTGTACATATGTAAATACCGTTTCATGTCGAGTGAGTCAATATTTAAAAGCGATATCTCCCGATCGGGATGAAACTTCCGTCAAGTTTAGTCCTATTGCATAGTAGTTATGACACAAAATTTCAACGAATAAGGACGGCCCGAGTTGGAGGGTGTTGAATTTTGAAATTTTGGTCAAACGGTCCTTTTTCCCATCCATATAACCAATTACCTATTGTACGAGTATTTAGAAAATGTTGACAAAATTGTTTTCGATATTTTTAAGAAAATAACAAATTTTACAAAAATATTTGTTTGTGTTAAAATATTTGTTAGGACGCTTCCTTTAAGAGCTTTGTGATCTTTTAGGGGGAAGGTTAGGTTGAAAAGTATATGTCCATGGACATATGTATACTTAAGCCAGTGGTTCGGCCTGTTGTGCGCTCTTTTTTATGATCTTTTTAAGTTAAGTCTGGTAGTATGTATGACCCGAAATATCGGGATATTGCATATGTGAATCTCGGGCGTTGGCATAGAAAATGTTCCATCGTTTCTATGTTTTCCTGCATTGTCGTTATCTGCTATTCCTATGAGCTGCAGATGTGCTTGTAAGCTTGAGTGTCATCTTACAAATCTCGATCTTGTTTATGTTCAAAAAACTACTTGTGTTCTTCTCATTTGGGTCACCCCTCAGTGTCTTTGTAGTGACAGTGATTCAACTCATCCTTCGTGGCTTCGAAAGTTTCCAATTTTCTAAGTTTAGTAATCGAAATTCTCTTACCTTTGAGCCCAAGTTGATTGCCTGTTTATTTCCAATCAGTCCGCTGTATCCGGGTACCTGGATACAGCGAGCATACCCAATGGATAATACGAGTATACCCAATTTACCACATAGGCTGAGTAATTATTTTAAGTTCTTTTACAGTCCAACACAGTTATGGATTTGGCCCTTTCTGACGTAATTGCTTTATCGTCATTTGGCTATCTTTGAAGATATTGACATAATTAGGCTTTGTGGTGTTACTGTGAGTCTGTTCACACACTCCGGGATTGCTCGAACTTTCGTTTGAAATACAGTATTATGATCGGGGTAAAGTTCTGAAGTATGTAAAGTTCAAATTTTGGTTCCTCAATAAAAAGTCCCGGACCGGTACTTCTTCCTAGCTTGGACCCATCCGTGTAGCCGCTGGTTCCCACTGGCACATGAGCCATTTTTGCTCTCCCAGGAGCGTCTGTCTGGCACAAATGCATCACAGTCAGCTGGAAGCAGTACTTCTTGAATGCGCTGGGAGAAATCTGCTGTTTGATTGTGACCAACTAGAGATTATAAAATCTTTTGAGGGAACGACTTGTGGTCTCAATTAACCATTCACCCATCTTTTGTAGACGACCTGCTGTGAGGACTTCCTCATACTTTATACGGATGTCTATTTGTTGGATGTATTGTATAGTCTCCAACGCTCTTGTTGGTGCAGTTCTAATTGCCCTGCCTAGGCCTACACAGAACATATGTTGAACTTTTTGCGATGTATTATGGTGTGGGAGGTTGAAGTAAAGTTCGACATCTGGTTCCTCAATAAAAAGTTCCAGACCCGTCCTTCATACTAGCCTGGACCCATCCGTGTAGCAGCTGGTTTCCACTGGTACATGAGCCAGTGTTCCGTTCTCCCAGGAGCGTCCGTCTGCAACAAATGCACCACAGAAAGCCGTACTTATGGAATGCGGTCGGAGATTTCTGCTGTTTGAAAGTGACCAACTAGAGATTCTAAAATCTTCTGATGGTACGACTTGTGGTCTCAATTTATCCAATCACCAATCATTTGTAGACGTCTTACCGTGAGGACTGTCTCATACTTTATACGGATATCTATCGGTTGGATGTGCAGCATAGTCTCTAACGCTCTTGTTGGTGCAGTTCTAATTGCCCCGTTTATGCCTAGACAGCACTTACGTTGATATTTTTTATACCATACACCACACTGTGGTACAGGGTATTATAACTTTGTGCATTTGTTTGTAACACCCAAAAGGAGAAGAAATAGACCCATCGTTTATTATACCGATCGACTTAGAATCACTTTCTGAGTTGATTTAGCTATGTCCGTCTGTCTGTCTGTCCGTCTGTCTGTGCATGTATCCTTGTAATCAAAGTACAGGTCGCAATTATGGTCCTATCTCGACGAAACTTTACACATATCTTTTTTTTGGCCCAAGGACGATCCCTATTGAATTCGGTTAAAATCGGTTTAGATTTAGATATAGCCCCCATATATATGGTAGCCCCGATTTGACATGTAAGCGCTGTAAAAACTTTATTTTATATCCGATCAGTATGAAATTTGGCAGAAAGAGGTTTCTTATTATATGAATGAACACTGTTAAATTTGGAAGAAATCGGTTCAGATTTAGATGTAGCCCCTATATATACGTTACCCCCGATTTGACATGTAAGCGCTGTAGAAATTGTATTTTATATCCGATCAGTGCAAAATTCGGCAGAAAGAGGTTTCTTATTACTGGAATGAATACTGCCAAATTCGGAGAAAATCGGTTCAGATTTAGATATAACTCCCATATATATGTTAACTGTATTTTATATCCGATCAGTGCGAATTTCGGCAGAACGAGGTTTCTTATTACATGAAGGAATACTGACAAATTCGGAGAAAATCGTTTTAGATTTAGATACAGCTCCCATATATATGTTACCACCGATTTGACATGTAAGCGCCGTAGTGACTGTATTTTATATCCGATCAGTATGAAATTCGACAGAAGGAGGTCTTTTTACATGAATTAGTATTCAGGGAAGATCGGTTCAGATTAATATTAAAGCTCCATATATATGTTCCTCCTGATTTGGTATCAATCCGCTATAGAAGTTGTATTTTACTTCCGATCATTAAAATTTTCCAGAAAGATGTTTCTTAATTTAGGAACGAATATTGCTTAATTTAGCGATTATCGTTTCAGAATTAGATAATATGTTTCTACCCATTTACCAATTATTCCAAATTATTATGGCAATGACCCTTATCGCATTATTAGGGAGGTGTAGGGTATTATATAGTCGGCCCCGCCAGACTTTCTGCCTTTCCTTACTGGTTTTTGCAATGAAACTTTGCACTTCTTTGCCATTGATGTCCACTACACTACAGAGGCGTAGGTTATTATTATTCGTCTAATCACGCTCATGTAATGTATATATGTATTTGGACGTAGTCCCCATTTTGAACATATAGCTGTTCTGCCCAACGACCAACAGTTGTGGGCTTTGGTAACTCTTTCTTCAACATGATCTTTCCAATTCAGTTTCTGATCCAAGATTACTCCCAAGTATTTAACCTTTTTAGATATAGCAATTGTCTTATCGGAAATCTGTAAAACACGGGGGGTCTTCGCTTTCCTTGGAAATATACATATTTCTGTCTAGGTTGACATTTAATCCCCTTGATTGTGGGCAGTTATATGCTATGTTAAGTGCCTCCTTAGCTCTTCTGCATAATTGGTTTGGATGTAAGCCCCTTTAGAAGTATTACAACGTCGTCTGCATAACAGACTGGTTTAAGCCCTTCATTGATGAGAACCTTTAGGGGGATGTGTATCGCCATAACCCATAGAAGAGGCGATACCATGCCCCATGAGGTATACCACGATTTACCTATAATTTACATTTATATTTGCGCATTTACGTCATATGACGCCCTGCTGCTATCAATTATAGGATGGGTCATCTTGTTTGAGGCCCCTCCTTTATGGATGATTTGGTGGGTTCGCCTTCTCCACAATGGTATCGAATTTACCTTCCGCCATCAACAGATTCTGACTGGAGATTCCTTTTTGGTAGCTTGACTAGATTTCTCCTAAGTGCTAGGTGTCGGTGAGCTCGTTATCTGCTTAATCGATTTCACATCGCTATGCTCTACGGGAGATTTGACTCTTTTAGTAGAGGTCGAAGAGTCAAGTTCTTCCTAGAATATCTTCAGACCGGTAATCAAGACACCTAAGGCCGCAGATATTATATGCTCCTGCCTATTTAGTATACCTGTATTTTACGTCCGATCTTTATACACGGTTTTCCAATAAGTGTGTTTTTTTCTTTGAAACGTTTCTTGAAACAATTCAATTGTCTCATTTGCTCTGTGGCACGTAGCCCCGTCTTGTTGGAACCAAATGTTGTCAAGATCAACTCCTTCCAATTTCGGCCATAAAAAGTTGGTTACGAGTGCTGCTATATATATTTCTGGCCTAATAATGAAAATGCGAATATTTATCATAAAAAATGGTTTTATTGTTTGGCACCCAATGACTTCTTTTTATTCCCGCACATCAAGAAAAAAATGCGTGGTCAACGATTTTCATCGCCAGAAGATGCTGTTGAAGCGTTCAAAAACCATGTTTAGGAGGTGTCTCCTTCGGAGTGAAAAAAGTGTTTCGACAATTGGTTTGAGCGCATGCAAAAGTTATAAATTATGCTGGAGAATACTTTGAGAATCAAAGAATACTTTGAGAATCAAAGAATACTTTGAGAATCAAAGAATACTTTGAGAATCAAAGTATTCTCCAGCATAATTTATAACTTTTGCATGCGCTCAAACCAATTGTCGAAACACTTTTTTCACTCCGAAGGAGACACCTCCTAAACATGGTTTTTGAACGCTTCAACAGCATCTTCTGGCGATGAAAATCGTTGACCACGCATTTTTTTCTTGATGTGCGGGAATAAGTCAGGGGTTGGGCCCAAGTCAGGGCTGTACGGCGGATGACCCATCAATTCGAAGTTTGTGCCGGTCAAAAAGGCGCTGGTTTGAGCCGATGTGTGAGAGCTCGCATTGTCATGGTTCTCTTGTTCGTTTTTCGAATTTCTCCGAAGACTTAAGGCTAACAAATTGTGGTGTACCACTCAGAATTGACCGTCCTACGTTGCTCAAGCGGAACAGTCGCCACATGACCAGTTTTGCCGAAGAAACAGGCGACCATTTGCTTCGAAGTGCTTCTTCCACGAACAACTTTCGTTGGATTTGGCTCGTTTTCGAAGACCCACACGGTCGATTGCTGTTTTGTTTCGGGATCATACGCACAGATCCAAGATTCGTCACCTGTGACAATCCTATAAACGTCTTTTGAAGCACCGCGATCGTATTTTGTCAAAATTTCTTTGCACCGACACGAGCCTTTTTTTGAGCGATTGTCAAATTGTGTGGGATCCAACGAGAACAAACATTTTTTATGGCCAGGTGTTCATGCAATATCGAATGTATGGTGGTCGAAGAAATACCCAAGGATGCCTCTATCACACGGTATGTCACATGATGATCTTGCATTATCAGTTCACGCACGGCATCAATGTTCTCTGGCACAACAGCCGTTTTTGGACGACATTCACGATTCGCCCGGAAACACTTAGTGTGCCTGGCGCCATCCATATATATAGAAACCCTCGTATCATCGACCTATACCGTTCTCCATTGACAGTAACAGTGCTACCGGCTTCATTTCGAAAGAAGTACGGACCGATGATTCCACCTGACCAAAAACCACACCAAGCTGTCAATTTACGTGAATGTAATGGTTTTTCATGAATAATTTATGGATTTTCTTCGCACCAGAATCGAAATTTTTGTTTATTTACCGCACCACTCAGATGAAAGTGAGCTTCATTAAAAAAATCGTTATAGTTTTCAAGTTAAAACAGAATAATTTGTAAACGTTGTTCTTGCGTATATCTCTCCATGATGAAATTGTAAACACTACTGAATACAATGAAAAACAAATGACAGATCATGACATATTACAAATGGCCGAAACGTCACTTCAAAATAATATCATCCCTATTGGAAAACCCGTTATAATGGGGCAGAAATGAGGTTTTTGATCCAAGTTTATGAAAATCTGTTTAGATTATGTAGAGAATACTGCATAACGTTATGGCTTCAGTTGTAGTTTATTATGATCATCTTCACATCTTCACTTCCTCCTTGGAATAAGCCTTAATGAGGTGGTGGACCTAAGTACTTCCTTAACTGAAACGAAACCAATTATTCCAAATTATTAGCGGAATGCCTTTTTGCGCATTGTTTACGGAGGTGTAGGGTATTATATAGTCGGCCCGATTTTCCCTAGCTTGTACAATCCCATCGTTGATTTTCAAACCCTAGCGGGTTGAAGTAAGAGGAGTCTTTACTACAAATCTCCTTGGACAATATTCTTATAGTATAGTATGGACGATATTCGCATAGTACTTTTCGTATGGAGGGATTTCCGTCGTTTGATCTCTACTAAAGTATTTTTTAAACAATTACCTAATTCCTTCAATGTGTGGGTAAGAATGTAGTTAAGGATTAATGGATCCTCATTCCGGGAATGATTTTTTGAAAATAGATTTTTTCAGACAAAATGAATACAGATCTTTTACAGAAATAACACATCAGATGTGCACAAAATGTACCAACATTTAATCAGCTGTGGAAAACATATATTATATATATTTTTTGAAAATAGATTTTTTCAGACAAAATGAACACTGATATTTTACAAAAATAACATATCAGATGTGCACAAAATATGTATACCAACATTTAATCAGCTGTGGAAAACATATATTATAGTTTTTGTTTGCGGAATTCTATGAAAACGTATCCACTGTGGTCAATGTGTTTAGAAGAAGTGAACAATTTACTGCATTATTTATTAGCTAAAATTTAATTACATATGCGTTAAACATTTATAGATCTCTTGCATACTCTATATGAATTGTTAACAATTTAATTTCAACTCCTGTGGCTATAACGACACGACGTAAATGCATCTGCTGCAGATCTGATTTGTGGTACTTGCACATAACCATCTATCCGACCATTCTAAGCTATTTAGCCACTGCTGTTGCTGTTGTTGGTGTACCATTTGTGCCATGTGTCAGTTACATTGGGAAGGTAATAAAATTGTGGTTAAAATGGTTTTAAAATGCCAAATGTTCCAAACTCACGCAGTGCAAATTTTGAGCAAAAAATTTAATTACATCAAATTAGACAAAGGCTGTGAACTTGGAATCATGTATATATGTAAATTTGAGAAACAATAAATCAGACTGCAGGATATTTGGAAAATAATTAAGTATTTTATTCTTATTATTTTCCTTGCAACTATGAAAACAAGAATATGTACTTTTAAGGGACAATTTAACATTTGAGACTTGATTTATGTTTCCCAGACTGCTCATGTATATTCCGATCTCCTCAAATCCCAACTCCTCAAACCACAACTCCTCAACCCAACCCCTGTAACCTGATTGCCATATCTACCACCTCAAATTAAAATTCAAAATTGCATAGAAATCACATAAGCTTTGCTCTCGATCTTTTTGTGGTTTTGAAAACCATAAATTTCTTGCCATTGCAAGGATGTAGTACAATGGGCGGGCGTACAGACGCTATTGGATGTCTGACTAACGATATTCCAGCAGAAAAGTGAAAGGACATACGATTCTAGTTTCCAATGCAAATGAAGTCATTTGTACGTATATATCCATGTCTCGGTGAAGGTTAATTATATTTTGTTATTAAAGCATTGTGATTGTGTCTGACATATTTTAGGAAATTTAAAACAGAGAACTGTAAGAAAATTTAGTATCATAAACAGGAGAAGAAAAATTAGTACACAGAAAAAATGTTGCCATAAATGAAGAGATTGGCGCCAAAGACGATACTTATCATTGAAATAATTATAGTCTGTAATTCATGCCATAATTCCGAGTTCGAGCCAAAATATTTTCATTATCTTTGGGGACAGTTTTATGAACACCTGTAGATCCTGGGGACTGGTTTATGAACACCTGTAGATCCTGCAGGTCGTTGGCTGAGGTGTTCCATGATTCAGAGCCGTAAAGAAGAACGGATTGTACGTTTGAGGAAAAAAAACGAAGTTTGGTTTTTAAGAGGATTAGATGAGATTTCCACACTTTTTGGAGGGCTCCGAAAGCCTGGTTCGCCTTTTTGATGCGGTTTGCAATATCCTCACGTGGGCCACCTGTGGACGATATGATGCTGCCCAAGTATGTGAAGGATTGAACGTCTTCGAGTTCGATCTTGTTTATTTTGAACTTCGAAGTGTTGGTGGTGTTTAGGCGCAGAACTTTTCTTTTCGATATTTATATGTAGACCGGCGTTGTTCGCAATCTTCTGTACTCCTTGCAGTTTTGAGGCCATATACGAGAAATTATGGGTAAGCAGACATATATCGTCGGCATAGTCAAGGTCTTCGGGACGTCCAGTCATGCCCCATGTGATGACCCTTCTTATAGTGGTTGCTTGACACATTATAACGTCGAGAACTATATTGAAGAGCGGCAGGGAAAGAACACAGCCTTGACGTTCTCCTGTGCTCACACAAAAATTTCTGCCCAATAAGCGTTCATGTAGAACTTTGCATATCGAATCTCCGTATAAGGCTTTTATGAGATCGATTAATTTACCTGGAACCTCAAACATTCGAGCGCTTGTCAAATTTACTGCTGGTGAAGGGTGTTGAAAGCTTTCGCAAAGTCAATGAATATGCAATATAAAGGAGCTGTTACTGTGGTCGATACATTAGCGATGATTCTCTCTCTAATGATTCTCTCGATGATTCTCGCTCTAAATTCTGCTTGTTCGGTGCGAAGGCCCGATAAAATAGAGGACAACCTTGAGTGAATAATATGAGAAAGGCGAGTTATTGGCGTCTATAAATAACCAATGGCCATGGCGGCTTAAAGAGGCCGTCCTGCCTGGAGGTTACTCCGGCGGCCCCAGATCCAAGCTCGGACGCAGAAGCCCAATCAGTTCATCATCTTAAATCATCCTAAACTAAATGAGACCTCAAAGAATGAAAACGAAACACAATTAAACCCTTTGATGATGACTTTCGTATTCAAACACCGGACACGATTTGGAACTTGAAAGGTTTGTACGGGTTTCGAAACTTGCGCATGTATGCCTAGCGACAAGACTATACAACCTTGACTTCATTGGCGTCAGTGACACTAGGTGGCTAGTCTCCGGAGACAACATATGACGATTTTACCTTTATTTACCCAAGGAAACCTACCAAACAACAAAGATGTGCTAACAAGTTGGCATCCACATTCCGACAGAATCATAGTGCGATTGGATAACTTCTTAAAAGGACCAGTTAAGGTCTATGTATGTGAGCCTACTGTTACCACGGGCTGAAATTCTCCTCATCGAACCAACATGTTTGATATAAAAATGTATCGATAGTACGAATATTGGTACGGGAAAGATCTGTTAGACTGCCCAGATTGGCCGGCCCAATATGTCCAGTCGTCGTTTACTCAAAGCGGGACAGTCCCATAGCAAGTGCTCAATTCTCTCCACTTCTTCCTCATCTCCACAGCTTATGCAGAAGTCATTGGAGTCAATACCCAATCTTTTGGCGTGTCCCTTCAGAACTGATGCTAACGTAGACAATTATTTCCTCTCTAGTACGAGGAGATATTGTGACCTTCTCAGGTCATATATTGGCCAGATTTGTCTAGCTACCCTGTAGCAGCCGATTTCTGACCATCTTTCGTCGATCTTTCGTTGGACTGCCTGATTGCCTCTTGCCTAAGCCAAAGCTTGCACGTGGATAGTGGCGCACCAATATATGCAAATTCTTCGAAAATTTGAATGTCGTCCCTGTAATGTTTTTGACTTTCAGAACAAGACTGAATAATATTTTATTGAAATAATTTTACTATGTTGTGTCTCAGCCACTTGGTGACTTCCCATATTGCCATTATTTCGGCTTAATAGACACTGCAGGTATTTGGTAGTATACGGGCTAAATCCAAACTAATGCTCTGATAAGTTGCATTCCAACAGAAGCATAGTGCAAGACTTCGTTCTAGAGCCCGCAACTGTTGGCAGATGAGATGGCAGACACTCAGACGATATACGAATTCTTCAACCATTTAGGAAGTATAATGTTCTCGATAAACATTGCTGATACATAAGTCCTGATGGGCGACATCAACGCACAAGTGGTTACTCTGGCATACCCAACACCGAGAACAAACCATTGAACGACAATGGTGAACTAAACAATTTTCCCACAATGAGAATACATAAGGTAAAATTGACTACATCGCCGTTATCAGATCCTGGAGAGGCTGCCTCTTGGATGTACCTAATGAACGTGCTGCAGACTGCTTCAGCGATCACCATCTTATTGTCGGCACTATCAGACTTAGGGTTACGGCTGAATGAACGTCTGAACGAAAACAAAATATACTAGGTTCGATGTGCAAAGACTACAGAATTCGAACTTAAAACCAGTAAGGAAAGGCTAAAGTCGGGCGGTCCCGACTATATAATACCCTACACCACTCTCGTAATATTGAATAACTCTGATATATAAATTTTGTAATTCATGTATAAATTGTTTACATAAATTTACTTTTGGTAGGGTATAAAAACGATTGGATCTATAGAGCCAAATCGGATGAAACATATATATGGGAGCTATAGCTAAATCTTTACCGATTTTCTTCAAATTCGGCAATGTTGGTTCATGAATCAAGAAACTCTACCATTCTAAATTTCAAAACGATTGGATGTAAAATATAGCTTCTATAGAACTAAAGGGCCAAATCGGATGAAACATATATATGGGAGCTATAGCTAAATCTTTACCGATTTTCTTCAAATTCGGCAATGTTGGTTCATGAATCAAGAAACTCTACCATTCTAAATTTCAAAACGATTGAATGTAAAATGTAGCTTCTATAGAACTAAAGGGCCAAATCGGACGAAACATATATATGGGAGTTATAGCTAAATCTTAACCGATTTTATTCAAATTCGGTAGTGTTGGTTCATGGATCAATAAACTCTACCATTCTAAATTTCAAAACGATTGTATGTAAAATACAGCTTCTATAGAACTAAAGGACCAAATCGGACGAAACATATATATGGGAGCTATTGCTAAATCTTAACCGATTTTCTTCAAATTCGGTAGTGTTGGTTCATGGATCAAGAAACTCTACCATACTAAATTTCAAAACGATTGGATGTAAAATACAGCTTCTTCAGTACTAAAGAGCAAAATCGGACGAAACATATATATGGGAGCTATAGCTAAATCTTAACCGATTTTCTTCAAATTCGGCAATGTTGGTTCATGGATCAAGAAACTCTACCATTCTAAATTTCAAAACCAGTAAGGAAAGGCTAAAGTCGGGCGGGGCCGACTATATAATACCCTACACCACTCTCGTAATATTGAATAACTCTGAAATATAAATTTTGTAGTTCATGTATAAATTGTTTATTCTAAATTTCAAAGCGATTGGATGTAAAATACTGCTTCTATAGAACTAAAGGGCCAAATCGGACGAAACATATATATGGGAGCTATAGCTAAATCTTAACCGATTTTCTTCAAATTCGGCAATGTTGGTTCATGGATCAAGAAACTCTACCATTCTAAATTTCAAAACGATTGGATGTAAAATACAGCTTCTATAGAACTAAAGGGCCAAATCGGACGAAACATATATATGGGAGCTATAGCTAAATCTTAACCGATTTTCTTCAAATTCGGCAATGTTGGTTCATGGATCAAGATACTCTACCATTCTAAATTTCAAAATGATTGGATGTAAAATACAGCTTCTACAGGACTAAAGAGGAAAATCGGACGAAACATATATATGGGAGCTATAGCTAAATCTTAACCGATTTTCTTCAAATTCGGCAATGTTGGTTAATGGATCAAGAAACTCTACCATTCTAAATTTCAAAACGATTGGATGTAAAATACAGCTTCTATAGAACTAAAGGGCCAAATCGGACGAAACATATATATGGGAGCTATAGCTAAATCTTAACCGATTTTCTTCAAATTCGGCAATGTTGGTTCATGGATCAAGAAACTCTACCATTCTAAATTACAAAACGATTGGATGTAAAATACAGCTTCTATAGGACTAAAGGGCCAAATCGGACGAAAGATATATATGGGAGCTATATCTAAATCTGAACCGATTTCAACCAAATTCAATAGTGATCTTAACAGCTGCGAAATACTCTAAACTGCAAAATTTCAGAACGATCGGAGTGAAATTGCGACCTGTAGTCGACGAACAACTTTACATCCACAGACGGACGGACGGACGGACGGACGGACGGACGGACATGCTTAAATCGACTCAGCTAGTGATTCTGAGTCGATCGGTATACTTTAAGGTGGGTCTAGCTGTGTTATTTTCAGGTGTTACAAACATCTGCCGTGAAACAAACTTATAATACCCTGTACCACAGAGTGGTGTAGGGTATAATGATTGGATGTAAAATACAGCTTCTACAGGACTAAAGAGCAAAATCGGACGAAACATATATATGGGAGCTATAGCTAAATCTTAACCGATTTTCTTCAAATTCGGCAATGTTGGTTCATGGATCAAGAAACTCTACCACTCTAAATTTCAAAACGATCGGATGTAAAATACAGCTTCTATAGGACTAAAGGGCCAAATCGGACGAAACATATATATGGGAGCTATAGCTAAAACTTAACCGATTTTCTTCAAATTCGGCAATGTTGGTTCATGGATCAAGAAACTCTATCATTCTAAATTTCGGAACGATTGGATGTAAAATACAACTTCTATAGGACTAAAGGGCCAAATCGAACGAAATATATATATGGGAGCTATATCTAAATCTGAACCGATTTCAATCAAATTCAATAGCGATCTTAACAGCCGCGAAATACTCTAAACTGCAAAATTTCAGAACGATCGGAGTGAAATTGCGACCTGTAGTCGACGAACAACTTTACATGGACAGACGGACGGACGGACGGACGGACATCGTTAAATCGACTCAGCTAGTGATTCTGAGTCGATCGGTATACTTTAAGGTGGTTCTAGCTGTGTTATTTTCAGGTGTTATAAACATCTGCCGTGAAACAAACTTATAATACCCTGTACCACAGTGTGGTGTAGGGTATAAACAGCTTACACGGAGGCTCTGAAACACTCCACAGAAGCTTTCCAAAATCTTCTAGGGATATCTGATAAAAACTACATGGAAATTCCTACATATGGGCAAATCCTGGGTTGAGGACTTTACATTCGTAAGCATTTTGTTTTACTAATGTTCATCCCGTTGGCTTTCTGAATGCAACATTTTCATATAACCTTTAGCAACAACAATTATTTCAGACTTCTTTGATATGACATTTAAATATTTACCTAAATACTTTTGATGAATGTGATATTCGTTCGGCAGAAATTCGGTTACGGACGTTACAAAAAATGGAAGTAGGTATTCAGGTTAACGTGAATTTGCTTGTGTTTTTTAGCTAAGTTTGCATAATAATCAGAAAAATCTAAATACTATTAAGAAATAGGAATATTTAAGGATATTTAAATAGCTCTCATTAGAATAAAACCCTACATTGTTCATCCAAAAACTAGAAATTCGTCTGTTGCTGAAGCTACGTTCCGGACGTTACACAACAATTTCAACACGTTATTACGATTACATTAGGAAAAATAATGCAGGACCTTTGGCAAGACACAGAGATCAGTGACGTCTTTAAAGAGGGGCTAATCAACATTCCGATAAAAAGTTTTTTAAGCGGTGGACATTTGACGTGGAAATTTCCCATGTAATTAAATTGTCTGCTTTTTCTCCTTTGATGTTATTTAGAAATTTACAAAAACTCATAAAAAGAAGAAATTATACCCATTTGAAATTGTTGTCTATGCATTACAATGAATGAGTAATGTTCAACCAAACATAATGCCTCTGAATGGAGTAGTAAAAAATAGAACGTTACTATTGTTATCTACTCTAAATGAATTTTGCAAAAGCTATGTCTTTTTTCTGTGGAAAATTGCTATTATATTCCTAAGGACTGTTCTGTGAAGAACTGTCTCAACGACATAACGTTGTTCTTTCCACACACAGGCGTATCTTCTAACCAGACATTTCGTTGAACTTTCATGCAAAAACCTTAACACTGCCTGCCGCTAAGATTCCTAGCAGAATTGCAAACTTTATAGCAATTGTTGCAATGGAAAAAACAACAAGATGTCATACTATACTACAAGTATTCTATACCTATTGTACACAAATGTAAATGGGGAAACTACCTTTTGTGTTCCAATAACAATGACTATGTGCATTTTTTCTATGACACTTTAACTATAATCATGTGGCCCAGCATACACACACACAATGGCAACAATACCTGTAACAGTCTAGGCTTCTGAAGTGGTGGAGAAGGATGCAGTGGTGGGCGGTGCCTGAGTATGACTATAAAACTATCGACGTGCATATAATTTATTTCAAAAGATCAACATCCACAGAAACATACCTCCCCTTTCACTTGGAAGAGTTTATTTTTAATGACTTTCATAATGAAATTACATAGTTTGTTTTGTTGTGTTGTGATTGCAAGCGGCCCCTCCGTTGGGCGCCATGAAATCACTCAAGTATAAAATAACTTATGAGGAGAATTACTGTTCCAGTCTGGTGATGATATTTTCTATATGAATGCTTAGATTAGTCTCTGTGAGTATTAAAATTGCAATAAATTTTTCAAATATAATTTTACACTTTGGAAATATTGCATCTGTCAAAATGCAAGAACAGTGAAAAGGTTCTGTAGATGATACTTGAACATTTTAAACCGTACGTGGGGAATGGAAAAAGTAATTCTAACAATATAAGTAGTATTAAATCTGGAGTTTTCTTATTTATGAGTTTAATATAGAGTAACGGACAATACATATTGGACTAACATCTGTTCAATTGCCAAAATCTGAAAAAATGTCAATGATATATTCCAAAAGTTGCACTTAACATCTACCAAACTACCTCAGTTTACAACAAAAATATAAATTTTGGCTGCTTAAATTATTTGAAATTTGAAATTTATTTTACAAAAAATTAACAAGGCGAAAATTCGCACGACAAAACAAATTGGGCTATGCATTTCTACTAAGATTTTGTGGAAAACCTTGTAATATCAAGGACGGCATGGAAATAATCAGATTGTCTTTTATCTTCGTATCTATGGAGTTCCAAGCATCTGCAATTGCCTGAAATAGCATATTTTTATCTCCACATACACTTTCTCGATTGATCATTTTGTTGACAATTTTCAATGATTTTCAATGGGATTCAAGTCTGGGGTTGAGCTCGTCACTCCACAACGATGACCCCCTTCCTTTTACACCAATCTTTGAATCATTTCGCAGCATTCTTCGGGTTGTTCTCGTGTTGAATTTGCCATAATAGAGCCATTTTCCACTCAGCATAGGAAACATGATATTCTCCAAGATTTGGATGTTCATAAACCTGTCCATAATTCATGTTATGTAATACATAGCTCCAACCACGTTACCGGAAAAGCATCCCCAGACCATTACATTCCCCGCTCCATGTTGCACAGATAGTACAAAGTATCCAATCTTTTGTTATTTATAATCTAAAATAATTTAAGCAGCCAAATTGTTATTGTTTTAGTAAATTGATGCCATTTCGTAGATATTAGTTAATATTTTTGGAATGTATCATTGACATTTTTCAGGGTTTGCCGGTTAAACAGAAGTATGAAGTTAGTACAGTATGTATTGTCCGACACTGTATTTGTAGAGGGTCTAAATTTAAGAATGATAAATGATATCTTTCGAGCCAAATGCTGATGTATGGGATGATCCATTTCGAGGTTCCCTACTAGAAAGAAACACAGAAAATTCAAATATGATGGGGAATGTTTATTATCATTTGAAATAACATTCTTTGGCATTTATTTTTTGAAGATTATGTCTAACAAATGTTGTCCGCGGCTTCGTATCAGATGGTCCATCCGTTGAGTCCAATTTTCGATGACTCGTTCGAGCATTTCGACAGCCTGAATCGAAGCTGGTATGTCCGCATAAACTTTGGACTTTACATATCCCCACAGGAAAAAGTCTAACGGTGTGATATCACACGATATTGGTGGCCAATCGACTGGCCCAAACGTGAAATTATCTCCTCACCGAAGTGTTCTCTCAATAAATCCATTGATTGATGCGATGTGTGGGAAGTGGCGCCGTCTTCTTGAAACCAAATGTCGCCGAGATCACGAGCTTCAATTTCAGGCATCAAATAGTCGGTTATCATGGCACGATAACGGTCGCCATTGACGGTTACGTTTTCACCGGCATCATTTTTGCAGAAATATGTACCGATGATTCCAGTACGTCGGATCGGGAATCGGTCAATGGCAAAAAGATAGCACTTAACGAGAGCTAAAATATTGCTCATGGGTGTCAAGGTCGTGGATCGAATGGAAAGTGTTTTTTCTTGGATTTAAAAAAAGTGGACTTAGCGCAATTGGCGAAAGATTATTTTGTTAATAAAACTGAATAATTTGTAAACGTTGTTCAGGGGTAAGTCTTTCCATGATGAAATGCCAAACCATACTTAACAAAAATAATACGACAGCATGACACAACTCACATGTGATCTGTCAAAAAGAGGCTATTGAAAAAAGTATCTCAACTTAGATCACCCTATATAATTTTGTGGTCGCAGAAAAGCCCAATTGCTGAGAACGTTTCCATTTCAGCTGCAATATTTTAAATTGAAGGACCGGGATGAATATGCGCTGGTGTTTTTATACCATGTACCGAGGCAGTCGACAAACTTTTTAATTTCAGCATCTGTCGAACGATTATAACGCCCAAAAATATCAACAATTTTGTCCATATCTTAATGTGGACAACAATTGATAAATATAACACTATGCATCGACATGTTTTTTATATAGGTATAATTTAAATTAAAGTTTTTTCTTTCAATAATTTTTTTCTAAAATTAAAATTTTCATGGAAGTTACCTGTAGTATTTGGACCCTATTTTTTGAAGTATAAGCTCGATAAAACCGAGATACCATATAAATTAAAGGAAATTATGAGGGCTAAAAATGCTGAAAACATTCCTTTTTACGTAGAAACGGAAGTTTAGTAGCTGTCTTTAAAAAACAAGAAAAGTTTTTTTAAATCAACACAGCATGAGCTTACGACGCTAAACATGATAATACTTGAATACTTGAAATTATAAGATAGAAGTCAGCTCAACATTGGAGCACAATAAGGAGCTATCGCTCTTACACTGAAACGGTTCGCGTCGTGTATTAACAACTCTGAATCATCTTCAGGATTCTGCACTTTTACTTTTACAAGAATCTACTAATCTATAAAGTGTTAAAAAAAAATAAAAAACATTTTTGTACCGACTTCCCATTATCACTTAAATCTACTTAATGTTTTGAAGTGTCCCATGTCGGACCCCTCCTTGTAGTACCTCCCCCACAAAGGGTTATAATTTTGTGACATGTTAAAACTCTTATAACTTCTATACTACTCATGGGAAACCAATGATGTTTTCATACATAGTAATTATTTCATCGTATCTATAAGCTGAACAAAAATGGTCGAAAATGTAAAGCCCCGTTTGGTACCTCCCGCACAAAGGGACCAATTGGTACAAAAAGTTAAAAGCTCTTGAAAATGGTACTTATTTCATTTAAATCTGACCTTCCGTTCTAATGTTAGGTCGACTTGAACATAGCTCAATTAAAAAAAAAAAATTAGATGTCCCACTTTGGCACCCTATAAAATCTAAACCGCTATAAATTTTGACACACAGTAAACTGTCAAAATTTCGTATCATCTTGCAGTATGCGCGTGCAAAATCAAAAAGATAACATTTTCAAATCGTAATTTTTGGGTCGATTTTCTTTGGAATTACCCTTATAGTTAAAAATTAAAGCAGCATTAGCTGTTATTTTACATCAATATATTTTAATTTATAAGTATTCCAATTCGTCACTTTTTGTCAATCCATCAATGAAATTTATATTTACGAAAGATTATACGATTTAAATTTTAATTAAATTTTACAAACATATAAAATTTATAAAAAAATGCTCTTTGAACATCTGAAAAACAGAAAACTTGTCATTAAGTTAAGGCATTGATACATTGCCAAAATACATAAATACAAAATACTAGTTTCAAATAAAAACCAGTAAGGAAAGGCAGAAAGTCGGGCGAGGCCGACTATATAATACCCTACACCTCCCTAACAATGCGATAAAGGTCACTGCGATAATAATTTGGAATAATTGGTAAGTAGGCAGGAACATATTATCTAATTCTGAGCCGATAATCGCTAAATTAAGCAATATTCGTTCCTAAATTGAGAAACATCTTTCCGGAAAATATTAATGATCGGAAGTAAAGTACAACTTCTATAGGGCGTTAATACCAAATCAGGAGGAACATATATATGGAGGTTATATATAAATCTGAACCGATTTTCCCTGAATACTCATTCATGTAAAAATACCTCTCTCTGTAGAATTTCGTACTGATCGGGTATAAAATACAGTCTCTACAGCGCTTACATGTCAAATCGGTGGTAACATATATATGGGGGCTATATCTAAATCTGAACCGATTTTCTCCGAATTTGGCAGTATTCCTTCATGTAATAAGAAAACTCTTTTTGCCGAATTTCGCACTGATTGGATATAAAATACAGTTTCTACAGCGCTTACATGTCAAATCTGGGGTTACATATATATGGGGCTATATCCAAATCTGAACCAATTTTCTCCGAATTTGGCAGTATTCCATCATGTAATAAGAGACCTATTTCTGCTGAATTTCATACTGATCGGATATAAAATAAAGTTTTTACAGCGCTTACATGTCAAATCGGGGTAACATATATATGGGGGCTATATCCAAATCTGAACCGATTTTAACCAAATTAAATAGGGATCGTCCTTGGGCCAAAAAAAAGATATGTGTAAAGTTTCGTCAAGATCGGGCCATAATTGCGACCTGTACTTTGATTACAAGAATACATCTACAGACTGACAGACAGACGGACATAGCTAAATCGACTGAGAAAGTGATTACAAGTCGATCGGTATAATAAACAATGGATCTATCTCTTCTCCTTTTGGGTGTTACAAACAAATGCACAAAGTCATAATACCCTGTACCACAGTGTGGTGTAGGGTATAAATATTAGAATGGGAACATATTTTTCGTTAGAACAATATCCTCCCAAACATATAATATTTGTGTATGTCAAATATTATAAACTTGGAGTGTACCCTAAACATATGTATAATTCAAGCCGAATATGTTTAGGACGATATACTATAGAAGCGATTTTTTTCAGCGTGTAGTACTACACATGTAGACAGGTTATTATATCTGTAAAAATTAACCGCATATAACTTTTATTTCTGTATATATAAACACTTGAAATTGTGTACAGTTTAATGTTTTTATAGTACCCACAGTAAATTAAACAATTAAGAAATTTCAGTCGGGTAAACCGACTCACCTTCAGTCCCAAAAAAATATTATTAAATTTATTTACTTTTTTGTTTCAATTGAATTATTATCAATTTATATTGCATTAAATAGTATGTACTGGTATTAAAGTTATAAGCTCTTAAGTTTTGGTGCAAAATTGTCGATTTGTGTGGCAGGTACCAAAAGGGGCAGGGCAATAATGCCCATTTTTCACTGAACTGTAGGCACTATAACAGCATTGCATTAATGTTTGCCTTTCCTTACTGGTTTTTATTTGAAACTAGTATTTTGTACTTATGTATTTTGGCAATGTATCAATGCCTTAACTTAATGACAAGTTTTCTGTTTTTCAGATGTTCAAAGAGCATTTTTTTTATAAATTTTATATGTTTGTAAAATTTAATTAAAATTTATATCGTATAATCTTTCGTAAATATAAATTTCATTGATGGATTGACAAAAAGTGACGAATTGGAATACTTATAAATTAAAATATATTGATGTAAAATAACAGCTAATGCTGCTTTAATTTTTAACTATAAGGGTAATTCCAAAGAAAATCGACCCAAAAATTACGATTTGAAAATGTTATCTTTTTGATTTTGCACGCGCATACTGCAAGATGATACGAAATTTTGACAGTTTACTGTTTGTCAAAATTTATAGCGGTTTAGATTTTATAGGGTGCCAAAGTGGGGCATCTAATTTTTTTTTTTAATTGAGCTATGTTCAAGTCGACCTAACATTAGAACGGAAGGTCAGATTTAAATGAAATAAGTACCATTTTCAAGAGCTTTTAACTTTTTGTACCAATTGGTCCCTTTGTGCGGGAGGTACCAAACGGGGCTTTACATTTTCGACCATTTTTGTTCAGCTTATAGATACGATGAAATAATTACTATGTATGAAAACATCATTGGTTTCCCATGAGTAGTATAGAAGTTATAAGAGTTTTAACATGTCACAAAATTATAACCCTTTGTGGGGGAGGTACTACAAGGAGGGGTCCGACATGGGACACTTCAAAACATTAAGTAGATTTGAGGAAAATACGAATTCGTACGTCATTCGGTCACTCCTTTTCAGAGATATCGTTTGCATTATCCAGTCAAACGGACAGACAGACGGACTTAATTAAGTCATATCTTTTGAACCCATTGAGCACCCATTCTGAAAATTTTGTATTTTATGGGTAAATATGGGTGTAATATTCAGAAGTAAAATACAAAAAAATTGAAAATACTTTTTTCAGGATAATCAAGGATTAAGGACATTTACGTCCTTTTGGTATCCTTAATACACATTTAGTGATCCTTTTTTGCATAATACTTTGGCACCCTATAAAATCTAAACCGCTATAAATTTTGACAAACGGTAAACTGTCATTATTTCGTATCATCTTGCACTATGCGCTTGCAAAATTTCAGCAATATCGAAGTTCATAAAAATTCAGATTTCGTCGATTTTCTTTGGAATTACCCCTAACTCAAATTCGAAAAATTCAGCAAAGTTTAAAAAATCATTTTTAAATTAAATATATTTGGAAAACATCTTAAACAATAACTTTGTTTGTGGGTAAATACATATTTTATTTGTGAAAGTCAGTGCGCAAATATATATATTGTTCCAATCTATATATATAAAAGAGAGTGTCTGTTTGTGGGTTTGTTTGTGGGTTTGTTTGTTCCGTATAGACGTCTAAACGGCAAGACCGATCATCTTGAAATTTTCACAGAATGTACATGTGTAGGGGGTGCTGAAAATAGGGTACTTGAATTTTCGATATATCAAGCGGGCGTGGACCCGCCCAAATGGGTCCAATTTTGATATTGAGAAAATTGTTTAGCTAGAGTGCTGAAATTTTGTGTGTATGCATTTAGTGACAGATTATGTGAATTTTAAAAAAATGGGCGGAATCGGACCAATGGGCGTGGCCCCGCCCATATAAGCCAATATTGAAATTGAGATATTTTGCACAATTTGTTAGCGAGAGTGCTGGAATTTTGTATATATGGTGGCAGTTTAAGTGATTGGTCCAAAAATGGGAGGGATCGACCCAATGGGCGTGGCCCCGCCCACATAGACCAAATTTTGAAATTTTGATATCTTGCACAATTTGCCAGCGGGAGTGCTGCAATGTTGCGAATATGTATCTGGTGGCATTCTACGTAATTGGTTAAAAAATGGGCGGGATCGGACCAATGGGCGTGGCCCCGCCCATATAATCCAAATTTTGAAATTGATATATCTTGCACAATTTATTAGCTAGAGTGCTGTAATGTTGTACATATGTATCTGGTGGCAGTCCACGTGATGTCCGAATGTCCAAAAATGGGCCGGATCGGACCAATGGGCGTGGCACCGCCAATATAAGCCAAATTTAAAAAATTTGATATCTTGCACAATTTGTTATCGAGAGAGCTGGAATTTTGTGCATATATATCCGTTGGCGATCTACGCGATTGGTCCAAAAATGGGCGGGATAGGACCAATGGGCGTGGCCCCGCCCATATAAGCCAAATTTTGAAATGTAGATATCTTGCACAATTTGTTAGCGAGAGTGCTGTAATTTTGTGTATATGTGTCTGGTGGAAGCCTACGTGATTGGTCTAAAAATGAGCGGGATCTGACCAAAGGGCGTGGCCCCGCCCATATAACCCAAAATTGAGCTATCTTGCACAATTTAGTAGCGAGAATGCTGTAATTTTGTGTATATGTATCTGGTGTTTATATAAGCCAGTCTACGTGATTGGTCCAAAAATGGGCTTGATCGACCCAATGGGCGTGGCCCCGCCCACATAGACCAAATTTTGAAATTTTGATATCTTGCACAATTTGCTAGCGGGAGTGCTGCAATGTTGCGTATATGTATCTGGTGGCATTCTACGTAATTGGTCAAAAAATGAGCGGGATCGGACCAATGGGCTTGGCCCCGCCCATATAAGCCAAATTTTGAAATTGATATATCTTGCACAATATGTTAGCGAGAGTGCTGGAATTTTGTGTATATGTATATGGTGGCAGTCTGCGTGATTGGTCAGAAAATGGGCGGGATCGGACCAATGGGCGTGGCCCCGCCCTTATAAGCCAAATTTCGAAATTGATATATCTTGCACAATTTTTTATCTAGAGTGATGTAATGTTGTACATATGTATCTGGTGACAGTCCACGTGATTGGTCCAAAAATTGGCGGGATCTGACCAATGGGCGTGCCACCGCCATATATATGTTACCCCCAATTTGACATGTATTTTATATCCGATCAGTACGAAATTCGGCAGAAAGAGGTTTGTTATTACATGAAGGAATACTGCCAAATTCGGAGAAAATCGGTTCAGATTTAGATATAGCCCCCATATATATGTTACCCCCGATTTGACATGTAAGCGCTGTAGAAACTGTATTTTATATCCGATCAGTACGAAATTCGGCAGAAAGAGGTTTCTTATTACATGAAAGAATACTGCCAATTCGGAGAAAATCGGTTCAGATTTAGATATAGTCCCGATATATATGTTACCCCCGATTTGAAATTCAAGCGCTGTAGAAACTGTATTTTATATCCGATCAGTAAGAAATTCGGCAGAAAGAGGTTTCTTATTACATGAAGGAATACCGCAAAATTCGGAGAAAATCGGTTCAGATTTAGATATAGCCCCCATATATATGTTACCCCCAATTTGACATGTAAGCGCTGTAGAGACTGTGTTTTATATCCGATCAGTACGAAATTCGACAGAAACAGGTTTCTATTTTACATGAATGAGTATTCAAGGAAAATCGATTCAGATGTATATATAACCTATATATATATGTTCCTCCAGATTTGGTTACAAAGCGCTATAGAAGTTGTACTTTACTTCCGATCATTACAAAGATCTCCAGAAAAATGTTTCTCAATTTAGGAACGAATATTGCTTAATTTAGCGATTATCGGTTCAAAATAAGATATACACACACACACACCACATTTACCAATTATTCCAAATTATTATCGCAGTGACCCTTATCGCATTGTTAGGGAGGTGTAGGGTATTATATAGTCGGCCCCCCCGACTTTCTGCCTTTCCTTACTGGTATTAGTAATAAATTCAGTGAATGAAAAAATACCGAATTCAGTGGAAAGTCCAGAAAATCGAAATGTATACTTATAAAATTTCCAAATTCTTGTTTCATTGGTCATGCATCACATTATCATATTGCGATTGTATTGGAGTGAGCAGCTGTAATTATCGCATACCGAGCATTTATGTCCATGTATTTCCTATATAATACTTGCGAGATATATCAAAATATGGGCTGTGCCACGCCTACTGGTCCGATTCCGCCCATTTGTAAACCAATCACGTAGACTGCCACCAGATACATATACGCAAAATTTCAACACTCTCGCTAACAAAATGAGCAAGATAATTCAATTTCAAAATTTGGCTTATATGGGCGGTGGCACGCCCATTGGTCAGATCCCGCCAATTTTTGGACCAATCACGTGGACTGTCACCAGATACATATGTACAACATTACATCACTCTAGATAAAAAATTGTGCAAGATATATCAATTTCGAAATTTGGCTTATAAGGGCGGGGCCACGCCCATTGGTCCGATCCCGCCCATTTTCTGACCAATCACGCAGACTGCCACCATATACATATACACAAAATTCCAGCACTCTCGCTAACATATTGTGCAAGATATATCAATTTCAAAATTTGGCTTATATGGGCGGGGCCAAGCCCATTGGTCCGATCCCGCTCATTTTTTGACCAATTACGTAGAATGCCACCAGATACATATACGCAACATTGCAGCACTCCCGCTAGCAAATTGTGCAAGATATCAAAATTTCAAAATTTGGTCTATGTGGGCGGGGCCACGCCCATTGGGTCGATCCCGCCCATTTTTGGACCAATCACGTAGACTGGCTTATATAAACACCAGATACATATACACAAAATTACAGCATTCTCGCTACTAAATTGTGCAAGATAGCTCAATTTTGGGTTATATGGGCGGGGCCACGCCCTTTGGTCAGATCCCGCTCATTTTTAGACCAATCACGTAGGCTTCCACCAGACACATATACACAAAATTACAGCACTCTCGCTAACAAATTGTGCAAGATATCTACATTTCAAAATTTGGCTTATATGGGCGGGGCCACGCCCATTGGTCCTATCCCGCCCATTTTTGGACCAATCGCGTAGATCGCCAACGGATATATATGCACAAAATTCCAGCTCTCTCGATAACAAATTGTGCAAGATATCAAATTTTTAAAATTTGGCTTATATTGGCGGTGCCGCGCCCATTGGTCCGACCCGGCCCATTTTTGGACATTCGGACATCACGTGGACTGCCACCAGATACATATGTACAACATTGCAGCACTCTAGCTAATAAATTGTGCAAGATATATCAATTTCAAAATTTGGCTTATATGGGCGGGGCCACGCCCATTGGTCCTATCCCGCCCATTTTTTAACCAATTACGTAGAATGCCACCAGATACATATTCGCAACATTGCAGCACTCCCGCTGGCAAATTGTGCAAGATATCAAAATTTCAAAATTTGGTCTATGTGGGCGGGGCCACGCCCATTGGGTCGATCCCTCCCATTTTTGGACCAATCACTTAAACTGCCACCATATATACAAAATTCCAGCACTCTCGCTAACAAATTGTGCAAAATATCTCAATTTCAATATTGGCTTATATGGGCGGGGCCACGCCCATTGGTCCGATTCCGCCCATTTTTTTAAAATTCACATAATCTGTCACTAAATGCATACACACAAAATTTCAGCACTCTAGCTAAACAATTTTCTCAATATCAAAATTGGACCCATTTGGGCGGGTCCACGCCCGCTTGATATATCGAAAATTCAAGTACCCTATTTTCAGCACCCCCTACACATGTACATTCTGTGAAAATTTCAAGATGATCGGTCTTGCCGTTTAGACGTCTATACGGAACAAACAAACAAACAAACCCACAAACAAACCCACAAACAGACACTCTCTTTTATATATATAGATTTAAAAAATTCGTTTCCAAATATATTTTTCTTCAATTCAAACATATCAAAAACTGCGATTTTCCTCCGTGTAGGGTCAAATCACGGCATTCGATATCGAGTACTTTACTATCGAAATGTATTTTTAATTGTTGTTAAAAGAGTTTAATCTACAGAATAATGTCTGCTGGACTGAATTAATAAATTATTCTAGTCCAAGTTGTGGACTCTTCTACACTGTTTCTTCAACCTGCAATGAAAAAACGTGAAGCTGAAATATATCCGTATTTCCATTTAACGGCCAATTTCACAATATACGGTTATCCTACAGTTAGAGCTAACCTAAAGTTATAGCTGTCAAATTGTATGAAATTTGTATTTTTTAACTGTGATTTAGCTTAGCTGTAACTGGAGATTGTGAAATTGGGGATTAGCAGGGAGAATTACATGTTTGTAACATATTTTTTGGCAAAATTTGCGTTTTCTCTTCACAAACTGTTACATATCCGAAAATGTGTTTTACATTTTTCTTCATATACGCATTTATTATACGACAGGCTAGGTAATTTACAAACATACTACTTCAAAGGAAAAGGTAATAGGATTCATCCTTTCTGCAGTAAAGAATTAAGTTATTCTCCTTCATGTTGTTTGTTTTTTTTTTTCTTCACTCTCATGAATGCCAGTGACTTTTTTGTAGCACACAAATCTTTGCCGTGTTTTGCTGCTCTTAAACAAACTTTTCTAAAGATTTTGCCATTTAATTATATCAATTTAAAGTATTTCGTTGTACAGTTTGCTCTTTGCATTGCTCGTCTTTTGCAGTTTTGTGCAGTCAGTACAGCGTCTAAAGACTTGAAATGCAATACATCACACGAAGAAGAAGCAAACAAAAAGTCCAATATTAGAAAAAGAGAAAACTTTGGAAAATTTGCGAAACAGATGCCCGGAGTGCACGGTGGAAATACATTTTGTTTCCAAACTGATGTCATGCTGTTGTTTATTGTTTTTTTTTTGGTGTTTTTTTTCTAGTATTTTCTTCAGAAGAAGAATTAAAAGTTTTTCTTGGATAGTTTTATAGTGATGCACTTGACTGATTTGTCATTCCAGACAAGCCGGTTGTGAGTTGAGAACAAAATTGAAATATTTCCCACTAAGTCCCACAGAGCTGGCCATGTAGCAGATCCTTGAACAAATCCTTTTGTGGGTGACAGCTGTTGGTTGATTCAACCACTCCAGGGAATAGTTTGAGATAAGTCATTTAGTGTGACCAAAAGACTGTTATATATCGAAGTAGAGGAAGAAGTAATTTAAGATGAAATGTGTAGGAAGTATAAATTAAAGTTTTTCACTTATAGATAATGTTCATAAATGTACTGAAAAACGTCACACAATAGTAGCCTAGGAAGTTTTGCATAATATCTTTGAAACGTGTTCTCTGAAATACAGATGAATAAAACAAGTAAGAAAGTTCAGTCGGGTAAACCGACTTATGAATCCCCTCACCTTAAGTCCCCAAAAAAAAATATTAGTAAATTTATTTATTTTTTTGTTTTAATTAAATTATTTTTAATTTAAATTATAAGCTGTTAACTTTTGGTGTAAAATGGTCCATTTGTACGGGGGCACCAAAAGGGGGTGCCAATAACGGCCACTTTTCTCTAGACTCTAGGTACTATAAAAGCATTGCACTGCACGAAATTCCAAGTATTTGTATGCAGTGATATTAAAGTTAAGAGCTGTTAACTTTTGGTACAAAAACTTCCATTTGTGTGGAAGTTTTGTCATGCCCCTTTTGGGGGCCCATTTTTCTCTGGACTCTTGGTACTATAAAAGCTATTACAAAAATTTCATGTATTTGTATGCACTGGTATTCAAGTTATAAACTATTAAGTTTCGGTTCAAAATTGTCTATTTGTGTGGGAGGTACCAAAAGTGGGGTGGCATTTTTCTCGAGGTAATAGTAACTAATAAACTAATACTATGTGTAGAATTTCATAGGTTTCAAATAAGTAACATAGAAGTTATTAAATAATCCATATTTCACTAAATTGTAACCCTTTGTGGGGGAGGTACTAGAAGTAGTGGACCAATATGGCCATTTTCGAAGTTAGTCGGAGATAGAAGAGAATATTACCACATACCAAATTTGAAGTCAATCGGTTACTTCTTTCGAGAGTTATCGTGCGCACCAGCCAGCAGACAGGCAGACGGCTGGACGGACATTACTCATTCGACTTAAAATGACCCAAAACGGATATCCGCCGAACATACTTAGGGTCTTAGGTCACTCTTTCGATGTGTTACACTTTTGGCTCGTAGCAAAGGATATATACACTCCTCTCTACACTAAAAAAAGCATACTGAAAATCAAAGAATTTGTCGTAAAGTTTAAGATTTCGGCAATGATTTCGAACAACACAGACAAAATGAGAATGTATTATAGTTAATTCAAAGACATGAATAGTACTTGTTTTGATGATGCATTTCATAGAATCAAGAACATTTGGTAATAAAACTAATTAAGTTTGGCCTTAAAATAAGCACGTTTTGGCGTAAACTTAAGTATGACTCGTGCTTATGTGTAGTAAAATATCATAAAATTTAAAACATTATCGTATTAAATTTGAAAATGTATGCCCTTGATATAAGCATATACTGTTAATTAATTTAAAACATAAGTAAAGTTTTTTAAAATATGTAGGGAATATTTCTTACATTGTTTTTATGTATTCTAATGCCACTCATACTAAAAAATCACCTGTTTTAAAGCCACTGAAACCATTTCAATATTCATAGAAAATATGATTCTTGTATACAAGTTACCACGACAAATTCAAAACACAACACTTCCTTTTTCTAAAAATTGGGTTTGTTATTATAATATTAGAAAATACAATAAATGTATAATACATATTACGGATAGCTTTCAACATTTTATAATCTAAAACAGTATTTTAGTTGCACGTATAAAGATAAACCGGCCAACACACCATCGAAATATTTGAAGATTCGTACATTTGTTATCGATTTGTAAACTTATAGTGTATTCATCTTTCTATATGTTCCCCAAATATCCATGAGCAATTTTCGTTGGAACCTTTAATGATTTTGAACATTGAATTTGGCTGAAATTTAAATGAATTTATAAAATTGTATACACGGTGAAAAATTGCTTCTGTAGTATATTGCCCCAAACATATTCAGCTTGAAACGTACATATGTGCAGGGTACACTCCAAATACCTATACAATATTTGACACACACAACTATTATACGTTTGGGAGAATATTGTTCTAAACTATGATACCATTCTAATATTTTTTATTTGGAAGTAATATTTCCGAAACAAAGATTTATTAGTATTTAAGTATTTTTTGGTAATGGATCAGTGCCTTAATTTAGGTGAACGTTTTCTGTTTTTAAGATGTTCAAAGGGCATACAAATTTAATATGTTTGTATATTTCGAAATCCTAGATTTAGAGACAATTTGGTCCTTATTAAATATTCATAATTTTTAATACAACACGAATATTTTATAACTATTTTTATGCAATACTTGAAAAGAAAGCAGCTTATTTACATATTATTTTTGAACAAAAAGGCTTATTATTTTGATGTCAAAAAACAAAAATATCCCTTGGACCAAATCACAAGGCAATATACATATATTACCGTTTATAAAGGAGACGATGCAAAACTTGGACCAAATGGACCTAATCTAACAACAGGTTTAACTACAAAGTATAACACGAAATCTAGGAAAAATTTAAACTAAAATTCGAAAAAGTTTTAAAAATTATTAAATAAAATATATTTGGAAAACTCCTTTAACAATAGTTTTGTTTGTGTGAAAACACATGTATTATTTGTGATAGTCAGTTCGCAAATATTATTTTGTTCTAATATATTAATATATACGTTCCAAACGAAATTTCTTGATTTTCAAATAAAATATATATGTTCACAAATACATAATACTTAAAAATGTTGTTTCCAAATACAGTTGAACTTCGGTTAACCGTGATGCTCGGGACCGGGCTAATCACGGATAACCGAAAATCACGGTTAAAAGAGGTAAAATTTTACATGTATAAATTTTATTATTTTTATTTATTTTTGACAAAAACATGTAAATCTGCGTCTATAGACAACTTATCATATCTCTAGGAATACATAAATTTATTTAAAAAAATCTTTTATGGAAGTCTGTCTTATGTTTTTAGATTTTGATTGTTCTTCCAACAAATGAGTTTGTATGCGATATATTTGCATTTTATCTGGTTCTGAAATACTACTTGGACAATTAAAGTTTTCTAAAAAACCTAACAAAATACTACTAGCCTCTATTGCCTGAGCCAATGTAAGCGTTTCATCCGCATTTCCTCCATCTGATTCCTCGGAATTTAAATCAAGCTCATCTTCTTGGCTTTGGGTAACCATGTCTACGATTTCGTCTTCAGATATAATAGCAAACGGAGCGACATCAGAGTGGCACAACATCCACTTTTCGACAGCATCAATCGTACATCCAGACGGTATGGTTATATCTGTTTGTATCTCAGCTATTTGGAGCATCTTCATTGTGAGATATGTAGTAAGTTATTCCAAACTTTTTAAAACTTGTGGAGTTACAGAGTCCCACGAAGCTGCGGCTGCCCACAAAGCTGTCTTAATATTCAAAGATTTAACGAACTCACGTCTGTCATTACACACATTTTTGAACGATCAGTTTACGGTAGTGACATTTGGAGCCCCGAATAACTCCTTGATCCATAGGCTGAATCAAGGACGTGCAATTCGGTGGGAGATATTTTACTGTAACGTTTTCAGATATCATAGCATTTACATCTGGGTGTGCTGGACAGTTGTCTAATAGTAAAAGTATTTTACAGTTATTTTTGAGATCGATGCGCCGTTGATGTTCCTTTGCTTCTTGTACAAAATTTTGATTAAACCACTCCAGAAATAGCTGTTGTGTTACCCAAGCTTTCTTATTAGATTTATAAATCACAGGAAGGTGTTCAACGTTTTTTAAAGCTCTTGGATGGGCACTTTTTCCTATTATCATCAATTTACACTTGTGAGTTCCTGCAGCATTTGAACAAACTAGATTTCAGTCGATGGATTCCATGACGTTTTTTGAATTTATCCAACCAACCAAATGAATAAGTGCACTCTGAATTCATATTTAACTTCAAATGGAACATTTTTGCCTTTTCGACAATCATTTCGCCTGAAGTTCAGAAGCAAATTTCAGTTTATGTTCATACAATACAATATCTCGATTTCAGTTAACTTAGCTGAAATTGGAGTTCGCTTAAATCTTTCTTGCCGAAACCATTCATATGTTGCGAAATCAACTTTTGGATTTTCGGATGTTTTTAGTGTATATCTGTGTTTAAGGCCAAGCATTGAATCAGTATCGGAGCAAAATTTTAAAATCCGATCTTTGTTTTTTATTAAATCGGATACAGTTTGAATGCCAACTCCATATTTTTCAGACAACCTTTTTAAAGGTACTTTACGTTTTGAGTATTCATTAATCAGCTCCATTTTTTCTTTAATTGAAAGAACCTTTCTTGCTCTTTTCGCGGATTTAGTTTTTGACGGTGGCATGATGTATGAAATTTGATATGAAAATTACACTTTCATGTAAAAGGGGAATCACTGAATTTTAATATGAGAGACGTGTGAGTATTATACGAAAAAACCAAACAAGCAGTCATATGGACATGTGCATCACGGATAATAGAGCTAAATCACGGTTAATAGAGGTAAAAAATCAACCACTCAGCATCACGGATAATAGAGGTAAATCACGGTTAATAGAGGTAAAAAATCAACCACTCAGCATCACGGTTAATAGAGTCACGGTTAATCGAAGTTCAACTGTATATATTTTTTTTTCAATTCAAACATTCCCGTGTAGGAGTATGCTCACTTATTTGTTGTAACTTATAAATGGCATTCAGCACTGCATTTTTCATATATCCATAAGATTTATCTTGAAATATTGCGCGATCTAAAATTAAAATAGTTAATTTTTTTCTGTAAAGAAATCAAATAGAAAAATACAAATAAATTTTATCGTATCACAATTCGAAAAAGCTGAAAACTAAGGGACATTTTTCAACCGTTCATATATAATACTTACCTTGAAATATTTGGTAGAATTTGTCACTCCTCTCCCAAAAGACCCATTCTAAAATTGTTTTACTAAAAAAATTAAAAAGATAGTTATATGTATAAAATATTATTAATAACACAATAATTGAAGCATAATCGCAAATAACGTTGTAAACGACAAAATTAAAATGGTCAAATATTTGTAACAAGCGTTTTAAAAGTAGCAGACACTTTCAAATTTTTACTGTTTGCACAAATCTCTTCACAGGACTTACTAACATGGTCTCCTTCAAAAACAAATGTACATCACCATAAATAACATGCAACAAAAACTGCTATGACGCACTCACTTCCTTATCACCGAGATCGATGGTGACGCCGACGGCATAACCACATACATACACACATGTACACGACGTTTTCATTTGTTGTTGTTACTATGCTTTAGCAAAAATAACTGTTAACAGCCCATAATCAAATTATTTTCGGTGCAATGTGCACGTATCTATACATGTACACTTACATATTCACCGCAAACACATTTTTTCACAATCCGCGTCCCAAAAACAGACAACCGTTTACCCCCATCGCTTGTAAATAACTGACGATTTAAAAGAAAACGAACAACAGAATTATTCTCTATTTTCAGAGAGATGAAGATCTCTCACATCCCATAACAATTATTGATTCACACGTCAAGAAACAAAACTGATTCTCCCAGTCATAAAATTTATTACTAAGACAGCCTTTCCTTTCAGGGGAGCATAGCCTTAAATTTATTTCTGAAATATCTCATACTGTCAATTAAGTCCGATTCGGCATTAAAACTATGACATGTCTACGTCATAGTTTTAATGCAGAAAATCCTTAAAAGTATTGAAATATTACTTAAAATGATGAAGATTGTCACAAAAACTATGATTAGTTTCTTCAATTTAGAGGCGTACATTTAAAGAAGGGCGTTCACAAAGTATTGATTAGGTAGACATTAATTCAAATTTAAAAAACTTTAAATTAAGGAAAATTGCTTAAAAAA
Organism: Eudasyphora cyanicolor; assembly: GCA_963930755.1. NCBI lineage: Eukaryota > Metazoa > Arthropoda > Insecta > Diptera > Muscidae > Eudasyphora > Eudasyphora cyanicolor. Next base: position 231,865,799 of record OZ005734.1, on the reverse strand, counting down.
CATGTAAATTTTCATTATTTTAATGAAAATTGTGATTGAATTGATGCCGAGGTCGCATACATAATTTAAGAATGTGTCGTCATTAATTTTATTACTTTTTTTTCAGTGTATAGACTATCTTCGAACATAGCCTGAGATAGCAAAATATATTAACACATACCAAATTCTAAGTCAATCGGTTATTCCAATTGCGACGGACATGTCGGAATAAATGTCTTGAAATGTTACTATTATATACCCTCTTCAACTATAGTAATTGTATAAATAATAATAGTTCTTTGCTAAAAATGCTAACCTAATTACTAAATTGCTGCATTAAAATGCGGTGACGTTACATACATAGTTTATCAAATAGCAGCAAATTGTCATCCTAAACTTAACTTAGACTTTTTGTAAACCCGTCCAAGAAAGTTCAATGACATCCATTGCGATGCTAAAGACACCTCATCTGGCCAACTGCCGGCATGATGTTTATCTGCAGGATTTTCTGACCAATTTATTCTTTCTACAACTTTGTTTATTATCTTAACGACAAATTGGCTTTTGTGTAGTTTTTGTCCTATCTACTTCGTGCATTTTTTAGCCGTTTAAAAGGACAACAACGTTTTGCGGAAAGCTAGTTGGCACAATCACCGACATAAATTAGGACAAATAAACAATGCCATCTACCATTGGGCGCCCCGCTTGATCCTTCTTGGATTGTTTGTTCTTCCGTCTGTGCTGTTTCTCCGTGTTTTGCTTTACGTTTATTTAGGAAAAACAAAAGCAGATGCCCTAATAACAAAGTCATTTCCAGCATCAAATGTAAGCTAAATATATATGTAAAATATTTTAAATTATCCTGAAGAGGAAAAGGCATATTCCTTTGGCTTAACTGCTAAAACACGGAGAAAAGACGTTTTCTTTGGTTGCAAAAAGGTAAAATTGTTTTATGCAAATATATTAGCTTGTATTCGTATGCAAAGGACGAGTCTGGCTAAAGAAAAGTGATATATTTTGTGCTGTCAGCGTGTCGAAAGGTTATGTATGTATATATATAAGTGGGACTTCCAATCCTCCAGGTTACTTCAGTTTTTATCTGAATCATTTAGTACCTGAGAAACGGAATGTGATGAATTGTACTTTAATCTCTATTATTTCTTCAAAGAATAAAATTTTTATATTATCAGCGGATTTAGGATTACTGGGAAGCTTAATCGAGTTATTGGAACAGAATTTTTTATATCAACCTAAATACTTTTTCGAACAAAAACTTAATGATCTGTATATCAATAAAAAAACAAATTTGATGTTTTTAACAGTTTTAAACATCTTTAACGAAATTTGTGCAATATTAAAAACTGTATAAAAAAGTATTTAAGTAAATTAGAAATATCTTTTTAATAGGCCTTGAAAATATTTTTGGGATAATTTAAATTGTTTTAAAACAAGTAAGAAAGTTTCAGTCGGGTAAACCGACTAAGGTATACCCTCACTTTGTGAGTAATGTAATATTGAATATTACTCGAATTATTCTGTCAATTTGTGTGGGAGGTAAAAGAAGGGGTTTATCAAATACACCTATTTTTCGCTGAACATTAGATACTTTAAATTCATTGCACTGTGCCGACTTATAAGCATTTATGTACACTGGTATAAACGTTATGAAACATTAAATTGTGGTATGATTTGGGCATTTTGTGTGGGAGGTACAAAGAGGGGCGTGGCAATAACGCCCATTTTTCACAGGGCTATAGACACTATAAAAACATTACACTGTACAAAATTTCAAGTATTTTTATACACTGTTATTAATGTTATAAGCTGTTAACTTTTGGTGCAAAATGGTGCATTTGTGTGGGAGGTACCAAAAGGGACGTGGCGACTTCGCCCATTTTTCTCGAGTTGATAACGACTAATAAGCTAATACTATGTGTGGAATTTCAAAAGATTCGAATAAGTAGTATAGCAGTTATTAAAGAATCAATATTTCACAACATTTTAACCCTTTGTGGGGGAGGTACTAGAAGGAGTGGACCAATATGGCCCATCTTCGAACGTAGCCGGAGATAGAAAAAAATATTACCACATACCAAATTTGAGGTCAATCGGCTACTCCTTTCGAGAGTTATCGTGCGCACCAGCCAGCAGACACACAGACAGACAGACAAACAGACAGACAGACGGACGGACATTGCTCATTCGACTTAAAATGACCCAAAACGGATTTCCTCCGAACATACTTGGGGTCTTAGGTCACTCCTTCGACGTGTTACACTTTTTTCCGTAGCAAATGATATATACCCTCGTCACACTAAAGTGAGGGTATAAAAATAATGTCTTAGAAATTGCCAGAAGAATTAACGTACAAACAAGTAAAAACTCCGATAAACTGACTAAACTTGAATATAACTTTGTAAGGAAAGTAATGTGAAGTTTGGTACTAACAAATTAAATATTAGTTTTTACTTGTGTACCTTAATCCTTTGGCAATTTCTAAGACATTATTTTATTAAAAAACAAGTAAACGCGTTAAGTTCGGCCATGCCGAATCTTATATACCCTCCACCATGGATAGCATGTGACCTCACAAAATAACTCAAACCTAAAGAAAAAATCACCGAAAACACAAAAAATATAGCAGATGAGAACAGTACGAATCACAACAAGGTAGATGCTATATATGGGAGCTATATTTAAATATGGACCGATATGGCCCATTTGCAATCCCAAACAACCTGCAACTATAAGAAGTATTTGTACCAAATTTGATCAACCTAGCTCTATTATTGCGGACTGTAGCGTGAATACCACAGACGAACAGACGGCCGGACATGGCTAAATCGTCTTAGAATTTTACGACGATTAAGAATATATATACTTTATGAGGTCTCAGATCAATATTTAGAGGTGTTACAAACGGAGTGACAAAATGAATATACCCCCCATCCTATGGTGGAGGGTATAAACATGTAAATTATCCAAAAAATATTTTCAAAGCCTACTAAAAAAATATGAGAAATGACAAAATGGAGAAAAATGTTAAGCAGTCTTTGTTAGATTGCCATTTGGAAAGTAGTCTAAAATACGAGTACAGAATTTGTATACGTTCAGATAACTGCTACACAAGATATAGGGCAATAATATACGCCTATTTGGCGGTGAACTGTAAATAATAAACATATTTTGGGGATTTCATGTCTAATGAGTCAATCTTTAAAAGCGATATCTTATGGTCGGGCTGAAACTGGCACCAACGTCAGTCTTATTGGATAGTAGTTATGACACAAAATTTCAACGAAATGATTAATGACTGTCCGAGTTGAAAGTTCTTGAATTTTTAAATTTTGGTCAAACGGCCCTTTTTTCCATCCATATGACTGATTACCTATTGTATTAAGCAAATTTTTCTTCAATCTCTTTAGAAATTCTCAAAACCATTTTTATGATTTTTTTTACGAAATTTGACTTTTTTGACAGTTTTGTCAAAACCAATATTTTTATTTTTGATTTTTTTGGTTCAAAAGAAAACTTAGGTCATTTCCTTCAAGAGCTTTGAGGACTATTAGTCATTCTGTCATCGCATCAGCGGTTTCAAAGATATCTTACAAGATATTGCAATTTTGAGAAAATCATAATGATATTTTTATTAAAGCCAATTGTGAACATCGAAAAGTTCTCAATTATTATACTTATACCCTCACTTTAGTGTGACGAGGTTATACATATGTATATCATTTGCTACGGGACAAAAGTGTAACACATCGAAGGAGTGACCTAAGACCCCAAGTATGATCGGCGGCAATCGGTTTTGGGTATTTTAAGTAATTTGAGCAATGTCCGTCCGTCTGTCTGTCTGCTGGCTGGCTCTCGAAAGGAGTAACCGATTGACTTCAAATTTGGTACGTGTTAATATTTTTTTCTATCTCCGGCTAAGTTCGAAGATGGGCATTCCTTCTAGGAGTGGACCTCCAAAGGGTTACAATTTTGTGAAATATTGATTCTTTAATTACTGCTATACTACTTATTTGAATCTTCTGAAATTCCACTCAGAGTTTATTAGTCACTAACACGTCAAGAAAAATGGGCAAAGTGGTCACTCCTTTTTTGGTACCTCCCACACAAATGGACCATTTTGCTCCAAAATTAACTGCTTGCTTAATATCAGTTAATGATTTTGTAGTACCTAGAGTCCAGAGAAAAATGGGCGTTATTGGCACGCCGCTTTTTGTACCTCCGACACAAATAGACCTTTTTCTACCAAAAGTTAACAGCTTTTAACTTTAATACCATACAAATCAATATTGGCATCGTTGATGTGCTTTTAATGGAACCAACGCTTTAACTTAAAAAATTTCGTTAAACTGGTATGAATTCTTATTAAATAGTGTATGTCGCGGGCCACATTGACAGTTATATATATATATTGGGCTAATTTTAATGCTTTACATTGCTTTTTATATGATGAATCCCAAAATCAGGGGGTCGTAAAAAATGATGAATCGCTGAAAATTTATTAACTTTTTTCAAATTTTACATAAATTGAAATTTCAATAGTATAAACATCTTAAATTCATTTCTATGTTCTTCGACTGTACTGCAGTAGTGCACTTAACAAATATGGATATCTATTTGAAGATTGAAGTCTTGAAAGCGAGGAACGGGACACTTTTGTCTCAGCAATGATCGTCAAGACACACCTAGTGCCCGCACAAATATGGGGGAATTTTACAAAAATTAAAAGGATTTTTAACACTCTATTCCGAAATCGTAGGGGATCATTTTATTTTGATGATTGTGCAAATTATTTTCATTGCAAAATTTACATAGTCTCAAAATAAATCTCGTCATAATTAGTTTTGCCCTTGAGATTTCTTGTTAAGCGAATTCGTAGAATATCAGTTACCCCGAATGAATACATAATCACCCAATGTCCGAAATTCAGAAGTAAATATCAAATTTACTTCCAAATTTCTTAGTGTATAAATATAACTATACAAATGTGCGAATTCCATATTTTTTCAAATTAGACCTGTTAATTTATTAGAGAAGTGGCAAACAAATAACATTGTGTAATCTTATAAAAAAGAGGTTCACCAAAAAACGCACCTACGTAGATCTTAACATTCAATTACCATGAATTCATAGATTTTTATCCCCCCACCATACAGGAAGGAAGTTATATATCATTTGCTACGAACCAAAAGTGTAAGGCATCAAAGGAATGACCAGAGACACTAATTCTTTTCTGCAAAAAAGTGCAACACTTGCATTGCCCTTTTTCCGAAAACTGCACTATAATATCGCTTTTTTGACATTTTGAAATTTTAGTTGTGCTAAATTCGAGTAACTTAATTACCAAATTTCAAAAAAGGATCACAAAAGTGCCGTTTTCGGAAAAAGGGCAATGAAAATGTTGCGCTTTTTTGCAGAAAAGAATTGGCCATAAGTATGTTCGGCGGACATTTTAAGTCATTTGAGAAATGTCCGTCCGTCTGTATATCTGGCTGGAGCGCACGATAACTCTCTACAGGACGTGACCTTAGAACAACAAGGTTCTAACTGACAATTTTTACAAATTAATAAAACTATCACATCGTACTATATTTTGTATGCTATTTCGATTGCAGCTATTACCATAAACGAGATATCCAAAGCAACAATTTTCTTAGTACCCATTTTTCTATAAAAACTTGGTAAATAAAGTTCTAACCAGATAGAACCTGGTGTCCTTAAACAATTTATTTGAGAAATACTGCAGACATAACTTTGTTGCACAGCATTTTTCAGTTACACTAGACAATGTAACTTTGTCGGCAACATTGTTCCGCTTGTACTTGTCAAACATAAATTGACATTATGTTTTATTAGTTCAGCGTTCGCCAAAAAAGGGAAAGAACAAAATTATCATTTTATTTTCGTAATTTGTTTTAATAAGTTGGCTTTGGTGGGTGGTATTTGAAGTTGCTATTAGTTGATTTAATAATGATTTTAGAGAATGGAGTCTGAAAATTGTTCACATTGGTGGAGGCAACACCATTAAAGTATTCGAAGATTCTCACATAATTCCAATAGAAGTTCAGCCAGAGGAATCTATCGATCCAATCGAAGAACTTCATTGTGAATAAAAAACGCGCAAACCGAAAAGCAATCCCAAATGATGGAAGAGAAATGGGCGCCAAAAACTATGTCAATCAGGAGAGAGGTATACAAATGATAGAAGAAAAGTAGTACCCACTACAATTTTTTTCAGAATATAATTGTTCCAACAAAAGCACCTGTAAATTTTAATGCGAACTCAAACTTACAAGCAATGAAAGGACAGAATTGTTTCAAACGTTCTACTCACGGAATCTCCAAGCGAAGAAAGCAGCTAAACTACGCAGAAAGAAATATTATTTTCCAATTGTTCCGAATATGCCAGTAGATATTCATCCAATCTCAGAACAAGGAATCATATCCAACATTTCATATTACAAAAAACATCTTAAAATAGGTTTGTAAATAATGTTTATTTATCTCATCATGTGACTTAACTTTACTCAGATTTTTTACTCTTTTAGATACAATGAATTAAACGCAAGGAGAAAAATGGCTTCACATGTTTCAAAATACATAGTACCCGTATATATTCATTAAGTAATCGACGCTGTGAATTCTTAAGCCTCTCGCCAAAATTTTTGTTTAAAGAAGCAAAACTAAATAAACTAAAATAAACATATAACACATATTCTTCTTTCAAAACGAATACGTGAAACAAAGTTCTAAGCGATCATTTCAAGTTCTTACTGTGCCATAAGGTTCCAAGTGCCACATAGAACCTTGTTGTTCCAAGTTATTATGCTATATAACTGAGCAACAAGGTTATATTCATTTTTTAAAACATAACATCCTCAAAAACGGGACATTTAATAAGGACTACACCTCGGGACTGTAGGAATCCCATCGTATGGGATGTATTAAAAGGGGCGTGGCAACAATGTGCATTTATCATGGGACTGTAGGCATTGCAAAACCACTACGTTATAAAAACACTAAGCCATTAAATTTTTGTGCAAAATGGTTCATTTCGGCACATTTTCATCAATGTGATAATGATGATGAAATTAATACTATGTGGTGAATTGTGAAAGATTCTGGTATAGAAGATATTCACCCCTATTGCGAAAAATACGTGGAATTTTTGTTCATAAATTTCTTCACTTCACGGGAAGTGTAAAATGCTATCATGAATAATAGGGAGCATTTTATTCACTTCTAATATGTAATGATGTATCGAAAATGAACAGCTGTTCAAAAATAAACGAATTATCAGTGTACAAAAAACAAGAAGAAGAGTTGAAAAGATTTGTTTTCAAAGTTAAGGTTAAGAATATTAATCTAAGCCGTCTGCGAACAAATCATTTGCGATTCCTCCAATTGTAAAACTCAGGGTATGTCGACGGTTTTTGGGGACGTTGGATATCAGAAAGGATTTGGCAGATATCATGAACTCGGCACAGCCAACATTCAGCGAAGTACTCTCCGAAGTCCTGATTACATTAAAATCGAGAATTTTAAGCGAGTTGATAACTTATCCAACGCTTGTGGAAGGGAGAGTTATAGTTTCTACACTAAATTTGGGATACCCGGTTTCCTTGGATGTATTGTTGGTACACACGTGAACATCGTAGCGCCAAAGACAAATAAGCACCTGTACTTCAACAGAAAAGGAAATTTAGCTTAAATGTGACACTCGTACGAATCCTCTTTTATTTTATTATCTCCCGATTGTTTGGATTCTTTTGTAATACAAATCGAAGGACCTATACTGTTTTGTGAATAACTTTTGATTGCATTGACGGATGAACACCAAATTTTGACTAAATATAATTTTGAATATTTAGAAATTGAAAATTCAATCTCTCTAAAAACATGCTAAGCCGACTTAGATGTCTTTGAATGGGGGTATCAATATGTATCCAGATATCTGTGGTTTTCTGAAATAACAACCTATGTCAGAAAATATATATTTCTGGATTTTAGCATAAATATGTTCTCTAATCATTATCTATCGATTCATATATGACACTCTTAGGTTGTTCAATTTTTTGTGACTTTTTCCAAATCTAAAATATGAACATTTAGTATCAAATGTACTGCGAGAGAAAAAGTATTTGGGAAATGTGCTCTTATTCCAGAAAACCACAGATCCATCATACCATATATATCATTTATAGTATAGTTTTATTTAATATTTAAAGACAATAATAAAAATGTTCACGATGAGTTCGTTCTGTTCGCTAGCAAAAATAAAGTGAACAAATCGAAGTAAAAATGGAAAAAATGCCACTCAAAAAAATCATTCACGATAGGGGGAATTTTTTCGATTGGACTTTGGTGGAAAGTGGACACATTTTGAGGAAACCTTCATTCGCGATAGGGCAATTTTTGGGGGAGGTACTCGAAGGAGTGGACAACAATATTAACACATACCAAAGTTGAAGTCAATCGGTTACTCCTGTCGAGAGTTTTCGTTCGCACCAACCGGACGGACGGACAGACGTTGCTCAAATGACTTAAAATGGACCGATACGGATTTCCGCCAAATACCCACGACGTCAACCCTTCGAGACGTTACACTTTTAGCCCGACATTTATCCAAAGAATTTTTACGTTGACACTATTTTCATTTATAGGACGGTGGTTCTTGAAAAATATAAATTTGTTGCAATTGTTTTATGTTTTTCGTGAAAGCAAAGGCACTATTTTTTTTAAATCGAATTTTTTCTAGATTTGTAATGACTTTTGGTAAAAATCAATGGTCACGTGAAAAATAATAATTAAATTGTTGAACATCAAATGCACCAGATGATAGATAGATGTTCAGTACTGTGTGGAATTATTTCAGAAATGATCACTGGATCATATTTTTACGAAAACGACGCAGAAATTACGGTAAATGTGAATGGCATTCAATACCGGCAGTGATTGAGTGTTGTTTAAGGCCAGAGGTAGGGAACAATCCACTATTGTGGTTCCCATAAGACGGAGCCACATAATGGAGTAACATAAAGTTACTTACAACAATCGTTTTTTGCTGAAAAAAAACCTAAAAGTTTTAAAAAATCGTTCCATTTTTTAAAGGCTAGCATCGTAACGAAGAAAAGCAATGCCTATTTGAAAAAAATCGATTCAGTACTTTATAAATTATTATGTTTGGGATGTACCGAAAGGAGCACAGCAATAACGCTGTTTTATATTTTAATTTATTTATATTTTATAGTTTATAAAAAGGAGTGTAATTTCTAAAAATTGTTGTCCAAAAATTTTTAAATATGCATTGTTTTCTTCGTTATGTAGCTCTCAAAAATTGGAAAAAAATGACATTTTTTATGATTTTTATCGTGGCAGCAATTTTTTTTTTTAATTTTTGTATTTGTTTTCTAATTGTTTTAATGACAGTTAATAAACTTCTGTTCGTGAATGTGATATTTTCAACATTTGCAGCCTTCATGATTTCCATTATTTATTCATGGGAAGGAAAATATTAACTTCGTCCACCCAAAATTCATATCATACCATAGTCTATTTCGAAAGCTTAAAGTGTTTCATTAATTGAAGGTTATTCCTAGACAGCATAATTAAGTCATTATCAAATAATTTCTCTTACATCATTTCATCGATATGAATATCCTTTTTTCTTATGACAAGGACATATTTATCTTCTTTTCGTGGAAACAATTGCACATATCTCCCTTTCCATCCCTTCCCTCTTTTCTCTCTTTCTTACTACTTTCATTTTACTGGGAATATATACAATTATTACTTAAGTTCATTAGTATGGATTGCGTTTACGCATTTTTTATTCTGTAGTATTTTCTTACTTTTCAAAGAGGCTTTTAATTAAGCTGAAAGGCGTTGGACACGCAGTTATAAACAATTAAAATTCAATTAGTTGTAATAGTCTCATAAAGCATTTCGGAAATGAATGTTTTGGGCAAACACACTGTTTAAACATAAAAAGGGAATCTTGGGAGGTAATGTGGAAATGAAGGTATAAATTAAGCAAATTGTAGGGGAGTAAATAAGGAAGAAGGTCCACATTAATAAAAAACGAAACAAGAATAGAGGACCAATTATAGGAATTAATAAAATATTTAATAATGACTTTTTGAAAAAAAATAAAGTAAAATATGTAGAACTGTAGTAAGTTCAACCTAATCTTGTGTATCCTCCACAATTTATTACATTTAATCGCATAACTGGAAAAATCTCAGCGATTTCGTCAAGATGTAGAACCGGCAGAGAAAATTCTAAAGAAAAATTGGAATTAAAGCTTAGCTCAAGCGCTTACATTATGTTGTTTTTAATGCGACAATGAGTAATATCAGGTGGGAGCTTTGTGTGTGGGCTATGTCAAAAAAGTAGAAAAATGAGTCTAAAACTCCTGTGAATGATTCCGGGTATCTGTGCTGTCTAAGGCCTCAATATTTCAAGGAGTTGCAAATGGAGGGAATAATTACAAGTAATTTGATCATCCACACGTCGGATGACATAGAATGTTGTGAAAGGGGTATCCGCCGAACTTACATGGGTCTTAGGCCACTCCTATACATATCTTGCACTTAGTAGCAAATCAATAACTTAATTTTGGATTTTTTGGTTTATTGGTCCATCCCGTTTCTGATGGCGATATATTCTTCTTTACAAAAAATATTAAAAATATATTTATAGTGTAATTTGATTCAAAATTAATTGACAACAGAACAATATCCAGCACCAATTATTCTGTATCGAAAACTAGGAATTCACACAGTCTCCATTTAGTAGTAGGAGGAGAGCAAAACTTAAGATTCCTTAGATTTAAATATTTCAAAAACATATTATTTACACGTAATGTTCGGAAAATGTTTTTATTTCACTCATTACTCACAGTAATTTACTTTAAGTGCGTTTGCCTAGAATTCTTTTCATATAATAAAATTCGTTTTAAAGCACTCTTAAAGCATTTAATGTCATTCAACAATTTAAGTACTCTGAAGAAAACGAATTTTTATATTTTCTTACAAAAATTTATTTCTAATTTAAACGTCTGTTTTGCCACAGAAAAAATATCGAATACACAAAAAAATAAAAAAATAAAATTTCATGAACATACAAAAATAAAATACAAAAGCAAAGAACATGTGATCCAAAAATGTTTCTAAATGTAAAGTTAAAATCTACAAGTTACGTTCCCACAACTCCAACTATTGTTGACTGTCACTGTTTGCTTTTGGGAAAATATGAAACATGACAAAATGTGAAACAGTCATGAGAGCAAACATCCCAGGACGTCAATTGCGTTTGTTCTTGGTTTTAAGTAAAACGGGTTTAGTAACAAAATAAAGTGGAAATATCCTAAAGGACTTTTGGAGCCACCGGTGTCCTCTTAAGAAGAAAACAATGTCTCTGATTTAAACAAAATTAAAAAAGTAATAAACTCCAGGGAGTAATAACTATGTATAATAAAGTCGTATAATAAAGTCAGTGCTGATCAGTCGTAGTGAACGGACGTGTTTAGCACAGAGCGGATAGTTAAAATCTATTACGCAGTACCTATTACGCAATCGCAAAAAATAAAACAAAATCTGTACAAAGTCTGGAAGGCCTACATCGTAGTACCTATTACGGGCTAATACGGAAAAAAAATTCATTGGCGGGGATGCCTTCGCGTTCCGATGGAGCGGGGTTCCCCAATCGTCCTACTGTCCGTCCGTTGGTCTTGGCCAAAGCCGACCACACCAAACATGGTGAAAATTTCCCCCCAGTACTCACAACAGGTGGTACGGTGAGGGGAAAACGTCATGTCCGACCGTCAAAACGGAAACACAATGAGCACCGGATAGCGCTCAGAGTTCTGACGAAGTTGGAGGCTGTTGAGGTTTCGGCTCTTACCGAAAAACAAAAAGAGTCACTTACCTGGGCTAAAGGCGTCTTAGATGCTTCTAAGGCCAATCAGCCGGCTGAAATAGCCACAAATTCAGCTGTGTTAACGGCTAATAAAGTCAAAAGAATCAGATCACCTGATGAACCCCTGCCCTCGAAAAAGGCAAGAGGCCCAAATGTCACTATCAACAGGACACTCACCAAGCCCTAGTGATGGCCGTTATAGACAGAAGTAGTGAGGATGGATCCATCCTCAAGGACAAATGGAGCCATGTGCAATCAGCCATTATGGCTCATTACCTCGATGTCCGTAGAGAGATGCCGGGCACACCACCAATCTGCAACGATGCAGGATGGCATCAGGGGAGAGTAAAGCTCTTACATTTCGGTGATGCCAGATCAGTAGACCTGTATAAGGCTGCTCTGAGTCGAGCGGGTGAGGTGTGGCCGGGTGCCCAGTTGGATATTGTCGAAAAAAACAACATCCCTAGTCACCCTAGAGCCATCACCTGGGTTACAGAAGAGCCCTCCAAACCGGGCGGACATATCTATATATATAAAAATGAAACAGTCCATCTGTGTAATGGCATCACGTCAGAACGGCTGGAGCGATTTGGATGATTTTTTTTTTATTCGATTCTAAATTTTCACGAGATGGTTTATATAAAAAAAAAATTGAAATTGTTGATGGTTAGGCTTGAGGTCATGTATTAATTAAAAAACTGGTGGTTAAGTTTTTTTTTTTTTTTTTTTTTTTTTAAATTTTATTGTTTCCAATATTTCGAATGTCTTCGACAATCATCATCAGGGAACTTCACTTTAAAATACAAACAATAACAAATTATACAAAAATTAAAAAACAATAATAAAAGCACAATAATTACATTTAAAACAAAACTATGGACTTCTTCTCTTCAGAGTTAACAATCAACTAAACAATTATTTATCTAGTTGATTGTTAACTCTGAAGAGAAGAAGTCCATAGTTTTGTTTTAAATGTAATTATTGTGCTTTTATTATTGTTTTTTAATTTTTGTATAATTTGTTATTGTTTGTATTTTAAAGTGAAGTTCCCTGATGATGATTGTCGAAGACATTCGAAATATTGGAAACAATAAAATTTAAAAAAAAAAAAAAAAAAAACTTAACCACCAGTTTTTTAATTAATACATGACCTCAAGCCTAACCATCAACAATTTCATTAAATAAAAAGGTCAACAATAAATAAAATTAAAATAAAAAAAAAATTAATTGGACAAAGGGGCGTGGTACCTCCCATACAAATCGCAGGTTAAAAATCCGATATTTCTGCTCCTATTATAGGTATTTGAACAAAATTTGGTACATCCGTTTAATGTATGCGTTCCAAGCTTTACTCCAAATATGGGCGGGATTGGACAAAGGGGCGTGGTACCACCCATATAAGCCTAATTTTGAAATTGAGATATCTTGCACAATTTATTAGCGAGAGTGCTATAATTTGGTGTACATGTATCTGATAGCAGTCTACGTGTTTGGTCCAAAAATGGGCGGGATCGGACCAAAGGGCGTGGCCCCGCCCCTGTATGCCAAATTTTAGAATTGTGATATCTTCAACAATTTGTTAGCGTGAGTGCTGCAATTTAGTGCATATTTATCCGGTGACAGTCTACGTTATCGGAAAAAATGGGCGGGATCGGACCTATGGGCGTGGCCCCGCCCATATAAGCCAAATTTTGAAATTGAGATATCTTAGACAATTTATTATCGAGAGTGCTGCAATTTAGTTCATATGTGTGTATCCGGTGGCAGTCTACGTTATTGGTCCAAAAATGGGCGGGACCAGACCAACGGGCGTGGCCCAGCCCATATAAGCCAAATTTTGATATTGAGATATATTACACGATTTGTTAGCGAGAGTGGTGAAATATTGCGTATATGTACCTGGTGGCAGTCTACGTGATTGGTCCAAAAATGGGCGGGATCAGTCTAATGGGCGTGGCACCGACCGAGTGAATCAAGTTTTGAAATTGGAATATCTTGCACAATTTGTTAGCGATAGTGCTGTAATTTTGTGTATATGGTCCTGGTGGTTGTAAACGTGATTGACCCAAAAATGGGCGGGATCTGGTCACTGGGCGTGGCCCCGGCCATATAAGTCAATACTTTAAATTTATACATCTTGCACAATTTGTTAGAGAGACTGCTGTAATTTTGTGTGTGATATATCTTGAGCAATTTGTTAGAGAGATCAATGTAATTTTGTGCATACATATTTGGTGTCAGTTTACGTATTTAGTCCAAAAATGAACGGGATCGGAAATCTGAAGTCTGGGGCTACGAAGTGGACCGGGTCCAGCTATTGCGCTCGCGCATTGGTAAACCATCCGATCTTTATGTATTCGCACCAAGTGGCAAAACAAAAAATGTGGTATACCAAAGAGCACTTCAATAAAGAACAAATAAATAATAATTATTACAAAAATAATATCTTTTTAATCGGAATAATTTTGACATGGGCAGCAAAGCGCACCGGGCTCAGCTAGTTAGAAATAATAAAAGATTCCAATCCTGGTCTGCCCGCCCATAATTGGAGAATCAGCAAGGTGGGTGAGGCGAATGGTAAAAAGCGGCAGGTCAATTTGATCCTTAACGCTGAATCCACCTCCCATATACAACGTGCAAGTGCAACCCTACAGTATGGCTTCGAGACTATAGTCTTGAAGGTATACAAGCAGGATATAGTTCCCACTGCGGAAGGTGAGTCGTCCACCGCGGTTGAAACACAGCTTTCTGGAAGTGCGGAGGTATCCACGCCCATTATTTCGGGTGACTCCAACTCTAACAGAAGATCTGTAACGTCCTACTCTGATGACGAAAGCTCTACTTCTGACACAGAGGGGCTGAGGGGAGTCTCCGGACTCTTTGACGCATCTGGCGGGGACACGCTTCTCGATGATACGGACGAAGAGTTCGATAACACCCTTGTAGGGGTGGAAGTTAATCTGTCAATTACCAATGATGGTAAGAATTTTACAGATTAACCTCCATCACGCTAAAGCAGCCTCAGCGGCTCTATTGCTGCGCCTGTCCACAGGTGCAGTAGACATCGTCCTGATACAGGAGCCCTACGCAGTGGGAGGAAGGGTGTGCGGTATCAGGACACCCAACTTTAAACTGCTTGTGGCCAACTGTGAAGGCACTCCAAGAACCTGCATTTTGGCCAGGAAAGATCTAAGTATCTTTCTCCTGGCTAATTTAAGTGGTAAAGACCAAACATCTGCTAGTCTGGAGATCGGTAATCGCATATATTGGGTGGTCTCCAGTTACTTGCCTTATGAAGCTGTAGTACCGACTGCTCTATTCAGGGAAGTAGTAGAAGAAGCAACATCTAACGAGGTCGAGCTGATTGTTGGCGCAGACACGAACGCTCATCATACTATCTGGGGTAGTACGGATATAAACAATAGGGGTTATTCGCTTCTTGACTTTATTCTAACTACCAACCTAAGTATTTGTAACATAGGTAATAAACCGACCTTTACAATTAAAGACAGACAAGAAGTACTCGACGTAACGTTTGCTACTGACCGGCTGTCAGACAAAATTATTGGGTGGAATGTACTGGACGACCACTCATTCTCAGATCACCATTATATTGAGTTCAAACTCGCTGAAAAAGCGCCTGAACCTGCCGTCCACAGAAATGTGAGAAAGACAAAGTGGCACTTGTATGAAAAGAATTTCAAGAAAGTCCTCAACTCCAAACTTCTGTACGAACCGAATGACAAAGCCGGTCTGGATCATCTGGTCGAGCATATCACCACATCATTCAATAGTTCCCTTGAAGAAGCCTGTCCAAAAACAAGGTACAAGGGTAAAACTAAACCCCAATGGTGGACTTCTGAGCTAACGGCTATGAAAAAAGACCTGCAACAAGCTATTCAACAAGGCTGAATCTACTGGGGTCGCTAATGTTTGGGATGCCTATAAAGAGCAACTCAAGATCTATAAGAAGGAGCTTAGAAAGGCGCAAAGACCCTCTTGGTATACCTTCTGTGGCGAAGTGGAAAAGGTCTCCGACGCCGCAAGGCTGAGGAAAATATTATCAGCTTCACCCTGTACAGTGGGTTACTTGCAGGATGAGGCAAATAATTGGACCAAAAACAGCGAGCAGTCGCTCAATGTACTGCTCGACACACATTTCCCGGGGAACTCTCTAACAGAACCAGAGGATCAGCAGGACCAACAAGAGTGCGAGTGGACTGCGAGCGTCGCTAGCTTGTTGACTGAGAGATCCAGAATAAGCTGGGCTATTAATAGCTTTGAGCCCTTCAAGTCACCTGGACCAGACGGCATCACTCCAGCAGAAATGCAGAAAATGTTGAAATACATTATCCCCTGGCTGGAGAAAATTTATGTAGGCTGTATCAGGCTTTCATACATCCCGAATCGATGGAGGGATACCAAAGTGGTATTCATACCAAAAGCGGGGAAGATATCACACACTAGGCCAAAAGACTTCAGACCAATTAGCCTATCCTCCTTCCTATTGAAAGATCTGGAAAGACTTTTAGATTATTTCATTAGGGAAAACCTGGATACAAAACTCCTATCAGTGAACCGACATGCTTACAATAAGGGGAAGTCTACAGAATCAGCCCTGCACGAACTTGTGAGCACTATCGAATCGTCCCTGCATTTCAAGGAATTCACCATGGTGGTATTTCTTGACATAGAAGGGGCTTTTAACAACATTCACTCAGATGCAGTAATTGCGGCACTGTCACATCTTAATGTTAACTTTAGTTTGATTAGACTAATTCAAAGTCTGCTCAACAGAAGACGCATAACAGCATGTCTTGGGTCCACAACTCTAACAAGGTTTGTAAACAGAGGGACCCCACAAGGAGGAGTACTGTCTCCACTAATTTGGAACCTAGCGGTGAATGAAATTCTGCTAGATCTAGAACGTTGTGGCTGCAAGGTCGTGGCATATGCGGACGACGTTGCAATCGCAGTGAGTGGCATATTCGAAAACGTCCTCCGAGACATTCTACAGGTGGCTCTGAACAAATTGGCTAGATGGGCCAGAAGCAGCGGTTTGGGCATAAACCCAAACAAGACAGAATTGGTTCTCTTTACTAGGATGAATAAAGTCCCACATGTGCACCCTCCACCTCGGATAAATGGAACAGATCTAGTCTTTTCTGAAAGTGCAAAATTTTTAGGAATAATTCTAGATAAAAAACTGTTATTTAGACTTAATTTATTGGAACGTGTAAGGAAGGCTAACGTCGCCTTATATTCCTGCAAAAAGGCTGTAGGGTCGCGGTGGGGCCTCTCTCCTAAAATCGTCCACTCGATATATATAGCAGTAGTTCGTCCAATACTGTTATACGGTATTGTGGACAGCAACTGACAAACTAACCATCACCAACCTACTAACAAAGGTTCAGAGAACTGCCTGCCTGAGCATAAGCGGAGCCTTAAGGACTACAGCGACCGAGTCTCTACAAGCCCTACTCCATATACTGCCGATTAATATTGTGGCGAGAGAAGTTGCAACAAAAGCGGCAATAAGATTAAACTGCCTATCAATGTGGAGGTACAAAAACTACGGTCACATGAGAATATCAAAGTGTAGTGCTATGGTAACCGACCGAGTGGACTATATACCAACGGTGTACACCTTCGAGAGAAATTACATCACTATGATTCCCGCGAGAGATGAATGGTTTGGAAGAAAACCAGGTAATAGAAACCATCTCCACTTTTACACGGATGGTTCGAAGCTTGATGAAAAGGTTGGCTTCGGAGTACACTGTGCAGAGCTTAGATTGGATATAGCTCACAGACTACCAGATACCTGCAGTGTCTATCAAGCCGAAATAATGGCAATATGGGAAGTAGCCAAGTGGCTGAGTCACAACATAGTAACCAACACTGGCGTTGTCATTTACTCGGACAGCCAGGCTGCCATCAATTCTCTGGAGGCAACAACCCTAAATTCACAAACAGCCCTCGACTGCCGCAGATCTCTTAACGAGATGGCTGAGCAGTTTAATATACACCTCATATGGGTGCCTGGGCATAGGGATATCCCGGGGAACTGCAAAGCCGATGAACTTGCTAGGAAAGGGACGACATTACAAATTCTCGAAGAATTTGCATATATTGGTGCGCCACTATCCACGTGCAAGCTTTGGCTTAGGCAAGAGGCAATCAGGCAGTCCAACGAAAGATGGACAGAAATCGGCACCTGCAGGGTAGCTAGACAAATCTTGCCAAGGTATGACCTGAGAAGATCAAAATATCTCCTCGCACTAGAGAGGCAAAGATTGTCTACGTTAGTATCAGTTCTGACGGGACACTGCTTGATCGGCGAACACGCCAAAAGATTGGGTATTGACTCTAATGACTTCTGCAGAAGCTGTGGAGATGAGGAAGAAGTGGAGAGCATTGAGCACTTGCTATGCGACTGTCCCGCTCTGAGTAAACGACGACTGGACATACTGGGGTCGACCTTTTTAGGCAGCCTAACAGATCTTTCCAGTACTGATATTCGTAATATCGACAAATTTGTATATCAAACAGGTTGGTTTCGATGAGGGGCATTTCAGCCCGTGGTAACACTAGGGACCTATACTGGTCTATGTGAGCTTGTATAAAAAATACGGCTGCCACCCTAACCTAAACCTAATGTATAATAAAAGAAATTATGCAAGTGTTAAGCAGGAAAATATTAATATATTTTAAAGTATTTTAAAACAATTTTTTAATTTGAGTTGTTTAAAAAAATTCCAGCATTTTTAAGTCAAGACTATAATTCAAGTTGGTTTCCTAACATCGGCAATGATTTTATGGATTTTTTAATTAAAATTTTCAATGCATAATTTAAAAAGCAGTAGTTAATTAAGTAAGTCTACAAACATAGAATATTCGGTTTAGTAGTAAACAAGGTAAAATAAATTTGTTGTTTTATTTTGATAACTTCAGGGGTCGGGGGTTTGTTATTTTATCGCAGAAATTGCGATAAAATATTAATAAAAAAGTAGAGGGATTTCCAACAAGAGTTGTTATTTTGAATCACCCGGTATTTCGGTAGCTGTCACTTTTGAAGCTTTTATTCTTTGACATTTGACAAGTAGAAACTACGCCATTACTAAAAATGGAACGATACACGATTCAACAAGCATTGAAATTATTAAAATTCGGAAAAACGAAAATCATCGAAAAATCCTTTGACTGACGAGGCCCATTTCCACCTTGCTGGCTACGTCAAAAAGCATAATTTTCGCATCTGGGGCTCGGAAAACCCAAGAGTTATTGTTGAGAAGCCTCTCCATCCTCAACGTGTGACTGTTTGGTGCGTTTATGGTCCGGCGGTGTCACTGGAACTTACTTTTTCGAAAATGAGGTTGGATCAACAGTTACGGTGAATGGATTGCGCTATCGAGAGATGATTAATGATATGTTATGGTCGGAGTTGGATGGTGTTGATCTGGACAACGTTTACTTTCAACAAGACGGCGCTACGTGCCGTTACGGGAAAAGTTTCCGGACCGTGTTATCTCTCGAAGAGGTAATCACAATTGGCCACCGTGATATTGTGATTTAACACCTTGCGACTTCTTCCTTTGGGGCCACATGATAGATAAGGTCTACGCCAACAGCCCAGCGTTGATTCAAGACCTCAAAGATAGAATTCGTGAGGCTATCGAGGACATAGGGCAGCCACTTTGCGATTTGGTTATGGAAAATTTCACGAAAAGGATAAGCCCTGTAAGCGTGGTCGTGGTGGCCATTTGGCTGATGTTGTTTTTCATTTCTAACGGCATACCTTCCTCTTTATTATGAAATAAACATTCGATCATTTGTCTCAAAAAATTGCATTTTTCTTTGAATACCAATATAACACCTCTTGTTGGAAAACCCTTTATTTAAAAAACAAATGTTATTTGAACTTTATGTTCAGCAAATGTTTTAATTTAACTCATAACACAAATTAGATTAACTGCTTTTGTTAAGAATTCATTTTCATAGAATACAATTATTTTTATTAGCTTTTGCCATTTAACAATTTAACATTATAAGTACATTCAACAATTGACAACGGCCACTTTTTGCTTTTGCGAAAATATGATAGATGACAGAATTGGAAACAGTCGTGACATGAAACCTCCCAGGTTGTTACTTTTAGGTAAAAAGGGTTATGTAACAAAATAAAGTTGAAATGTCCTTAAGGATTTTCGGAGCCGCCTGTGTCCTCTTAAGAGGAAAACAATGAAAAGAAGTAAAATTCTCAAAGGAATGATATGAGAAAGGTTCTGTAAAAATGTTAAGCGTTTAGTACAGATGCAGTAAAATATTTATATGTATATTTGAAAACACTTTTTTAATTTGAGTTGTTTTAAGAATTTTCTGGATTTTAAAGTCAAGACTTTAATTCAAATTGGTTTCCTAAAATCAGCAAGATTTTTATGGATATATTTTAATTCAGATTTTCAATATACTTATTATTTTGATTATCATTTCAGGAAGAAACTTACGAAATTTTTTTATTTCTATCATCGGTATATTTAAACCAGTAAGGAAAGGCTAAAGTCGGGCGGTGCCGACTATATAATACCCTACACCACTCTCGTAATATTGAATAACTCTCATATATAAATTATGTAATTCATGTATAAATTGTTTACATAAATGTACTTTTGGGACATTTTATACTTAAATAATACCCTGTACCACACTGTGGTGTAGGGTATAAAAACGATTGGATCTAAAGAGCCAAATCGGATGAAACATATATATGGGAGCTATAGCTAAATCTTTACCGATTTTCTTCAAATTCGGCAATGTTGGTTCATGAATCAAGAAACTCTACAATTATAAATTTCAAAACGATTGGATGTAAAATATAGATTCTATAGAACTAAAGGGCCAAATCGGACGAAACATATATATGGGAGCTATAGCTAAATCTTAACCGATTTTCTTCAAATTCGGCAGTGTTGGTTCATGGATCAAGAAACTCTACCATTCTAAATTTCAAAATGATTGGATGTAAAATACAGCTTCTACAGGATTAAAGGGCCAAATCGGACGAAACATGTATATGGGAGCTATAGCTAAATCTTAACCTATTTTCTTCAAATTCGGTAGTGTTGGTTCATGGAACAATAAACTCTACCATTCTAAATTTCAAAACGATTGGATGTAAAATACAGCTTCTATAGAACTAAAGGGCCAAATCGGACGAAACATATGTATGGGAGCTATAGCTAAATCTTAACCGATTTTCTTCAAATTCGGTAGTGTTGGTTCATGGAACAAGAAACTCTACCATTCTAAATTTCAAAATGATTGGATGTAAAATACAGCTTCTTCAGGACTAAAGAGCAAAATCGGACGAAACATATATATGGGAGCTATAGCTAAATCTTAACCGATTTTCTTCAAATTCGGCAATGTTGGTTCATGGATCAAGAAACTCTACCATTCTAAATTTCAAAACGATCGGATGTAAAATGCAGCTTCTATAGGACTAAAGGGCCAAATCGGACGAAACATATATATGGGAGCTATAGCTAAATCTTAACCGATTTTCTTCAAATTCGGCAATGTTGGTTCATGGATCAAGAAACTCTACCATCCTAAATTTCAAAACGATTGGATGTAAAATACAGCTTCTACAGGACTAAAGGGCCAAATGGGTCGAAAGATATATATGGGAGCTATATCTAAATCTGAACCGATTTCAACCAAATTCAATAGCGATCTTAACAGCCGCAAAATACTCTAAACTGCAAAATTTCAGAACGATCGGAGTGAAATTGCGACCTGTAGTCGACGAACAACTTAAACATGGACAGACGGACGGACGGACATCGTTAAATCGACTCAGCTAGTGATTCTGAGTCGATCGGTATACTTTAAGGTGGGTCTAGCTGTGTTATTTTCAGGTGTTACAAACATCTGCCGTGAAACAAACTTATAATACCCTGTACCACAGTGTGGTGTAGGGTATAAAGAGAAAAATCATGCACAACGTTCAACATGGATCGCATTTACAGTAGAATAAAGAAAAATTAAAATTTTATAAAATATTCAAAATATCGAGCGGGACCTCTTTACACAGCCAATAAAACCAGTAAGAAAAGAAAGAAAGTCGATCGGGGCCGACTATACAATACCCTATACCTCACTAACAATGCGAAAATGGGCATTGCGATAAGAATTTGGCAGTGTTCATACGTGTAATAAAAAAACTCTCTCTGCCGAATTTCGTACTGATCGGATATAAAACACGGTTTCTACAGCGCTTACATGTCAAATCGGGTGAAACTATATATAGGGGATATATCTAAATCTGAACGGATTTTCTCTGAACTTTGTAGTGTTCATTCACGTAATAAGAAAACTCTCTGCCGGTTTTCGTACAGATCGGATGCAAAATCGGGTGAAACATATATATGGGGGCTATATCTAAATCTGAAAGGATTTTCCCCGAATTTGGCAGTGCTCATTTATGTAATAAGACAACTCTCTCTGCCAAATTTCGTACTGATCGGATATAAAATACGGTTTCTACAGCGCTTACATGTCAAATCGGGTGTAACATATATATGGGGACTATATCTAAATCTGAATTGATTTTCCCTGACTTCGGCTGTGTTCATTCATGTAATAAGACAACTCTCTCTGACAAATTTCGTACTGATCTGATATAAAATACAGTTTCTACAGCGCTTACATGTCAAATCGGGGGTAACACATATATAGGGGCTATATCTAAATTTGAACCGATTTCCCTCAAATTTGGCGGTGTTATTGCATGTGATAAGAAACCTCATCTTGCCAAATTTCGTACTGATCTGGTTAAAAATACACTTTTTACAGCGCTTACATGTAAAATCGGGGGTAACATATATATGGGGGCTATATCTAAATCTGAACCGATTTTCCCCAAATTTTGTATTGTCTCTAAGTGTATCATAAGACTACTCTCTGCCAATTTTTGTACAAATCGGTTCAAAAATGTTGCTTATACAGTGCATATATGACAAATAGGAGGTACATATACATAGATGGGAGCTATATGTAAATCTGAACCGATTTTAACCAAATCATTAGGGATCGTCCTTGGACCTAAACAAAGATATGTACAAAGTTTCGTTGAGATCGGACCATAATTGCGACCTGTACTTTGATTACAAGAATACATCTACAGACAGACGGGCAGACAGACAGACGGACATAGCTAAATCGACTCAGAAAGTGATTACAAGTCGATCGGTATAATAAACAATGGGTCTATCTCTTATCCTTTTGGGTATTACAAACAAATGCACAAAGTCATAATACCCTGTACCACAGTGGAGTGTAGGGTTAAAACAGCTAGTTTGGTTTTGTACAGAATCGAGTCTGCTTTTGAGTTATCGCGAAAAAATTTTTTTACTCAAAGATACAAGCAGCAGTGCTTTTATTTATAAAGAAAATCGTATAGATTTAGAACTGTAACACAATTTTCTTTAAATATGAGCATTTGTAGGATATTTTGTAATATCCGCGACATTTGTGATATTTTTAATAACAATATATTGGGAACAGTTTTTATCCGAAAAACTGTGTACCAAAAATGTAAAAGAAATGCCAGAAATGAAATCATTATTTTGCGGTACATTCTAATAATCTCACCATTGAAATGACATGTTCAGCGGGTTATAAAAAATATAAATTATAACATTATATAAAATTACCGCAGAATATTGTTGTTTCAACGTCTTGAAATTTTGTGTAACGTCCGCAACAAAGGAATTTCTAGTTTTTGGATGAACCACGAAGAGTTTTATTCTAATAAGAGCTATTTAAATATCCTTAAATATTCCTCTTTCTTAAATGTATTTTGATTTTTCTGATTATTATACAAACAAAGCTCAAAAAAACATGCAAATTCACGTTAACCGTTAAAACCTACTTCCATATTTTGTAACGTCCGAAGCGGAACTTTAGCCGCGAATGTCGCATTCATCAAAAGTATTTAGGTAAATATTTAAATGTAATTTCAAAGAACTCTGAAATAATTGTTGTTGCTGAAGATTATATGAAAATATTGCATTCAGAACGGCAACGGGATTAGTAAAACAAAAAGCATACGAAAATAACGTCCGCAACCCAGGATTTGCACATATAGTGATTGTTAGTTAGAAAAATGTTTACACGTGATACAAGCTTTTCAAAGAAAGTCGAGAAAGACGACGCTCGTCCTGGATGATCCATCACATCAAAAACCGATGAAAATATTAAGAAGTGAAGAAAATCGTTATGGAGAATCGTCGAATCACTATTAGAGAAGTTGCAGAGGATGTCGGAATATCGGTTGGCTCATGCCATACATTTTTTGGAAATTTTGGGCATGAAATGTGTGCCAGCGAAGCTCGTTACATAATTACTGAATTTTGAACAAAAAAAACCGTCGCATGTTCGTAATTTTTAGCCGCGAAGAATACCGTAATCATGCCTCATCCACCGTATTCAACAGATTTGGCCCCCTGTGACATTTTCCTATTCCCAAAATTGAAGAGACCCATGACAGGACGGCGTTTTGCGACGATTCTGAGACAAAATCCGAATTGCCGAACAAGCAAAACACGTCTAACTGCTATGTCTTTCACAAACAAACTCAACCGTCCATCCGTCCGTCTGTCTGTCTGTCTGCTGGCTGGTGTGCACGATAACTCTCGAAAGGAGTAACCGAATGACTTCAAATTTGATCTACGGTAATATTTTTTTCTATCTCCGGCTAAGCTCGAAGATGGGCCATATTGGTCCACTCATTCTGGTACCTCCCACACAAAAAGATAACATTTAGTGAAGTATTGATTCTTTAATAACTTTTATACTACTTATTAGAATCTTCTTATATTATTTTATAAGAAAAATGGGCGAAGTTGCCACGCCCTTTTCCCACACAAATGGACCATTTTGCATCAAATTAAACTGCTTATAACTTTAATACAAGTGCATATAAATGATTGCAATTTTGTACAGTATAATGTTATTGTAACGCCCATAGTCCGGTAAAAAATGTGCATTTTTGCACAGCCCATTTTGGTACCTCCCACACAAATGGACCGTTTTACACTAAAAGTGAACGGCTTATAACTTGAATACTACTTAGTACATACAAATACTTGATGTTTTGTAGAGTGTAATGCTGTTATAGTGCCTACAGTGCTGTAAAGGGTGAGCGTTATCAAAACGCACCTTCTTGTACCTCCCACACAAAATTACCAAATCATACCAAAATGGAATAGCTCGTAAAGTTAATACATAAGTGCACATAAACGCTTATAGTTCAACACAGTGCAATGTATTTAAACAATCTACTGTTTACCCAAAAATAGGTGTATTTGTTAAACCCCTTCTGGCACCTCCCAAACAAATTTACAGATTAATTAGTGTAATGTTATATATTACATTACTCACAAAGTGAGGGTATGCCTTAGTCGGGTTACCCGACCGAAACTTTCTTACTTATTTATTTACTGTACAGACCGCGTATTTTGTTATAGTTCCCATAAATACTAAATTTTCCACACAATTATAATGACATTTTGCTGCTTATGTTTTATATCTATTTAAATTCTGCACATCGGAAATTTAATATATCAGTATATGTTTAGATATAGCTCTTCTATAGAGTATCTCTTGCATATATTTATATAAGATACTTTTCGCATTAAATTTCAAACATTTGACATTATGACATAAATTTTTTACAAAAAAAGGACCATATCGATCCATTTATCTATATAGTCACCATATCGCCAGAAACCGGTGGCTTTTCAGTTTTACAGTCGATTTTTTCTGCAATTTTGGAGTTTGTGTTTTATTTATACAAAAATTCTACACAACAAAAATTTCCCATACCAGTATTTTTGTTATGTTTTTATATAGTTTTCATATATAGGATGCTCTTAAACATCTTTGGTTAAGCCATAGATGCCACATTGTCTAAACAATTTGGCTGAAACTTTGTAGATTTTGTTGTATTGTTAATATAATTAATTTTTAACGGGCTGGTCAAATTATCCGGTAGGGGTATACCCTCACCTCCATTGAAATATGTTCATTTTTAAATATCGAATTTTAAATTTTTAGCAGTTAGTCCTTAAAAAAATAATAATTTCAAATATCAATTGTGTGTACAAATGACTGGTAAATTATAGTTTTGTAACATTAACATGCAATATTTCTTGTAATTCACGCATCCACATTGAGGATATATCCTCCTCAACATATTCTCAGTGCGTGATGCATGCATGACTACTGCTGGAATCCACACCATTCACTGGTATTTTTGCAATTGCAAACATAAATATACATCGTCTGTTATCACTACTTCGCACGATAACACCGCATTTATTGTTGTTCAAATACCAAAAGAGTTATTCATCTTCGTGAAAAGAAATGATAGGGTACTGGCAAAAGTTTTACGGTGTCAGTTTGAGGTCTGAATATTTCATTGATTAATGTAGCAATCATTGAAACAATGGTACTGTCCCATTGTTTATATAGAATGTTTTATTTATTTATTGCTAATGAGGGTAATTTCTTAAATCAATTGTAATTCTCATTCGTTAGGGATAACGAATGTGTTGTATATTGTATTTATTTAGATAAATGCTGTGTTGCCAATATTTATATTGAGTCATTCTACATATTTAAAGAGGTCTTCGTTCTGGAGAATATCCTTGGATGAATCGCTGTGCTACTATACATTGCATAAATGAAAATATGCATGCAATGTTCCAATTCATAAACTAAATTGTACAATGCAACAAAAAATACATTGGTACAAAAGTGATCCAATGTATGCCAGTGATCATACATGCAATGTTAGATTCCATTGATGCTATGAAGCTTTTTCTTTCGGTGTACACGCTGAAAAAAATCGCTTCTGTAGTATATTGTCCCAAACATATTCGGCTTGAAACATATATATGTTTAGGGTACACTCTAAACATATAGTATTTGGTACACACAAACAAATTTATATTTGGGAAGGTGTTGTTCTAAATAAATCTTTGTTTACATCGCAATATGTGTTTACTTTCGACGGTTGTTTTCCGAAGCAAATAATTATTTGCATTTAAGTATTCAGAAAATACCTAAATTGTGTTTTATATTTCAGTAATTCAAACCTAATTTTTTAGAAAATTTTCAGTCGTAAAAATTGAAATCGTATAATCTTCGATCGAAATATATTACTTGGAGGATTGACAACTAATGATGGCTTAGAATACTCAGAAATTTTAAATGATTGATTTAAAACAGAAGTTACAGCTGCATTTTGTATTATAACTGGGTGTTCAATTCGAAACCAAAAAAAAAAATTAAAACTTAAATTCGAAAAATTCAACAAAAGTTTCGAAAATATTTTTTAAATAAAATATGTTTGGAGAAATTCCTAAACAATAATTTTATTTGTATTCAAACACATATTTTATTTGAGAAACTTAGTTTGAAAATATTATATGTTGTAACATATTAAAATATGAGTTCCAAATATATTTTATTGATTTTCAAATAAAATTTATTTGCTCAGAAATACGTAATATTTAAAAATTTGTGTTTCAAATATATTTCCTTTCGATTCAAACATATCAAAAAAGGCGATTTTGCCCCGTGTAGGATTGTTAACATAAATGCATGAATAATCTGTGATCATTTCCACATTAGACGCTTTTTTTATTAAAATTCTTTGAATTTGATATATAAAAATCAGCCCTGTTCTGTATTCCGACAGCGGATTGAATCCGAATTTCTAATTTATAAAATTGTACACAATTTCTGTTAGAGGGATTTTGAAGATTATCTGTAAACGCAGATTTCCTTTATTTTGCTATTCGAACATATTTGATACATCCGAAACATATTTGGGTCCAAACAAACAAATTTAGAAGCCCGAATCCGAGTGGAAATTTCCAATTCTAGTCACATTAGCAATTCAGAACAAGGGCGAATATTCTATACATGAAGTTTATCATAAGAAACTCCTTAAAAAACTTTAACACGTCCCTACCCCCAGGTTTTTTTTCAGTTCACTCTATTGTACAAACATAAATATTGAAAATCTCGTGAAATACATTATAAGTTTGCACATACGCAAATGCAGTATTGAGATCAAAAGTGGCCTAACTCATATATACGCCAAATGGAGATGATGTTATAGTGTACCATACCGAAAAAGTTACGCACAGTGGGAGGAATTCAAAAAAGGGAATTAATTCTTCCGTTCCTTAACCAGACAACCGATTGCCACAAAATTTTGCACTTTTCTCGTTATCTTTTCTGTATGGACAACAAAAAAATATTAGATTTATCCGCTGAGACAGAAGTTAGGGCCATTTATATATATATACTTTAATTTTTTTTTTGTATTTTTGCCATTTATTTTATTTTTAACAAAAATATTTTTTGTAAAGTATGACTTCAAATGCCCATAACTTCTGGCTCGGCGGATAATTCTATTGACAACATAAATTATACTATAGTTAAAGACGAGCTCCAAATTCCCTTTGCAACAACGTGCAACACCTTACTTTGTGTAAAAAATGTTGTAAATTAGAGAAGCTTGACAACTATGGCTGTGAATATTTTCGACCTGTTCTTTTTTCGAGAACATTCTCCAGAAAGTTTCCTTTAAGATTAAAAATCGATTTTTTTTGGAAATATAATTTTAAATGGCCATAACTTTTGTCTTATATGTTAAATTTTCTTTCATCATGTTGCAATTGTGGCCAATTCAGAAATGTTGAAGTGAAAGAAATCGGTGCATATTCATTCTGCCCTGATAGAAAATACTAGGTCCGTAAAAAAGAAAAATTCTATATTCAAATGCAGTTATCTCGGTAACAATACAAGATAAGCCTCGGTTAGTAGAATGCACACTAAAACCCAGATTTTATGAAATAGACGAAAGTTACACGCGCTTAAACATTTTGTTCACCCGAGGTGGTCAACTTGGAGGTCCTGTAGCTCCGCCTCTGTATCTGACAGGGGTACCCAAATTCAAAACTTAACTTCTCTAACACCTATTCTACGAATATACCAAGTGTTGTCGCAATCGGTTGTCTTATAAAGAAACGGCAAAATTATTTCCCTTTCTTTTTGAATTCCTCCCACTGTGATACCTTTGACATAACTCCGTTTCAGAACTTTTTAAGTAATTCAATCTTACCTATCTACAGTTGCTTATTTCTATACGACTTCATCCTTAGTGTACTTATTTTTGATTGGGCTACTACTACTCTCAAGGCTTCACGTAGATAAAAATCTAAGTATGTATAGAATTCCATAAACTACATATCATTGCTACTAATGCTACTACCGACAAAAGTTATCTGTTTGTAGATCCACCGAACTATTTATTCTATTCTATGTTAAAGTGAATAGATGTGTACAAAAAGATTTCCAAATTCTAGAAAAGTTGAACAAAGTTCTGAAGTTTCATCTTTTTGATGGTTTTTGTTGTGCTTTCCCCTAGATTTTGCTCGCATTGTACTAGAGGGAAGCATATGTTACATACCGACGATGTAACTAAAATACCCTTACATTGATATATCTGATACCTGAATCGCATACAACGCATATACAAATTTGCCAAGTTTTGTGTTTATAAAATAAAGTAAAATATTTTCCGAAAAACTTTTCAACAACATTTGTTTGAGCTGAAAGACAAAACAAGTGAATTGTTTTAAAACAACATTAGAGTTTTATTTGTATATTTCAGCAACTGCTTAAGGGATTTATTAAAACATTTGAAGTTGAGATGAGATTTTAGAAAATGTTGTATACGTCCCTGTGACGGAGCTAGTTGAATGTGATGAAGAGGATTTATAAATGTGAATGAATTATATATGAGTCGAGATTGAGTTTCTTAGGTAAACGGACAAGTAACGCTTAAGCAATATGATGAATACTTACATTTTATAGTGGCTTAGAGTGTCCTCTGCATGGAGACCAGGGCTGTGGAGTCGGAGTCTAGGAGTCGGAGTCTGGGATATTTGCCCAGAGTCGGAGTCTGGAGACGAAAAATTATAGTGGACTCCGACTCCGAGATGTAGTGTGCAAAATGTACCAATTATGTGATAGAACTTTTGCACTCAAAAAATTGTGGGGAAACAATATTGGCAAAAAAGAAGGATAAAATATTCGAAGCTTTTATCTAAATATTATGGTATGCCACATCTATAAAGTTAACCAAACTATCCAGTTTTTATGTAAAACAGTTATAGGAAAGCTCTGATTATATTTAGCTAACAAGTATTTTTGCAAGACTATACACTATTCCTAAGCGAGTATAAAACAAGTAACCGAGCGAAGCCAACTATGTGATACCGTACAACACCTTGTTAGGGCAGAATAAGCTCAGATATTGTAAATATAAATATGAGATAATTACATTATAAATATAAATCTAAACAGAATTTGTTAAATTCGGCAATATGCGTTCTTGGATAAATAAATTCTACCCAATAAATTAAAAACAAGTAAAAGCGTTAAGTTCGGCCATGCCGAATCTTATATACCCTCCACCATGCATACCATGTGACCTCACAAAATAACTCAAACCTAAAGAAAATAACACCGAAAAACACAAAAAATATATGTAGTAGATGAGAATAGTAGGAATCATAACAAGCTAGATGCTATATATGGGAGCTATATCTAAATATGGACCGATATCGCCCATTTGCAATCCCAAACAACCTGCAACTATAAGAAATATTTATACCAAATTTTATCAACATAGCTCTATTATTACGGACTGTAGCGTGATTACAACAGACGGACATGGCTAAATCGTCTTCGAATTTTAAGACGATTAAGAATATATATACTTTATGGGGTCTCAGATCAATATTTAGAGGTGTTACAAACGGAATGACAAAATGAATATACCCCCCATCCTATGGTGGAGTGTTTAAAAAAATATAGCAAATGAGAACATTAGGAATCACCACAAGTTAGATGCTATACATGGGAGCTATATCTAAATATGGACCGATATCTCCCAATTTCAATCCCAAGTTACCTGCAGCTATAAGAGGTATCTATACCAAATTTCAGCCACCTAGCTCAAGTATTATAGATTGTAGCGCATCTATAAGTATTATAGATTTGATACCCTCCACCATCCTATGGTGGAGGGTATCAAAATATTGAATGTGAAATACAGCTTCTATAGCGTTACAATGCCAAATCTAAAGAAACATTTATGTATATCTGGGGGCAATATCGAACTCAACCGATTTTCACCAATTCCAATAGGTTTCCTCCCTTGTGTGAAAGAGGCCTTATTGTCAAATGTTACCAGGATCGTAGTGACATTTCGACCTGTACTTAACGAACAACTTATGGAGAGACGGACAGCTAGTAATTCTGAGTAGAACGGTGTCTAGATGTAGTATTTTTTACAAATCTCCCAAAAAACAAATTTATAACCTCCAGTACCATAGTGTGGAGTAGGGTGTAATAACTAACAAATAAACTGACTGCCTGAAGCGAACCTAATTTCCAAAAATAGCGGTATATTAAAACAGTCACAGAGTGATTGGTAAAAACTTTATCATGATTCCATGTTGAAAGAATTGTCATATTAGTTGCAAGTTGCAAGTCCAGCGTCGATAAATAAATAATACAATTTAATTTAATTACTGGTATTGAATACCTACTTTTTGTGTTTTTTAACAAAGCTATATCTTATTTTCAATAACAAGAACTCACGTCTTAGTAGAAATATAATTTCAGAAATATATGTTATTTAACTGCCGGAGTCGGAGCTGGAGTCGTAGTCGGAGTCGAATGATTTTAAAATGTCGAGTAGTTTTGGCTCGACTCCACAGCCGTGATGAAGACAATATCACAACGTCGATTAATATGGTAAATTTTCGTTGTGCAGATTTTTAGTGTAAATAAAAGACCAAATGCAAAATTTCATACAAATCTACTGGAAAATTTGGTCTTTACGACTTGTCTTATTGAGACAAAAGACAAAATGCAAAATTTCATACAAATCTACTGGAAAATTTGGTCTTTACGACTTGTCTTATTGACAAGAAGCAAATTTGAAAGCGACCTCTGTATGGAGAATATGAAATAAGTACACTGACTAAAAAAAGCTTCATCAAACTGATGAATACCAACACACCTTGGCCTGATGACCTACAACGCCTTTCATTCGTTTGACGAAGAATGTTACATCAATATTTCTTCGATGAATTACACTATTTCAAAGAATATTTGACATACATTTGAAATTAATTGAATGTCTAATTTTCTACGAATTGAAGAAAATAATTCCTTCTTTTCGTGAAAAATGTACTTCAATCTATTGTCATCAATTCGAAGCAAAATTATGCTCTTTTACCCTTTGTCCAAATATATAGCGGTTTGGATTTTATAGGGTGGCATTTGAATGATTTTAAATCCTCCGTATAAATTATAAATTAAGTAATACATTTTTGTATATTAAGACACCAAAAGAACGAAAATTTCCTTAATCCTTGATTATCCTGAAAAGCACATCTTCAATTTTTTTCATTTTATTTTTAAATAGTACCCACATATTTCCCCAGAAAATGTAAATATTTCAGCATGGGTCCTCCATGGGTTAAAAAAAATATGAGTTAATTAGTGTCCGTCCGTCTGTCAGTTCGACTACATAAATGGTGCTATAGATAACTCTGATAAGGAGTGACAGAATGACTTAAAATTTCGTACATTATAATAATTTATTCTAACCAGTTTGGACAACCAGTATGGACAACCATATCGGCATACTCTTTGTGGTATTTGTGATTTTTTAAGCTATGCCTTATATTTAAATGTTCTCTTAATTTTTCAATGTATCACCTAAATGTCAGCAAATAAATTAATTTTCTGTCTCTAGTCAGATAAATAATGAAAAATGCATATAATATTTCTAACAAAGCGAGGGTATATTTTATTTACTGAACTGAATATTTTCATTGTTTTTGTTATCGAATATCTGATGAAATATGGCGATAGTTCTTTCTTAGTCAATTCAATATCAAAGTATCTGCCAAAATCTTTAATTCTTCAACGAAGAAAGTGAATAGTGTCATTTGCAAAGTAATTTAGGTATCTGTGTCATTTGTCAGAACATTAGCATAATGTAGTGGGTAGGAGTGCTTATTATTTTGTTTAAGGTCTCTATAATTTACGAAACGCTTTCACAGTAAATTGCAATTCGTGTGGTGATACATACTCGTAGTGTATCAAAAACATGCCATTTTATATGGTTTCTCAAATTGAATACAAAAATTGTACTCTATCTGAATGATGAAGTGAACGTACGTGCATAAATTTTTATAATCTACTCCGAACCCCTTTCACTACACTGCGCCAATCACACTTGAAATGACAACAAATAATGTCGGCAAATGAAATTAATTGTACAGTGTACGAGGTGCGATTTAGCAAAATGGGACTTAATTAAATAATCTGAGTTAGGAAATATTTTACTAGTGGTACCAGCTTTGCAAAGAAGATTGAGAGGACCCATTCACGTTTCATTGACGTTCGTCCTGGAAGATCCATCACATAAAAAACCGCTAAAAATGTTGAGAAAGTGAAGAAAATTGTTATGGAGAATCGTCGAATCCTATTAGAGAAATTGCAGAGGATGTCTTCATATCGGTTGGTTCATGCAAACAATTTGTTCGAAAAATTTTTTGCAGCGAAGTTCGTTTCAAAATTGCTGAATTTTTAACCAAAAACCCGTCGCATGTTTGTATTTTTTTTGCCGAAAAGAATACCGTAATCATGCCTCAACATCCGTATACACAAGATTTGGCCCCCTACAACTTTTTTCTGTTCCCAAAATTGAAGAGACCTATGAAAGGACGCCGTTTTACGACGATTGAGGAGATCAAAACCGAATCGCCGAACAAGCAAAACACTTCTAACTGTTATGTCTCTCACAAACAAACTCAACTAAGAACATATGTTCCAGAAAATTGTGCTAACATAAAAAAACGTAAATCGAATGCACGTAGCCCGAGAAATTTCAAAATGAATCTTTTCTATTGAAAAGATCTTGGTCTTACACAGAAAAACATACAGTTTAAAAATTTTTACAAATGTATCGGTATGTTAAAATTTTTAAGGTTCAACAAATATTGTTAAAGAATTTTGGAAAATAATTTTCAAAATTATAAAAAAACCAATAAGGAAAGGTTAAAGTCGGGCGGTGCCGACTATATAATACCCTACACCACTCTCGTAATATTGAATAACTCTGATACATACATTTTGTAATTCATGTATAAATTGTTTACATAAATTTACTTTTGGGACATTTTATACTTAAATAATACCCTGTACCACAGTGTGGTGTAGGGTATAAAAACGATTGGATCTAAAGAGCCAAATCGGATGAAACATATATATGGGAGCTATAGCTAAATCTTTACCGATTTTCTTCAAATTCGGCAATGTTGGTTCATGAATCAAGAAACTCTACCATTCTAAATTTCAAAACGATTGGATGTAAAATATAGCTTCTATAGAACAAAAGGTCCAAATCGGACGAAACATATATATGGGAGCTATAGCTAAATCTTAACCGATTTTCTTCAAATTCGGTAGTGTTGGTTCATGGATCAAGAAACTCTACCATTCTAAATTTCAAAACGATTGGATGTAAAATACAGCTTTTATAGGACTAAAGGGCCAAATCGGACGAAACATATATATGGGAGCTATAGCTAAATCTTACCGATTTTCTTCAAATTCGGTAGTGTTGGTTCATGGATCAAGAAACTCTACCATTCTAAATTTCAAAACGATTGGATGTAAAATACAGCTTTTATAGGACTAAAGGGCCAAATCGGACGAAACATATATATGGGAGCTATAGCTAAATCTTACCGATTTTCTTCAAATTCGGTAGTGTTGGTTCCTGGATCAAGAAACTCTACCATTCTAAATTTCAAAGTGATTGGATGTAAAATACAGCTTCTATAGAACTAAAGGGCCAAATCGGACGAAACATATATATGGGAGCTATAGCTAATTCTTAACCGATTTTCTTCAAATTCGGCAATGTTGGTTCATGGATCAAGAAACTCTACCATTCTAAATTTCAAAACGATCGGATGTAAAATACAGCTTCTATAGGACTAAAGGGCCAAATCGGACGAAACATATATATGGGAGCAATAGCTAAATCTTAACCGATTTTCTTCAAATTCGGCAATGTTGGTTCATGGATCAAGAAACACTACCATTCTAAATTTCAAAACGATTGGATGCAAAATACAGCTTCTATAGGACTAAAGGGCCAAATCGGACGATAGATATATATGGGAGCTATATCTAAATCTGAACCGATTTCAACCAAATTCAATAGCGATCTTAATAGCCGCGAAATACTCTAAACTGCAAAATTTCAGAATGATCGGAGTGAAATTGCGACCTGTAGTCGACGACAACTTTACATGGACAGACGGACGGACGAACAGATATCGTTAAATCGACTCAGCTAGTGATTCTGAGTCGATCGGGATACTTTAGGGTGGGTCTAGCTGTGTTATTTTCAGGTGTTACAAACATCTGCCGTGAAACAAACTTATAATACCCTGTACCACAGTGTGGTGTAGGGTATAAACAGTAAGGAAAGGCAGAAAGTCGGGCGGGGCCGACTATATACCTAACAATGCGATAAGGGTCATTGCCATAATAATTTGGAATAATTGGTAAATGGGTAGAAACATATTATCTAATTCTGAACCGATAATCGCTAAATTAAGTAAATTTGGAAGAAATCGGTTTAGATTTAGATATAGCCCCCATATATACGTTACCCCCGATTTGACATGTAAGCGCTGTAAAAACTGTATTTTATATCCGATCAGTGCGAAATTCGACAGAAAGAGGTTTCTTATTACATGAAGGAATACTGTCAAATTCGGAGAAAATCGGATCAGATTAAGATATAGCCCCCATATATATGTTACCC
Source organism: Eudasyphora cyanicolor (assembly GCA_963930755.1). Lineage (NCBI taxonomy): Eukaryota > Metazoa > Arthropoda > Insecta > Diptera > Muscidae > Eudasyphora > Eudasyphora cyanicolor. The sequence goes on along the minus strand of OZ005734.1, from coordinate 231,829,876 downwards.
CCGATTTCACATGTAAGCGCTGTAAAAACTGTAACTGTAACAAATTCGGAGAAACTCGGTTTAGATATATCACCCATATATATGTTACCCCCGATTTGACCTGTAAGCGGAGGTGGGAGAAAATCGGTTCAGATTTAGATATAGCTCCCATATATATGTTACCCCTGATTTGACATGTAAGAGACTGTATTTTATATCCGATCAGTACGAAATTCGACAAAAGAAGGTCCTTTTACATGAATGAGTATTCAGGGAAGATCGGTTCAGATTAATGTTAAAGCTCCATATATATGTTCCTCCTGATTTGGTATCATACCGCTATGGAAGTTGTATTTTACTTCCGATCATTAAAATTTTCCAGAAAGATGTTTCTCAATTTAGGAACGAATATTGCTTAATTTATTCCAAATTATTATGGCAATGACCCTTGTCGCATTGTTAGGGAGGTGTAGGGTATTATATAGTCGGCCTCGCCCGACTTTCTGTCTTTCCTTACTGGTTTTACAATGGAAAAATTAGAAATGCGTGGTGTCATTAAATCTATATATATAAAAATGAAACGGTCCATCTGTGTAATGGCATCACGTCAGAACGGCTGGAGCGATTTGGATGATTTTTTTTTATTCGATTCTAAATTTTCACGAGATGGTTTATATAGAAAAAAAAATTAATTGAAAGGGGGGTGGTACCTCCCATACAAATCGCAGGTTAAAAATCCGATATTTCTGCTCCTATTATAGGTATAGTGCTGAAATTTTGTTTGTATGCATTTAATGGCAGATTATGTGAATTTTCCAAAAATGGGCGGAATCGGACCAATGGGCGTGGCCCCGCCCATATAAGCCAAATTTTGAAATTGAGATATTTTGCACAATTTGTTAGCGAGAGTGCTGGAATTTTGTGTATATGTAAACGGTGGCAGTCTACGTGATTGGTCCAAAAATGGGCGGGATCGGACCAATGGGCGTGGCCCGCCCACATAGACAAAATTTTGATATCTTGCACAATTTGCTAGCGGGAGTGCTGCAATGTTGCGTATATGTATCTGGTGGCATTCTACGTATTTGGTGAAAAAATGGGCGGGACCGGACCAATGGGCGTGGCCCCGCCCATATAAGCCAAATTTTGAAATTGAGATATTTTGCACAATTTGTTAGCGAGAGTGCTGGAATTTTGTGTATATGTAAACGGTGGCAGTCTACGTGATTGATCCAAAAACGGGCGGGGTCGAACCAATGGGCGTGGCACCGCCCATATAAGCCAAATTTAAAAAATGTGATATCTTGCACAATTTGTTAGCGAGAGACCTGGAATTTTGTGTATATATATCCGTTGGCGATCTACGTGATTGGTCCAAAAATGGGCGGGTTCGGACCAATAGGCGTGGCCCCGCCCACAATGACCAAATTTTGAAATTTTTATATCTTGCACAATTTGCAATCGGGAGTGCTGCAATGTTGTGTATATGTATCTGGTGGCATTCTACGTAATTGGTCAGAAAATGGGCGGGATCGGACCAATGGGCGTGGCCCCGCCCTTATAAGCCAAATTTTGAAATTGATATAACTTGCACAATTTTTTATCTAGAGTGCTGTCATGTTGTAGATATGTATCTGGTGACAGTCCACGTGATTGGTCCAAAAATTGGCGGGATCTGACCAATGGGCGGGCCACCGCCCATATAAGCCAAATTTTGAAATTGAATTATCTTGCTCATTTTGTTAGCGAGAGTGTTGAAATTTTGCGTATATGTATCTGGTAGCAGTCTACGTGATTGGCTTTCAAATGGGCGGAATAGGACCAGTGGGTGTGGCCCAGCCCATATTTTGATATATCTTGCAAGTATTATATAGGAAATACATGAACAAAAATGCTCGGTATGCGATAATTACAGCTGCTCACTCCAATACAATCGCAATATGATAATGTGATGCAATATCAATGAAACAAGAATTTGGAAATTTTATAAGTATACATTTCTATTTTCTGGACTTTCCACTGAATTCGGTATTTTTTCATTCAGTGAATTTATTACTAATACCAGTAAGGAAAGGCAGAAAGTCGGGCGGGGCCGACTATATAATACCCTACACCTCCCTAACAATGCGATAAGGGTCATTGCGATAATAATTTGGAATAATTGGTAAATGTATTTTGAACCGATAATCGCAAAATTAAGCAATATTCGTTCCTAAATTGAGAAAAATCTTTCTGGAGAACTTTGTAATGATCGGAAGTAAAGTACAACTTCTATAGCGCTTTGTAACCAAATCTGGAGGAACATATATATGGAGGTTATATATAAATCTGAATCGATTTTCCTAGAATACTCATTCATGTAAAATAGAAACCTGTTTCTGTCGAATTTCGTACTGATCGGATATAAAACACAGTCTCTACAGCGCTTACATGTCAAATTGGGGGTAACATATATATATGGGGGCTATATCTCAATCTGAACTGATTTTCTCCGAATTTTGCGGCATTCCTTCATGTAATAAGAAACCTCTTTCTGCCGAATTTCTTACTGATCGGATATAAAATACAGTTTCTACAGCGCTTGAATTTTTGATCATATCACCATATCATCCAATAGATCCCTTGAAGAAGCCTGTCCAAAAACAAGGTACAAGGGTAAAACTAAACCCCAATGGTGGACTTCTGAGCTAACGGCTATGAAAAAGACCTGCAACAAGATATTCAATAAGGCTAAATCTACTGGGGTCGCTAATGATTGGGATGCCTATAAAGAGCAACTCAAGGGCTATAAGAAGGAGCTTAGAAAGGCGCAAAGGCGCTCTTGGTATACCTTCTGTGGTGAAGTGGAAAAGGTCTCCGACGCCGCTAGGCTGAGGAAGATATTATCTGCTTTACCCTGTACAGTGGGATATTTACAGGATGAGGCAAATAACTGGACCAAAAACAGCGAGCAGTCGCTCAATGTACTGCTCGACACACATTTCCCGGGGAACTCTGTAACAGAACCCGAGGATCAGCAGGACCAACAAGAGTGCGAGTGGACTGCGAGCGTCGCTAGCTTCTTGACTGAGAGATCGAGAATAAGCTGGGCTATTAACAGCTTTGAGCCCTTCAAGTCACCTGGACCAGATGGCATCACTCCAGCAGAAATGCAGAAAATGTTAAAGTACATTATCCCCTGGCTGGAGAAAATTTATGTAGGCTGTATCAGGCTTTCATACGTCCCGAATCGATGGAGGGATACCAAAGTGGTATTCATGCCTAAAGCGGGAAAGATATCACACACTAGGCCAAAAGACTTCAGACCAATTAGCCTATCCTCCTTCCTATTGAAAGGTCTGGAAAGACTTTTAGATCATTTCATTAGGGAAAACCTGGATACAAAACTCCTGTCGGGGAACCAACATGCCTACAATAAGGGCAAGTCTACTGAATCAGCCCTGCACGAACTTGTGAGCACTATCGAATCGTCCCTGCATTTCAAGGAATTCACCATGGTGGCATTTCTTGACATAGAAGGGGCTTTTAACAACATTCACTCCGATGCGGTAATTGCGGCACTCTCGCATCTAAAAGTTAACACTAGTTTGATTAGACTAATTCAAAGTCTGCTCACCAGAAGACGCATAACAGCATGTCTAGGGTCCACAACTCTAACAAGGTATGTAAACAGAGGAACCCCGCAAGGAGGAGTACTGTCTCCACTAATTTGGAACCTAGCGGTGAATGAAATTCTGCTAGATCTAGAACGTTGTGGCTGCAAGGTCGTGGCATATGCGGACGACGTGGCAATCGCAGTGAGTGGCAAATTCGTAAACGTCCTCAGAGACATCCTACAGGTGGCTCTGAACAAGTTGGCTAGATGGGCCAGAAGCAGCGGTTTGGGCGTTAACCCCAACAAGACAGAATTGGTTCTCTTTACTAGGATGAATAATGTCCCACATGTGGACCCTCCACCTCGGATAAATGGAACAGATCTAGTCTTTTCTGAAAGTGCAAAATTTTTAGGAATAATTCTAGATAGGAAAATGTTATTTAGACTTAACGTATTGGAACGTGTAAGGAAGGCCAACGTCGCCTTATATTCCTGCAAAAAGGCTGTAGGGTCGCGGTGGGGACTCTCTCCTAAAATCGTCCACTGGATATATATAGCAGTAGTTCGTCCAATACTGTTATACGGTATTGTGGTATGGTGGACGGCAACTGACAAACTAACCATTACCAACCTACTAACAAAGGTTCAGAGAACTGCCTGCCTGAGCATAAGCGGAGCCTTAAGGACTACAGCGACCGAGTCTCTACAAGCCCTACTCCATATACTGCCGATTAGTATTGTGGCGAGAGAAGTTGCAACCAAAGCGGCAATAAGATTAAACTGCCTATCAATGTGGAGGTACAAGAACTATGGTCACATGAGGATATCAAAGTGTAGTGCTATGGTAACCGACCGAGTGGACTATATACCAACAGTGTACACCTTCGAGAGAAATTACATCACTATGATTCCCGCCAGAGATGAATGGGTCGGCAGAATACCAGGTAATATAAACCATCTCCACTTTTACACGGATGGTTCGAAGCTTGATGAAAAGGTTGGCTTCGGAGTACACTGTGAAGAAGTTAGTCTGGATATAGCTCACAGACTACCAGATACCTGCAGTGTCTATCAAGCCGAAATAATGGCAATATGGGAAGTCGCCAAGTGGCTGAGTCGCAACATAGTAACCAACAATGGCGTTGTCATTTACTCGGACAGCCAGGCTGCCATCAATTCTCTGGAGGCAACATCCCTAAATTCACAAACAGCCCTCGACTGCCGCAGATCTCTTAACGAGATGGCTGAGCAGTTTAATATACACCTCATATGGGTTCCTGGGCATAGGGATATCCCGGGGAACTGCAAAGCCGATGAACTTGCTAGGAAAGGGACGACATTACAAATTCTCGAAGAATTTACATATATTGGTGCGCCACTATCCACGTGCAAGCTTTGGCTTAGGCAAGAGGCAATCAGGCAGTCCAACGATAGATGGACAGAAATCGGCACCTGCAGGGTAGCTAGACAAATCTGGCCTGAGAAGGTCAAAATATCTCCTCGCACTAGAGAGGAAACGATTGTCTACGTTAGTACAGGTTCTGACGGGACATTGCTTGATCGGCGAACACGCCAAAAGATTGGGTATTGAGTCCAATGACTTCTGCCGAAGCTGTGGAGATGAGGAAGAAGTGGAGAGCATTGAGCACTTGCTTTGCGACTGTCCCGCTTTGAGTAAACGACGACTGGATATACTGGGGTCGGCCTTTTTAGGCAGCCTAACAGATCTTTCCAGTACTGATATTCGTACTATCGATAAATTTATATATCAAACAGGTTGGTTTCGATGAGGGGCATTTCAGCCCGTGGTAACACTAGGGACCTAAACTGGTCTATGTGAGCTTGTAAAAAAATACGGCTGCCACCCTAACCTAAACCTAAACCTAATATCTAAATCTGAACCGATTTTCTCCGAATTTGGCAGTATTCCTTCATGTAATAACAAACCTCTTTCTGCCGAATTTCGTACTGATCGGATATAAAATACAGTTTCTACAGCGCGAATTTTGACATGGGCAGCGAAGCGCACCGGGCTCAGCTAGTATTTACATAAAAAAGGTTTATCGGGACAAGAAATTCATAATGATATGGTGAATGTGTTAGGTGAAAGTGCTCCTTCATATGCAACAGTAAAAAATCGGGTTGCTGAATTTAAACGTGGTCGTACAAGCATTGAAGATGAACCACGTAGTGGACGTCCAAAAACAGCAACAACAACAGAAATTGTAGCCAAAGTGCATGATATGGTATTAAATGATCGACGAATAAAAGTGCGTGAAATAGCTAATATCATGGGCATCTCAAATGATCGAGTCCATTTAATTTTGCATGAAGAACTACAGATGAAAAAGCTTTCTGCAAGATGGGTGCCGCACTTGTTAACAGTCGACCAAAAACGCATAAGAATGAACATTTCTCAAGCTTGTTTGGATCGTTTTAAGCGAAATAAAATGGATTTTACTCGTAAGCGTCGTTTCATAACTGTTGATGAGACATGGATCCACCACCATACTCCAGAGACAAAAGAACAATCCAAACAATGGACTGAAGCTGGAGGCAAAAACAATTCAATCGGCTGGAAAGGATATGGCAACGGTTTTTTTGGACTTCAAAGGTATTTTATTGATTGACTATCTGCAAAAGGGTAAAACAATAAATTCAGAGTACTATTGCAACCTTTTGGATCAATTAAATGTACAAATTCGAGAAAAACGTCCTGGCTTACCACACAAATAAATAATTTTTCATCAAGACAACGCACCAGCGCACAAGAGTGTTTTAACAATGGCTAAAATCAACGAATTAAAGTACGAGTTGCTTGACCACCCATCTTATTCTCCTGATTTCGCTCCCAGTGACTTTTACCTGTTCCCAAATCTAAAAAAATTGCTTGCTGGCAAGCGTTTTACCTCAAATGAAGATGCAATTACAGTTGTAAACCACTATTTTGAAGACCTTGAGGAAAACTATTTTAATCAAGGGATAGAATTGCTAGATAAGCGTTGGACTAAGTGTATTGAAGTTTCAGGAGATTATAGCTCGAACTTAAAGCAATTGTGAAAATGTTAACTAATTCGCTCTTACGATTTCGGGGATTATGATGGAATCAAAAATTGTCTATAATAAATGCCAACCCGTTGTTCAAACAACAATGCAGTGGTACACGAGTTTCTCTATCAGTCCTCGTACATTTTAATTTACATTCATTACATCTCACAATTTGCATAGATGTTGCCATTATTGGTGCCGCTAGAGTTTGTTTGAGGGTCCTTTTTCAGGCGGTCGTTTGGTTCGTTGCATGGCTGCGCGCCATTGATGTGCGTGTTGTGTTCAAACACGCGACAGGATTTCCAAATACTCGTACTGTCAAGCAAATTGTCATGCACTCATTTATCCCAGTGTGTGTCTGTGTGAGTGAATTATGAAAACGGAAATTGCTCACACGTTCACAAGTCCGGTTGATATTAGAGCTAGAGATTTAAAGGCTCTTCGTGTGATTTCAAAATATTTGTGGTATTGTGTGTATTCCTTCGTTTATGACTGTCAGTTGCATTGCGGTTTTCTACAATTCCACGAATGTAGCGAAAACAAAATCATCAGTGGAACCGCGTTCCACGACTACTGACTCTGATAACACCACTAACAGCTGCATAATTACTCGAACATGTTGACTTTTGTCAGTCAACAACGGGCTAATAAAGTAGGTGAACTAATTTTGTTTGAATCGAAAAAAAATCATAACAATTCGGTAAATTACATTACCACGATCGAAAAGAGTGTGTGTGGATTAATACAAAGTTTTGGGTTTCTTTTTCTTTCTTAAATTTTTATAGTAAAACCAATAGGCTCTCTCTAATTATTTAGTTGCATTTTGGCTTCCCTAGCATGCAAAATAATGAACTTTTTAATGGTGAATATAGTTTATTTCACACAAAATACCCTTAGTTCAGTCAAAATGGCCAAGTCATACTCAACTGAAATGTTCACATTTGTTTTTTATTATTTTGACTAAACTTTGGGAGACAGCAAACGCCATGTCTTATTAAAATCTTGGAGAGATTAGTCTACATGCCTACAGTTAAGTTAACGTAGGATCTACTCACCTTCAATGATTTGTCAAAACATTAATGCTTTCACGAGAGCGATCTGTCTCCCCATAAAGAATTCTGTTTTCCCTTGACAAGACGAGTGTTATGGTTATTGCTGATGCAGATGACGTACCAATAGGGACATAACGATTTCGTATCTTTATGTCAACGCACCATACAACATTTTTAATGACCTTGCAGTGTCAAAGCGTCACAATTGCATCCGCAAAAAATTACTGTGTGATGTGGTTTTCATACCGATGTGAATGTGCCGTGTTTTTTCGTCGATGAAAACAATCGTCATGTTACCGTCAATGGAGAACACTATCGTGCCATTTTAGAAAATTATTTTTGGCCAGAATTGGATGAGCTTGACATCGCCGACATGTGGTTTCATCAAGACGGTGTCACCAGCCACACAGAACGCGTTACTCGTACAATCGATTCACTAAAAGGCAAATTCGGTGAACGTGTTATCTCCAGAAATGGTCCGGTCGAATGGCCACCTCGTTCATGCGATTTAACGCCATTGGAATTATTTTTATGGGCCACATTAAGTCATTGGTCTATGTCAAAAAGCCAACAACTTTAGACGAGCTCAGAGACAACATCCAACGCGAAATTGCCAACGTTCCGAAATGTGTGCAAGAGTGGTGGAAAATTGGGTCCAAAGAATATATCGCTGTCGACGGGCTCGTGGTGGTCATATGACCGAAATCGAATTTCATTCTTAAAATGTAACATTTGCACTACACCTGGAATAAATTTGAACTCTATAACTTAAATATCCTATGTTTTATTATACCCTACACCACACTGTGGTACAGGGTATAATATTATACATTTGTTTCACGGCAGATGTTTGTAACACCTGAAAATAACACAGCTAGACCCACTTTAAAGTATACCGATCGACTCAGAATCACTAGCTGAGTCCATGTCCATGTAAAGTTGTTCGTCGACTACAGGTCGCAATTTCACTCCGATCGTTCTGAAATTTTGCAGTTTAGAGTATTTCGCAGCTGTAAAGATCCCTATAGAATTTGGTTGAAATCGGTTCAGATTTAGATATATGTAGCTCCCATATATATTTTTCGTCCGATTTGGCCCTTTAGTCATATAGAAGCTGTATTTTACATCCAATCGTTTTGAAATTTAGAATGGTAGAGTTTCTTGATCCATGAACCAACATTGCCGAATTTGAAGAAAATCGGTTAAGATTTAGCTATAGCTCCCATATATATGTTTCGTCCGATTTGGCCCTTTAGTTCTATAGAAGCTGTATTTTACATCCAATCGTTTTGAAATTTAGAATGGTAGAGTTTCTTGATCCATGAACCAACAGTGCCGAATTTGAAGAAAATCGGTTAAGATTTAGCTATAGCTCCCATATATATGTTTCGTCCGATTTGGCTCTTTAGTTCTATAGAAGCTGTATTTTACATCCAATCGTTTTGAAATTTAGAATGGTAGAGTTTCTTGATCCATGAACCAAAAGTGCCGAATTTGAAGAAAATCGGTTAATATTTAGATATAGCTCCCATACATATCTTTCGTCCGATTTTACCCTTTAGTCCTATAGATGCTGTAGTGTACATCCAAACGTTTTGATATTAAGAATGGTAGAGTTTCTTGATCCATGGACCAACATTGCCTAATTTGAAGAAAATCGGTTAAGATTTAGCTATAGCTCCCATATATATGTTTCGTCCGATTTGGCCCTTTAGTTCTATAGAAGCTGTATTTTACATCCAATCGTTTTGAAATTTAGAATGGTAGAGTTTCTTGATCCATGAACCAACAGTGCCGAATTTGAAGAAAATCGGTTAATATATAGATATAGCTCCCATACATATCTTTTGTCCGATTTGACCCTTTAGTCCTATAGATGCTGTAGTGTACATCCAATCGTTTTGATATTAAGAATGGTAGAGTTTCTTGATCCATGAACCAACTCTACCGAATTTGAAGAAAATCGGTTAAGATTTAGCAATAGCTCCCATATATATGTTTCATCCGATTTGGCTCTTTACTCCTGTAGAAGCTGTATTTTACATCCAATCGTTTTTAAGTATAAAATGTCCCAAAAGTAAATTTATGTAAACAATTTATACATGAATTACAAAATTTATATTTCAGAGTTATTCAATATTACGAGAGTGGTGTAGGGTAGTATATAGTCGGTCCCGCCCGACATTAGCCTTTTCTTACTGGTTAATATATAAAATCGTTATGTCGTTAATGGAAAACCCTTTATAACCCGTTAGAATACGTGTTAAATTTAAGCACGATAACTCTCGGGAGGAGTAATCTTCAGATTTCAAATTTGGTATGTGTAAGTTATTTATATCGCGGGTTATTTTCGAAGATGGGCCATATTTGTCCATTCCTTCGAGAACTTCCGCTTCAAAAGGTTAACATTTAGTGAAATATTGATTATTTAATAACTTATGTACTACTTATTGAAATCATCCGCAATTCCGGACATAGTATCAGTGTAGTCGCTATCCCCTTGAGAAAAATTGGCGCAGTTGACTCGTCCCTTTTGGTACCTCCCACACAAAGGAACCACATTGTGCCTAACTCCAAAACGCACCAACGACCTACCGGCGTTATAGAGACTGGACGTCTCACTTATCGTGGTTGTCGTGACGGGTCTTGCGAAATGAATTTTGCAGAAGCTGCGGAGACGAATTGGAGGAGGAATCAATAGAACATCTTCTGTGTCTGTGACCTACTCTCTCTCTCTCTTCAGAAGGCGGTAGGCTTCCCTAGACTCTCCTTTTTGGTACAGGGTGGCCCAAAATTACCGAAGGGGTTTGAGTTCCTTATAACTTTTTATTTAAGACATAATTATATATTTTTTTAAATACAGTATATTGTTGGAGTTTTTTTTTTAATTTGATACTGTATACTGTTCCATTTTAAATTCCCCAATTTTTTCACAAAAAACTGTGGCCCCTTCGGTTATTCTGGGCCACTTGTAGATAGAAGGTCCTTGCTTAATCTTTTTTTAAATTAGAGATATATAAATATGTAGCATTGTCAAACATCTTATCCTAACAAAAAATAAAATTTTAATAACAATGTGAATAATTTATGAATATTTAAACCTCTGTAGATTGGGAAAATATTGTTAAATTTTCAGACTAACTCTGCACAGTGGCTACATGAGTTCAGTAAAGATATTTACTAAATGTAAAAAATCAACAACTACACATCAGCCAGCATACAACCGAATACTACCGAGTTTGAAGGAATTCGGTTCAGATTTGAATATATCCCCCATATATATGCAACTATCGGTTTGGCCGCTTAGCGATAAATAACCTGTATTTTACATCTAATTTTTTTGCAATTTGATGGAGTGCAGTTCTTTGAAGTAAATCTGTTCAGATTTTATAGAATCCGCATTTTTTATCCGATCTACATAAACTTTATATGTTCAGATTAATATACAACCCCAACAGGCAGATTTTCAGGAGAGGAGATCAAAGTTTAATGAATTTTATATAAATTAGTGTTAATAGTAGTAGTATGACCTCTATTGTTTCCAGCCTTACTTTTTGCTGGTTCACGAATAAGCGCTAACAATTTTGGATGAAATATAAATAGCAATATTTAGAACATAAAAATGGAATGTTCCTTAAAACATGCTTAGTTGACTTAGCACAATTTAGAATGGAAGTAGCTATATATCGCTACCCATTTGACATACTGACCAGAATCAGTTAAAATCGTCGTATAAAAAATTTTGAAACAGCATTGATAAAACTTGACAATATTTCTTCTTATTCTGCTCTGAAAGGGTGGTGCAGATTATCACACAGTCTGATCAGCTCGACTTTAGCCTTTCCTCGATAACCAATTTGGTCTCATAATAAGGAGTACTTACTTATATAACGCAAGTGTAGATAAACCAATTGTAGATAAACCCAAGCAGTAGATAAACCAACAGACATTTTACTGGTCCGGTACTAAAGAGAACATAACCGAACTGATATTTTAAAGGGAGCAGAAAACTTAACTAGTCGTATACTAAGGAGTAGGTTACCCAACTGGTCGTCTACTAAGGAGTAGATTCCAGTAGATGCAGGTATACTGGCACTTAATTTCCCGTAGTGGTATTACAGAATTAATGTTTAATATTTGAGGCCTTATGTATCAAAATGGTATATGACTAGATATTTATACCCTACACCACACTGTGGTACAGGGTATTATGACTTTGTGCATTTGTTTGTAACACCCAAAAGGAGAAGAGATAGATCCATTGTTTATTATACCGATCGACTTGTAATCACTTTCTGAGTCGATTTAGCTATGTCCGTCTGTAGATGTATTCTTGTAATCAAAGTACAGGTCGCAATTATGGCCCGATCTTGACGAAACTTTACACATATCTTTTTTGGCCCAAGGACGATCCCTATTTAATTTGGTTAAAATCGGTTCAGATTTGGATATAGCCGCCATATATATGTTAGCCCCGATTTGACATGTACGCGCTGTAAAAACTTTATTTTATATCCGATCAGTATGAAATTCAGCAGAAAGAGGTCTCTTATTATACGAATGAACACTGTTAAATTTGGAAGAAATCGGTTCAGATTTAGATATAGCCCCCATATATACGTTACCCCCGATTTCACATGTAAGCGCCGTAAAAAAATTATTTTATAACCGATCAGTGTGAAATTCGGCAGAAAGAGGTTTCTTATTACATGAAGGAATACTGCCAAATTCGGAGAAAATCGGTTCAGATTTAGATGTAGCCCCCATATATATGTTACCCCCGATTTTACATGTAAGCGCTGTAAAAAGTGTATTTTTAATCCGATCAGTACGAAATTCGGCAGAAAGAGGTTTCTTATTACATGAATTAATACTGCCAAATTTGAGGGAAATCGGTTCAGATTCAGATATAGCCCCCATATATATGTTACCCCCGATTTGACATGTAAGCGCTGTAGAAACTGTATTTTATGTCCGGTCAGCACGAAATTTGACAGAAAGAAGTTTCTTTTTACATGAATGAGTATTCAAGGAAAATCCGTTCAGATTTATATATAACCTCCATATATATATGTTCCTCCTGATTTGGTATCAAAGCGCTATAGAAGTTGTACTTTACTTCCGATCATTAATATTTTCCGGAAAGATGTTTCTCAATTTAGGAACGAATATTGCTTAATTTAGCGATAATCGGCTCAGAATTAGATAATATGTTCCTGCCTACTTACCAATTATTCCAAATTATTATCGCAATGGCCTTTATCGCATTGTTAGGGAGGTGTAGGGTATTATATAGTCGGCCTCGCCCGACTTTCTGTCTTTCCTTACTGGTTTTATTTCGAGATGGGTTTGTTAACAAAATATTAAAATTGCTTGCCATATACCGCTACCCATTTGACAGACTGACCAGAATCAGTTAAAATCCTCGAATACCGATTTTGAATATAAGCGTTATTAAATACAAAATTATGCAAAGAAACAACATGGATAAAACTTGACAATATTTATTTTCATTCTGTTCTGGTAGGGTGGTGCAGGTGATTTCACAGTCTGATCCGCCCGACTTTAGCCTTTCCTTACTGGATTTGTATGTGATATCCAAATTATGGCTTACGAGTAGTCCGAGCTAAATTCCTCCTTTCAAATGAATAACATTTACCAATGTTCTATTAGGTGTTCCCTGTCACTAAAAATTTGTTTCTTCCAGCTGAAAACTATTTTGCTTAAACAAATGCGCATGGGTAAAATTTTTTTTATGTCGAAAAAATAATTTTATGTCGAATTTTTTGTTGAAAATCGGTATGTGGATTCGGGATGCCAAATAAAAAAAACAATTTGTGTAGTTTTGCAAAAATTAAATTTTCTCGGAAGATATGGCCTCGTTAGTTAGCTTGTAAGACTTTTATGTTTTCTGATGCCAAATTCGAATTCAGCGTATCGAAATCTACTAAAATCGAGTCTAAGATTTCCAATCCATGAACAAACACAGCCAGTGGTCCATTACGTACTGTTTGAGAAAAATCATTGTGCGATTTTTTTAAATCTTGTTTATTATAATTCGGTTATATTTTATTAGTCATATGCCATAAATACAACCAATTCTGCTTTACTTTTCACATGCGTTCTATGAATAATCTGGTTCCAAATAATGCATCACCAGTTGCATGAATTTATTATTATTGATATGCATGCCAAATATTAGCGAAATCTCTTGACTATATCGGCAGGAGAATAGAAAACAAAAAAGCCCCACAAGCAGACTAATGAGGCAATATCTTCCGCGAAAATTACATTTTTGCAAAACTACACACACACCAATTTTCATAAAAAAATCCAACAAAAATTATTTTAGGCTGTTTTCAAAAAAAATTTACAATCATGTGAAGCTATCCAATTATAGCGTGGAAGCCAAAGTTATAAAATTTTGCGCATTTGTTAGTCTTTAGCCATAGGCGACTAATTGCACTATAAAAAATTTCCATAAATAACTACTGCAAACGAATAACAATAGCAGTTGATGGAACTCGTTTATTTATAAAATTTCCATACAATTAACTTTAACTCCGGATGTTAAGATTTCATACCATAGCTCACAGAACGTGTCACTTTTTCGATATCCTTATGGCACACAAATGCCATACCCTCCCTTACAAAACGCCTTAAAGTTTTCATTCTCTTTCGTTGTGATTTATAGTTTAAAAGGTTGGTATACTTAACTGAGTTACTTGGCATTTTCAAAAAAAGATTTTATTTTGTATACTAATGAGCTTTTGTGTTTGTATTTACAGAAGTTCCGTTTAAATTACAGATTTTTATTTGAAGTGAATGCGTTCGTACGAAGTTGGTTAAATTTTCTCAGAATTTTAAGACGATACATATTTTTATATAGAGCTCCTGCACGGGTAGTTTCTTTCTTAACTATATTTATCTAATCCTATTGCGACACATTTCTTAAACATTTTGGCTGTACCTGTGTATTTTGAAAACATCTTTGACAAGAATTTTTAAAAACGAAAAAGGAAAGAAATCGGGGTTGTGGACGTAAAATGCACTTTAGCCCTTCCAAATTTAACAGTGTTTATTCAAATAATAGGAAACCTCTTTCTGCCGAATTTCATACTGATCGGATATAAAAATACAGTTTTTACAGCGCTTACATGTCAAATCGGGGGTAACGTATATATGGGGGCTATATCTAAATCTGAACCGATTTCTTCCAACTTTAACAGTGTTCATTCATATTATAAGAAACTTCTTTCTGCCGATTTCATACTGATCGGATTTAAAATAAAATTTTTACAGCGCTTACATGTCAAATCTGGGGTAACATATATATGGGGGCTATATCTAAATCGAACCGATTTTAACCAAATTCAATAGGGATCGTCCTTGGGCCAAATGAAATATATGTGTAAAGTTTCGTCGATATCGGATACTTTGATTACAAGAATACATGCACAGACAGACGGACAGACAGACAGACGGACAGACAGACAGACGGACATTGCTAAATCAACTCAGAAAGTGATTCTAAGTCGATCGGTATAATAATGTATATAAAATGGGTCAATGGGTCTACTTCTTCTCCTTTTGGGTGTTAGAAACAAATGTACAAAGTTATAATACCCTGTACCACAGTGTGGTGTAGGGTATAAATAGAAAATTTTTGTATTTTATTGCGAAAAGGTATATGTAGTACTCACGATATATGGGGGGAATTATAAAAATAAAGTTTAACATACATATTTATATTCGCCTTAAAGAAACTTCCTGGATATCTTTTTGAAAAGAATGGGCCCACTCCAAATTATACACTTTTAACGAAAATTTCAATACTTGCCCAATGTTCGACAATCGCAAAGCAAGAATACGAGAATTTTTACCATTTTTATATCCAGTTGTATGTTACACGGTAAACTGCAATGGGAATTTTGAGTCCGGCCTTTAGTATAATATATTTTGGGGAAAAACTAAAAATGCAATTTTTTTAAGATTTTCAAATCATTTTGGGAATTACAAATATAATAATGTTAAAATTACACTAGATTTTTGGTGTCAAGAAGTTCAAATTATCAAAAAAAAAAAATAAGTAATTAAAATATATTAATAATTTAATATTTCATGGATTTATAATATTTCCGTCTGCCTTTGAAAAAGTTTATTTTTTATTTTTTTCCGATCCTTCCTTCGAATCGGTATATATTAGATCCTGATAGATGCCGATTCGATTCCATTTTATTTTCTGGATACACAACAAAATTTGCTATTTGATGGAAAAAATATCACCGTAAGATACCCGCTGAGACAAGAGTTATGGAAATTTGAAGCTATACTTTACAAAAAAATAATCAAGCGTTTAAATATTTTGAGGCCCTGTAGCTCCCACCCTTATTCACGGTAGGTGCTCAAATTTAAAACGTAACTTCTCCAATACATTCGGATGTCTGGTTAAGAAACTGTGAATTATTTAATTTTTTTAATCCTCCCATTTGCTGTGGAAAATGTAGTACAATATACTGCTGAATCAATTTTTATTCAGCGTGTGAGAAAATAGTTATATTTTGAAAAATGTTAAAATAATAAATATTTTCTTACTTTTTTCCAGTTTAGAATGTATATGTTCATCGTAAAAAAGTTCCCAGCCCTGCTGGCTTTATATCAATACAATACTTGATGCTAAGTTGCCTTTAAAATGTCGGAATCATTTTAAAGTTTGAACATGGACGTGAGGCATCAACTTAATTGAAACTCCAACTTCTTCCAAATGAATAAATTTCGAGGTAAGCCTTTCGAATATGTCATATGAACAAAAAATCTGTCATGCGTTTGTATTATCAATGCAGATTAAGATGATGTGACAAATTGTGAAACATGTTCGGAACTCCTCCATATGCTGGAGTTAATTTATCTTTGGGTTATTATTTTACTGTAACCAATAAAAAGCTGTCATAAAAGCGCAAAACTCGTGCAATTTATCATAATAAAAAGAAATAAACATTTTGAACTCCTCACGTTCTGCTCCAGCAACACACAAAAACATCGGTATGTAAAGGCATGGACTCCGGAATCCATGATGATGATGATGATGGGGATGACGAGAAACTTGTGCAAGTACGATGAGTATTTTAATAAAATATTCAATGGTGGTAATGGGTGAAATGTGTATGGAGCGTAAGTAATGCGCGAATGAATGGTTGGAGGTTGTGTTGATTGTTTAAAAAATGTATTACTCTAAATCAACTTTAATTCCCACGTACTTATAAACCATTCGCACACAATTCCTACACTCATTCACTTACTCTAAGCGACTGCATTTCCGCGTTCGAAGGATTTGCGGATACGGATGAGATGTATGTGTTTACATATAATCTACACTTGAACGTTGGTCTGGAAAGCAAAGCAAGGAGCACGGGCGTTCCTTTTTCCCATCGAAGACAGAGCAATTTTAGCGATCCATATGCCGCATTGCGGATTTTTCCAGATATTTTACAAAAACAGTCATCACGAATAAAATATTGGTAACTTCACCAACTAAACAAACTTTTACTGGATCCATAATTGCAGAAAATAGGGTATACGAATACCACTATGTATGTGTATAAGAGTGAGTAATAAAAAATTAAATGTTACTTTATCTTAAATGCCGTTAAGTAAAATGAAAAAAAATTGACCAGAAGGGTCTTGATAAATACAAGTACGAGTATACAACATTTTTAAAGAACAATGGAAAATTTGAAATCATTGAGCTACACAGTTATAGAACTATATCCAGGGTTTTTAAAGTTCGAGTTTATATTTCAATGCAGTGACCTAAGGAAAGAAATCCACCTTAGAACATTTTAAGTCATTTTAATAAGAAAAAATTATAACTCTCGAAAGGAGTAACCGAATGACTTCAAATTTGGTATGTGGTTATATTTTTTCTATCACAGGCTAAGTTCGAAGATGGGCCATATTGGTCCACTCCTTCTAGTACCTCCCCACAAAAGGTTAAAATTTAGTAAAATATTCTTTCCTTAATAACTTCTATACGATATATTCAAATCTTCTGAAATTCCACATATAGTATTACTTTGTTAGTGGCTAACACCTTGTGAAAAATGGACGAAGTTGCAGCTCCCCTTTCGGTACCTCCCCCAGCTTATAATTTTATAACGCATACAAATTCGTAAAATTGTGTACCTACAATCTGTCGAAGAATGGGCGTTATTATCACATCCGTTCTGGTACCTCCCACACAAACGTACCATTTTGTCCAAAAAATTTACAGCTTATATCGAGAACAGTAATGCTTATAAATACTTAAAAGTTTTGCACAGTGTAATGTTTTTAAAATTCTTGTTAACCTTTCGAGTACACACATGTACCAATTACGACCAGCTGAAATTTAAAACAAGTAAGCAAGTTTCAGTCGGGTAAACCGACTAAGGTATACCCTCACTTTGTGAGTAATGTAATATTGAATATTATACAAATTATTCTGTCAATTTTTGTGGGAGGTACCAGGGGGTTTAAGAAATACACCTATATTTCGCTGAACAGTACATACTTTAAATACATTGCACTGTGCCGAATTGTAACCGTTTATATGGACTGGTATATTAACGTTGAGATATTAAATTGTGGTATAATTTGGCCATTTTGTGTGGGGGGTACAAAAAGGGGCGTGGTGATAACGCTCATTTTTCACTGGACTATAGGCATTATAAAAGCATTACACTGTACAACATTTCAAGTAATTGTATACACTGATTTTAATGTTATAAACTGTTAACTTTTGGTGCAAAATGGTACCTTTGTGGGAGAGGTACCAAAAGGGGCGTGACAATAACGCCCATTTTTCAATGGACTGTAGGCACTATAAAAACATTACGCTGTACAAAATTTCAAGTATTTCTATTCACTGGTATTAATGTTATAAGCTGTTAACTTTTGGTGCAAAATGGTGCATTTGTGTGGGAGGTACCAAAAGGGGCGCGGCAATAACGCCCATTTTTCACTGGACTATAGGCACTATAAAAGTATTACACTGTACAAAATTTCAAGTATTTCTAAACACTGGTATTAATGTTATAAGCTTTTAACTTTTAGTGAAAAATGGTGCATTTGTGTGGGAGGTACCAAAAGGGGCGTGGCAATTTCGCCCATTTTCCTCGAGTTGATAGCGACTAACAAACAGTATTAGTTGTGTGGAATTTCAGAAGATTCGAATACGTATAATAGCAGTTATTAAAGTATCAATATTTCACAACATTTTAACCCTTTTTGGGGGAGGTACCAGAAGGAGTGGGCCAATATGGCCAATCTTCGAACTTAGCCGGAGGTAGAAAAAAATATTACCACATACGAAATTTGAAGTCAATCGGTTACTCCTTTCGAGAGTTATCATGCGCACCAGCCAGCAGACAGACAGACAGACAGACGGACGGACATTGCTCATTCGACTTAAAATGACCCAAAACGGATTTCCGCCGAACATACTTGGGGTCTTAGGTCACTCCTTCCTTTTTTCCGTAGCAAATACATATACCCTCGTCACACTAAAGTGAGAGTATAATAAACAACTAAATCAAAATTGGTTGTAAAAAATCTGTATAGTATTCTCTTCGATCTCAAAGTGATACCACGTAAATATTTTGAAAGGTTAACGTTTGTGAAAGCTTTGTTTTTTGTGTACCATTTGTGACCATGCGTGTACTGCGTGTAACTGTATTCGTGATTTTTGTTTTTGTTGAATGTGTCTTTAGTTTTGGTGTTTTTATGTTTTTTTTTTTAATGAATTATGTTTGGATGCGTGCCCGTTTGGAAGTTGGGACATTGCGCAGAAGTTTAAAAGTAGGTTAGGTTAGGTTGAAAGGGACGCCCGTCAGAATACAACTGACGAGTTCACTCGGGGCCGGCAGTTCGGTCCATTGTGTTTCCCGTGAGTAGAAAGGAAGAATAGAAGAAATAATTGGAGGTTGACAGACTAGGAAGGGAGAGAAAGGCTAGGAAGAGGGAGAGAAGATTTAGAAAGGGGGATAGGATGATCTAGTTGCTTTCGTTTGTCCTCGTGGCTTTACTAAACCAGAGGGATTTACTGATGAAGTTGAGAAGGGGTTTGAGCGGTACATCTGCTAGGTCGTCTAGGTTTGCGAAGAGCCTGTGCCCTAAATAGGCCAAACGGTACTCTTGCAGTCCTTTGCATGAGTATAGCAAGTGCTGAACTGACTCCTCCTCTTCTTCATCTAAACAGCTTCTACAGAAGTCTTCGTAAGGAAGCTTCATGCGTGCAGCCATAATGCCTATCACGCAGTGCCCTGTGATGACTCCTGTGAGGATGCTGAGAGTGTTCTTCCTGAAGGACAGCAATTCCTTGGTACGGTTCGCATCAATGGATGGCCAAAGGGTTCTTGCCGTCCTGCAGTTTTGTACTGTGTCCCACCTAGATCTGGTTAGTGCTACTCCGAATTGAATTTTTTCGGAGAAATATCCCTTTCCAAGATCTGATTCGCGGCAATGTTAATGGCATAGATCTCTGCCTGGAAGACCGTACATTCATCTGGGAGTCTGGTGGAGATTCTGAGATTGAGGGTATCGGAAAAAACTCCTGAACCCGTGCCCGTCTCCATTTTCGATCCGTCCGTAAATATTGAGATCTCATCGTCCTCTATGACGCTATTTGATGCCCACTCCTCACGGCTAGGAAACGTTACATTAAAATTTTTATCTCGAATTGTTCTTGGTGCTAAGTAGTCCGTTGTCCTATTTATTTTGTCTGTTATACCCATGCTTTCCAGGATTGAGCCATGTCCGTGTGCGGTATTAATGGCTATTCCCGATTCCCTTAGCCGAAGGGTCACTTTCGCTGCGGTACACTTTATGTATATATCGATTGGTTGAAGGTTCAGCATCGCCTCCAGTGCCATTTGTGGAGCAGATCTGAGGGCGCCAGTTATCCCGACGCAAATCAGTCTCTGCACTTTGGTTAGGTGCGAGAGATGTGATTTCTTCATTACCGATTTCCACCATACAACTGATCCGTAAGTGAGTATCGGTCTAATGATCGATGTGTACATCCAGTGTATCATTTTTGGTTGTAAACCCCATTTGCGTCCAAACATTTTCTTGCAGGCGTAGGGCTTTCTTTCCCCTTTCCTCCAAATTCCTTTTCCAGGACAGCTTAGAGTCTAGGGTGATGCCTAGGTACTTAGCTTCTTTCGACAGTTCAAGTACCTTTCCCTGTAGTGTAGGGAGCTGATAGTTCGGAATTTTATTTCTTCTAGTAAAAAGGACCAGTTCTGTCTTCCCTGGGTTAACTCCTAGTCCATTTTTTTCTGCCCAGCGTGATAATAGTTTTAGTGATCTTTCCATGATCTCGCTGACCGTAGGCATAAATTTGCCTCTAACCAAAATCACGACGTCATCTGCATACGCTATGATTTTAATTCCTGAATTGCCGAGATCCATTAGGATTTCGTTTATCACTAGATTCCATAATATCGGTGAGACCACTCCACCTTGCGGAGTACCTCTCGTAACTCGCGTTCTTGCCGAACCATTGCCCATGGTTGAGTTAATGATTCTGCTTTTGAGCATGTTGCCTGTCCACTTGGTTATGCCTAGATGTGAGCCTATGCTATCAAGTGCGTTAAGTATAGATGCTATTTTAACATTATTAAAAGCGCCCTCTACATCGAGGAACGCCGCCATGGTGTAATCTTTGTAATGAAGGGAGTCCTCGACAAATCCTACCACTTCATGTAAGGCCGTTTCCACAGATTTACCTTTCAGGTAGGCGTGTTGTGCCGTGCTGAAGTTGTTTGGTGTCAGTTTTCCCCTCACGTTTAGATCAACTAGCCTTTCCATGGTTTTCAACAGAAGCGATGATAGACTGATTGGTCTGTAGTCCTTTGTCGTACTGCGGTTTATTTTTCCCGCTTTGGGGATAAAGACAACCTTGACTTCTCTCCATGCCTTGGGTATATAAGACCATTGCAAACTTGCAGCAAAAATTACGCGTAGCCATGGTAGAATAAGTTCCAAGGATTCTTGTAAAAGAGCTGGAATGATGCCATCCGGGCCCGCCGATTTGAAAGGCTTAAAGGATCTCACCGCCCAGCATATTTTCTCGTCATCTATAACAGTTCTGATTAGTTCCGCCATGTTAGCCGTGGGGGTGTCTGCGTACACTTCCCCGGCATCTGAAACTTCGCTACAACCCGGAAAATGGGTGTCCATCAGAAGTTCTAGAGTCTCTTGGTTGTTCTCAGTGAGTAGTCCATCTGGTCCCATGAGGAAGTCTGGTGTGCTGGGGTCTTTGGATAGGACTTTGCGGAGTCTGGAAGCTTCGCTCATGTCCTCCAATTCTTCGCAGAAATTCGTCCAGGACTTCCTTTTTGCCTTTCTGGACTCTCTTTTGAAGGTACGGATGGATGCTTGGTATTCCTCCCAACACTCCGGTGTTTTCTCTTTTTTGGCCTTGTTGAATAGCATTCTACTTTCCTTCCTGAGTTGCTTCAGTTCCGGAGTCCACCATGTTTGGTTGGTTTTCCGGGGTGGTGAGCGTTCTGGACAGGACTCATAGAAGGCATCGACAAGGTTACTTGTCATACGGTCAACTGCACAGTCCAGACCCTGCAAGTCATGTATCTCCATATTTGGTGGTGGATACGATTGCATAAGTTGTCTGAATTTATCCCAGTTTGCCTTCCTGGGGTTACGATAGGGTTTCCCCTTAGTAGCCTCGTGTTCTATGATGAAGTGTATCATAAGGTGATCCGAGAAGGAACATTCATTTGACACTCTCCACCTGGAAATTCTTATTGAATCGCTATTAGATACTAAAGTTAAATCTATAACCTGTTCCCTGATTTTGTTAAAGAATGTGGGCCTGTTGCCCTTATTACAGATAACTAGATCAGTGGATAATAAGTATTCAAGTAGTGACTCACCTCGTTTGTTTATGTCTGTGCTGCCCCATATGGTATGGTGCGCGTTTGCATCTCCTCCGATGATTAGGTCGTGCCCTTTACTCCTACACCAACTTACCAGAGAGCGTACCTTGTCTGAGGGGGGATCGGCGGATTCATATGGCAGGTACATGGATGCTAAAACCAGTGTTGGTTTACCCTGGCGTTCCATAGCTACCACTGTAAGGTCTTCGTTGCTATAGCGGGAGATCATTGTCAGAGTTATGTTTCTACAGGCTACGATACAGCTACGAATCTTACCTTCTGTCTTCGGGGAAATGAGCGTTAGATTACGTGACCTGAGACCGCGGACTTTGTTGTTTGCCAACCAAGGTTCCTGTATAAGGGCCACGTCTATCTTTTCTTTCCCCATTACTCTCAACAGCTCGTCCGACGCTGCTTCAGAGTGGTGTAGATTTAGCTGCACCACTTTCATGCCGCCCAGGGTTGCTGTTTTCTACTTCCGCGTCGGGGACGGACATCCGGAGTCGGTTTAGTCCGAACTTTATTGTTCCGTTCCAGAGCCTCAGGAGATTTAGGGACTCCGAACCTATTCTGATCCAGAGGTCCTTTCCATCTCCCTTGTCTCTCGCTCGTCCTCGGACTATCTTCCAATCCCCAGCTTGCAGGCTCTTATTCTGCCTTTTTAGGAGGTCCAGAATAACCTTATCCTCCAGGATTGGAGGTGGGACCCACACTTTAATAGTGGTCCAGCTGGGGATTTCTTCGAGTGGCACTATGCTGATGTCCATATCTGGCCAGAGTCCGCTTAGATTGTTGACGCATGCCGTTAAGAACTCGAGAGCTCTAGGATTGCCGCATCCAACAATCTTCACGCCCTTATGCCATTTGGCCCCGTCGAACTCGGTGAATGCATCATCCTCGTCCGTAGCAAGGGCTTCATGCATTTTCAGCAGAATGCCTTCTTCTACTAACATCCATCTTTCTGTAGAGATTCTGCCTTCTGGATTGCTCCGGTGAAGAATCGCTACTTGCAGCTCAGGCGCCGATGTCAGGCTGGCCGATTTTTTGATCCGCCTGCCTTCTGGAACCTGAGAGTCGTATGAACGTTGTCTTTTGACAGCGTTCTTGTCGTCAGTTCGGCCAGAGGTGCCTGCCGCGGCAGGTTGGGCTTCTCTTCTGTTGCTGGCTTTCCTGCCTTTGGAAGGGCCTGGAGAGCTGTTTTTGCCATCATCCTTAGCTACCGGCGCTGGTGGATTGATGGGCTTTTTCAGTTTCGTCTCGTGTGTACTTTTTAGTGCTGTATGTTGTTCGTCAGTACGTGTTTTAGTGTTATTGTCAGTGTTCTTGTCCTTAGTCGCAGGTGGAGGGCATACTTCCACGACCGTAGTGTTTACGAGAGACTCGTACTTCCGGACGTGGAATCTATGCTTCCGGATTAAGCGCTTGTCGCGTACTGTGAGGGATGCTGGGTCTTTCGACTGCATACTCCTCAGGTACCGCTGCGAGCGCTTATATCCAGCCTCCATTCTCTGCTCGTCCGTCTTTTTTGACTTTCCACCCGCGACGGTACCCATGACTTCCTTATCTGACTTTGCTACCAGCCCAGACCTATTCGATTCCATCGTCGTGATGTCATCATCATCGGTTTCAGCTAGCTGGATTTTGCCAAGTGCAGAAAGTCCGTCATTTGTATCGTCGCTGAGGTAGAGTTCAATGCTGTCTTGTCTCGTTAGTCTTGTTCGTGTATCTGTATCGTTTTGAGTGGTTTGTGTTGTTTTTTGTGCGTTTTTTGTTGTTGTTGGGTTCGATGAGTTTGGGGCCTGCAGATATTCTGCCCCTGCCAATGCATCATCAACAGATGATGTATTGGGTGGATTACCAGTTCCCGCCTGGAGACCACCTGCAGAGTTCAAATTAATATTTATACTCATCGTAGGGGTGTGTGGGTGGGTAACCTTTAGTTGAGGTTACATATGATTGTCAGTGTCTGCAGATAGGAGTGATTAGGCTTTAGCTGTTTTCTTTAGCTTTACCACTGCTACCTGGAGACATCGACAACCTTATGCAACCCGTAAGCCCCCGCATCGCGACAAGATTGTTACCCGCGACGGGGGAGTTTAAAAGTAAATATAGTGTGATCAATTTCTAGGTTCCCTAAAGAAAAAACACAGACAATTCAAATTGAATGGGGAATGTTTATTATCATTTGAAAGAACATTCTTTGGCATTTATTTTTTGAAGATTATGTCTACCAAATGTTGGCCGCGGCTACGTCTCAGATGGTCCATCCGTTGAGTCCAATTTTCGATGACTCGTTCGAGCATTTCGACTGGTAACTGGCGAATGACACGCGTAAACGTTGTTCAGGCGTAAGTCTTTCCATGATGAAATGCCAAACAATACTTAACAAAAATAACATGACAGCATGACACGACTCACACGTGATCTGTCAAAAAAGGGTATTGAAAAACGTATCTCTACTTGGATCACCCGTTATAATTAAGAAATTCTGGAAGAAGCGCACGCGTTGTAGTTTTTGTGATAAGGATCGAAAAAGAACCTCTTACTCATGTAATAATTGCAACCAACCATCTATGCATGAGTCCGGCGTGTGTCAAATTTGCTGGCTCAAATATAAGCCAAATTGATGCCAATGGCTATGCTTGGCTTTTAATTGATTTTGTCCTTTTTTCGTTTTTTATGAATAATTAGCATTATAATAATAGAAACCAGCAAGGAAACACAGAAAGTCGGGCGGGGCCGACTATATAATACCCTACACCTACCTACCAATGCGAAAATGGGCATTGCGATAAGAATTTGGCAGTGTTCATACATGTAATAAGCAAACTCTCTCTGCCGATTTTCGTACTGATCGGATATAAAACACGATTTCTACATCGCTTAAATGTTAAATCGGGTGAAACATATATATGGTGGCTATATCTAAATATAAACCGATTTTCCCCGAATTTGGCAGTGTTTATTCATGTAATAAGAGAACTCTCTCTGCCAAATTTCGTACTGATCTGATTTAAAATACAGTTCCTACAGCGCTTATATGCCAAATCGGGTGAAACATATATATGGGGGCTATATCTAAATCTGATCGGATTTTCTCCGAATTTGGTAGTGTTCATTAATGTAATAATAAAACTCTCTCTGCCGAATTTCATAAAGATCGGATGTAAAATTTGGTTTGTACAGCGCTTGCATGTCAAATCGGGTGAAACATATATGTATATGAGGATTATATCCAAATCTGAACCGATTTTAACCAATTTCAATAGGGATCGTCCTTGGGCCAAAAAAGAGCACTATGCTAAATTTCATCACAATCGGACCATAAATACGACCTGCACTTTGATTACATGGAAAGACGGACAGACAGACAGACGGACATGGCTAAATCGACTCAGAAAGTGATTCTGAGTCGATCGGTATAATAAATAGTGGATCGATCTCTTCTCCTTTTAGGTGTTAGAAACAAATGCACAAAGTCATAATACCCTGTACCACAGTGTGGTGTAGGGTATAAAAACGTTTAATAAATTTGTTATTTTTTTTTTTAAAAAAAATATTTTATATTATGTCAGTGTTATGAATTTTGAAGAAAAAACTGATTTGTCAATAAAAATAAGAAAAAACTAGAAGAAAAAGGTCATAGTAATCGTATTTTTTTTGATTTACTTAATAATACTAATTAAAACAGATTTATTAAAAAACCAGTAAGGAAAGGCAGAAAGTCGGGCAGAGACGACTTATCGCATTGTTAGGGAGGTGTAGGCCCTAACAATGCGATATGGGTCATTGCCATAATAATTTGGAATAATTGGTAAATGGGTAGAAACATATTATCAAATTCTGAAACGATAATCGCTAAATTAAGCAATATTCGTTCCTAAATTGAGAAACATCTTTCTGGAAAATTTTAATGATCGGAAGTAAAATACAACTTCTATAGCGGTTTGATACCAAATCAGGAGGAACAATCAATATAAATCTGAACCGATCTTCCCTGAATACTCATTCATGTAAAAAGACCTCCTTCTGTCGAATTTCGTACTGATCGCATATAAAATACAGTCTCTACAGCGCCTACATGTCAAATCGGGGGTAACGTATATATGGGGGCTATATCTAAATCTGAACCGATTTTCTCCGAATTTAGCAGTATTCCTTCATGTAATAAGAAACCTCTCTTTGCCGAATTTCGCACTGATCGGATATAAAATAACATTTTTACAGCGCTTATATGTCAAATCGGGGGTAATGTATATATGGGGGTTATACCTAAATCTGAACCGATTTCTTCCAAATTCAACAGAGTTCATTCATGTAATAAGAAACCTTTTCCTGCCGAATTTCATACTGATCGGATATAAAATAAAGTTTTTACAGCGCTTACATGTCAAATCGGGGCTAACATATATATGGGGGCTATATCTAAATCTGAACCGATTTAAACCAAAATCAATAGGGATCGGCCTTGGGCCAAAAAAAATGATATGTGTAAAGTTTCGTCGAGATCGGACCGTAATTGCGAC
Source organism: Eudasyphora cyanicolor (assembly GCA_963930755.1). Classification (NCBI taxonomy): domain Eukaryota; kingdom Metazoa; phylum Arthropoda; class Insecta; order Diptera; family Muscidae; genus Eudasyphora; species Eudasyphora cyanicolor. The sequence goes on along the minus strand of OZ005734.1, from coordinate 231,802,740 downwards.
CTGTACTTTGATTACATGAATAGATGCACAGACGGACAGACAGATAGACAGACGGACATTGCTAAATCGACACAGAAAGTGATTCTAAGTCGATCGGTATAATAAACGATGGGTCTATTTCTTCTCCTTTTGGGTGCTACAAACAAATGCACAAAGTTATAATACCCTGTACCACAGTGTGGTGTAGGGTATAAAAATTGTGATTTGGTGTTGTTGTTACTTTTTTTAAGTAAAAGTCTTCTGATCCAATTGTGACCATGTGTGTACTCCGTGTTACAAAAAATAAGTGTGTACTCGGAAGGTTAAAAATGGGAGTTATCACCACAACCGTTTTAGTACCTCCCATACAAAGAGATACAAGACAAACCAAAATTAAATAGTTCTTAATATTAGTACACAAACCAGTGCATATTTATATTGCTCACAATGTGAGGGTATACTTTATTCGGTTTACCCGACCGAAATTTCTTACTTGTTTTATACTCAACAGTCTTGCCATTAGGAAACTTTGTACTCATACCTTAATAAAATGAACTTCTTAATGTAAATTTTGTGTCGGCGAACTATGATAAGCGTATGGCGTGGCGTGTCCTAAGGGGTTAAACGTTTACTCCTCATTACAATAACAATCAGTATTAAGATTTCTATCTAAAATATCTTGAAAGAAAACAATAACCACACAAATGGTATAACCTTCAGTTACTGTATTGAAAGGGTTTATTTTTGGTTTGGAATTGAACTTTTTAATTATGTGTAAAACACGTTGAAAGTTGTTTACCAAAATTTCATACTAAATATTTGTTCGAATAAATTGGAAAACTGTTGATTGTGTTGAATATCATCCATTTAAATGTTTTATGAAGTATAAGTATCTTCAAAAATTCCCATGAAATGCGAACCTACACATTGAATTTGTTTGACGAATATAAAACACTTTTAATCTGTGGGAATTGTATGTCAAAGAATAAAATGCGCCTTCAGATCGCATGTCTTAATGTTCTAAAATAAAATTCCGAACTTCCAACAAAAGGTAAAATTCTCCTGAAAAGTTTGATTGAGCCCTCATGTAACTCCCTATAATTGGCTACTTACGATAACTTACTTTTTATTTAATTAAAATCTAGAAAGTTTTTGTTTACTGGTTGTGACATTGGATACTCGTATTCATCCCTTGGGAAATTATGCTGGACATGGTGGATGTTGATGAAGATTGTGGAGGCGACGCCTGAAGTTTGTGGAGGTGATGTTACTCTGACGTAGACTAATGATATGGTAGGCATAATTGCTAAAGGTTAATTAGTAATGTAGATACTTCCGTGCAAAGGCAGTGGTTTGTAAGCAAATTCAAGTTCACCTGTAAAGGCAATAATTGGGGGGTAGTTGTACGGGCGGATACAAATGTTACAGATTTGATTTTAAATTTAAAGCTCAAGAGCCTTGGGGTTATTTGAGTAGTAACCGATATGTTAATCAAAAATAACATTATTTATTTCCATTTTCAATATGACTGATTAGAGCAACCCAAAAGTTATTTCATTTACATTGTGTACCATTTGACAACAATAACACTGTGCTCGAAATGGACACTTTAAAAATGTAACAGAAGGTAGACCCTATGGATATACCTATTTCAACATTTCTGAATTCAGAGGTGCTAGCCGTTTTTCAAGGTTAGCTCTCGTTTTCGCCGTATTCGACCACAAAGTTTGCTGGGAAATCAGAAAGGTTAGTTATCTCGGAGGTGATTTTGAAGTGGGCGACTTCGTTATACGCGCTTCAAAGCAAAGAACGAAATAGTCAACCACGCTACTCACCCTATGTCAAACGTTATACAAATCGAGGACATAATTAGTTGGGTCATTGAAGAAAATAATTCCTCGCGAAAATTACTATAGGCCCCCCTTCAATATATTTATGAACAATCTAAAGGTTTCATAATTTAGCAAGTTTTGTTAGTTAGCTTTGTATTTTCCATAAACACTAACCGAAAAATTATTTACAAAAATTTGAGTCAAAAACTAATATAAATAAATATTTTCTGCTATGAATAGAAAAATACAAAAATTATGTAATAACTCGAAATCTGTTTAATTATAATAAAAATGTTGAACTCGTTGACTCATAGCATTTTTTCGCGAGAAAAATGTTTATCAAAGACACCAACTAAAAATTAAGTCGATTTGCATGACGTTTACCATATCATAAGATTTAATTGAAAATTTTTTAGAGGTAAGGTAATGAGAAGGATTTCAAGGATTCCATTTATTTCCTTCTTTGGACTGAAGCTTGTATTCCGAAGTCTTCCACTTCAACATCACCTCCGAGATAACTAACATCTCTGATTTCTTTGCAAACAATGTCGTCGAATATTGTGAAAACAAGAGCTAACCTAGAAAAATGGCTAGCACCACTGGATTCTGGAAGGTGGAAATATGTATATCCATAGCGTCTCCTTTCTGTTACATTTTGGACGAGCACAGTGTAATTAGAGGCTATTACTAACCTTACACCGACAGAAAAATGTAGCCATGGACCAAATAATATCATGCTTTTCTTACTTACTTTAAAATGTTTAAATTCAACGTTGCAGAAAAAGTAGAAGGCCATGTCATGTTGCTCAAAAACCTATTTACAAGGCACTATTATGCCTAATGCAGCATCACAAAACTCAACTTCTACTTAAGCACTTATTTTAAGAAAAGCTACGAAAAAAGTAAAATTTGTCTACTTTTTGCAAAGAATGTCCTTGCGCGACCTTAATGAAACTGTAAAAATTGGTTTCCTTTTGGTACAGAACTGTTGACGTCATGACACAACTTTTGTGTGTTATTCAAAAGTGATAAAAGGTAATTTTTTACGTTTCAATTCGGTCTATTTAGCATTTTAGAAATTATTGCCATAAAGATTTAAATATGTCTGCTTCTTTACCTACTACATTTTACTATTTCAAAAATTTTTACCATATTTTCTATGTTGTTGTTGTAAAAATAGTAGATTGTAGTAGGTAAAGGAACAGAGCTAATATAAGTATTTCTCGTGAAAGACAAAAAAGGTCATGATGGAACTTGGCTATATTTTAGAGGACAATTCGGCCTAAAATACAAAAAATAAAATTTAAAAATAAATTAATTTTAATACATATTTTCCAAAAAATAATTATTAAAAATTATTTTTAAATTTGTTTTCTATTTTGCATTAAGAGTGCAAATAATTACTAACATTTTGGCAAAAAGCCCCCAAAATTATAGCTTTTTACCGATAACAAGATATATATTTTCAAAATACCCAGTATTCCTGAAAATTCACAGTTTCGAATATTTTAAAATCTTCATATTAGGCCAGATTTTCATTTTTTAAAATAATTTGCATGAGTTGTTGACAACACTTACTATAGCCATCATACCAAGTTTCGCTAAAATCCGTGACATGAGCCAATTTAAATAATTAATATTTAATCTTTGAACTTAACAAAATAGTCACAATTGGTTCTCTACTAAGGAGTAGATAGCCTAATTTTTCGTCAACTAGAAATAGATTACCCAACTGACCATCTCCTTAGGAGCAGTAGCCCAAACATCTTATTTCATGTTACTTATCTTTTTATACGGACTTAAAGTTACACATCTGGACAATTTCCAATTAAGAGTTATGATACTCTTGAAGTAGGTGAGCTAAATCAACGGCATCTATACTAAGGATTATATAGCCCAACTGACTTTTTACTAAGGTGTATAAAACAACACCAAGCAGTATATAACTCTACTGGCCCTCTACTAAGGAGCATGTAACCGAATCGGTTCCCTACTTGGGTGTATGAAGCTTATAAATTCTTAATCGTCGTAAAAATCTATGACGATTTAGGCATCTCCGTCTGTTTTAATCACGCTAAAATCTACAATAATTGATCCATTTATTGTAGATTGTAGCGTGATTTTTCGACATAGCCCTCATACGCACCTCCCAATTTGAATTCACACAATTCCACAACCCTAAACTGATCTAGAAATCTGTATTTTGGGTGTATTTATACCAAGAAACCTTCACCTTGTTTCTTTATAGCTCCCATACAAAGGTCCCACCCGATTTCATCCTTAAAGCCATAGAAACTTTCAACGAATTGGGCTCAAAATTAATAGTATGTGTTTTTTGTACCAGGAATCATCTACATGAACAACGACCATCATAAGTCCATGTTTTCATAAGGTCCATGTTAAGATAAAGAGATTAATGTTTTTATACCCCATACCACACAGTGATGTATTGTATTATGACTTTGTACATTTGTTTATACTCGTAACGCTAAAAAAACTTAGAAATAGTCCGATAGTTTATAATACGGATCAGCATAGAATAACTTTTTGAGTAGATTTAGGCATATCCGCCTGTCTATTCGTACATGGGCAATTCCACCAAAAGGACTACCGTGATCAAACAATCTAAAGTTATTAAAATCACATAAATGCAATTTATTATTATACAAAAATATTTTAATAAAATGAAAAAATTTCACATGTACGAGTATTTACTCAACATTTTATTAAAAAACAATTGCTTATTGGCAAATTGTAATTTTGGTTAATTTACGCATTTTATTCCACATTTCTTTAAAATAACCTCGTAATAGAGGCTTATGTAAAAAGACGCTTATTGTAAATAATCTTTCTAAGAACAAAAGTAATCCTAAACCAGTAAGGAAAGGCTAAAGTCGGGCGGTGCCGCCTATATAATACCCTACACCACTCTCGTAATATTGAATAACTCTGATATATAAATTTTGTAATTCATGTATAAATTGTTTACATAAATTTACTTTTGGGACATTTTATACTTAAATAATACCCTGTACCACAGTGTGGTGTAGGGTATAAAAACGATTGGATCTAAAGAGCCAAATCGGATGAAACATATATATGGGAGCTATAGCTAAATCTTAACCGATTTTCTTCAAATTCGGTAGTGTTGGTTCATGGATCAAGAAACTCTGCCATTCTAAATTTCAAAACGATTAGTCCTATAAAATGCAGCTTTTATAGGACTAAAGGGCCAAATCGGACGAAACATATATATGGGAGCTATAGCTAAATCTTAACCGATTTTCTTCAAATTCGGCAGTGTTGATCCATGGATCAAGAAACTCTACCATTCTAAATTTCAAAATGATTGGATGTAAAATACAGCTTCTACAGGACTAAAGGGCCAAATCGGACGAAACATGTATATGGGAGCTATAGCTAAATCTTAACCGATTTTCTTCAAATTCGGAAGTGTTGGTTCATGGATCAATAAACTCTACCATTCTAAATTTCAAAACGATTGGATGTAAAATACAGCTTCTATAGAACTAAAGGGCCAAATCGGACAAAACATATATATGGGAGCTACAGCTAAATTCGATGCTGATCAGTCGTAGTGAACGGACGTGTTTAGCACAGAGCGGATAGTTAAAATCTATTATACCTATTACGCAATCGCAAAAAATAAAACAAAATCTGTACAAAGTCTGGAAGGCCTACATCGTAGTACCTATTACGGGCTAATACGGAAAAAAAATCATTGGCGGGGATGCCTTCGCGTTCCGATGGAGCGGGGTTCCCCAATCGTCCTACTGTCCGTCCGTTGGTCTTGGCCAAAGCCGACCATACCAAACATGGTGAAAATTTCCCCCAAGTACTCACAACAGGTGGTACGGTGAGGGGAAAACGTCACGTCCGACCGTCAAAACGGAAACACAATGAGCACCGGATAGCGCTCAGAGTTCTGACGAAGTTGGAGGCTGTTGAGGTTTCGGCTCTTACCGAAAAACAAAAAGAGTCACTTACCTGGGCTAAAGGCGTCTTAGATGCTTCTAAGGTCAATCAGCCGGCTGAAAGAGCCACAAATTCAGCTGTGTTAACGGCTAATAAAGTCAAAAGAATCAGATCACCTGATGAACCCCTGCCCTCGAAAAAGGCAAGAGGCCCAAATGTCACTATCAACAGGACACTCACCAAGCCCTTCAATGAAGTGGCGAAGGAGAGTCTAGTGATGGCCGTTATAGACAGAAGTAGTGAGGATGGATCCATCCTCAAGGACAAATGGAGCCATGTGCAATCAGCCATTATGGCTCATTACCTCGATGTCCGTAGAGAGATGCCGGGCACACCACCAATCTGCAACGATGCAGGATGGCATCAGGGGAGAGTAAAGCTCTTACATTTCGGTGATGCCAGATCAGTAGACCTGTATAAGGCTGCTCTGAGTCGAGCGGGTGAGGTGTGGCCGGGTGCCCAGTTGGATATTGTCGAAAAAAACAACATCCCTAGTCATCCTAGAGCCATCACCTGGGTTACAGAAGAGCCCTCCAACCCGGCTGACATATTAGAAATAATAAAAGATTCCAATCCTGGTCTGCCCGCCCATAATTGGAGAATCAGCAAGGTGGGTGAGGCGGATGGTAAAAAGCGGCAGGTCAATTTGATCCTTAACGCTGAATCCACCTCCCATATACAACGTGCAAGTGCAACCCTACAGTATGGCTTCGAGACTATAGTCTTGAAGGTATACAAGCAGGATATAGTTCCCACTGCGGAAGGTGAGTCGTCCACCGCGGTTGAAACACAGCTTTCTGGAAGTGCGGAGGTATCCACGCCCATTATTTCGGGTGACTCCAACTCTAACAGAAGATCTCTAACGTCCTACTCTGAGGACGAAAGCTCTACTTCTGACACAGAGGGGCTGAGGGGAGTCTCCGGACTCTTTGACGCATCTGGCGGGGACACGCTTCTCGATGATACGGACGAAGAGTTCGATAACACCCTTGTAGGGGTGGAAGTTAATCTGTCAATTACCAATGATGGTAAGAATTTTACAGATTAACCTCCATCACGCTAAAGCAGCCTCAGCGGCTCTATTGCTGCGCCTGTCCACAGGTGCAGTAGACATCGTCCTGATACAGGAGCCCTACGCAGTGGGAGGAAGGGTGTGCGGTATCAGGACACCCAACTTTAAACTGCTTGTGGCCAACTGTGAAGGCACTCCAAGAACCTGCATTTTGGCCAGGAAAGATCTAAGTATCTTTCTCCTGGCTAATTTAAGTGGTAAAGACCAAACATCTGCTAGTCTGGAGATCGGTAATCGCATATATTGGGTGGTCTCCAGTTACTTGCCTTATGAAGCTGTAGTACCGACTGCTCTATTCAGGGAAGTAGTAGAAGAAGCAACATCTGACGAGGTCGAGCTGATTGTTGGCGCAGACACGAACGCTCATCATACTGTCTGGGGTAGTACGGATATAAACAATAGGGGTGATTCGCTTCTTGACTTTATTCTAACTACCAACCTAAGTATTTGTAACATAGGTAATAAACCGACCTTTACAATTAAAGACAGACAAGAAGTACTCGACGTAACGTTTGCTACTGACCGGCTGTCACACAAAATTATTGGGTGGAATGTACTAGACGACCACTCATTCTCAGATCACCATTATATTGAGTTCAAACTCGCTGAAAAAGCGCCTGAACCTGCCGTCCACAGAAATGTGAGAAAGACAAAGTGGCACCTGTATGAAAAGAATTTCAAGAAAGTCCTCAACTCCAAACTTCTGTACGAACCGAATGACAAAGCCGGTCTGGATCATCTGGTCGAGCATATCACCACATCATTCAATAGTTCCCTTGAAGAAGCCTGTCCAAAAACAAGGTACAAGGGTAAAACTAAACCCCAATGGTGGACTTCTGAGCTAACGGCTATGAAAAAGACCTGCAACAAGCTATTCAACAAGGCTAAATCTACTGGGGTTGCTAATGTTTGGGATGCCTAAAAAGAGCAACTCAAGATCTATAAGAAGGAGCTTAGAAAGGCGCAAAGACGCTCTTGGTATACTTTCTGTGGCGAAGTGGAAAAGGTCTCCGACGCCGCAAGGCTGAGGAAAATATTATCAGCTTCACCCTGTACAGTGGGTTACTTGCAGGATGAGGCAAATAATTGGACCAAAAACAGCGAGCAGTCGCTCAATGTACTGCTCGACACACATTTCCCGGGGAACTCTCTAACAGAACCAGAGGATCAGCAGGACCAACAAGAGTGCGAGTGGACTGCGAGCGTCGCTAGCTTGTTGACTGAAAGATCCAGAATAAGCTGGGCTATTAATAGCTTTGAGCCCTTCAAGTCACCTGGACCAGACGGCATCACTCCAGCAGAAATGCAGAAAATGTTGAAATACATTATCCCCTGGCTGGAGAAAATTTATGTAGGCTGTATCAGGCTTTCATACATCCCGAATCGATGGAGGGATACCAAAGTGGTATTCATACCAAAAGCGGGGAAGATATCACACACTAGGCCAAAAGACTTCAGACCAATTAGCCTATCCTCCTTCCTATTGAAAGGCCTGGAACGACTTTTAGATTATTTCATTAGGGAAAACCTGGATACAAAACTCCTGTCAGTGAACCAACATGCTTACAATAAGGGGAAGTCTACAGAATCAGCCCTGCACGAACTTGTGAGCACTATCGAATCGTCCCTGCATTTCAAGGAATTCACCATGGTGGCAGATCTAGTCTTTTCTGAAAGTGCAAAATTTTTAGGAATAATTCTAGATAGAAAACTGTTATTTAGACTTAATGTATTGGAACGTGTAAGGAAGGCTAACGTCGCCTTATATTCCTGCAAAAAGGCTGTAGGGTCGCGGTGGGGCCTCTCTCCTAAAATCGTCCACTGGATATATATAGCAGTAGTTCGTCCTATACTGCTATACGGCATTGTGGTATGGTGGACGGCAACTGACAAACTAACCATCACCAACCTACTAACAAAGGTTCAGAGAACTGCCTGCCTGAGCATAAGCGGAGCCTTAAGGACTACAGCGACCGAGTCTCTACAAGCCCTACTCCATATACTGCCGATTAATATTGTGGCGAGAGAAGTTGCAACCAAAGCGGCAATAAGATTAAACTGCCTATCAATGTGGAGGTACAAAACCTACGGTCACATGAGAATATCAAAGTGTAGTGCTATGGTAACCGACCGAGTGGACTATATACCAACGGTGTACTCCTTCGAGAGAAATTACATCACTATGATTCCCGCGAGAGATGAATGGGTTGGAAGAAAACCAGGTAATAGAAACCATCTCCAATTTTACACGGATGGTTCGAAGCTTGATGAAAAGGTTGGCTTCGGAGTACACTGTGCAGAGCTTAGATTGGATATAGCTCACAGACTGCCAGATACCTGCAGTGTCTATCAAGCCGAAATAATGGCAATATGGGAAGTAGCCAAGTGGCTGAGTCGCAACATAGTAACCAACACTGGCATTGTCATTTACTCGGACAGCCAGGCTGCCATCAATTCTCTGGAGGCAACATCCCTAAATTCACAAACAGCCCTCGACTGCCGCAGATCTCTTAACGAGATGGCTGAGCAGTTTAACATACACCTCATATGGGTGCCTGGGCATAGGGATATCCCGGGGAACTGCAAAGCCGATGAACTTGCTAGGAAAGGGACGACATTACAAATTCTCGAAGAATTTGCATATATTGGTGCGCCACTATCCACGTGCAAGCTTTGGCTTAGGCAAGAGGCAATCAGGCAGTCCAACGAAAGATGGACAGAAATCGGCACCTGCAGGGTAGCTAGACAAATCTGGCCAAGGTATAACCTGAGAAGATCAAAATATCTCCTCGCACTGGAGAGGCAAAGATTGTCTACGTTAGTATCAGTTCTGACGGGACACTGCTTGATCGGCGAACACGCCAAAAGATTGGGTATTGACTCTAATGACTTCTGCAGAAGCTGTGGAGATGAGGAAGAAGTGGAGAGCATTGAGCACTTGCTATGCGACTGTCCCGCTCTGAGTAAACGACGACTGGACATACTGGGGTCGGCTGTTCTAGGCAGCCTAACAGATCTTTCCAGTACCGATATTCGTAATATCGACAAATTTGTATATCAAACAGGTTGGTTTCGATGAGGGGCATTTCAGCCCGTGGTAACACTAGGGACCTAAACTGGTCTATGTGAGCTTGTATAAAAAATACGGCTGCCACCCTAACCTAAACCTAACCTAAAATCTTAACCGATTTTCTTCAAATTCGGTAGTGTTGGTTCATGGATCAGGAAACTCTACCATTCTAAATTTCAAAATGATTGGATGTAAAATACAGCTTCTTCAGGACTAAAGAGCAAAATCGGACGAAACATATTTATGGGAGCTATAGCTAAATCTTAACCGATTTTCTTCAAATTCGGCAATGTTGGTTCATCGATCAATAAACTCTACCATGCTAAATTTCAAAACGATTGGATGTAAAATACAGCTTCTATAGAACTAAAGGGCCAAATCGGACGAAACATATATATGGGAGCTATAGCTAAATCTTAACCGATTTTCTTCAAATTCGGTAGTGTTGGTTCATGGATCAAGAAACTTCACCAGTCTAAATTTCAAAACGATTGGATGTAAAATATAGCTTTTATAGGACTAAATGGCCAAATCGGACGAAACATATATATGGGGGCTATAGCTAAATCTTAACCGATTTTCTTCAAAATCAGCAATGTTGGTTCATAAATCAAGAAACTCTACCATTCTAAATTTCAAAACGATTGGATGTAAAATACAGCTTTTATAGGACTAAATGGCCAAATCGGACGAAACATATATATGGGAGCTACAGCTAAATCTTAACCGATTTTCTTCAAATTCGGTAGTGTTGGTTCATGGATCAAAAAACTCTACCATTCTAAATTTCAAAATGATTGGATGTAAAATACAGCTTCTACAGGACTAAAGTGCAAAATCGGACGAAACATATATATGGGAGCTATAGCTAAATCTTAACCGATTTTCTTCAAATTCGGCAATGTTGGTTCATGGATCAAGAAACTCTACCATTCTAAATTTCAAAACGATTGGATGTAAAATATAGCTATTACTGGATTAAAGGGCCAAATGGGACGAAACATGTATATGGGAGCTATAGCTAAATCTTAACCGATTTTCTTCAAATTCGGTAGTGTTGGTTCATGGATCAGGAAACTCTACCATTCTAAATTTCAAAACGATTGGATGTAAAATACAGCTTCTATAGAACTAAAGGGCCAAATCGGACGAAACATATATATGGGAGCTATAGCTAAATCTTAACCGATTTTCTTCAAATTCGGTAGTGTTGGTTCATGGATTAAGAAACTCTACCATTCTAAATGTCAAAACGATTGGATGTAAAATACAGCTTTTATAGGACTAAATGGCTAAATCAGACGAAACATATATATGGGAGCTATAGCTAAATCTTAACCGATTTTCTTCAAATTCGGCAATGTTGGTTCATGGATCAAGAAACTCTACCATTCTAAATTTCAAAACGATTGGATGTAAAATACAGCTTCTATAGGACTAAAGGGCCAAATCGGACGAAAGATATATATGGGAGCTATATCTAAATCTGAACCGATTTCAACCAAATTCAATAGCGATCTTAACAGCCGCGAAATTTCAGAACGATCGGAGTGAAATTGCGACCTGTAGTCGACGAACAAATTTACATGGACAGACGGACGGACGGACATCGTTAAATCGATTTAGCTAGTGATTCTGAGTCGATCGGTATACTTTAAGGTGGGTCTACCTGTGTTATTTTCAGGTGTTACAAACATCTGCCGTGAAACAAACTTATAATACCCTGTACCACAGTGTGGTGTAGGGTATAATAAAAGTGTCGAAGCAAAAAGAATGAGAAATAACGGTAATTTTTGGCTTATCACTACTACAAATTCTATTGTCACGTTCGATACCAAAAAGAAGCATTAGTTATCAGTAGACCAGAAATATTCGATGAAAGTGCATCAAACTATTGATACAAATAGAATTTGTATAAAATACCAACATTAAAAAAATCTGTTTAAATTTATTATATAGACTTCTTTCTGTTTCCATTTGAGGTTTGTCACGTTCGACACCGTAAGTGTAAAGTTCAAGGATCCGCCGGTCCGTCCGTCTGTTGTAAAGACTGTAGCGTGGTCTTTAATAATTGAGCTAGATGACTGAAATTTGGTATAGATAGTTCTTATAGCTACAGGTAACTTGGGATTGAAAATGGATACTATCGGGCCTTTTTTTGTTATGGCCCAGATATATAGCATCTCCTCGAATTGAATTTTTAACTCCATAGATACAACAAATGTCACCTGATCGGGCTTAAAATTGGTAATTGGTGTTTATTTATACCCGAAATTCTTCACACGAACGACGTAGTCATAGGTCAATGTTTTTATATAGCCCTTAAACAAAGATCCTTCTAGATTTGTCTTCGTAACGCCATAAAACCTTAAATTTCAACGAATTGGGCTGAAATTTGGTATAATGAGTTTATTTGTACCCGAAACCATTCATATGCGATCCATGGTGGAGGGTATATAAGATTCGACATGACCGTATTTACTTGTTTTATTTAAAAATAGTCATGGGAAAAATGTCACGTTCGACATTTCACGTTCAAACCAACTTAAAAATTAAATTTAAAAAAAAAATACAAAAGATATTTCTTTCTAACAAAGAGGATTCAAAAACTTTATTATTTTTTAACATTTTAAATTTTTCATCTTTGTAATTTCGCTGAATTGATCACGAAAACTACTTATATTTTTGTCGCGTTCGAAATGCTCCTTTTTTCTAATCAATATTTCGCCTGAAAAAGACTAAAGCACCAGTGATAGTACTTTTAACGATCTATAAGATTATGTAAAAGATGAATCTAAGCATTTATAATTCATATTGTCCTAAAACGTTCTAGTGAAAATGGGGCGCTGCCGTCCATGTTTTGCTAAAGCCTCCATACAAAGGCCCCCGCGAATGTCACTCCTAGACGCTACACTATGGGGAAATATAATGAAATATGCGAGCATAGGACTTTGAAAACAACTTTCAAAGTTTCAGTTTTTTTGGGAATATTATTTCATTGTGGATAACATTTAATGAAAATACCTTCAAATTTTCTGAAAATATCTCCGGGCGATTTCGAGTTATGACCATTCCAAGTTTGTCTTTTTTACTAATAAATGCAAATCAAATTACGATGATAAAATTAATATACCAAAATGCTTGTATTCGTGTTTGTTGGTGAAATTTGTGTATAAGACACATTTTTCACGTCTTCAAATGATGAGATATTTCAAAGTAAAATACAGTTTTTTTGTTTTTCAAAATAATCATCAACAGTATCTGGAATACAACTTTTTTGGATCACGTGGGATCAGTACCATATGACATAGAGAAGAGAGGTGATTTAGTGATGAATCAAACAGTACCTAGTTTATCTGCGACCTTTAGAGATATGTGCATGTTTTACTTTAAATATAGAAAATATGTGTGGGAGCTTCATCAATCTATGAACCCATTTTCTTGGTCCAAAAAATAACTTTTACGAAAATTCGGCAGTTCGGATAATAAATACTTCCGGTAAAAGTCCGGCTGCAAGTTTGTAGTGTCCTACGATTGAATATTATCAATATTATTAGGATTATATGTGTAATTCTTATTGTTTACTTCTTCTACAAAAACAATAACAAAAATAGTTAAACGCTTCTGCAGTTTATGTATATTAGGGTGGACCGATTATTTTTTGTTTTTAATTTAACTATTCTTTTATTAACAGTCGACGACGTATTGTGTAAGTGCATTAGTGCAAAACTTCTATTTTTATCATATTTAAGTTGTTTTGGTTTCAAGTTAAAAAAAGTTTTGTAGACTGTTAACGCAATGTTGACAAAAATATTTTGAAACTTCAATGGTCTATATTTAAAATGCAGCCGGACACAATCAAGTAACTCAAATAGATCTTGAACAAAATGTTTTCAGCATTAGTTTAAAATCAAGATCGCTCAGGTTGGTACGATACTCAGGTTTTTCCATTAATTTCCACAAAGTCGCTTTTGTGGCCCCGCTGTGCGATACACGGTAACAGTAAAATTAAATTTGGGTGCACCAATTTCTTTTCAAAAAAAAAAACTCTTGAAGATGGTCCAAACCGTAGGACTCTATCTCTAAAAGCATAATCATGAGATAGAAAAAAAAACTGCTATGCACGCGTATTTCCAAATATTTCCATTATGCGCTCTAGATAACACATTTTGCACCGAATCGTCCCTCGTGAAAATGAAGCATATTGGTCCATGTTTTGATATAGCCCCGATATGAAGCTCCATTCAGGTTAAACTTATTGACGCTCTAAAGAACACATTTTACAATTGATCTAACAGAAATTTAAGCATTTATACTTTACATTGCTCTAAATCGTCCAATGTGAAAATAGAGCACGCCAGTCCATGGTTTGATATATTTCAACATAAAGCAACTCCCCGAATTTCCTTTGCAAAACATAAAATGGCAATATCTCGCTAAATAATCGATCTATAGCGAAAATAAGGATATTGTGTTATCAATTATTTTTGTGCAGAATTTTGAATTATCAAAACTTAAAACTTCAATATCTCGATAAATAAGCCTCCTGTGGCGAAAATAGGGATATTTTGTTTCCAGTTATTTTTAGCAAAAATTTGGAATTTCCTTTGTAAAACTTAAAATCGCAATATCTCGCTAAATAGGCCTCCTAGAGCGAAAATAAGGATATTTTGTTATCACTTATTTTTGGGGCTGAATTTTGAATAGCAAAACTGTTAGATCAATAAAACAGCAGAATCACCAGATTTTGTATAAAATGAACAATGCGTATTTATTTGATAAAAGTATACACGAGAATGAATATGAAAAACTAAAAACTTCAAAAAGGTTAATAATTTCGTATCTATAAAACATAAAATCAAGTAGGCTAGACAATAAAAAATGCCACAAAAAAGTTGTTCAAATTACAACAACAATTATTATTTAAACTATAGAAAAATAAATGCTTTTCATTATTCGTTTCCAACAAAGACTTAAAATGGAAATATTTTGCTAAAAAAGCCTCGTATGTAGAGCGAAAATAATGATATTTTGTTATTATTTTTTTTTTGGTCTAAATTTTGAATTTCCTTAGCAAAACTTAAAATGGCAATATCTCGCTAGAATTTTTTAAATGCGATAATTGGCAAAGTAGTCAGGTTATTTGCAAAATTAGCATTTACTAAAAAATTTTGCTTACATTTTTAATGCACATGTAGTTTGTGTTGAAAATAGTTTGTATGTATGGTTCTACTCGGTAGGTGGTGCTATAATGGCCTATAGTCCAATATACATTATAAAAAAAAGGTAAATGAATATGTTGTCGATGTGTTACACTTTATCTTACAATTTCTTACCCTCCCGTAAGCTGGCGGTATACAAAGTACTTACACTTCTACTGTGTAAGTGTAATAATCACATAATACAATCGTATCTATATATATAAAGAAGAATGTGTGTTTGTTTGTTTGTTGGTTTGTTTGTTTGTTGGTTTGTTGGTTTGTTTGTACCGTATAGACGCCTAAACGGCTGAACCGATCTTCTTGAAATTTTCACAGAATGTACATGTGTGGGGCGTGGTGAAAATAGGGTACTTGAATTTTCGATATATGAAGTGGGCGTGGCCACGCCCTCATAAGACAAATTTTAAAATTAAGATATCTAGCACAATTTGTTAGTGAGAGTGCTGCAATTTTGTACATATGTATCTGGTGGCAGTCTACGTGATTGGTCCAAAAATGGGCGGGATCGGACAAATGGGCGTGGCCCCGCCCATATAAGCCAAATTTTGAATTTGAGATATCTTGCACAATTTGTTAGCGAGAGAACTGTAATTTTGTTTATATATATCTGGAGGCAGTCTACGTGATCGGTCCAAAAATGGGCGGGGTCAGACTAATGGGCGTGGCCCCGCCCCATTAAGCTAAATTTTGAAATCGAGATATCTTGCACAATTTGTTAGCAAGAGAGCTGTAATTTTGTGTATATATATCTGTTGGCGACCTTCGTGATTGGTCCAAAAATGGGCGGGGTCGGACTAATGGGCGTGGCCCCGCCCTTTAAGCCACATTTTGAAATCGAGATATCTGACACAATTTGTTAGCGAGAGAGCTGTAATTTTGTGCATATGTATCTGGTGGCACTCTACGTGATTGGTTCAAAAATGGACGGAATCGGACCAATGGGCGTGGCCCCGCCCATATAAGCCAAGTTTTTAATTTGAGATATCTTGCACAATTTGTTAGCGAGAGAGCTGTAATTTGGGGTAAATATATCTGTTGGCGACCTACGTGATTGGTCCAAAAAGGGGCGGAATCAGACGAATGGGCGTGGCCCTGCCCATATAAGCCTAATTTTGAAATTGAGATATCTTGCACAATTTTTTAACTAGAGTGCTGTAATGTTGTACATATGTATCTGGTGGCAGTCTACGTGATTGGTCCAAAAATGGGCGTGATCGGACCAATGGGCGTGGCCCCGCCCATAAAAGCCAAATTTTGAATTTGAGATATCTTGCACAATTTGTTAGCGAGAGAGCTGTAATTTTGTTTATATATATCTGTTGGCGACTTATGTGATTGGTCCAAAAATAGGCGGGGTCGGACTACTGGGCGTTGCTCCGCCCCTTTAAGTAAAATTTTGAAATCTAGATATCTTGCACAATTTGTTAGCGAGAGTGCTGTAATTTTGTGCCATGTATCTGGTGGTAGTCTTCGTAATTTGTCTAAATATAGGCGGAATTGGACGAATGGGCGTGGCACCACCCATATAAGCCAAATTTTGAAATTGACTTATGTTGCACAATTTGTTAGCGAGAGTGCTGTAGTTTTGTGGATATGTATCTGGTGGTAGTCTACGTGATTGGTCCAAAAATGGGCTGAAACGGACGAATGGGCGTGGCCCCGTCCATATAAGCCAAATTTTGAAATTGAATTAACTTGCACAATTTGTTAGCGAGAGTGCTGCAGTTTTGTTTATATGTATCTGATGACAGTCTACGTGATTGCTCCAAAAATGGGCGGGATCAGACCAATGGACATGGCACCGCATTTTGTTAGTGAGAGTGCTGTAATTTTGTGCATCTCATGCAGTCTACGTGATTAAACAAAAAAAGGGTGTGATTCATCCAATGGGCGTGGCCCCGCCCATATAAACATAATTTTGAAATTGAGATATCTTGCACAATTTGTTTAAATGAGCGCTGTATATTGTGTATATGTATCTGGTGGCAGTCTATGTGATTGGTCAGGAAATGGGACGGATCAAACGAATTGGCGTGGCCCCGCGTATATAAGCCAAATTTCGAAATTGAGACATATCTTTCACAATTTTTTAGCGAGAGTGCTGTAATTTTTTGAATATGCATTTGATGGAAGTCTACGTAATTGGTTAAAAAATGGACGGGATCGGACCAAATGGCGTGACCCTGCCCATATGAGCCATTTTTTGGAATATATCTCGAAAAATTTTTTAGAGAGAGTGCTGTTATTTTATGTATATGCATTTGATGGCGGTATTTGTGATTGATCCAAAAATGGACGGAATCGGAAATCTGAAGTCTGGGGCAACGAAGTGGACCGGGGCCAGCTATATCATATATACAATCGTTTGGATTTCATTGACTTGCCGAACAGAATTTTACATACGTACAATATTTCCTAGTAAGGTTTGTCTTTTCAAAATAAATCCAAAACAGTCATGTTAACAGGGTGGCTTTATTTAAAGAATTTAATTGAAATAAAATGCAAATAGTCTATATGTGGGTATTTTGTCAAATGTCACGATTAGCATCTATCGTCTTGATAGAATAATTTTATTCAAATTGGTTTTCAAAACTTTCAATTTAGTCATTATATTTTTTCTGAACAGCTGTATAAGTCAATAAATATTTATTATGACCACAAAAATTCATCACAACTATGAGAGCATCTCTTTAACGTTCTTATTTCTGCTCCAGGTCAAGGCAACTACTTGAATTTGAATTAATGTTCGTTTCGTTATTTATGAATATTTATAAACGTTTGTGCAAAAGTTTCACAAATGCAAATGTTTATGTACGAGTAGAATTTCTGTTGGCCTCTTTTTTTATCATTTAACTTATTCACGCCTCAAAGAAACAGGAGTGCAAAGAGCATTTATGCATTTCTTAAAAAATGAACAGCGGTCCATTGGAATGAATATAGATGAAGTAAAATGGATAGCTACAATAGTTCGCCCAAAATAATTTGCATTGGCCTTTGGCTGAATGGGCTCTTGTAGATATATTTGAAAACTTTGTAAGTGATGTGTAGTGAGAGATATTTATTTATGAATTTTAGCCATTTAAACTTGTGTTAAACACAGTGTGTGTTATGGAGGAATACAAAAAACAGTTGATCTCTGTCCCCATAGCAGTTCTGCAAAATATATAATTTTTAATTGATTGGCTTAATCTATTTTAAGGACGCTGTAAATTAGGGAAGAATATTTTGTTTATATTTTGTAATTAGGGAAGAATATTTTGCCAGAAGTATCGTACCAAATACCATTTTGCTCAATTATTGTAGATTGTAGCGGGATTACAACAGACGGACAGATGGAAATGGCTAAATCTGTTGAGAATTTTACGACGATTAAGAATATAGAGGGTCCTCCAAGTTGACTTACAAACGGCCATCGCACAAAACTTTGTATAAATTACCGTATTATTGGATAAAGGCAGACATCACAATGTGCGATATATGTAGTTTTCATATAAAAAATCCGTTAATCGAATGGTAAAATGAGCTAAAAAGGTTGTCCTGAGGCTTTTTCATATAAAACAGTGCAATACATAGCAATAGAAAAGCAAATGGCCATATTAATCGTCATTAATTCTAACGCCCCAAAAAATTAGGTAAAGAAATGGTTCTTATGAATAAAGGCAACATAAATAAACCGTTCAAATTTTGGTTTTATTGTTATGGTTATTAGTGTTTCTGGCAAATGTTATACTCTAGTACTTATACGAGTATAGTATAATAAATAATGTGTATATCCTGCACGTTGTGAAATTATTTCATAAATACGGTTGGGGAGTGAGTCGTATAATGATTTTAAATAGTGTAATGAAATATCGATCCAGGCAGTTTTTATGCCGCCAATAAGTGATTCTTTATCATTACATTGTTTTCCTCCTTCGGCGGAGCGGCCAACTCATCAATTCCACTTCATGGCTGGAAATAAATGATTTTACAACCATGGCGGTGTGAATTGGTGAGTTATCTTGTTGCAGAATCCAGGGTAATGGACCAAATATATCGGTAATCTTTGGGAAAGCTGCTTCCAATAAACCTTTGTAGATTCTTCACGTCACTCTTGCATTTTTGAAGCTCAAATATAATGCTCAAAATTGGCACCCCAGACCACTACCCCACCCTCTCGGCTATGATGGCGGGTTAAAAATCGCTTTTCTATACTTAGATAATGGAAATATGTAGAAGTTGTATCCGTATAAAGAACTTTTGAACTCATGATATATACAGAAAAAAATCTTAATGTTGTTTACCAAAAATTTGCAATGTTTTATGATGTTCCTGCACGAAATTTTCTTTAGGTACAATCTACCTGTGAAATATTTCTTAATTCCTTTAAATTCCGTAACATACATTTTTCTACAGCATTATGAAACCCTACAACCAACTACTTTTTACATTTTGAACTACACACTTCAACGCCCTTACTCGCATATATGGAACCAGTGAACATGTAACCTTAACTACAGTTGAAACCGGACGCCTCTTTGACTTTATGCAGCCTTCACTTGCACCCAAAACATAATTTGTCATTCGGTGTTAGTGCAACAACCCACACATGTCCATTTCCATTCGGTGCAGTTCTCTTCTGTTCCAAGGAGCATAGGTGTCAACTGTAATGGTTTTCTTTCCAAGTGTTTGCAATGGCTAAAGTTCAAACATTTGGAAAACCACAAAAGATCGAGTGCAAAGTTTGTATAATTACAGGAACACAGAAGTGCAACAATGTAGTAGTCCATCGTATTGGTAGTTGAGGTTGGAGTTGGGATTGGATGACCTGAAAATATGTAATTGCGTTGCAATTGAAGGTGAGGGTGTTGCAATGCAAAGCCATCACTTTTGAGTGAACTGGATAATTGCAGAAGTGGAAGTAAAAAACTGCAATTACGATTTGTTATGCACAAAAAGAATGCGGAAGGTTTACATTGAAAGTCATCTCACTTTCGGCTTCCTTTTAAAATGATTTGCAGCCTGTTTCTCTATGTCGAACGAAAGCGATGCGAACGAAAAACAGCTGATTTTAGAATTACTGAAAGGTATTAGAATGACAAAGCGAATGCAAACATACTGGCTGATGCCAGTTTGTAGGTCTAAAATCAGCTGTTTTTCGTTCGCATCGCTGTCGTTCGACATAGAGAAACAGGCTGTTATTGCTTAACACTCCGCAGTTATTGAATGTCATTCGTTGCATATAAAATGAAAAGAAACCATGGTAAATGGTATTATGACTTTCTAAATTAGTTTGTTACAGCCAAAAGTATAAGAGATAGACCCATTGTTTATTATACCGATCGACTTAGAATTACTTCTCACTCGGTTTAGCTATGCCCGTATGTCTGTACATGTATTCATATATTCAAAGCACAGGTCCAAATTATGTTCCCATAGTTAAAAACGAAATTTGGCAGGAACTTTTTAATTAAAAAAACATTCAGGTTTAGATATACCCTACATAAATATGTTCATTCCTATTTGGCATATATGAGGTATTGAAACCGTATTTACACTTCATCATTATAAAATTTGGCAGAGTCAAGTTTTTTGATAAAAGTCCGAATATCTTGAAATGTGAAGAAAATCGACTCAGATTTGGATATATGTAACTCCAATACGATTCTACTGATTTGACATCTAAAAGCTCTCAAGGCTGTATTGTACAACCAATAGTTTCGAAATTTAACGGAGAGGAATTAATTTATCCAAGGACAAACTTTGACGAATTTGAAGAAAACAAGTTATACTATTTATACACGTAGGGAAAAAATTCGTTTCTGCGAAACGAAATATTAGACAACTACAATTCTCGGTTACGACCTCCCGCTCATTTTTGGCGAAGATGTTGTAATTGATTTGGTTCTGCCCATTTTCGTGGAACAGTTGGCATTGAATTCACTTACTTATAAACGAAATTTTAGTCCGTAAAGATCAATAGTTTGCGATAATGATCACTTTTTAAATAATGTTCGGCCTAATATGTAGTGTGTCCCAGTAAGTATAGGGTGTAATATGCCGGGTGTCCCAGTAAGAATGTACTTTTTAAATGTAGTGCCATTATTTTGTACAAGTGGCAACTCTGAAATTTGCTATATCTAAATCTGAACGGATTTTCTCCGAATTTGGTAGTGTTCATTCACGTAATAATTCTCTCTCTGCCGAATTTCATAAATATCGGATGTAAAATGTGGTTTCTACAGCGCTTACATGTCAAATCGGGTGAGACATATATATGTGGACTATACCCAAATCTGAACCGATTTTAACCAATTTCAATAGGGATCGTCCTTGGGCCAAAAAAGAGCACTATGCTAAATTTCATCACAATCGGACCATAAATACGACCTGCACTTTGATTACAAGAATACATGGACAGACAGACGGACAGACTGACATGGCTAAATCGACTCAGAAAGTGATTCTGAGTCGATCGGTATAATAAACAATGGGTCTATCTCGTCTCCTTTTAGGTGTTACAAACAAATGCACAAAGTCATAATACCCTGTACCACAGTGTGGTGTAGGGTATAAAAATGATCTTCATAAAATTCTCATAAAAAATTGTCCTGTATTCTGCTTTTATGATCCCAATATTAAATAATTTAACTAAAAATTGCGCGCAGGAAGCGGGGTCAAACTTCAGAAAAATTTATATTTTTTCTCGGTTATAGTTTTTTCAAGGCATACTAAATTGGAAACTGAAATATCGTTCCTTAAAACAATTTTCTTGGAAAGAAAAGAAAAATAGTAATAATAACAAGAAAAAATCGCGATATATCAGAATCGATCTGTTTTTTTTTAATTTTTTCTTAAAATTTGGTTGGATGTTTTATCTATAATTAGTAACCAGTAGAAAAGATAGTCGGGCGGAGCCGACTACATGATACCCTACACCATCTGTACTAACCAATAGGACAGTCGGGCGGAGCCGACTTAATAGATCAAAATAAACTTGATTTAACTTTGAAACAAATACATTGAAACTGTGGTGTTGGGTATAAATATGGTAATTTGTATACCATTTACATTTGTCACTCCGTTTCTAAAACCTCAAAATACACTATTCAACAAAAAAATTGTTTTTGTCCGAGACCTAATAACATTATTTTTGAATATATTAATGCATACTATTTTGTGAAGACAAAACAAATTTTTTTTTATGGTAAAGTTTTTTTAAATTATTTTTTCTAAAATTTTTATCAAAATGTCATCAAAGTGTTAATTTTCATGGAAGTTACCTTTAGTATTTGGGCCATAGAAGTATTAGCTCGATAAAACCGGGATACCATTTAAATTAAAGGAAATTATAAGGGCTCGAAATGCTGAAAACCACAGATTCACGTTGAAGCTATAGTTTTGCAACTGTCGTTAAAACAATTAGAAAAAATTTGATTTGTTTTTAAAATAATATAATATATAAAAAAATAAAATTGTTTGTTCCATTTCTTGAAAGCTATAATCCTAACGAAGAAAACAATGCCTATTTGCAAAATATCGATGGATAAATGTATAAATGATGACCTATACTGTAAACATGGGGAAATTCAAAAAATAATTTTTCATATTTTTTATTTTGGTACTATAAAAGCATTACCCTTCACAAAATTTCAAGTATTTCTATGGACTGGAATCAAAGTTATAAGCCGTTAACTTTTTGTGGAAAATGGTCCATTTGTTTGGGAGGTACCAAAAGGGGCGTGGCAACTTCGTCCATTTTTCTCAAGATGATAGCGACCAAGAAACTAATACTATGTGTAGAATGGTCAACGATTCTGAATAGTAGGATAAAGGTTATGAGATAATCAATAATTCACAAAATGTTGAAAATGTTTGAGGAAGGTACTCGAAGCAGTGGACCAACATAGTCCATCGTTGACCTTAGTCCGAGATGGAAAAAAATATTAACACATACCAAATGTGAAGTCTATCTGTTAATTCTGTCGAAAGTTTCGTGCGCACCAACCAGACAGACAGACGGACTGGGTGACGGACATTGCTAAAATGACTTAAAATGGCCCAACATGGATTACTTACTCGTAGGTCACTCCATGGATATGTTGCACTTTTGACCTGCATCATCTGATATATACCCTTGTTCACAATAGTTAGTGTATAAAACCGGATTATGTTGAAATTCTATTATCTATACCAAAAGTGCTATCATTTCTCCAGTTATCCATAGATTTTCTCAAATAGGCATTATTTTCTTCGTTAGAATGCTAGCTTCCAAAAATTGGAAGAAACAATTTTTTGCCAATTTTTTTTTTCTTTATGGTTTTTTTCGAGCCAACAAAAAACGATTTTTTTGAAAAAAAATCGAATTATTTTAACCGCTGAACTTCCACGCGAAAGTGTAATAACAATTATTTGTAGTCCTCATACTTTCCTCTAATTTATAGAATATCCGCGCCTTATCGAGCTTATACTACAAAAAATATGGTCGAAATATAGCGTGATCCATTTCGAGGTTCCCTAATCTTTTAAAGAAAAAAAACACAGAAAATTCAAACTGAATGGGGAATGTTTATTATCATTTGAAAGAACATTCTTTGGCATTTATTTTTTGAAGATTATGTCTATCAAATGTTTGCCGCGGCTACGTCTCAGATGCTCCATCCGTTGAGTCCAATTTTCGATGACTCGTTTGAGCATTTCGACTGGTAACTGGCGAATGAAACCCGTGATGTTTTGCTCCAAGTCCTGAATCGAAGCGTGTTTTTCCGCATAAACTTTAGACTTTACATATCCCCACAGGAAAAAGTCTAACGGTGTGATATCACACGATCTTGGTGGCCAATCGACTGACCCAAAACGTGAAATTATCTGCTCACGGAAGTGTTCTCTCAATAAATCCATAGATTGATGCGATGTGTTGGAAGTGGCGCCGTTTTGTTGAAAACAAATGTCGCCGAGGTCACGAGCTTCAATTTCAGGCATCAAATAGTCGGTTATCATGGCAGGATAACGGTCGCCATTGACGGTTACGTTCTCACCGGCATCATTTTTGAAGAAATATGGACCGATGATTCCACCGGCCCACAAGCCACACCAAACCGTTGTTTTTTCTGGAAGAAGTGGCAGCTCTTGAATATCTTCCGGTTGTTCTTCGTCCCAAATGCGGCAATTTTGCTTGTTTACATACCCATTGAGCCAGAAATGGGCCTCATCGCTGAACAAAATTTGGTTCGAAAACGTCGGATCTTCTTGGAACTTTTCAAGAGCCCATAGAGCGAAGCGAAGCCACTTGGGAAGGTCGGGCGGCTTTAGTTCTTGCACAAGCTGCATTTTGTATGCTTTCAATTTAAGATTTCGACGTAAAATGCGCCAGGTCGTCCAAGTTGCTACTGGACGTGGTCTATTCGGTCGAATATTATCCAATAATGAATGCTGGGTCTCAAGATGGGTGATGTTGTTGCGAATACTACGCTCAGTAGGCCGATTATGTTGACCATTAGTTGAGCGAATTGCACGAATCACATTCCTCACAGAACGTGAATTTTCGTAATAAAGTTGAACGATTTGTAAACGTTGTTCAGGCGTAAATCTTTCCATAATGAAATGCCAAACAATACTTAACAAAAATAACATGACAGAATGACACGACTCACACGTGATCTGTCAAAAAAAGGCTTTTGAAAAAATTATCTCCGTTACTAAAGACACCTTCCAAGATAATAAGAATTTTAAAGAAAATTTCTGTAAAAAAATGTATGGTAAATATTTTTTTGTGTTCAGAACACCGGAAAATGTAATGCAAAGCCCTTCGACAACAATTTTGATGCATAGTGATATTGGTCAGGGGCCCTTATTGTACATATAAGCAAAACTAAAACGATTTAGGCATGTCCGTCTGTCAGTGTTGTATTCATCCCACAATCTATAATGCTTGAGCTAAGTGCTTGAATTTTGGTACATATATTTCAGCACGTATGTTGGGATAGAAAATGGGAGCATCAGATCATTTGTTGATGTAGCCCCCATATAAATCATCTCTCCGATTTGACCTCTTAACACCATAGAGACCACAAATTTCAACTGAGCGGCCTGAAAATTGGTGACATAAGTATACTTATACCCAAAACTCTTTAGAAGAACAACGGTCATCATAGGGCCAATTTTTCGATATAGCACACATACAAAGGTCCCACTAGATTTTAATTCTTCTTCTTAAGATTCGGCATGGCCAAACTTAACACCGCTTTTACTTGTTATAATTTATTTTATATTTAAACTTCATGAATGTGCATATTTCATAATGAACCAATTCCATTCACCATTTTACTTATAATTGAACTTGAATATTTTTTATTTTGATATATTTTTTGCAGACTTCTAAAGATAAGATTCACTCGACTTTCCATACGTCAGAGAAATTGGTTTAAAAAAATCAAATGATAAGGGAATTTTGGAAAGACGGTAAAAAAATGTCGAATTTATTAACGAAATTCAAAAGGGCTTAACAACAAATTATTTCTATTCTCATAGTTAAAAATCCCTATTTCACGAAATTTTCACAAACAAGTTTTAAATCACGTTTGTGGGAATTTATATATGTATCATTATGTTTAGGTATTATCTGAAAACCCCGTTTTTCGAAATAATTTTCAAATATGATGATACGGAATTTCTCGTTTCTGATGACGATATACATATCTATACCCCCATTCTAAACTATGCTAGGCGATCACAGTTTAATAATTTTTTAAATTTGTATGGAATTCCTGTATAATGTAAATCGTATGACTTGTACTGTTTTGTAAATAACTTTTGATTGGGTTTACGGATAAACACTGAAAATAATTTGGAATATGTAGATATTAAATATGCAAACTCTTAGCATGAGGTATCGATATGTCTAATTTAAGGGATTTCCACATCATTGCTAAGGACTAGGTTAAGGCATGCATGTCTATGAGTCTATCTATTGTTGCGGCTTTAAAAATAAATCCTCTGTTTGATTTTTGACAAAAATTATATTCAAACAATTACTTATGTATTTTCCAAAGTTTTACATTGGTTATTTAGTAAATAGCATTGGAGTTTAGTAGTTATTTATTCTTGACACATTATTCGTCCACATTTCAATCGTTCTTTTTTTCTTAGTTAAATCAATAAATTATTTATTTGAGAAATTATATAAATTATATATTCTTGGAAAATGGTATTGACTGTTAGTAATTAATTATTCTTGACACATTTTTCGTTAAATATATATACTTCACTTTTTTCTCAGAAAAAAGCATTTAACAAACTATTTGGGGGAAATCAATATTAATAATTCAGGGAAGATAATTACATTTCAATTAAACTGAGATTACATTCCATACAAAAATAGAAATTGAACATCGTTGGCACATCGAAAGTCCTCCTTATCACACTAACCACATCCCAAATCTACATTAAGGAATTATACAAAATCAGCTTAACATTTTTTTTGCAGCTCTAGCAAAACAAATACAAACAACACTAACATTTTAGCAAATTTAATTTCACTATATGCTACTGAACTTTTCCTAAAATTAGTTTTAATTGCAACTCGTGATGTCATTGACAGCCATTTCTGATGGTTACAAAAGAGCCATAATGAAACTTTGTTGTGTAAAGTTGGGTTACCTGTTGCTAATGTCATTGTCCTGTCGTCTGACTAATTGGTATTTTAATACCAAACTAAATTAAAAAATACGCGTAGTTGAAATGAAAAATGGTATAAACTAAAAAAATTCCATTCCAAAAATAAGTTAATAGAGAGCTCTTGAAACTTCTGCTTTGAGACAGAATTGCTCACATACTAACTACAATGTGTGGAGCATGTATGGAATTATATAGGGATTTGTAGTTCTAAGCTTGTGATTTTATTCCACGACACATTTTTTATATGTACACTCAAAAAAAAAATGTTAGCTTTTAAAAGCAACAAATTTCTTAAAATGTTAAAACTGGAGACGTATTGGCAACCCAAACCGTCATTCACTAAAGTTATGTTATAAAATGTTGTTTATTAAATCAAGCGACAAAAAAGATATTAGTTTTAAGTAAAAGAATAAAACTACTTGTTTCAAATACTACGTGGTTTTAATGGTAACAACGATGTAACCGGATTGGACTTATTCACATGTTCCCCCGAGGAATAAATAAAGGGGGAAAAGCATGTATGCATGTATGTATGTGACACAATGGAGCTTTCTATAGGTCAAGGCCATTAGATTAATTTCACAATTACATAAAAAAATTACATAAAAAGATTGCTGTATACCAACGAGGCGTGAGATATAAATATATTTAATAAACATATTACATATATATTTAGGGAGCTATGACAAAATGATATCCTGTGGGGAAATGTGCTTTATTCAATGAATTTACGGAAATAAAAAAATATTTTCTGTTTACAAGCTGAATAATCTACAAAGGATTTACCAATAGGGAATACATTAAACATTGTAAAATTTTTTATGCAGTAAAAAGCATTAAATAAATACACCAGACAACAAAAAAAAAATGTTTTCCAATAACAAATACACTTTTCTGTACAATTGTATGTAAGCGTGCAAAGTTCACTATGCAAATTTTTAAAGATTGACATAGAAAAAGACCTTAAAATATGAATATCACAAAATGTAAAAAATTTGCAAAAACAAAATATTTGGACTTCATCCATTTGTGTGGTGGACATTATAAAACATGCTCTCATATTCAAAGGAAATTGTGTTACAGTCGTAAATATCCGCGATTGTCTTTACAAAGCATTGTAATTAAGTTTGTTTATTTGGGTCAAAATACTATTTTCGCGATAACTAGCTAAAAGGATGCAGATCCGATTTTGATCTCTTTATAGTCGATTAGAGGGGATGATTCTGAACAAAACCCCATTGGCTTCTAACTAACTGCATCATTCGTTTAGTCAAGTTGGCTTATTTAATAAT
Source organism: Eudasyphora cyanicolor (assembly GCA_963930755.1). Taxonomy (NCBI): domain Eukaryota; kingdom Metazoa; phylum Arthropoda; class Insecta; order Diptera; family Muscidae; genus Eudasyphora; species Eudasyphora cyanicolor. Next base: position 231,774,622 of record OZ005734.1, on the reverse strand, counting down.
TTAATGGCCATACGATTTTTTTTGCTTTTTTATGAACTTTTTCTATCCTTTTCTCTTTTATGTCTGAAGCAAAGTTTTAGATATTCAATAGGAGAAAAAAATACAGAACAAACCTACCTGAAAAAAGTGCCTTATACATCAGTCATATAAGATCTGTCATTTAAATATTAAAAAATACGTATACGTATATGTATAAAACCAAACATTAAAACAGAACAGAACATTTTTGCAATTTTTATGACACTGGATGCACTTTTTTCGGTTAGGTTTGTTCCGCATTTTTCCTTTGCTTCAGACACAAAAGAGATATTCCGTACGGTATACCGAGAAAAAAATATAGGAAAAGTGCTAAAAATCCAGCTTGAGCGAAAAAAATTGTATGGCCATTAAATTATTAATTGAGCCAACTTGACTAAACGAATGATGCAGAAGTTTTTATTTTTTGGGCTACTTTCACGTCCAATTCTCAGAATTGAGTCCCAAATCAATGAGCTCAAAAATGTTGTACTGTGTTATTTATGATATTTTTTTACCTAACGAGTTACAGAAAATTTGTACTAGACACGAATTTCTTTTTTTCAGTATCTTCCAGTCATATAATCTGAGATGAGTCAAGTCTGGTACTATGTCGGACCCGAAATATCGGGATCTTGCATGTGGGAAATCTGGGCAGTGACACAGAACATATTCCTGCTTGCCCGTCCATTTCCAATCACTCCGTTGTATCCGGGTATCTAGAAAATACGTAGTTGACCATGGACTATGTTATTGCTTTCATAGCCATTTGGATATATGTAAAGATGTTGGCATATTTAGGCTTTGTGGTATTATATACTTCTGCTTGAAATACCGTGTTATGGCCTGGAAGGCGGAAGTAAAGTTCGGCTTATGGTTCATCAATAAACCAGTAAGGAAAGGCAGAAAGTCGGGCGGGGCCGACTATATAATACCCTACACCCCCCTAACAATGCGATAAGGATCATTGCCATAATAATTTGGAATAACTGGTAAATGGGTAGAAACATATTATCTAATTCTGAAACAATAATCGCTAAATTAAGCAATATTCGTTCCTAAATTGAGAAACATTTTTCTGGAAAATTGTAATGATCGGAAGTAAAATACAACTTCTATAGCGGTTTGATACCAAATCAGGAGGAACATATATATGGAGCTTTAATATAAATCTGAACCAATCTTCCCTGAATATTTATTCATGTAAAAAGACCTCCTTCTGTCGAATTTCGTACTGATCGGATATAAAATACAGTCTCTACAGCGCTTACATGTCAAATCGGGGGTAACATATATATGAGAGCTATATCTAAATCTGAACCGATTTTCTCCGAATTTGGCAGTATTCCTTAATGTAATAAGAAACCTATTTCTGCCGAATTTTGCACTGATCGGATATAAAATAACATTTTTACAGCGCTCACATGTCAAATCGGGGGTAACGTATATATGGGGGCTATATCTAAATCTGAACCGATTTCTTCCAAATTTAAAATTGTTCATTCATATAATAGGAAACCTCTTTCTGACGAATTTCATACTGATCGGATATAAAATATAGTTTTTACAGCGCTACATGTGAAATCGCGGGTAACATATATATGGGGGCTATATCTAAATCCAAACCGATTTTCTCCGAATTTGGCACTATTCCTTCATGTAATAAGAAACCTCTTTCTGCCGAATTTCGCACTGAACGGATATAAAATACAGTTTTTACAGCGCTTACATGTGAAATCGGGGGTAAAATAAATATGGGGGCTATATCTAAATCTGAACCGATTTTCTCCGAATTTAGCAGTATTCCTTCATGTAATAAGAAACCTCTCTTTGCCGAATTTCTCTCTGATCGGATATAAAATAAAATTTTAACAGCGCTTACATGTCAAATCGGGGGTAACGTATGTATATATGGGGGCTATATCTAAATCTGAACCGATTTCTTTCAAATTTAACAGTGTTCATCCATATAATAAGAAACCTCTTTCTGCCGAATTTCATACTGATCGGATATAAAATAAAGTTTTTACAGCGCTTACATGTCAAATCGGGGCTAACACATATATGGGGGCTATATCTAAATCTGAACCGATTTTAACCAAATTCAATGGGGATCGTCCTTGGGCCAAGAAAAAGATATGTGTATAGTTTCGTCGAGATCGGACCATAATTGCGACCTGTACTTTGATTACAAGAATACATGCACAGACAGACAGACGGACAGACAGACAGACGGACATAGCTAAATCAACTCAGAAAGTGATTCTAAGTCGATCGGTATAATAAACGATGGGTCTATTTCTTCTCCTTTTGGGTGTTACAAACAAATGCACAAAGTTATAATACCCTGTACCACAGTGTGGTGGTGGTCAAGAATCAAGGCACTGTAAATTGCGAGATCTTTGTTTTCCTTGTAAATAGACATATTTCTGTTTTGTCTGGGTTAACATTTAATACCCTTGGTTGTGTCCAGTTATATGCTATGTTAAGAGGCTTCTCAGCTCTTCTGCTTAATTGGTTTGGATGTATGCCCCTTTGAAGTATTACAACGTCGTCTGCATAGGTTTAAGGAGACTGTGTATCGTCATAGCCTATAGTAGAGACGATAAAATGTCCCTCCTGACGTATACCACGATTTACTTTGTCTCTAGTTTTTACTTCATATGTCTAAGACAAATTCGTCTGTGACCTTCCTAGGTAATATATTTCAAGATATGGAACGATGTGTTCAATTTTCACTGGAGACGCCGCTTAAAAAATGCGTCCCCTAGAGCGTTGAAACACAGACCGATGTGTCCCATTCTACTACTTAAAAATTTAACAATTTTCATGGGCTCGATTTTATTTCTTGCCGAAAGTTGGATCTTTAATCAATGTCAGAACATACAGTAATACTATCCTCCATTTTTACTTTTTTGTCCTATTACATTTACACTTATGTGTCAGTAAAGGAAAACAGAAATTCATGAAGCTGTAGCTGTTGAAATTCTTGTCTTTTTCCATTCTATTTTTAAGGACTTCTTTGATGTCCTTTCTGATATTTACTCAGTTAAATAAAAATAGCAACCCAACGAAACAACGAAAAAAAAGTGAATGTCCGTCATGGACATCCTTCAGTCATTTTCCCGGCTATGTAGTTGTTTATGCAAACAGAAATTGTTTTATACATTCAATGCTTTTTGTGCGCATCTTTTTTTTTTCGTCCTGAACCGACAGAGGTTCGAGGCTCTGGAGTAGCAAAATTCCGAAAACAATTAGTTGATATATTTTTACTCGAATTCGCGATTCTGTACGAAATGTAGAAGGAATAGTGGAGGGGGGTATAGTATATCATTTGCAACCGACCAAAAATGTAACACATCGAAGGATTGACCTAAAACCCCTAGAATGTTCGGCGGAAATTCGTTTAGGACATATCTTGGTTACTCCAACACAAAGAGACCATTTTGTACGAAAAGTTAACTGCTAATAACATTAATACCAGTACTTATAAATATTTGAAATTTTATACTGTGTAATGCTTTTGAAGTGCCTACAGTCCGGTAAAAAAATTGGCGTTATTCCCATCCACATAGAGACCATTCTAAAGAAACAGTTAACTGCTGATAACTTTAAGACCAGAGCATATAAATATTTGACATTTTGTGAAATGTATTGTATTTATAGTACCTACAGACCGGTAAAAAATTGGCATTCTTGCCACGCCCCTTTTGGTACCTCCCACACAAAACGTCCAATCATATCAACATTTAGTGGCTTATAACATTAATGCCAGTGCGCATAAACACTTACAATTCGAAACTGTGCAATGTCTTGGAAGTACCTATTGATCGCCCAAAATAGATGTATTTGTCAAACTCCTTCTGATATCCCCCACACAAGTTGACAGATTCACGCGAACACAACATTCCCAATAACTTTTGCCATAAGTAACCTTATAACATTACTCACAAAGTGAGGGTATACCTTAGTCGGTTTACCCGTCTGAAATATTCGTACTTGTTTGTATTAAAAAACATTTTAATTGTACAATTTATGGAGTTTAATTATATTTTATTGCAGTAAAATTAAATAAACAACATTTTATTTAAAAATCGTTAAAATGTAATTGGAGCGCATAGTTAATATATTACAACAAAATATATTTGCGAACGAACTTTCTGAAATAAAATATGTGTTTACAAAAAAATCAAATATAGTTTAGGAATTTCTCCAAATATATTGTATTTAAAATTATTTTTGATAACTTAACTGAATTTTTCGAACTTCAGCTTTAAATATTTTTCCTTGGTTTCTTATTATTATTATATTTTTAAGATATATGAGCAATGTACGTCCGTCCGTCTGTCTTTCTGGTTGGTGCACCCGAAATTATTATTCTTATGGATGATTTTTTTGAAGATAAGCGTCATTCACCTATCAAATCGAATATTCAAAAAATTTCGAATTTTTGGGTTTTCAATAATTCAAATAATAAAGATTATGAAGATAATATTAATAAAATGATTTAATTCGCGCTTTTTCATCCGAAATGAGAATTCACACTCACGTGCGTCATTCCCCTGTGCAGTATTTATTTTTAAAGTTACCTACTTTTTATAAATTCAGTTTTAATTATATTTCCTTGGTTTCTATTTATTATTATATTCGTAAGTCATATGAGCAAAGTCCGTCCGTCTGTCTGCCTGATTGGTGCACCCGAAATTACTATTTTTATGGAAGATTATTTTGTTGTCTCGAAGATACGCGTCATTCCCACACTCATAATACCCTGTACAACAGTGTGGTGTCAACGGATATAATATGACAGGGGAATGACGATTAACAATGCACTATAAAGACGACCACCAGGATTCTCGATTTGATCGAGCACCTCAAAATAAGAAGAAAAATCAAGGGTTATGTTATCGATATCTCGCTTAATTATCGAGGTATCGGATGCTAAAGTTTGAAAAAAAATAATATTGTATTATTAAAAAGGGATCGGATATTATATTCCTTCGTCATTTCCCTGGGGCCATATTTACAAAGATTTTGTATAATTCGGTAAAAAGTTAAAGAAAAAGAATCGTCGTTAGTAGAGTAGCTTTTGTTAAATGGATAATATCTACACGCGGCAAAATCGCCTTTTTTGATATGTTTGAATCGAAAGAAAATACATTTGGAACACAAATTTTTAAATATTATATATTTCTGAGCAAATAAATTTTATTTGAAAATCAATAAAATATATTTGGACCGCTTATATTATTATTACAATAAAATATATTTGCAAACTAAATTTCTTAAATAAAGTATGTATATGTTTAAGTACAAATAAAATTATTGTTTAGGAACTTCTATAAATGTATTATATTTGAACAAGTAAAAGCGTTAAGTTCGGCCATGCCGAATCTTACATACCCTCCACCAAGGATAGCATGTGTCCTCACAAAATAACTCAAACCTAATGAAAATAACACCGAAAACACAAAAAATATAGTAGATGAGAACAGTAGGAATCACAAGTTAGATGCTATATATGGGAGCTATATCTAAATATGGACCGATATGGCCCATTTGCTATCCCAAGCAACCTGCAACTGTAAGAAGTATTTGTACCAAATTTGATCAACCTAGCTCTATTATTGCGGACTGTTGCGTGATTACCACAGACGGACGGACGGTAATCCCCCCCATGGAGGGTAAAAAAATATTTTAAAATCTTTTGCTGACTTTTTCGAATTTAATTTTTATACCCTCCACCATAGGATGGGGGTATATTCATTTTGTCACTCCGTTTGTAACACCTCTAAATATTGATCTGAGACCCCATAAAGTATATATATTCTTAATCGTCGTAAAGTTCTAAGACGATTTAGCCATGTCCGTCTGTCCGTCTGTCCGTCCGTCCGTCCGTCTGTCTGTGGTAATCACGCTACAGTCCGCAATAATAGAGCTAGGTTGATCAAATTTGGTACAAATACTTCTTATAGTTGCAGGTTGTTTGGGATAGCAAATGGGCCATATCGGACCCTTTTTTAGATATAGCTCCCATATATAGCATCTAACTTGTTGTGATTCCTACTGTTCTCATCTACTATATTTTTTGTGTGTTTCGGTGTTATTTTCTTTAGGTTTGAGTTATTTTGTGCGGTCACATGCTATCTATGGTGGAGGGTATATAAGATTTGGCATGGCCGAACTTAACGCTTTTACTTGTTAATTTTTTCTTTGTTCCCAATTGTTCCTCCCAGTTATGATACCATATGCAGCATTGACTTCTGTTTCAATTTAATCATTTCAAATTTCTAAATATTCCAAGCCATCATTAGTTGTCAATACATCAAAAAATTTATACTGATCCAAGATTATAGGATTTCAATTATTATTTATTATTTTTAAGAACATTAAAAATTTCTAAAAAAATTATTTTGAATTACTGAAAAATATAGCACAATTTAGGTATTTTCTGAATACTTAAGTGCAATTTTTTTATTTGTTTCGGAAATAGTAGTCCCAAATAACAACAAATTGGGAGTAAACAAATATTTGTTTAGAACAACATCTTCCCAAATATATAACCTTTGTGTGTACCAAAACGTATATCCTAAACGCGATTTTTTCAGCATATCTGACACATTGAATTCTGCAAAAAACTTCAATGCCAAAAATTATTTAGAAATTGGCCCATAATGTCGAAATTACCCATATATAAAGGGTTGTCCAACCGTAATTGTAAGTCACACGTGGCCAGCATTTCACCGATATTTTATTTCACACATAATTGTCATAGCTCCTTCTAGCATAAACAAATATTAAGATAATTCTCTGAAAACTTTTTGTTGTATATATAACTAGCTGGACCTAGTCCACTTCGTTGCCCCAGATTTAGATATCCGATCCCGTCCAATCACGAATACTGCCACCAAATACTGTTACATAAAATAACAGCATTCTCGCTAACAAATTGTGCAAGAAATATACATTTTAAAACATGACTCATATGGCGGTGTCACGCCTATTGGTCCGATCCTGCCCATTTTTGGACCAAATACGTAGACTGCCATCAAATTTATAAAATTACAGCACTCTCGCTAACAAAATGTGCAAGATATTTCAATTTCAAAATTTGCCTTATATGGGCGGAGCTACGCCCATTGTTCCGATCCCGCCCATTTTTCAACCAATCATATAAACTGTCACTAAATGCATATACATACAATTTAAGCACTCTAGCTTAACAGTTTTTCCAATATCGAAACTTCGGGAATTTTTTGGGTATTCTTCTTGTTTGGCCGGAGACCAGTCCCAATTGTTTCTAACAATGTCGATGTACTGCACTATCGCGTCGTACTAATCAGTTTTTTACAATGCTAAGTTTAAACTAAAAACTTCCTTGACGGTTGGTGCAATGGTTTTCATATTTCGCTTTCAGTATTGGATTCATATGGTCTACGCGCTTGCAAATTCAATATATATTTTTTGTGTGGAACGCACCATATCTGAAAATCAAAAGAACTGTTCTCGAGTAATGAGATTGTATTCGCCGTCACACTCCCAATTGACCAATACGAACCCATCAAGGCCAAAATCATAAAATCAAAAGATTCGTTCTCAAGTTTTGAGTTTGTGATGGCTTTGTCGCGTCGCTTTGAGCAATCCTAAATTTTACTCGATGGTGTCCACCCTGGGGCCAATACGAATCCATCATGCCCAAATTCGCGAAAATCTCACGATCAATTCTTGAGCTATAAGGTTTTGATGGCCGTTTCGCGTCGATTTGAACAATCCTTAATTTTGGTCCATGGTGTCCCTCCCTAGTGCCAATACGAATCCATCAAGACCAAAATCGCGGAAATCAAACGATCCATTCTTGAGCTATGAAGTTGTATTGACCGCGCCATGCCCATTTGACCAATTCATAGAGTCCTTCCTTAAGCCAATACAAATACATCATGTTCAATATAGTAAACTTCGCAAGATCCGTTCTCGAGCTATGAGGTTGTGTTGGCCCTATCGCGCCCATTTGACCAATCAGAAAATTTCATCTACAGTGTCACTTCTGGATCCAATACGAATCCATCAATCCCAAAATGGTAAAAATCGATCCATTATCGAATTATGAGGTTATGTTGGCCGCTGCACATCCGCTTGACTAATCCAAAATGTTCGTCCATAATATAAGTATTTTCGATGAATGGTACTAAATAGTTTCAAATATTTAGGTTTGTTTCTAATAAAAGGCTTCTAAAGCATAAAAATAACACTCACGATTTTGATAGGGCGATAACTGACCTCTGGCCAAAATTCGATTCTGTGAAAAGTCCGATTTTTATACAGCACTCGAGTCTATCTGTTCAGCTTTGTTGCTCTTACAAAAGACTCAGAAATAACTCAACAAGTAAGAAAGTTTCAGTCGGGTAAACCGACTAAGGTATACCCTCACTTTGTGAGTAATGTAATATTGAATATTACTCGAATTATTCTGTCAATTTGAGTGGGAGGTACCATAAGGGGTTTATCAAATACACCTTTTTTTGCTGAACATTAGATACTTTAAATTCATTGCACTGTGCCGACTTATAAGCATTTATGTGTACTGGTATAAACGTTATGAGACATTAAATTGTGGTATGATTTGGGCATTTTGTGTGGGAGGTACAAAAAGGGGCGTGGCAATAACGCCCATTTTTCACAGGGCTATAGACACTATAAAAACATTACACTGTACAAAATTTCAAGTATTTTTATACACTGGTTTTAATGTTATAAGCTGTTAACTTTTGGTGCAAAAAGTTACCTTTGTGTGGGAGGTACCAAAAGGGGCGTGGCAACAACACCCATTTTTCCCTGGACTGTAGGCAATATAAAAGCATTACACTGTACAAAATTTCAAGTATTTCTAAACACTTGTATTAATGTTATAAGCTTTTAACTTTTAGTGCAAAATGGTGCATTTGTGTGGGGGGTACCAAAAGGGGCGTGACAATTTCGCCCATTTTCCTCGAGTTGAAAGCGACTAAGAAAATAATACTATGTGTGGAATTTCAGAAGATTCGAATACGTATAATAGCAGTTATTAAAGAATCAATATTTCACAACATTTTAACCCTTTGTGGGGGAGGTACTAGAAGGAGTGGACAAATATGGCCCATCTTCGAACTTAGCCGGAGATAGAAAAAAATATTACCACATACCAAATTTGATGTCAATCGGTTACTCCTTTCGAGAGTTATCGTGCGCACCAGCCAGCAGACAGACAGACAGACAGACAGACAGACAGACGGACGGACATTGCTCATTCGACTTAAAATGACCCAAAACGGATTTCCTCCGAACATACTTGGGGTCTTAGGTCACTCCTTCGACGTGTTACACTTTTTTCCGTAGCAAATGATATATACCCTCGTCACACTAAAGTGAGGGTATAAAAATAACTTGGTGTAAAAGCCCATGCGGTAATCATCCGAGATCTGTATATATGCACATCAGTTTCTAGGCTTATAGTTTTTAAACGACTTCTTAAATACTGAAATAGTGACAATAGCTTTTGTCACTGCAGTTTGACCTCAGGTCGGACATTGAATTGTTGTTTTCGGATCACGTTTGAGATACGTACGTACATTAACATTTTTAGATTCTTAGCTCTTAAATAACTTTTAAAATATAAAATATTTTTCGCGTTTGTATTTGACGGTTCTAGTACTCATATTTACAAAATTTTAGCTTATGATCTTATAAGATGCGTTTGAAAGGACAAACATAATACTCTAGTTTTTGATAGCGCTTGAATTGACAACACTGCAAAAAATTAAAAGTCCGTTGCTTATAAAGGGTTTTCCAACAAGAGGTGTTATTTTGGTATTCATAGAAAAATTCAATTTTTTTAGATAAATGATCGGATGTTTATTTCATAACAAAGAGAAAGGTATGCCGTTGGTCATCAGCCAAATGGCCACCACGACCACGCTTACAGGACCATATCCTTTTCATGACATTTTCCATAACCAAATCGCTAAGTGGCTGCCCTATGTCCTCGATAGCCTCACGAATTCTATCTTTGAGGTCTTGAATCGACGCAGGGCTGTTGACGTAGACCTCTTTCACGTGGCCCCAAAGGAAGAAGTCGCAAGGTGATAAATAACAAGATCTCGGTGGCCAATTGTGTTCACCTCATCGAGAGATAACACGGTCCGGAAACTTTTCCCGTAACAGAGCAATGGTTTCGTTGCTTATGTGGCACGTATCGCCGTCTTGTTGAAAGTAAACGTTGTCCAGATCAATACCATCCAACTCCAACCATAACAAATCATTAATCATGTCTCGATAGCGCAATCCTTTCACCGTAACTGTTGATCCAACCTCGAAAAAATAAGGTCCAATGACCCCGCCGGACCATAAACCGCACCAAACAGTCACACGTTGAGGATGGAGAGGCTTCTCAACAATAACTCTTGGGTTTTCCGAGACCCAGATGCGAAAATTTTACTTGTTGACGTAGCCACCGAGGTGGAAATAGGCCTCATGATTTTCGATTTTTTTAATTTTAATAATTTCATGCGTTGTTGAAGCGTGGTTCCATTTTTAGTAATGGCGTAGTTTCTACTTGTCAAATGTCAAAGAATAAAAGCTTCAAAAGTGACAGCTACCGAAATACCAGGTGATTCAAAATAACACCTCTTGTTGGTCTATAGTTGTGCGAAATTTCAGTTTCCTAGCTCTTACAAGAACCTAAGTGGTCAGCGTTTCCGGGGATTTTTTGGGATTTTGGTTTTCTTCTTGTTTGGCCGGAGACCAGTCCGAATTGGTGCGATCATCGAAATCGGTCTAGGCGTTCTTGAGTTATAAGCGTAGTAACTAACATCACTCTCTATATATATATAGATTAACATCGTGCGTTAATATGGACCACCGCGGCCTTTTTTCAAACATAATGCACGATGTTAATGGTGAGTCACACGTGTCAAGCCGTGGCGGGCATTTGGTCGATATTTTGTTTCACACATAATTGTCATAGATCCTTATATCATAATAAAAAATATTCAGATAATTCTCTGAACACTTTTTGTTTTATTTACAATTAACATCGTACGTTTAATATGGTCCACCCTATATGTATAAAGGCTATGCCTAAACATGCACCAATTTGACACATTTTTGACAAGACATTTGGTAAACTGTAAAATTTGAAGAATTTGAAGAATCAAAACGTACAGTTATATGTGGAAAAATAAAATCATGGAATGAGATGTTGCATTTACAAAAGTGTTTCTAGTCTGAAGGAAGTCTGTTTTGGCAAAGATCGCTTTATATTTGAGAGCTTTATTTTGATCACAAGGATGTTTGGACAAACGAACGGTCACAATTGGTTAAATCGCCTCAGGAAGTGATTATAAGTCGTAACCCGCTAAATTAAATGACATTTTTCTTGTGACATCGCTTTTTCGAGACATTTAGCCACGAAGTTTGCTGGGTTAACAAATAGGATCGTAGATTCAGCCACAATTTTACTATATAAGGATTGGGAATAAATGTTCCATGCCTAGGAAAAAGTGAAAGGGCACTTCAGGATGTATTTCTTATAAAACACCCGACAACCCCGCCCATATCTTCACCCGTCAAAATCCCCTCAAATTAATAATAAAGTCATGGAAATCGATGGAATTTTAAGGTGATTTATTCAACAAAAAGATTACTTGATATATCGACAAAGTTTTCTGGGGATTAGTCAATGCATGCACAATTTCAGCAGAGAAGGCTTCGAAATATAAATTCCATGTTAAAGAACGAAATAGACACACACGGTGTTATTGGTCTATATCTTCTTCTGTAAGTTCTAACAAAAAAATACACATTAAATTTATGATTCTTTGATATTTTCTAAATACAATGCTCCATAAAATTTTTAATTTTATTATTTTTTTCGTAAAAAGGTAGATGTATTAGATGTTTTCAGTTAAATTATATATTTTGTTGGTCTTTGCATCAGAGGTGGTTGTTGTGCTGGAAGCACACTCGACAAGGACAACAAAGGACTTTTGAACTTTCTAACTAATGTCACGCACTAGATTTACCAGCACACAGTGCAACATTTCTAATTTAGTATTCATTAAAAAATGTACACTTTCGGTGAAGTGTCGCCACAACACAACAACATAGGGATTTGTGAAATATAATCTTTGTGTAACAAATAAAACTGGCTCAAACGGAGAAACAGAAAGATTACCAAAGCATATAAATCACAAAAAAATGTTTGCTTCTTCTTTCTGTGGCTTTTAGTTATTTTCCTGCACCAGATATGAAAAAAATACATTAATGTATGTTTTTGATATTAGTGTGGTTTTTTGTGTACCGCATACATGTTGTTTTGTACTAAATTGTACAAAAATGTTATGCACTTACGGCCAAAGTATGTAAGAGTTGATAACATTTTAATTTGCTTTACTTTATCAACTTTACTTTGATTTACTTTGATATCTTACACGCTGAAAAAAATCGCTTCTGTAGTATATTCTCCCAAACATATTCGGCCTGAAACATATATATGTTCAGCATACACTCTAAACATATAATATTTGGCAAAAACACAAAAATTATATATTTGGAAATATGTTGTTGTTTTAAACAAATCTTTGTTTCTATCCTTATATTTTGTTATTTGAGACTATTATCTCCGAAACAAAGATTTATTTGCATTTAAGTGTTACACTTTTCATCAACTCAGAACTAATTTTACAGTTTTTTTTTTGTTTTTTTAATATAATAAATATTGATAATTTAAATCAATGTTGGATATACATACATAAATTACTTGGAGGATTGAGAACAAATGATGACTTGGAATACTCATAAATATAAAATGATCGATTTAAAATAAAAGTTAGTGCTACATACGGTGTTATATCTGGGAGGTACAATTCGAATTAAAGAAAAACATTAAAACTAAAATTTGAAAAAGTCAGCAAAGTTTTGAAAATCTTTTTAAATAAAATATATTTAGAGAAATTTCTAAACAATAATTATACCCTACACCACACTGTGGTGCAGGGTATTATAAGTTTGTTTCACGGCAGATGTTTGTAACACCTGAAAAAAACACAGTATACCGATCGACTCAGAATCACTAGCTGAATCGATTTAACGATGTCTGTCCGTCCGTCCGTCTGTCCATGTAAAGTTGTTCGTCGACTACAGGTCGCAATTTTACTCCGATCGTTCTGAAATTTTGCAGTTTAGAGTATTTCGGGGCTGTTAAGATCGCTATTGAATTTGGTTGAAATCGGTTCAGATTTAGTAATAGCTCCCATATATATCTTTCGTCCGATTTGGCCCTTTAGTCCTATAGAAGCTGTATTTTACATTCAATCGTTTTGAAATTTAGAATGGTAGAGTTTCTTGATCTATGAACCAACATTGCCGAATTTGGAGAAAATCGGTTAAGATTTAGCTATAGCTCCCATATATATGTTTCGTCCGATTTGGACCTTTAGTCTTATAGAAGCTGTATTTTACATCCGATCGTTTTGAAATTTAGAATGGTAGAGTTTTTTGATCCACGAACCAACATTGCCGAATTTGAAGAAAATCGGTTTAGATTTAGCTATAGCTCACATATATATGTTTCGTCCGATTTTGCTCTTTAGTCCTGTAGAAGCTGTATTTTACATCCAATCATTTTGAAATTTAGAATGGTAGAGTTTCTTGATCCATGAGCCAACACTACCGAATTTGAAGAAAATCGGTTAAGATATAGCTATAGCTCCTATATATATGTTTCGTCCGATTTGGCCATTTAGTCCTGAAGAAGCTGTATTTTACATCCAATCATTTTGAAATTTAGAATGGTAGAGTTTCTTGATCCATGAACCAACATTGCCAAATTTGAAGAAAATCGGTTGAGATATAGCTATAGCTCCTATATATATGTTTCGTCCGATTTGGCCATTTAGTCCTGAAGAAGCTGTATTTTACATCCAATCATTTTGAAATTTAGAATGGTAGAGTTTATTGATCCATGAACCAACACTGCCGAATTTGAAGAAAATCGGTTAAGATTTAGCTATAGCTCCCATATATATGTTTCGTCCGATTTGGCCCTTTAGTCCTATAAAAGCTGTATTTTACATCCAATCGTTTTGAAATTTAAAATGGTAGAGTTTCTTGATCCATGAACCAACACTACCGAATTTGAAGAAAATCGGTTAAGATTTAGCTATAGCTCCCATATATATGTTTCGTCCGATTTGACCCTTTAGTTCTATAGAAGCTATATTTTACATCCAATCGTTTTGAAATTTAGAACGGTAGAGTTTCTTGATTCATGAACCAACATTGCCGAATTTGAAGAAAATCGGTAAAGATTTAGCTATAGCTCCCATATATATGTTTCATCCGATTTGCCTCTTTAGATCCAATCGTTTTTATACCCTACACCACACTGTGGTACATGGTATTATTTAAGAGTAAAATGTCCCAAAAGTAAATTTATGTAAACAATTTATACATGAATTACAAAATTTATATATCAGAGTTATTCATTATTACGAGAGTGGTGTAGGGTATTATATAGTCGGCACCGCCCGACTTTAGCCTTTCCTTACTAGTTTTATTTGTATTTAAACACATTTTTATTTGAGAAATTTAGTTTGCAAATATATTTTGTTCTATTATATTAATATATACGTTCCAAATAAATTGTATTGGTTTTCAAATAAAATTAATTTGTTCAGAATTATATAATATTTCAAAATTTTTGTTCCAAATATATTTTCATTCGATTCAAACATATCAAAAAAGGCGATTTTGATCCGTGTAGCGAAATATGGTATGTTATGATGTTGTTATTCTAAAATAAATTGTTGTAGAAAAAGTTTTAACTTTAACTTTTCCTTTTTATTTCGTTTTGTCACATTTTTATTTTTAACTTACCTTTATAAAAAATTGATTATAATTCATGAAGTTTACCTGCAAAATAATGAAACTTAGATTATGAATATGAAATAACAATTATGGAAAGACAAAAGGCGGCCGACTCCATCATTATTTGTCAGGCAATTCTTCCATTCCAAAACACTCGTAGTCAAAACAGGTAGTTTTTCAGGAAAGGCGATCAAAGTTTTATGAAATTTTTAAATAAATTCTTTTATAATGCAAATCGTATGATCTTTATTGTTGTGCCATTAATTTTCGATTAGATTGAAATTTAGTTGGTTGAATACTTGCAATTCAAGATTAAATGTCCCTGAAAACATGCTTAGTCGCCTTAAACTGTTTTGGAATGAAGGTATCCATATGTATCATGTGTCTACTGGATCGTAAACAAGTGAAGTTAGGTGAAGCCAATATACAGGGCCATATCAAACCATTGCTACTAGGAATTGATATAGGTAAACTAGGGAACAAATTCTAAATTTCAGACAGATCGGTTAAAAAAGTGGTACTTAAAGCATCGAGAAGCAAATAGGTTGACAACTTTATAAGAGTGATTATTATCAAAACATGAAACGATATAGCTTATTTTTATTAGAACCAGTATTGGACAAAATAAAACACAAAGAAATCAGTAGGGAAAGCTATAAAGTAGGGCGGGACTGACTGTATAATACCCTAAACCATTATTTTCCCAGCAAGGCACGGATAAATGCGTAAGAGGTTATGTCAAACCATTAGGACTATAAATTGTGCATGTTAAATAAAGTACAAACTTAAAATTCGATAAAAATTCGTAACATATACACCGCAAATAAATCAAATAGGAAGGGACCTTCATACGGGGATTAATTTAAAAAGCTGAAACGATATGCCTATTTTTACTAAGAACCTATATTTTAGCATAGTTGTTTAAAAATACGTTCTAGCTCAAGAAGATAGGAGAAATTTGTATGGGGCTATATGAAAAATTGAGATCAATTGAGAAATTGTTTCTGCAGAGTATCAAGAAATGACATTAGAGTAAACCTTTTTACAGGGGCTATATATATCAAAACGTGGACCGGTATGATCAATTTCAATTCATTAGGATCGTTCTTAGTTCAAGAAATAACTTATTTGTGACCTCCACTGTATCACTAGCATACATGGACAGACCGACGTAAATGCATCAATCGACTCAAATAGTGGTGATGTGGTTTTTACAGTATGAGGGCTATATGTAAACCTGAACCGATTTTCACCAATTTATCGTCCTTGGGATCGTCCTTGGTCCAAAAGAGTGCTAAATTTTATCACAGTCGGACCACAAATACGACCTACACATGGATTGCAACTATACATCGTTTAATGATGTCCTTGGACAGACGTAGTTTATGTCCACGGGGCAAAATCGTCTTTTTTGATATGTTTGAATTGAGAGATAATATATTTGGAACCAACATTTTTTTTTTTTTTTTTTAGCAAATACATTTTTTTAAAAATCAAGAAATGTTGCTTGCGGCGCATATATTAATATATTACAACAAAATATATTTGCGAACTTACTTTTACAACTACAAAATATTTGCCAATTTTGTTCAAATTTTTTACAAATATATTGTATTCAAAAAAGATTTTTGAAACTTAACTGACATTGTCGAATTTTATTTTTAATTTATCCTAAATTTCGTGTTATAATTTATAGTTAAAAATGTAATAAGCTGCATTTACTTATGTTTTAAAACACTAAACATTTTTGTTCCTAACAAAAAAATATTTTATTTTAAATTTTCCAAAATTATAACTTATTTTCAATCATTCAATGCGATTTATCGCTACCCAAGATTGTACGATTTAAATTTTAATTAAATTCTACAAACATACACAATTTCTAAAAAAAATACTTTGAATTTCTGAAAAATACGTTGCCGAAATACTTAAATACAAATTAATCATTCTTTCGGATATATTAGTTATTAATAAAAACAAGGTAGAAAGTTCAGTCGGGTAAACCGACTTTTGAATCCCCTAACATTCAAACCCACAAAATATTCGTAAATATATTAATTTTTTTTTTGTTTTAATTAAATTATTATCAATTTAAATTGAATTTAATAATAGTATTCAAGTTATAAACTGTTAACTTGTGGTGCAAAATAGTCCCTTTGTGAGGGTGGTACCAAAAGGGACGTGACAATGACGCCCATTTTTCACGGGACATTACACTGAACAAAATTTCAAATATTTGTGTGCACTGGAATTAAAGTTATAAACCGTTAACTTTTGGGGCAGAATAGTCCATTTGTGTACCAATAACGTCCACTTTTCAATGGGCTCTAGGTAATAAAAAACCATTACACTGCACAAAATTTTAACTATTTATTTGCACTGGTATTAAATATACAAGCAGTTACAATTTGTACAAAAATGATCACTTTATGTGGGAGGAACCAAAAGGGATTGGCGACACTTCGCCCATGTTATCTCTAGGTGATAGCGACGGATAAACAATTACTATGTTTGTAATTACAGTTGATTCGGATAAGTAGTATACTTATAAAAGTTGTTAGAGAATCAATATTTCACTAAATTTTAACCCATTGTGAGGGAGGTATTAGAAGGAGTGGACCAATATGGCCCATCTTCGAACTTAGCCTGAGATAGAAAAGAAATTTATCACGTACCAAATTTGAAGTCAATCCGTTACTCCTTTCTAAAGTTATCGTGCGCCAGACATACAGACAGAGAGATGGACGAACATTGATCAAATGAGTAAAAATATCTTAAAACGGATTTCCACCGAACATACTTAGGGGGTTAGTTCACTCCTTTGATGTTTTACACTTTTGGCTCGTAGCAAATGATATATGTATACCTTCCTCCCTATAAGGAGAGGTGATAAATATTAAGAGGTAAATATAGTTTTACTTAGAACAACATCCTCCCAAGCATATAATATTTATGTGTGTCAAATATTATATACTAGCTGAGCCCGGTGCGCTTCGCTGCCCATGTCAAAATTAGCGCTGTAGAAACTGTATTTTATATCCGATCAGTACGAAATTCGGCAGAAAGAGGTTTGTTATTACATGAAGGAATACTGCAAAATTCGGAGAAAATCGGTTCAGATTTAGATATAGCCCCCATATATATGTTACCCCCGATTTGAAATTCAAGCGCTGTAGAAACTGTATTTTATATCCGATCAGTAAGAAATTCGGCAGAAAGAGATTTCTTATTACATGAAGTAATACCGCAAAATTCGGAGAAAATCGGTTCAGATTTAGATATAGCCCCCATATATATGTTACCCCCAATTTGACATGTAAGCGCTGTAGATACTGTGTTTTATATCCGATCAGTACGAAATTCGACAGAAACAGGTTTCTATTTTACATGAATGAGTATTCAAGGAAAATCGATTCAGATTTATATATAACCTCCATATATATGTTCCTCCAGATTTGGTTACAAAGCGCTATAGAAGTTGTACTTTACTTCCGATCATTACAAAGTTCTCCAGAAAAATGTTTCTCAATTTAGGAACGAATATTGCTTAATTTAGCGATTATCGGTTCAAAATAAGATATACATACACACACACACCACATTTACCAATTATTCCAAATTATTATCGCAATGACCCTAATCGGCCCCGCCCGACTTTCTGCCTTTCCTTACTGGTATTAGTGATAAATTCACTGAATGAAAAAATACCGAATTCAGTGGAAAGTGCAGAAAATAGAAATGTATACTTATAAAATTTCCAAATTCTTGTTTCATTGGTCATGCATCACATTATCATATTGCGATTGTATTGGAGTGAGCAGCTGTAATTATCGCATACCGAGCATTTATGTTCATGTATTTCCTATATAATACTTGCAAGATATATCAAAATATGGGCTGTGCCACGCCCACTGGTCCTATTCCGCCCATTTGTAAGCCAATCACGTAGACTGCTACCAGATACATATACGCAAAATTTCAACACTCTCGCTAACAAAATGAGCAAGATAAATCAATTTCAAAATTTGGCTTATATGGGCAGTGGCACGCCCATTGGTCAGATCCCGCGAATTTTTGGACCAATCACGTGGACTGTCACCAGATACATATGTACAACATTACAGCACTCTAGATAAAAAATTGTGCAAGATATATCAATTTCGAAATTTGGCTTATAAGGGCGGGGCCACGCCCACTGGTCCGATCCCGCCCATTTTCTGACCAATCGCGCAGACTGCCACCACATACATATACACAAAATTCCAGCACTCTCGCTAACATATTGTGCAAGATATATCAATTTCAAAATTTGGCTTATGTGGGCGGGGCCACGCGCATTGGTCCGCTCCCGCCCATTTTTGGAAAAATCACGTGGACTGCTACCAGATACATATACACAACATTGCAGCACTCTCGCTAGCAAATTGAGCAAGATATCGAAATTTCAAAATTTGGTCTATGTGGGCTGGGCCACGCCCATTGAGCCGATCCCGCCCATTTTTGGACCAATCACGCAGACTGCCACCATATACATATACACAAAATTCCAGGTCTCTCGGTATAAAATTGTGCAAGATATCACATTTTTAAAATTTGGCTTATATGGGCGGTGCCAGTCCCATTGGTCCGATCCCGCCCATTTTTGGAAAAATCACGTGGACTGCTACCAGATACATATACACAACATTGCAGCACTCTCGCTGGCAAATTGTGCAAGATATCTCAATTTAAAAATTTGGTCTATGTGGGCGGGGCCACGCCCATTGAGCCGATCCCGCCCATTTTTGGACCAATCACGGAGACTGTCACCAGATACATATAAACAAAACTGCAGCACTCTTGATAATAAATTGTGCAAGATATCGAAATTTCAAAATTTGGTTTATGTGGGCGGGGCCACGCCCAGTGGGCCGATCCCGCCAATTTTTGGGCCAATCGCGTAGACTGTCACCAGATACGTATACACAACATTGCAGCGCTCTCGCTAGCAAATTGTTCAAGATATCGAAATTTCAAAATTTGGTCTATGTTGGCGGGGCCACGCCCATTGGGCCGATCCCGCCAATTTTTGGACCAATCACGTAGACTGTCACCAGATACATATACACTCAAATACAGAACTCTCTCTAATAAATTGTAGAAAATATTTGAATTTCAAAATTTGGCTTATATGGGCGGGGCCACGCCCATTGGTCCGACTCCGCCCATTTTTGGAAAATTCACATAATCTGCCACTAAATGCATACACAAAAAATTTCAGCACTCTAGCTAAAAAATTTTCTTAATATCAAAATTGGACCCCTATGGGCGGGTCCACGCCCACTTGATATATCGAAAATTCAAGTACCCTATTTTCAGCACCCCCTTCACATGTACATTCTGTGAAAATTTCAAGATGATCGGTCTAGCCGTTTAGACGTCTATACGGAACAAACATACAAACCCACAAACAAACCCACAAACAGACACTCTCTTTTATATATATAGATTGGAGTGTACCCTAAACATATGTATATTTCAAGCAGAATGTGTTTGAGACATTATACTACAGAAGCGATTTAGTGGCAGCAACTTTGGATATATAGTACATTGTATCTATTTGGGCTTTAGAAAATGTAATCCAGTGCGATACTACAAGGTCGTAAAGCAAAATATTCAATTTGTCACCTTTAAAATATCAAGAGTTTGCAGATGTTAACATCAGCCAAGTTTTCTACCTCGGATAGATGCTTATCACCGTTTGTGCTCAGTTTGGACACATTTGCTATATTTTTTTAAGTGTGACTATGTACACCTCGATATGCTCTTATTTCGTTTGATGTGAAATTGTTCTTCACCTCCTATGCTTTTTGGTTATGCTTGCAGTCAAGAAATACTTCTAAATAATTGTTCGGTAGGGAATCAAATTCACAGAAAAACAAAAAAATTCTCCAAATATCCCTGGTGCAAGGATGAGTGTAATGAAGCATCCGGGGGCATCCAGTTGCGTTAAAAGATGTTTAGCACAATCATTAGCAAGAAGCGAAGTGAAATATCAAGAAGGAAACAGAATGTCAGTAAAGAGCTTCCAGGAGGCAAAAGGATAAATATTCGTATCTATCATCACAGCTATAGTCATAGTTTGCTTTCCTTTTGATAATGTTTTCTAAAACTACTAGTATATATTTAGGGTAACCCAAAATGTACCAACATTCGATTTTATAATAAAACAAGGTTTATTCAACCGTGTTGTTTTATTGAAACGAAGTACATATCGCTGAATTAGAAAAAAACGTCACATTTCGAGTTATGACATTTCACTTAAGTGTGACTTAAAACCGCGAAACTTGCGTTATTATTTGTATATGCTATTAGCATTTTCGATGTTTACTCTATTGGGAATCATCTGGAAAATAGGGAGCCGACAAATGAATTTGGCATCAAGTACACAAAAAGATAAATGCCATACTAAATGCAAGTAACAAATACTTATTGCTAGCCGAAATCGTAATTAAAATTTTAAGTACGTTCGGATAATGTTTTTCTTAAACCAAGAAGCAAACGGATTACATTGAAAATATCAAGCGCAGAAATGCTTATAATAAGTACATAATACTTGAAATCAAGTAAACATTTAAAAACCTTTCCATTGAGAAGATTGCTTATAAAAGCAACAAGCGTCCTAAAACGTTCGCCTTCGTGAGTGAAAATGAGCGATACGTTTTTTATTTATTGAATGTATATATGCCTAAATTGTTATTAGTTTTCCGGGTTTTTAAAAGCAGATGTACGTGAAAGATGTGTATGAAAATATATGATGAAAATCGAAATGTTGATTCTGGACGCAAAATAAAAAAAAACAATTTCGTTAGTTTTGCAAAATTTTATTTTTCGCGAAAAATTCGGCTACGGTAGTCTGCTTGTCCCGGCTACAATAGTCTGCTGCCCTCACTTTAGTGGAGGAGGGTATTATTAGACATTATAATTGGACGAACAACATTAATAAAACGTGACAATATTGCTTCCCATTCTGCTCCGGGAGGGTGGTGTAGGGTATCATATAGTAGGCTACCTCCGACTTTAGCCTTGACCTTAAAAATGTACAAAATACCATAAATCGTCATGTCTTCAGTACTTAATAAGGTGCTTTTGAAGTAGCTACTTTCAGGCACATTATGGGCGTATTTGTTAAGCTCCACACAAATTCTCATGAAAATAATTTCCCGATAATGCAGTTTCCATTCCGCTGAATTAAATTCCAGCACACTTGTAAATGTACAGTCCATTTTTACTTTCTCAGCCATACATTATTCTCTTCTTCTAGACATATTTCAATTTGAAATTAATTTTCACTTGAATTACTAACAAAGTGATTTATAGCAATTAAAAGACTTTCGTTAGCGTTCTTTCACTTAGTGAACTATTTTCAAAATATTCAAACTTTCCTCCTCGATTACCGTCGTGGCTGTATGGTGGCAGATGTGAAGGATATTTTAAAAGTGAAAATAATTTATGCATGTTCTGCAAAGTTCATTCTAGCAATGAAATTAATATTCATAACGTGTATTTTGTTCGTGATGTAACACAGGTGAATTTCTGGTCGTAGCGAGTAGGGGATATTTAACGCCATTCACGCCTTAAGCTTTAAAATATGCTAATCCCATTATGTCGCGGAATGGAGACGCCTGTCTGTCTATTAGCACATGGATATTCATCTCAAAATTTGTTTGTAGAGACAGAAAACGGAGGTAATGTGATATTTTCCACAACAAGCAATACATTACACATAAGATTTAAAAAAACCTGACTGAAGGAAAATCTAAAGTAAAATTAATTATTAAAGATTGTAAATAATTTTTGTCACATTATTTAAACTGATGTGTTCTTTTTGTTAAGATACATTTACTTGACTTTACCTTTTAAGATTAAAAAATGTAAAAAACCAGTAAGGAAAGACAGAAAGTCGGGCGGGGCCGACTATATAATACCCTACACCTCCCTAATAATGCGATAAGGGTCCTTGCGATAATAATTTGGAATAATTGGTAAATGGGTAGGAACATATTATCTAATTCTGAACCGATAATCGCTAAATTAAGCAATATTCGTTCCTAAATTGAGAAACATATTTCTGGAAAATTTTAATGGTAGGAAGTAAAGTAGGAGGAACATATATACGGATTTTATATATAAATCTGAACCGATTTTCCCTGAATACTCATTCATGTAAAAAGACATCTTTCTGTCGAATTTCATACTGATCGATATAAAATACAATCTCTACAGCGCTTACATGTCGAATCGGGGGTAACATATATATGGGGCTATATCTAAATCTGAACCGATTTTCTTCGAATTTGGCAGTATTTCTTCATGTAGAAGGAAACCTAGTTCGCACTGATCGGATATAAAATAAAATTTTTACAGCGCTTATCTAAATCTGAACCGATTTCTTCCAAATTTAACATAGTTCATTCAAATAATAGGAAACCTCTTTCTGCCGAGTTTCATACTGATCGGATATAAAATAAAATTTTTACAGCGCTTACACTTCAAATCGGGGGTAACGTATATATGGGGGCTATATCTAAATCTGAACCGATTTATTCCAAATTTAACAGTGTTCATTCATATGATAAGAAACCTCTTTCTGCTGAATTTCAGACTGTTCGGATATAAAATAAAGTTTTTACAGCGCTTACATGTCAAATCTGGGGTAACATATATATGGGGGCTATATCTAAATCTGAACCGATTTTAACCAAATTCAATAGGGATCAAATGCGAGCTGTACTTTGATTACAAGAATACATGCACAGACAGACGGACAGGCGGACAGACGGACATATCTAAATCAACTCAAAAAGTAATTCTAAGTCGATCGGTATATTAAACGATGGGTCTATTTCTTCTCCTTCTGGGTGTTACAAACAAATGCACAAAGTTATAATACCTTGTACCACAGTGTGGTGTAGGGTATAAAAAACTGTTTCATAAATTGCTCATCAAATCATAAATAAAGTTCTTGAGATATATGGTTTGAAAACAACAATAAAATGTGGGCGTGGCATTACTTAAAAATCAAATATCTCATAAACTTTGCTTCACTGAAAATTGCCGGGATTGGAGTGGTGGACGTGGTAGGCGTGGCAAAAGTGATCGTAGCATTATTTAAAAATTTCTGTCGGGTAAGCCTACTAAGGTATACCCTCATTTTGTGAGTAATGTAATATGTTACACCAAGTGGGAGATGCCAGAACGTTGAAAAAAATGTTCATTCTTTCAGTCAGTCTATGAAAGCATTTAGATTATTGCTGCAGAATTTATAAGCATTTGTGTTTGCATTCATCTGTCAACGTTATGAGTCATTCAGTTTTGGTATACTGAAGTTTTTATACCTCCCACCAAAATGGGTGGGAGGTATAAAAATGGATGTGGCAATAATGTTCATTTTTTAGCGGGCAGTAGGTACTATAAAAGCATTATAGTGCACAAAATTCCACGTATTTGTATACACCGGTATTAATGTTATTAGCCGTTAATTTTTTGTACAAACACTTCGCCCATTTTTTCAAGGTGATAGCGACAGATAAACTATTACTATATGTCGAATAACTGCAGATTCCGACAAGTATTATATAAATTATTAGATAATCAATATTTCATTAAATGTTAACCCTTTGTGAGGTAGGTACTAGATGTAGTGGGTCAATATTGCCAAACTCCGAACTTAGCCTGAGATAGAAAAAAAATTGTCACATACCAAATTTGAAGTCAATCCGTTACTCCTTTCGAGAGTTATCGTATGCTCCAGCCAGACAGACAGACGGACGGACATTGTTCAAGTGACTCTAAATGTTCTAAAACGGAGGAAACGGTTTTAGGTCATTATTTCCATGTGTTACACTTTTGGATCGTACACGGGGGGAAATTGTCATTGTTTATATGTTTGAATTGAAAGAAAATATATTTGGAACCAAAATTTTTAAATATTATATGTTTTTGAATAGATACAATTTGTTTGAAAATCAAATCAACTTATTTTTATTTATTAGTAATTACCAAAAAAAAATTTGATCTTAAATATTCCAAATCATCACCTGTTGCCAATCCATCAATGGGATTTAACGCTACCCAAGAATATACAGAAGCAATTTTTTTCAGCCTGTAGCAAATGTTTTTTTCGTATACCCTTCACAAGTGTATGTTGTGAGTTAATAGGGCAAATATCAACGATTTTGTAAAAGTAGACAAAATCGGGTTATATAGTGTAGTGTTATTTAAAAATGAGAATATCATGGAAACTGTTGATCGTATATGAAGGAAAATTGGTTTATAAGTATAAGAAATTAATACGCAAAATTTCAATTTGCAGGGCCTAATTTTTTGGGTGTGGCAATAATAAAAATATTAATTTCACGGAAAAAGTTGACAGTAGAAGAATGTCACTCAGATTGTGAGTTAATAATAATTGATATTATTAAATATTTAAGTACTTGTAACTATTAAATACAGAAGAATGGAACTTGGATTCAATCTAATAGAGACAACGACAACAACTTTGCCATAAATGAGCAAAAGGGCCGTTTCATTATTTTAAAACAAAACCAGTAAGGAAAGGCAGAATGTCGGGCGGGGCCGACTATATAATACCCTACACTTCCCTAACAATGCGATAAGGGCCATTGCCATAATAATTTGGAGTAATTGGTAAATGGTTAAGAACATATATATGTAAATATATCTAATTCTGAACCGATAATCGCTAAATTAAGCAATATTCGTTCCTAAATTGAGAAACATCTTTCTGGAGAATTTTGTAACGATCGGATGTAAAGTACAACTTCTATAGCGCTTTGTAACCAAATCAGGAAGAAAATATATATGGAGGTTATATATAAATCTGAATCGATTTCCCCTAAATACTCATTCATGTAAAATAGAAACCTCTTTCTGTCGAATTTCGTACTGATCGGATATAAAATACAGTCTCTACAGCGCTTGGATGTCAAATCGGGGGTAACATATATATGGGGGCTTTATCTAAATCTGAACCGATTTTGACACCAATTTTAATAGGGATCGTCCTTGGTCCAAAAAAGAGCAGTGTGCTAAATTTCATTACTATCGGACCATAAATACGACCTGCACTTTCATTACAAGAATACATGGAGAGACAGACGGACAGACAGACGGACAGACAGACGGACAGACAGACGGACAGACAGACGGACAGACGAACATGGCTAAATCGACTCAAAAATTGATTCTATGACGATCGGTATAATAAACTATGGTTCTATTTCTTCTCTTTTTGAGCGTTACAAACAAATACACAAAGTTATAATACCCTGTACCACAGTGTGGTGTAGGGTATAAATATCTCAGAAGATATTGATTGTTAAAGTTTAAGTATTGTTGTGTACCAAAAGTGTAACAAACATGGACAGAAGAATTTAATGTGTCTTTCACGGGGCAAAGCCGCCTTTTTTGATATGTTTGAATCGAAGGAAAATATACTTGGAACACAAATTTATAGATGTTATATATTTCTGAGCAAGTATATTTTATTTGAAAATCAATAAAATTTATTGAAACGAATATATTGAAACATATATATTCATATATGTATTAAAACAAAATTAATTTGCAATTAGTATCCTTACGGTATCCTCTATAGTTTCCATCCTTTTACCCGTTTCATCCACCAGTGTTTCGGTTTGGACATGAGTTTTTGAGAGGAACTTTTTCATTTTAGACATGCTGTTAACGCTGTCTACCTGTGCACAGAAAAGCCTCCAGGAGTAACGTTTCGCCGATCTAACGATTTTATTGTATTCTTTGTGTCTTCTGTGGTAGTCGTCCCAATATACTGATTGTTTTTTACGTCGAGCTCTGTTGTAAAGTCTGCGGACATCTTTGCTAATCGAGCGAATTTGTCCTGTCATCCAGGGTTTCTCAAAGGCAGATTTCCTTTCTCAAAGTGGGCAACTATCTTCGAATGATTTTACAAGAGCCTTCTGCACATAGATAATCGCGTGTAGGCTGCCCCAATCGATTTCTAAGTAGATTTCCGAATTTAGTCCAGTCGGTCTTAGCCTTATTACGGAAACTTATGGGGTTTGGCGGTGGCCGTGCAATTTTAAACCTTATATAACGGTGGTCTGAATAGGAGTGTTCATCCGAAACCCTCCACTCATGAATCTCATCAATAAGATTTTCTGAACATATCGTTATATCTAATACTTCTTCCCTAATTTTGTTAACAAAGGTTGCAGTGTTTCCTATGTTAAGAGTTATGAGGCCATTTGTATTCAAAAATTATATAAGGGCGTGTCCGCTTTTATTGGTGTTGGTACTACCCCAAGCGATATGATGGGAGTTGGCGTCACATCCAGCTAATAACTCATTACTTGTGTGTTTGGATTCCCTCACCAGACATTGCAATTCCGACGTAGGTGGCAATGTCGGCGCATCGAATGGCAGATATATTGACGCCAGGTACATATTGCATTTTATAGCTTTAAAGTACAAACTGGTATTAAAGTTATGAGCTGTTAACTTTTGGTGCAAAATGGTCCATTTGTGTGGGAGGTACCAAAAGGGGCGTGGCTACCTTACCCATTTTTCTCGGGGTGATAGCTGCTTATAAACTAATACTTTGTTTGGAATTTCAGAAGATTCGAGTTAGTACTATACAAGTTATTAAAGAATCAACATTTCACTAAATATTAACCCTTTGTTGGGGAGGTGCTAGAAGGGGTGGACCAATATGGCCCATCTTCGAACTTAACCGGAGATAGTAGTAGTTGGGGCATAACAAATTTGAAGTCAGTCGGTTAATCCTTTCGAGAGTTATCGTGCACACCAGCCAGCAGACAGACATACAGACTCACAGACAGACAGACGGACGGACATTGCTCAAACGACTTAAAATTACCCAAAACGGATATCCGCCGAACATACTTAGGGTATTATGTCACTCTTTCGATGTGTTACACTTTTGGCTCGTAGAAAGTGATATATACCCTCCTCTCTAAGGTGAGGGGATAAAAATGGTTTTAAATACTGTGAAGGTATACTCGGATCCCATAAAGTGCAATTTCGCTTTTTTTAATAGCATTCCTGTTTTTCAAAAAATTAAATTTTATAGATAGAGCTAATTTTATAAAAACATTTTTTTAAAATCGGAGGGTGCAATACTAAAAAAAAATTAAAAGTTAAAAAAATATATTTGTTTTTTTATATAGATTTTTTTATTTAAAAATTACAAATACATCACTCGTTAAAATATCTTAGCGCAATCACAAGTTATAGCATTTACAATGTTTAGCTTTTTCAACCCACCCCCAAAACCTCCAAGATAGCACGAAAATGGGTTGGCTACCGCACTTGACGCTTTGCACATAATTTTGTGCACACTAGTGAAACAGAAACAATTTGCAAAATTGTTCTATCTATGATCCGTTTTCGAGAGAATACGAGTACCTCATTATTTTCGGTTCCTGACAGTACTAGCGTTGTCAGATGCAAACTGGATCTTCCATTGGAAAGTTTGAAATTTTTTAGCATAACTTCACTAAGAAAGCTTTGTCATTTGAGCGCGAATTGTTTTGTTTACAGTGTGTTGAAAAATTAATCTCGGTCAAAAAATGGAATTAACCCGTGAAAATTTCCTTGCGATGATTTTTTACGATCTTCGGCGTGGATTATCGAGACAGTAGTGGCTCAATCACCTTGTTTCGACTTTTGGTGATGAAGCACCATCAAAAAACCACTGTAAATCGCTGGTACCAAGAGTTCAGTCTCGGGCGCAGTTCGCACCAGGATGAATTTCTTGAAGGTCGTCAACTTCTGTCGATTTGTCGGAAACCGTCGATGCTGTGCGTGAACTGATAAAGCAAGACCGACATGTGACATACCTTGAGATTGAGGCATCCTTGGGTATTAGTATGACAAGCATCAATAACACAGTACAGCATTTTTCAGCTCAATGATTTGGGATTAAATACTGAGAATTGGACCGCAAAATAAGATCTTTTTGCATCATTCGTTTAGTCAAGTTGGCTCAACTAATAATTTAATGGCCATACGATTTTTCGATCAAGGTGGATTTTTAGCACTTTTTCTATATTTTTTTCGCGGTATATCGTACGAATATCTCTTTTGTGTCTGAAGCAAAGTTGTAGATATTTAATATGAAAAAAAATCGGAACAAACCTAACCGAAAAAAGTGCATCCAGTGCCTTAAAAATTTTAAAAATTTTGACTTACTAACTTACAATTGTACTCAACTGCTTAAATTTTGTGGAACTATTAACTTTATATCGAATACAAAGCTGGACGGTAAGCAAAAAATAATAAATCATTAGGTTTTTCATACGAAAAAGTAGTAACGCACATCACCAGGTAATAGACGATGTGATATTGGGTTTTTCATTTAAAGCTTCCTGTGGTGGCATTCCGATGGGTATATCTATATGTATATACAACTTTGATAGTTAGAGATGTCTCAACAGTAGCCGTGAATTGGTGTAAACAGTTTTTGCAAGATAAAAATAACTTCACTCGAAAGCAGCAAAATTTGTTTTTATACCCAGACACGGAAATTGAGAATTTGTTCGTTTGCTCGCAACGAAACAAAGAGAAAGATAACCAGTAAGGAAAGGCAGAAAGTCGGGCGGGGCCGACTATATTATATCCTACACCTCCCTAACAATGCGATAAGGGTCATTGCCATAATAATTTGGAATAATTGGTAAATGGGTAGAAACATATTATCTAATTCTGAAACGATAATCGCTAAATTAAGCAATATTCGTTCCTAAATTGAGAAACATCTTTCTGGAAAATTTTAATGATCGGAAGTAAAATACAACTTCTATAGCGGTTTGATACCAAATCAGGAGGAACATACATATATATGGAGCTTTAATATAAATCTGAACCGATCTTCCCTGAATACTGATTCATGTAAAAAGACCTCCTTCTGTCGAATTTCGTACTGATCGGATATAAAATACAGTCTCTACAGCGCTTACATGTCAAATCGGGGGTAACATATATATGGGGGCTATATCTAAATCCGAACCGATTTTCCCCGAATTTGGCAGTATTCCTTCATGTAATAAGAAACCTCTTTCTGCCAAATTTCGCACTGATCGGATATAAAACACAGTTTTTACAGCGCTTACATGTCAAATCGGGGGTAACGTATATATGGGGGCTATATCTAAATCTGAACCGATTTCTTCCAAATTTAACAGTGTTCATTCATATAATAAGAAACCTATTTCAGCCGAATTTCATACTGATCGGATATACAATAAAGTTTTTACAGCGCTTACATGTCAAATCGGGGCTAACATATATATGGGGGCTATATCTAAATCTGAACCGATTTTAACCAAATTCAACAGGGATCGTCCTTGGGCCAAAAAAAAGATATGTGTAAAGTTTTGTCGAGATCGGACCATAATTGCGACCTGTACTTTGATTACAAGAATACATGCACAGACGACAGACAGACGGACAGACAGACGGACAGACAGACGGACAGACAGACGGACAGACAGACGGACAGACAGACGGACAGACAGACGGACAGACAGACGGACAGACAGACGGACAGACAGACGGACAGACAGACGGACAGACAGACAGACAGACAGACGGACAGACGGACAGACAGACGGACAGACAGACGGACAGACAGACGGACAGACAGACGGACAGACAGACGGACAGACAGACGGACAGACAGACGGACAGACGGACATAGCTTAATCAACTCAGAAAGTGATTCTAAGTCGATCGGTATAATAAACGATGGGTCTATTTCTTCTCCTTTTGGGTGTTACAAACAAATGCACAAAGTTATAATACCCTGTACCACAGTGTGGTGTAGGGTATAATTATACAGAAAAATGTGTGTATAGAAATAATTAAAACAAGGAAAGAGTTATTTGTTCCAAAGAAGATGTTATAATTTTTCAGCCAACTAAACTTTTCTTTAAATATAAGAAAATTGTCGTTCGTTCATCTGTATGACTGGTGCGGTTTTCATACGGAATTACAAGTTTGTAATACCTAAAAACATTGGATCTACACCTACCTTTAGATATACCGACCGATTCAGAATCCCTTGCTGATTCGATCTAACCATGTCTCTGAGTTCGACCGTCCTCTGAAACCTTAAAAGAGACAACAATTAGGTCAATGTCACCAAAAATATATAAAAAAATATCGAACAGTTACATTTCAACTATCAAGTACTTAAGTGTCTCAGTTATAAGCAAACATGATAATTTTGTGGATGAATTATTTTTTTATCTCAATAGTTCCTTTAATACATATCTTAATATCCTCACTTTATTGTGACGAGAGTATATATCATTTGCTACGAAAAAAGTGTAACACATCGAAGGAGTGATCTAAGACCCTAAGTATGTCGGCGGATATTCGTTTTGGGTCATGTTAAGTCCAATGAGCAATGTCCGTCCGTCTGTCTGCTGGATGGTGCGCACGATACTCTCGAAAGGAGTAACCGATTGACTTCAAATTTGGTACGTGGTAATATTTTTGTCTATCTCCGGCTAAGTTCGAAGATGGGCCAAATTGGTCCTAGTACCTCCCCCACCAAGTGTTAAAATGTTGTGAAATATTGAATCGTTAATAACTGCTATACTACTTATTCGAATCTTCTGAAATTCCACACATAGCATTCGTTTATTAGTCGCTATGAAGTCGAGAAAAATGGGCCAAGTTGCTACGCCCCTTTTGGTACCTCCCAAACAAATGCACCATTTTGCACCAAAAGTTAACAGCTTATAACATTAATACCACTGTATAAAAATACGTGAAATGTACAGTGTAATGCATTGATAGTGCCTAGTGAAAAATGGGTGTTATATTCACGCCCTTTTGGTATCTCCCACACAAAGGTACCATTTTGCACCAAAAGTAAAGAGCTCACAGCATAAGTACCAATGCATGAAAATGCAACAACAAAAATGGCCGTCATCACCAGGCCCCTTTGTGTACCTCCCACACAAAGTGGCCAAATCATATCAAATAATAATTCGGTGCAGTGCAATGTATTTAAAGTATCTACTATTCAGCGAAAAACAGGTGTATTTGTTAAAAACCGATCGTTTAATATTCCATATTACATTACTCACAAAGTGAGGATATACCTTAGTCGGTTTAACCGACTGAATTTTTCTTACTTGTTCTCACTACATTGAGAATGAAGTATGCTAATGTAAAGACTTTGCGCCACAAACGTCCTAACTCTAAATGAATACATTTCATACTTAAAATAAACACATTTTCCTTAATGTTAGGTAAACGTTCTCACTTTAAAGATTAGGAAGGCTTTAGCGTATAATATATAAAAATAGGAAAAATGTTCTCAGTGTATAAAATATTCTAGTGTTTGTTTCGAACGTTTTAAATCTTTTTGCTTCGCCTTAAACCTTTTTATCGATTCAGTATTCGTAAACCATATCTATTTAAGACACATTTTACCATAAACAGCTTAGAATACTTAAATAATTGCGACATTCCACTCTACAAGGAAATAAAGAGAGATAATGTGTGCAAAAAAACCGGGTTTTTCACAATTCCGAAATGTTGCAAAAATTAAAAGCACATCTATCATACCTTTTTCCCATTCCATTTGTATAGGGTTTTTGCATCGTGGCTTTTATACCCTACACCACACTGTGGTACAGGGTATTATAACTTTGTGCATTTGTTTGTAACACCCAAAAGGAGAAGAAATAAACCCATCGTTTATTATACCGATCGACTTAGAATCACTTTCTGAGTTGATTTAGCTATGTCCGTCTGTCCGTCTGTCTGTCTGTCCGTCTGTCTGTCTGTCCGTCTGTGCATGTATTCTTGTAATCAAAGTACAGGTCGCAATTATGGTCCGATATCGACGAAACTTTACACATATCTTTTTTTTGGCCCAAGGAATATGTTTAAAATCGGTTCAGATTTAGATATAGCCCCCATATATATGTTAGCCCCGATTTGACATGTAAGCGATGTAAAAATGTTATTTTATATCCGATCAGTGCGAAATTCGGCAAAGAGAGGTTTCTTATTACATGAAGGAATATATTGCTTAATTTTTATATGTTTCTACCCATTTAGATAATATGTTTCTACCCATTTACCAATTATTCCAAATTATTATGGCAATGACCCTTATCGCATTGTTAGGGAGGTGTAGGGTATTATATAGTCGGCCCTGCCCGACTTTCTGCCTTTCCTTACTGGTTTTCATTTGATCCGTGAGTTGCAGTTAGTGTTGATGAGTGTTTGTTGCTCTTAGTTACAATAGACGTATTTAGTTAGTATATCTCTTTGCACTTTTTCTGTGAGTTTTTCATTTCATTTCGTTTTTTCTTTTCTTTTCTGAAGGGCAATTCTTTTGTTGAACTCCTGCAGTCAAATTGCACACATATTTGGCATCATTGATTTGATTTGGTTTGTTTTGTTTTAGTGTTGGTTTTGTTTTGGGGTTTCTACTCTGGAGTGTCCTTTAATTGCTCACTTTATGGCTTTTTTATGGCAAAGCCTCTTAAAGGAATCAGTGTGCATAGAAACGATGCTAACTGCATGCGTTTTTCTAAGTAGTTAGTTTGGATTTTGAAACAGAAGTGTGTGGCATTGCATTTTTATTTGGAGGAGGACATCATGGATTTTTATGCAGAACTTCAGAGAAGGTCTTCTGAGCTTACATTTAGATCTCTACCGGCCATTCAAGTTCCGTTAGGTATAGTAACACTATGCAACAAAATTTTGGTCGATGGCCTGCGCATAACATTTTCTGGTGTATTACACCTAAGCACGAAAAAATATTTTAAAAGAATGTTTATGGGAATTTTTTTTTACAAATTTTCCTTTAGATTCCAGTTTTCTTAGAGTGTGTCTAGTTATTTAGACTCCACAGTGAGAAAACCCGTAAAATAACATCAATAACAGATCAACCCCGCATAGAGAAACATCAAAATAAACCAGTAAGGAAAGGTTAAAGTCGGGCGGGCCGACTATATAATACCCTACACCACCTCGGCAATGTACATTAAGAATTTTTTTTGAATAGTTGGAATAATTAGTTTCCTTTCTTTTACGAAAGTACTTAGCTCCCCCGCCACGTCAAGGCTTATTCCAAAGAGGAGTTTAATATAATGTGTGGAATTAGAAATTGAACAAATAATAATATTCCACATATTTGAATTTACTGTGGTTATTATTAGCCTTAACACAATAAATAGTCCGATTTTTGGTCGTACACAATATAAGTAATATATGCAGGGTATGTTAGGTAGGTACTACCTTGGAATAATTGGTACTACCTTGGAATAATTGGTTTAAGTAATGCTTAAAAAGTTACAGCAGTTTTCATTTGAATTTTAACAATCAAAATCGACCGAAAAACGAAAAAGTTACAGCAGTTTTCATTTGAATTTTACGTCATGACAGGGCATGCATGCACACCGACATGGCCTCTATGTACATATGTAGACGTAAGAGCAATCACAATAAAAAATAGATCATGCTGGTGCATGCATGATAGATCATGCTTGTGCATGCATAAGAAAACATAAGCAGAACTTTGCTGCGCGCTATACGGCCATGCAACAGGGTCCTTTACAAAACGCGCTCTGTCTCCAACGTAAGTGAATTGAGAAAGGGACAGCTTCGCACAAAATTTAATTTTAGTCATATTCTTATTTGTCTCCAGACCGACCACATCCAAAATGGTTACTAGATCCAGTGATAAATTTCGCACCGTAGAATCAGTTGGACATGTATCACATACAATATCTGGAGCCAAACTGCCGTCAAACAGACAGATATTTCATGATGTGATAACTGTAATGTATAATGCTGCGACGCCTCTGGCCTCTGTTGGTGAGCTTGTGATTAATCGTTCTACACATCAAAATTTTTGGGCGCTCCCAAAATCCCGGCTTGTACTGGAGAAAATATGGCCAAAGTCGTTCATGATACACTCATCAAATACAGGTCAAAACACTGGATCGTGCATTTTGTTGCAGAACAAATTAGATCGAAAATTAATCAAGTTCCCATGTTCTCGTCACATGATCGAGGTAGTATTGAAACATGTGTTTGAGGTTAAACTTCGGCGACTTGTGGTCCTGAAGTGACTATTTTTAATCGTTTTGCTGCCGTTTGGGTAAGTCTCGACCACAAATCGTTTAATAACGGACTCGAAGATCCAACTGTACGCTCAAAAATAAGTAATGCTGACTGCGAAGTCATTAAGAAATTCTGCATTAAACAGCTAAATGAAAAACAAATCCGAGCTGACTACAAGGAACTATTACAATTAACAATAATGGTGGTGTCGGCGATAACTTCCGAACACCTGGTCCAACATCCCACGCAAGGTTCATGGGAAAAGGCATTTATGCCTTGCATTGACACAACGAGAGTCCAGTGGGCTACGGGATATATGTATTTTTCTCGTGCGGCTGTATGTCAAAGCGTGGTTTACATGCAAAATGTCATCAAGATATACAATTGTTGAAAGACTCCATCGCATACGCAGAAATCGACCGGGATGTGTCTGAAGCGGTTTTGAAGAAATGGAAAAATCATTTGTGGTATATGGCCCCAGAATCAATGGCATTGGCATTTTTCGATTCGGATGTTTCACTCGAAGAGAAACGAAAAATGGTTAGTCATCTGCAATCAACAGAGCCCGTCGTAAATCTGGAAAACGATCGAAAATTCTCCGACCCGAAACTATTGCTGTGTAATAATTTGAGCGATTTCGTCTCATACAAAACCAAACATTTTTTCGGTGCTTTTGGATTGAGTACTGAATTTTTAAAGCATGACCCATTCATTTGGGAAGATTATCAAGATACTCTCGATGTTTGTCGTAATCTGTTTGTTGTTAACGACACTGCTGAACGCAGTGTACAATTTATGAATGATTACAACAGAATACTTACGAAAGACGAAGAACAAAATCAATTTATATTACAGTGCATTGAAGAATATCGTAGAAAATGTCCCTCACATAACAAGTCAGATCTAATATAATATTGAATTTATTGTAGTTTTTGTTTTTTTTTCACCGATCTTAATATTTAAAAACTATTTATTAATTAATAATACAAAGAAATGTAATTTTACTTAAACATACGATTTTTTAATAAAATAATATTTCCCCTGTAAAGTGTGTTCTAAATTTTTAATGAACTTTGGGCAGACCATACGTCCAAATATGACTCACTGGCTTTACATGAGCGTGATTAGACCAATAATCACCTACGCCTCTGTAGTGTGGTGGACATCAATGGACAAGAAGTGCAACGTAATACCTTTGCAAAAAATTCAACGTATGTGCCGTCTAGGCATAAGCGGGGCATTTAGAACTGCACCAACAAAAGCGTTGGAGACTATACTGCACATCCAACCAATAGACATCCGTATAAAGTATGAGGCAACCCTCACAGCAAGACGTCTACAAGTGATGGGTGAATGGATAAATCGAGACCACAAGTCGTACCATCAGAAGATTTTAGAATATCTAGTTGGTCACATTCAAACGCCAGAAATCTCGGACCGCATTCCTGAAGTGCGGCTTACAGCTAACTGTGATACGTTTGTGCCAGACAGACGCTCCTGGGAAAATGGAACTTTGGCCCATGTGCCAGTGGGAACCAGCTGCTACACGGATGGGTCCAAGCGAGGAGGAAGGACGGGTCTGGGACTTTTTATTGATGAACCAGAAGTCGAACTTCACTTCCGCCTCCCTGACCATAACACGGTATTTCAAGCAGAAGTTCGAGCAATCACGGAGTGTGTGAACTGGCTCAGTAACACGACAAAGCCTAAATATGCCAACATCTTCACAGATAGCCAAATGGCGATTAAAGCAATAACATCGGAAAGGGTCAAATCCAGAACTGTGTTGGACTGTAAAAGAACGATAAATGATTACTCAGCCCATGGTCAATTGCGTATTTGCTGGGTACCAGGACACAACGGAGTGATTGGAAATGAACGGGCAAACAACTTGGCTTCAAAGGGCAGAGAACTTCGAGTAATAAACATGGAAAATTGGAAACCTTTCGAAGCCACGAAAAATGATTTGAAGCACTGGGCAGTGATGGCTCATAAAACTATGTGGAATAGCGCAACAGTAGGAGCAACTGCAAAGATACTGTGGGGTGACCCAAATGAAAAGAAAACAAGAAGTCTTCTGAAACTAAACAAGATCGATATTAGTAAGATGATGAGTGTTCTAACGGGACACTCAAGCTTACAAGCACATCTTCATCGCATAGGACTAGCAGGAAACGACGAATGCAGGGCATGCAGAGAAAACATCAAAACGATGGAACATTTTCTGTGTCACTGCCCGGCTTTCACACATGCAAGATCCCAACATTTCGGGTCCGACATATTACCAGACTTGACTCATCTCAGAGAATATGACTGGAAGATACTGAGAAAATTCGTGTCTAGTACTGATTTCTGTAACTCGTGAGGTATAAAAAGATCATAAATAAGGAGCGCACAACAGGCCGAACCACTGGCTTAAGTGTATGTCCATGGACATGAGACGTTTAAACGTCTCCTCTCTTCAACCTAACCTAACCTAACCTTGGGCAGACCTTAGGGTTATCCGATCGGCACAAAATTTTTTATGGAAGTCTTGTAGGCCAAATGGAATGTTCCGGTTCGGAAATCAAAGATCGCAGCAACTTTCACTTTTTGCAACATGTGCTATAAACCATCTAATACTCATTCATTGAAAAAGAAACTTCTTTCTGTCAAATTTCGTACTGACCGACGATATATAAATGATATAAAATACAGTCGCTACAGCACTTACATGTCAAATCGGGGGTAACATATATATGGGGGCTATATCTAAATATGAACCGATTTTCTCTGAATTTGGAAGTATCCCTTCATATAATAAGAAACCTCTTTGTGTAGATTTTTTTACTGATCGATATAAAATACAGATTGTACAGCGCTTACATGTTAAATCGGGGGTAACATATATATGGGGGCTATATCTAAATCTGAACCGATTTCTTCCAAATTTAACAGTGTTCATTCATATAATAAGAGACCTCTTTCTGCTGAATTTCATACTGATCGGATATAAAATAAAGTTTTTACAGCGCTTACATGTCAAATCGGGGCTAACATATATATGGGGGCTATATCCAAATCTGAACCGATTTTAACCAAAGGGATAGTCCTTGGGCCAAAAAAAAGATATGTGTAAAGTTTCGTTAAGATCGGGCCATAATTGCGACCTGTACTTTGATTACAAGAATACATCTACAGACGGACAGACGGACAGACAGACGGACATAGCTAAATCGACTCAGAAAGTGATTACAAGTCGATCAGTATAATAAACAATGGATCTATCTCTTTTCCTTTTGGGTGTTACAAACAAATGCACAAAGTCATAATATCCTGTACCACAGTATGGTGTAGGGTATAAAAAGATTTTTATTGGCGCGAAAAAAAGACCACAAAAAACAAAAAAAAATCGCCAAAAATTCGTTTGATTCAAATTTGGAAAGCTAGCATCCTAAGGAAGAGAACAGTGCTTATTTAAAGAAAATCGTTGCTACGCAACGATAGAAAAATGTTCTAAAAGTTTTGCTTAGTCACTGCAAAATGTTGGAACAATAGAAAAAGTTATATAAAAATTGTTGCTATGGAACTTCAAAATGTTTACCTAAAAATGGTGATTCTGACGTTTCGCCCTTTTCCCTCTAGAAGGCCTTTTTTGAGGAATTTTAGACGATTTAAGTTTTGCAGATGAAAATACAAAATTTTAACTTAGTTTCTGAAATTTCGTACTACTATCTTTATGAGGATTATTTAAGGAATTATGGTCATTCAAAATTTAGCTGAAGAAATTCAAAAATTTTACCAAACAATAAATCACAACATAATTTAATCCGATTCGCTTTACGACGCGTGTTTAAGTAGATATTGCCTTTATAGTTTAGCTAAGGAAATAAAAAATGTTACCAAAAAAAACTATGACAAAATTCCGCCTTTTCGCTCTGCGGTGATTATTTAAAGAGATATTGTCATTTTAAGTTTTGCTAAGGCAATAACAAATTTGTAAGCTGATTTAAGGATATATTGCTATTTAAAATTTTACTGGAGAAATTAAAAAATGTTTTCCAAAAAATTATTGAGAACTTAATTTCAACATTTCAATGTACGACGCTTATTTAAGGATATATTGTCGTTTAAAGTTTTGCTGAGGAAATTTAATATTTTCACTTAACATAACTTATTGAAGGGGGTAACGTTCATTCGGGTAAAAACAGAACATTTTTGTGAATGTTTTTGTAATTGGTATAGTAAGGAAATACCAAAAACAAGTAAGAGAGTTCAGTCGGGTAAACCGACTTAAGAATCCCCTCACCTTCAGTCCCAAAAAAATGTTCTTAAATTTATTTGTTTTTCTTTTAATTAAATTATTATCAACTTAAATTGCATTTAAGAACTTTAAAGTAATCACTTTTACTAAATTTAAAAGCTGCTAACTTTTGGCGCAAAATAGTCCATTTGTATGGGAGGTACCAAAAGGAGCGTGCCAATGACGCCCATTTTTCAAAGGACTGTAGGCACTGTAAAAGAATTACACTGTACAAAATTTCAAGTTTTTCTATGCTCTGGTATTAAAGTTATAAGCTGATAACTTTTGGTACAAAATAATCCATTTGTGTGGGAGGTACTTACTAACTGTAAGTACTATAAAAGCATTAGCCTGTAAAAGATGTCAAGTATTTGTATGAACTAATATTAAAGCTATAAGCAGTTAACTTTATATATATAGAAGTTATTAAATAATCAATATTTCATTAACCCTTTGTGGGGGGGTACTAGAAAGAGTGGACCAATATGGCCCATCTTCTAGCTTACCCGGAGATGGAGAAAATATTACCAAGTTTGAAGTTAATCGGTTACTGCTTTTGAGAATTATTGTGCGCACCAGTCTGACATACAGACACACCGGACGGACATTGCTCAAAGACTTAAAATTACCCAAATCGAATTTCCGCCAAACATACTTGGGACTTTGGTCACTCCTTCGATGTGTTACACTTTTGGCTCGTAGCAAATGATGTATACCCTCTCTCTGGTGATGGTATAAATATGTCAATGGGAGCAATGTTTTGGTATAACTCGAGAACCATTCATCCGAATTGGTTCAGGAAAGAATGGTTAAATAATTCAAAATTTTAGAATTTTAGCCTTCAACTTCTTACAAAACCATTTTTCATCAGTTCGGCGGTTTTGACGATATCATACAAAATACTGCGAAAAAATCAAATTTTTTTTAAAAATTTTAATAAATGTTTGTTTTTATTTTTGTTATACGATCTGTTTTGACTTTCCATAGTTTTGTTTTTGAATATTGAGTTCGAGATCGTTGTTTTTGTTGTCTGTAAAAAAGAAAAACAAACCTTCTTGCAAAAGAAGAATAAGAAATGTATTAAGGGTGAAACTAACCTATTTCCAACAAGAGGTGTTATTTTGGTATTCAAAGAAAAATGCCATTTTTTGAGATAAATGATCGGATGTTTATTTCATAATAAAGAGGTAGGTATGCCGTTAATAATGAAAAACAACATCAGCCAAATGGCCACCACGACCACGCTTACAGGACCATATCCTTTTCCTGAAATGTTCCATAACCAAATCGCAAAGTGGCAGCCCTATGTCTTCGATAGCTTCACGAATTCTTTCTTTGAGGTCTTGAATCGACGCTGGGTTGTTGGAGTAGACCTTATCTTTCACGTGGCCCCAAAGGAAGAAGTCGCAAGGTGTTAAATCACAAGATCTCGGTGGCCAATTGTGATCACCTCTTCGAGAGATAACACGGTCCGGAAACTTTTCCCGTAACAGAGCAATGGTTTCGTTACTTGTGTGGCACGTCTTGTTGAAAGTAAACGTTGTCCAGATCAACACTATCCAACTCCGACCATAACAAATCATTAATCATTTCTCGATAGCGCAATCCATTCACCGTAACTGTTGATCCAACCTCATTTTCGAAAAAGTAAGGTCCAATGACCCCGCCGGACCATAAACCGCACCAAACAGTCACACGTTGAGGATGGAGAGGCTTATCAACAATAACTCTTGGATTTTCCGATCCCCAGATGCGACAATTTTGCTTGTTAACGTAGCTACCGAGGTGGAAATGGGCCTCATCTGTCAAGATGATTTTTGATTTTTCGAATTTTAATAAATTTCAATTCGTTGTAGAATCGTGTATCGTTCCATTTTTAGTA
The DNA here is from genome assembly GCA_963930755.1 of Eudasyphora cyanicolor. Taxonomy (NCBI): domain Eukaryota; kingdom Metazoa; phylum Arthropoda; class Insecta; order Diptera; family Muscidae; genus Eudasyphora; species Eudasyphora cyanicolor. Next base: position 231,733,385 of record OZ005734.1, on the reverse strand, counting down.
ATGGCGTAGTTTCTACTTGTCAAATGTCAAAGAATAAAAGCTTCAAAAGTGACAGCTACCGAAATACCGGGTGATTCAAAATAACACCTCTTGTTTGAAAACCCTGTACTTTCACCAAAGACAAATAATATTATGTTTTCGGAAACTGGACTTGGGCACAAATTTTGGATGACACTATTTTAAATCGCGATTTAAATACAAATAAGAAAATTTAAGGAATTGAAATAAAGGTTATGGGCTGCAATGCCCATCATGCTAAAGCTTCAGGACATATACATATATAGAACCAGTAAGGAGAGGCTAAAGTCGGGCGGGGCCGACTATATAATACCCTACACCACTCTCGTAATATTGAATAACTCTGATATATACATTTTGTATTTCATGTATAAATTGTTTACATAAATTTACTTTTGGGACATTTTGTACTTAAAAAATACCATGTACCACAGTGTGGTGTAGGGTATAAAAACGATTGGATCTAAAGAGCCAAATCGGATGAAACATATATATGGGAGCTATAGCTAAATCTTTACCGATTTTCTTCAAATTCGGCAATGTTGGTTCATGGATCAAGAAACTCTACCATTCTAAATTTCAAAACGATTGGATATAAAATATAGCTTCTATAGAACTAAAGGGCCAAATTGGACGAAACATATATATGGGAGCTATAGCTAAATCTTAACCGATTTTCTTCAAATTCGGTAGTGTTGGTTCATGGATCAAGAAACTCTACCATTCTAAATTTCAAAATGATTGGATGTAAAATACAGCTTCTACAGGACTAAAGAACAAAATCGGACGAAACATATATATGGGAGCTATAGCTAAATATTTACCGATTTTCTTCAAATTCGGCAATGTTGGTTCATGGATCAAGAAACTCTACCATTCTAAATTTCAAAATGATTGGATGTTAAATACAGCTTTTATAGGACTAAAGGGCCAAATCGGACGAAACATATATATGGGAGCTATAGCTAAATCTTAACCGATTTTCTTCAAATTCGGCAATGTTGGTTCATGTATCAAGAAACTCTACCATTCTAAATTTCAAAACGATTGGATGTAAAATGCAGCTTCTATAGGACTAAAGGGCCAAATCGGATGAAAGATATATATGGGAGCTATATCTAAATCTGAACCGATTTCAACCAAATTCAATAGCGATCTTAACAGCTGCGAAATACTCTAAACTGCAAAATTTCAGAACTATCGGAGTGAAATTGCGACCTGTAGTCGACGAACAACTTTACATGGACAGACGGACGGACGGACGGACGGACGGACGGACGGACGGACGGACGGACGGACGGACGGACGGACGGACGGACGGACATGCTTAAATCGACTCAGCTAGTGATTCTGAGTCGATCGGTATACTTTAAGGTGGGTCTAGCTGTGTTATTTTTAGGTGTTACAAACATCTGCCGTGAAACAAACTTATAATACCCTGTACCACAGTGTGGTGTAGGGTATATAAATTCCATGCTTTTAGACAATTATCATAATTGTTAGCACTTCTGTCTTGAAATAGCTGTAGATTTACTAGAAATAAGTTCCATAAAACTAATTGTAACTACTTTGCATGTGGAAAACTTTTACAAATTTTGTTCATAACAACACTTGTTTTAATAGCTAGTTTTATTACATACCCGTACGTTTAGACATTTTAATTTAAAAAATCTTTTAGGGACACGCAATTTACATTAAGAAAAGTATATTCTTTTAGACAAGGAGTTTGTTACTGTGATACTAAAGGCTACATTTATCGTTTACTTTGTTTCAAAATATGCAATTTAAGATAATTTTAATAGGCTGAATTTTTAAATTTTAAATATTCCAATTCATATTCCGCCAAAATTTGGTGATAATCGGTCAATTTAATCAAATGATACAAACATGGTGCAAAATCGCCTTTTTTGATATGTTTGAATCGAAAGAAAATATATTTGGAACACAAATTTTTAAATATTATATATTTCTTAGCAAATATATTTAATTTGAAAATCAATAAAATATATTTTGAACGCATATATTACAACAAATTATATTTGCACACTAAATTTCTCAAATAAAATATTTGTTTAAATATAAATAAAATTATTATTTAGGAATTTTTCCAAACATATTTTTTTTAAAACGATTTCTAAAAGTTTTGCTGGCTTTTCCGAATTTCAGTTTTAATTTTTCCTTGGCTTCGAATTGTACCTCCCAGTTATGATACCATGTGCAGCATTAACTTATGTTTTAAATCAATCATTTAAATTTTCTGAGTTGGTATTCCAAGTCACATTTCTTGTCAATCCTCCAATTAATTTATTTTGATACAAGATTATACGATTTTAATTATTATTTTTACGAACATAAAATATTTCTAAAAAATAACTTTGAATTAGTAAAAAATTTAACACAATTAACGTATTTTCTGAATTCTTAAGTGCGAATAAATATTTGTTTCGGAAATAATAGTCCCAAATAAAAACAAAGATTTCTTTAGAATAACATATTCCCAAATATATACTTTTTGTGTGTTCCCAATATTATATGTTTAGAACATAAACATATAATATATATATGTTTCAAGCGGAATATGTTAGGGACAATATACTACAGAAGCGATTTTTTTTCAGCGTGAAGCTATGGAATTCTGCAAAAATGTTAAAAGTACAAAAAACGTTGAACTGCAGTCCTGAATAACTACTCTCGAATCCTTCAAGTTATTAGAAAAGAAAAACCTTTACTAGTAAGTAACTAATTAAAAGCATATAACACCGGCGAATAATTATATGGTATATTTTGTTTGTCCTTGCCGACGTTTATTTCTTTACAAAGAAAAATTATAATTAGTTGGTGGTCGGTCTGCAATAAAGTCGCACACAAAGAGATAAATAAAATTAATTAGCCCATTACGATCATAAAAATGCAATAAAAGTTGAAATGGAATTTTGTCACTCACTGTGAAGTGCCCCAACCTGACTTAAATTTTAATTATGAACAGATAAAACTGTTGCATAATATGCCAAAAAGTGTTGCATAATATGCCAAAGATGGAAAACAGAGTCTTCATTAGATTCATAAATTGAAAATGCTGAAAAATGGGAGTTAAATTGCGTATCTTAATGAAGCCTTTCAAATTCGTATGCGAGAATTGTCCTTAATACCGGTTTGCTGAAATGTCTTTAAATTTGTTAGCTTTAAAAGGATTTACACAATAAAATATATAAATTTTAATAGACGAAGAAGTACTTATTTTTTCTATTACTCATAAAGTTGATGTGAAAGGAAGACTTTCATATTCACACAGAAATATAATAAGAACTTAATATATTTAAAATTTAATACATTTCAATGAGATTTGTTTGTACAATGTAGGTATCGGTATCAGAAAACTAGAATAATTCTAACAACATGTCTGTTACCAATTTTGTTCCCTCCGTAATAGTTGTGACTTGAATTAAGATATTCTCGTGGCTTTAGAACAAACTGGTTCTACACAAAGTTAGAAAATAATTATTTTTACATGGCAAATGCAAGTATTTCATTGTGTGCCACAGATTGTATCATGACTTCGTGGTTTTGACCCCAGTAGTCAGTAATCTACATGGGCAGTTTGTAAAAAAAGCCCATGATTGATAACACTATGCAACAAATGAACACTTTTTGAAAAATACACGGACTTGACAGTATAGGTTCGATTATACTATCAAAGGGTAGTTAACCCTATACTCGGTTTGGCGAAATTGGTGACCAATTTTTTTTATGGGCACCCAAAGTTTCTGAAAATCAGTGGGCCACTCGAAAAAGGTGTCATCAGCTTTTGTCCAACAACTAATTCCGACTTGGTGATACCGCTTAACTATGTTTGACGATAATGTAGCTAAGAATATGCTGAACAAAGTTTCTTAGCATTTTTTGCGAAAAAAAATTGTTTTCGGTATTTTTTTTTGAAAAAGTGAAGGTAAAAAATATTTTTTTATCACTTTTTTTAGCACAACTTCCGGGGACTCGTAATTTTTCACTAGCAATGCTTGGAAAAATTGTAGCCAACGTAAATCTGAAAATTTTTGTAAACATATCAATACAATCTGAACGTGTCTACGCACCCTAAATAGCCCACAAAACCACATTGTAAAGTAAAATTTAAGTATTTCACTGTTATGTAACAAAAATATAATATATAAAGAAAATATTAAGGCCAACATTTTTGTGGAACATTTTAACCCTCTGTAACTGTAATTTTGGCCCCATTTTAACAAATCGTAAAAAAACACCCCTTAAAAGGGGGCGGGCGGGGATGAAATGTTCTACAAAAATGTTCGCCATAAAATTTTACTATATGAGTCGGAACACACCAAAGGCCAAATCTTAACACAAAACCCCAAAAAACGGTCAAATTCCAGTCAACAACGCTCTTTACTGGTATCTTTATTGCTTCGACTACTAGATCGTACGACTAACATTGCTTCACGAACAGGAATTTGACCTTTTTTGGTGTTTGTGTTATGTTTTGAGCTTTGGTGTGTTCTGACACATATAGTAAAATTTTATGGCGAACATTTTTGTAGAACATTTCATCCCCCCTCTCCCATTTTAAGGGGTGCTTCTTACGATTTGTTAAAATGGGGCCAAAAATTACAGTTGTGTGAGGGAGCTAGAGGGTTAAAATGTTCCACAAAAATATTGGCCTTAATATTTTCTATAAAGTTGTTGTACATGCCCTATACCAAAAAAAATATATTTTTGTTACATAACAGTGAAATACATAGATTTTTGGGGTACAATGTGGGATTTTGAGCCTAGACACGTTCAGATTGTATTAATATGTTCACAAAAGTTGTTCAGATTTACGTTGGCTACAATTTTGCCAAGCATTGTTAGTGAAAAATTACGAGTCCCCGGAAGTTATGCGGAAAAAAGTGAAAAAAAATATTTTTTTCCTTCACTTTTTAAAAAAAAAAGTACCGGAAAAATTTTTTTTCGCGAAAAATTTTAAGAAACTTTATTCAGCTAAGAATATGCTACATTATTGCCAAACATAGTTAAGCGGTATCACCAAGTCTGAATTAGTTGTTGGACAAAAGCTAATTACACCTTTTTCGAGGGGTCCACTGATTTTTTTTGGAGGCCCATAAAACAAAATTGGTCACCAATTTCGCCAAACCGAGTATAGGGTTATACTACCCTTTGATAGTAGAATCGAAACTATACTGTCAAGTCCGTGTATTTTTTCACTGTTGCACAGTGTAATTCGTTAACCAAACTCTAAGAGACTATAAGAGGATGACTCACACAGACTAATGAGATTTATTCTCAAAGACTCACTTCTCGGCATACCATTTTATGAAACCAAACAAATTTGTATGGTGAAGTTTTATTTTTTTTTAATTCCAATTTTCATGGAAGATTCATGATCCATATAATGATATGGTCCAAATACTGACATTTTGTACAGTGTAATGATTTTATAGAAATCAAAGTCCACTGGAAAATGGGCGTTATTGCCACTCTTCTTTTTGGTACTTCCCAGAAAAAATGGTCGAAATAAAAAATACGTAAGCAATTTTTTATACCCTACACCACACTGTGGTACAGGGTATTATAAGTTTGTTTCACGGCAGATGTTTGTAACACCTGAAAATAACACAGCTAGACCCACCTTAAAGTATACCGATCGACACAGAATCACTAGCTGAGTCGATTTAAGCACGTCTGTCCGTCCGTCCGTCCGTCTGTCCATGTAAAGTTGTTCGTCGACTACAGGTCGCAATTTCACTCCGATCGTTCTGTAATTTTGCAGTTTAGAGTATTTTGCAGCTGTTAAGATCGCTATTGAATTTGGTTGAAATCGGTTCAGATTTAGATATAGCTCCCATATATATCTTTCGTCCGATTTGGCCCTTTAGTCCTATAGAAGCTGTATTTTACATCCAATCGTTTTGAAATTTAGAATGGTAGAGTTTCTTGATCCATGAACCAACACTACCGAATTTGAAGAAAATCGGTTAAGATTTAGCTATAGCTCCCATATATATGTTTCGTCCGATTTGGCCCTTTAGTCCTATAAAAGCTGTATTTTACATCCAATCGTTTTGAAATTTAGAATGGTAGAGTTTCTGGATCAATGAATCAACATTGCCGAATTTGAAATAAATCGGTTAAGATTTAGCTATAGCTCCCATATATATGTTTCGTCCGATTTTGTTCTTTAGTCCTGAAGAAGCTGTATTTTACATCCAATCATTTGAAATTTAGAATGGTAGAGTTTCTTGATCCATGAACCAACACTACAGAATTTGAAGAAAATCGGTTAAGATTTAGCTATAGCTCCCATATATATGTTTCGTCCGATTTGGCTCTTTAGTCCTGTAGAAGCTGTATTTTACATCCAATCATTTTGAAATTTAGAATGGTAGAGTTTCTTGATCCATGAACCAACACTACCGAATTTGAAGAAAATCGGTTAAGATTTAGCTATAGCTCCCATATATATGTTTCGTCCAATTTGGCCCTTTAGTTCTATAGAAGCTATATTTTATATCCAATCGTTTTGAAATTTAGAATGGTAGAGTTTCTTGATCCATGAACCAACATTGCCGAATTTGAAGAAAATCGGTAAAGATTTAGCTATAGCTCCCATACATATGTTTCATCCGATTTGGCTCTTTAGATCCAATCGTTTTTATAGCCTACACCACACTGTGGTACAGGGTATTATTTAAGTATAAAATGTCCCAAAAGTAAATTTGTGTAAACAATTTATACATGAATTACAAAATTTATATATCAGAGTTATTCAACATTACGAAAGTGGTGTAGGGTATTATATAGTCGGCCCCGCCCGACTTTAGCCTTTCCTTACTGGTTTTAATCTCCATTCTTTTACAATATGGGTCATAACTTATACATTTATCCATATCCATTTATCTAGCTTTCAAAAAAATGGAACAAGCTATTTTTTTCTTTTTATATTCTACACCACACTGTGGTACAGGGTATTATAACATTGTGCATTTGTTTGTATCACGCATAAGGAGATGAGATAGACACATCGTTTAATATACAGATCGACTTAGAATCACTTTCTGAGTCGACTTAGCTATGTCCGTCTATCTCTTTGTCTGTCCGTGCATGTATTCTTGGAATCAAAGTACAGGTCGCAATTATTGTCTGATCGTGATGAAATTTGGCACATATAACTTTTTTGGCCTGGGGACAACCCCTATTGAAACTGGTGAAATTAGGTTCAAATTTAGATATAGCCCTGTATAAATGTTCCTCCCGATGTGCATCAAAGCTCTATAGAAGTTGTATTTATATCCGACCATTACGAAATTAGGCAGAAAGAGCTTTCTTATTGCACGGATGGACACGGCCAAATTTGGGGAAAATCGGTTTAGATTAAAATATCGCACCCACAAATACATATGTTACTTCCGATTTGGTGACAAAGCGATATAGAAGTTGCACTTTACTTCCTATCATTAGTCAGAAAGTCAAGTAATTGTATTTGCTTCACCGTTTTAAAAAACTTTGCCTCGTATGTTAACAAATAATTTAATATTCGAATATATTAGGCGGTTTCCTATGTTCCCATAATTTATAATTCCCTCACATTTCTTTTTTGGGAGTGGCAATTTCCTTTGGGAATGGGAATTCCCATTCACAACATTTTCATAATAGGGTTGAATATATTACAATATAATTTGTGGTAGTTTATAGGTATTGACTTCATCCATATCGAGAGTAATCATATTCCCACAACGCCCGAAATAAATTCGAAAATCTGCACAAATCTGATCTCCATTCTCCAGAAAATTTTCTTTCAGATCAATACAAATATTATTTACTTGTTTTAATAAATATTATATACTATAGATATGATATGTAAAATTTAAAAAATAAAACTTTCTAATACCACTTCTATAGTCATTACAAATTTTCCCCCAAACGGTTGTTTGTTTGAGAAACTGCAGAACTATTTTCCTTTTTTGTTCATTCCTTTCACTGTGCTATGCTACTTTCACCTAAAGATAAAGGTGAACAAGAATCCTAAATATTCCCGATTTGGCATCAAAGCGCTATAGAAGTTGTACTGGTGGAGCTAATTACTTTGTTAACTGAAACGAAACCAATTGTCCCAAATTATTATCGCAATGATCCTTTACATATTAACAAATTTTAGCCAGTTTCGTTAAAGTTTTTGGTTTTTGTCGCAGGCATGAAGATTTAATTACCTATGTCCCGAAAACACAAAAAGGCTATCTTTGAACTTTAACTAAATTTAAGAGTGCATTGTGGGCTAAAATAAAAAAAATATAAATGGGATTTTCTTTAAAAAAATTTTAAAAAATTAAAAGAAAATTTCCTTATTATACCCTACACCACACTGTGGTACAGGGTATTATGACTTTGTGCATTTGTTTGTAACACCTAAAAGGAGAAGAGATAGACCCATTGTTTATTATACCGATCAACTCAGAATCACTTTCTGAGTCGATTTAGCCATGTCCGTCTGTCTGTCCATGTATTCTTGTAATCAAAGTGCAGGCCGTATTTATGGTCCGATTGTGATGAAATTTAGCATAGTTCTCTTTTTTGGCCCAAGGACGATCCTTATTGAAATTGGTTAAAATCGGTTCAGATTTGGATATAGTCCCCATATATATGTTTCACCCGATTTGACATGTAAGCGCTGTAGAAACCACATTTTACATCCGATCTTTATGAAATTCGGCAGAGAGAGCTTTATTATTACGTGAATGAACACTACCAAATTCGGAGAAAATCCGTTCAGATTTAGATATAGCCCCCATATATATGTTTCACCCGATTTGACATGTAAGCGCTGTAGGAACTGTATTTTAAATCAGATCAGTACGAAATTTGGCAGAGAGAGTTATCTTATTACATGAATAAACACTGCCAAATTCGGGGCAAATCGGTTCAGATTTAGATATAGTCCCCATATATATGTTTCACCCGATTTGACATGAAAGCGCTGTAGAAACCGTATTTTACATCCGACCTGTACGAAATTCGGCAGAGAAAGTTATCTTATTACATGAAAAAACACTGCGCAATTCGGGGAAAATCGGGTCAGATTTAGATATAGCCTCCATATATATGTTCCACCCGATTTAATATTTAAGCGCTGTAGAAATCGTGTTTTATATCCGATCAGTACGAAATTTAACAGAGAGAGTTTTCTTATTACATGTATGAACGTTGCCAAATTCGGGGAAAATCGGTTCAGATTTAAACATAATCCCAATCTATATGTTACACCCGATTTGACATGTAAGCACTGTAGAAAGCGTGTTTTATATCCGATCAGTACGAAAATCGGCAGTGAGAGTTTGCTTATAACATGTATGAACACTGCCAAATTCTTATCGCAATGCCCATTTTCGCATTGGTAGGTACCTACCTAGGTAGGGTATTATATAGTCGGCCCCGCCCGACTTTCTGTGTTTCCTTACTGGTTTTAGACTAAATAAATCCGCCTTCAGGAATGTATTGGAAACAGTAGCTCCAAATGTGAAAAATGGAATCAAATCAACATTCATCTCCAAAACAATTAAGTTGGCAGCCACGCTGAGATTTTTGGCGCAAGGATCGTACCAGTTGAGTGTCGGAAATGATTTTAACTTGGGATTGTCAAAACCGGTCGTTTCCAAAGATCTTTCTGGGACACTGGATGCTTTGGAAGAAACAATTTGTCCCAAATGGATAAAGTTTGAAATGACAGATGCGAAAAAAGAAGAAGCCAAACTTAATTTTTTGAAAAAATTTGATTTTCCCGGCGATATTGGTTGTGTGGACGGAACCCATATCAAAATATTAGCTCCAAGCAAGGACACCCAACATATGTACTTCAACCGTAAGGGATTTTTCAGTTTAAATGCAATGATAGTAAGCATTTAAATATTTAATGAAATTTACTGGAAGACTTTTTTACGGGACAAATATGGCGCTGGAGAACAAAATACATGGCTTTTGGGTAATATTTCGGAAAATTCTCATATATTCCTTACTTATTTGTGTATTTTCAACAGGCGATGCTGGTTATCTTTTGGTGCCATATTTAATGACACCTTATCGCGCCACTACTAACGGAAGTGCAGAGGCTACTTATAATATAAAGCTTGCCAAAGCGCGGAACATTGTCGAAAGAACAATTGGTGTAACAAAAAGCAGATTTCGGTGTCTTCTTGGCGAACGTCAACTTCATTACAAACAAGAAAAAAGCCGTTAACATTGTTAACGTTTTTTCTGCACTTCATAATATTTGTATTGCGTATGATGTAGATTTTGCAGATGAAGATCACGTAGCACCAAATACAGGAGACCAAAACTACGCTGAAGAACATGGAGGCGATGTTATTCCAAGTACAGAGGCCTCTGATATAAGAGAACAAATAAAACAAAGTTTTCCCTAATGCAATTCGGTATTTAATTTTTATTTTTTTCTAAGTATTTAATACAGAAAACAAAAAACTTAAAAAATTCAGTTTATAATAATAAAAATTAAATAATAAAATAAAGCAAAATATCCTAATAAGGAATACAAAAATTAATTTTACTTTTACTAAATATTTTAATTTTCCCCTTATTGGAAAAGCTTCATTTTTTTTTCTTTTATTGCTATTTTTAGTCTCTTTATTCGCATCGTGAACTTCTTTCTCCCTTTTATTTTTTCTTCTAATATTTTAATTTTTCTTTCTTCTAATTCTAGCAGCGTTTTCAGATACCTGATACCATCTCGTACACTTTGTTTTTTGTCTGTCAACGTATTCGAAATGTCTGTCAAGTGCTTGGCCTGCTCTTCGCTGTGCTTTTGCAGCAAATCTAAATCCTTGACTGCATTGGACTTTCGTTTTTGTTTTGTAGGAGCAGGCATATCTTGCTGTCCTCTGGATGATGTCTGTTGAACGGATTCTCCAGGTGCACTTTGAGATAACTGGATATTTGGTATACTATCATCTGTCCACCATTCATCTATATTTGAGACGTCTGCCTCCATGGCTGGCCGCTGAACTTCATTGTCCTCACTTGCAGACGGGACACCCTGAAACTGGCCCTCTGGATTTAGCTGTTTCTGAAAATCTAACAAGTTTGCCACAGGTTTGAAGCTACCGCCACCTGTTGCCATACTTTCGGCTTTGTTGGTAGCCATCTTCTTCTTGACATTACATTTTAAGTCTCGCGAAACCTGCAAAATCAAAATTTCCATATTAATTTTTCAGAATATAATCAGACCTTCTGCCACCCATCTCCAGTTCTTATTGGTGGACCAAGGGAATTTAAATTTTTTGCTATATCTTGCCATTGCTTTTTACAATTACACGGAACAGTGCCTCTTCGAAATCCTTTTGCAAGAGAAGGATTTTTCTCCAATTCATCCACAAGTTTCTGGAATTAATTTGCATTTGTCAGTTTAACTTTCTGTTAACAAAAACGGTGACGATAAAATCGATGTCGCGTCGACTCAATATTGACTTTAAGTTGACTCACGGAATACCACGAACGAGTCAATCTTTATCGATAAATACCGATAACGGCATCGAGAATAGTCCAGATTTACACTAGTAAATTTTTTCAGCAGCTTATCCGCTAATTCTCTTTTAAACTTGCCTCTGCGTTTAGACACATAATTTTGTTTCGGATATTTCTGTGTGAATTGTTGTTGTTTCAAAGGCCGAGTGAAAAACACAAAACGTTCAGACCGATATGCCCGAGTACGGGAGAGTTTTTTACCCCTCTTGCCGACTGCCTCTCTCTCCTACAAAACGCCGATAATCTGCTGAACATTCAGCCAATGTAAATAGGGACATACCGAATTGCAAGAGACGACGCCAGGTGTCGTCGTTAAGAAGCGACAACGACTACCGGAATAGTTGCGAATTACAGTAAATAAAACCAAGAACGAAGATTGCTAACTATAAAGAAAATCGGTGGTGATTTTGGTATAGAAAAAGGACGTCACAACTCAAAGATTACTAAATATAAAGAAAATCGGTGGTGATTTTGGTATAGAAAAAGGACGTCATAACTCAAAATATGACATTTCACTTATGTTTGATTTAAATGATCTATACAAAAATTGGCGTCTTTTTCAGGAATGAGTTCAATCACGGATCAGCTTATAGATATTGAAATGTAAGACAATTTAGTATGACCAACTCAAAAAAATATTATTTTAAGTTGTGACGTTCTTTTTCTAAATGAGCTATATATGTATATAGCCTAAATATATCTGTATCTTTATCCGATTCCGAATTTAATTTAATTTAATTAAGGGATACATCCCAATCATCCGATTGGACATAAACTTTTAATTTAAAGAAATAATATTTAAATATCGACTCCGCCCATTTTTTATTTTCAATTAAATTACTGATTTTATAAGATCATCACCAATTTGTATACCCTACACCATCTGTGGTAGATGTTTGTAACGTTTTAAAAAGTGGAGCTGGGCCCACCTTAAAGTATACCGATCGACTCAGAATCACTAGCTGATTCGAGTTGGCCATATCATTTGGTACAGAGTACTTTATTGAATCAAGAATGAACCCCTTTTAAAATTGGTTGAAATCGGTTCAAACTTAGATATAGCTCCCATATATACGATGTAACAAATAATTGTACGTACAGCAGCCACTTTCAAACAAAAAACATAATTTTTTGTTCTAAATGAATATAAACACAAAATAATTGTATGCCAATATTAACTGAATACTTCAGAAACATGCTGAACATGAAAAATTAACAAAAAAGCAATTTTTCATATTGAAAATTAGATCAAAATGTTACGAAGGCTTACGTACACTTATGGAAAACGCGCTATGGTTCAATGCCAAGACCCAGTTATTACCTTGTACGATAACATCTGGCGTATCAAACCTATATGAGATTTTATACAGGATATTTTTTTCGACAATAATAAATTTTGCCAAATTTGAGAAAAATTGGTTCAAATTTAGATGTAGCCCCCATATATTTATTTTATATTCTGAATAGAAGTGCTATAAAATCCGCATTTCTGGATATAACTTTATATAATTTAAGAGATAACAGTGTTTTGAACAAACGAACTGTATGTACTTACAAAATTTTAAGAATATCGGTTCAGATTTAGATATAGCCCATTGTTAACAGCGCCACTGTCTTGTTTACAACTTTCAACTATTCGATTTTAACCAACGAAACAAATTGTTTTAAAAGCGCTAACGCTACAATTAACAGAAAATATTTTAAATAAAACTTCATATTTTAATAAAACTTCAAATATGTTTAATTTGAGAAACTAGTAAGGAAAGGCTAAAGTCGGGTGGTGCCGACTCTCTAGAAAAATTGAATATCAATGAAATATGCAATGTACTTATACTTCAACTAAAATTTGTGTACACAATTGATTGGGTACGTCTCTGCCTCTATAGCCAAATAGGACGAAACATATACATATATGGAAGCTATAACTAAATCTGAACCAATTTTTTTCAATTCAGATCAAGAAACTCTACCATGCTACATTTCAAAACGATTGGATGGATGTAAACTACAGATTCTATACGGCTAAAGGGCCAAATCGGACAAACAGTTTTTTTTCAAATTGACAATGTTTGTCCACAAATCAATAAACTCTACCATGCTAAATTTAAAAACAATTGGATGTAAAATACAGTTTTTATAATTATAGAATATATATGGGGCTATAGCTAAGTCTGAACCGATTTTCTTGAAATCAGGCAATGTTGGTCCATGGATCAATAAACTCTACCATGCTAAATTTAAAAACAATTGGATGTAAAATACAGCTTCTAGGGCTAGAGGGCCAAGTCGGATAAAACATACATATGGGAGCTATATCTAAATCTGAACCGATTTTCTTCAAATTCGGCAATGTTGGTCCATAGATAAATAAACACTACCATGCTAAATTTAACAAGTAAGAAAATTTCAGTCGGGTAAACCGACTAAGGTATACCCTCACTTTGTGAGGAGGTACCAGAAGGTTTTTAACAAGTACACCTATTTTTCGCTGAATAGTAGATACTTTAAATACATTGCACTGCGCCGCATTATAAGCGTTTACTTGCACTGGTATATTAACGTTATGAGATATTAAATTTTGTTATGATTTGGCCATTTTGTGTGGGAGGTACAAAAAGGGGCGTGGCAATAGCGTCCATTTTTCACAGGGCTATAGGCACTTCAAAAGCGTTACACTGTGCAAAATGTTGTTGCATTTTCGTGCATTGGTACTCATGCTGTGAGCTCTTAACTTTTTGTGCAAAATAGTACCTTTTTGTGGGAGGTACAAAAAGGGGCGTGGCAATAGCGTCCATTTTTAACATGGCTATAGACACTATAAAAGCATTACACTGTACAAAATGTCAAGCATTTTTATACACTGGTATTAATGTTATAAGCTGGCAACTTTTGGTGCAAAATGGTACCTTTGTGTGGGAGGTACCAAAAGGGGCGTGAATATAACACTCATTTTTCACTGGACTGTAGGCACTATAAAAGCATTACACTGTACAAAATTTCAGGTATTTTTATACACTGGTATTAATGTTATAAGCTGTTAACTTTTGGTGCAAAATGGTGCATTTGTGTGGGAGGTACCAAAAGGGACGTAGCAACTTGGCCCATTTTTCTCGAGTTGATAGCGACTAATAAAATAATGCTATGTGTGGAATTTCAGAAGATTCGGATAAGTAGTATAGCAGTTATTAAAGATTTAATATTTCACAACATTTTAACACTTTGTGGGGGAGGTACTAGAAAGTGTGGACCAATATGGCCCATCTTCGAACTTAGCCGGAGATAGAAACAAATATTACCACGTACCAAATTTTAAGTGAATCGGTTACTCCTTTCGAGAGTTATCGTGCGCACCAGCCAGCAGACAGACATACGGACGGACATTGCTGATTCGACTTAAAATGACCCAAAACGAATATCCGCCGAACATACTTAGGGTCTTAGATCACTCCTTCGATGTGTTACACTTTTTTTCGTAGCAAATGATTTGCTACGAAAAAAAGTGTCACACTAAAGTGAGGGTGTAAAAACAATTGGATGTAAAATACAGCTTCTTTAGGGCCAAATCGAACAAAACATATATATCGGAGATACATCTAAATCAGAAATGCTTTTCTTTAAATTCGGCAATGTTTGTTCACAGTTCAATAAACTCCACCATGCTAAATTTCAAAGCAATTGGATGCAACCTACAGCTTCAATAGGGCTAAAGGGCCAAATCAGACGAAACATATACTCGTATATGGGAGCTTTACCCTATGGTGATGTCGTTTCTGAAAAATAATATCACCACATCATGTTGCGACATTTTAAAAATTCCCCTGCACCCACTGCTAATTTCGCATGTTGCATGCGAACAATCTAACAAAAATCGTGTGGTGAGTAAAACTCATACCTTTATTATGGCCCAACCATTTGATAGTGCATTAAGAATGTACGCTTTCAATTAGCTTTGGTTCTGAAGTTCGCGTTTTGACGGTGCAAGACTCCACACCGTGGACTGGGCTAAGTGTGGAAAATGCGACATTTTTCCATTTGCAGAGTGTAATAATTTTACAAACGAATTCAAAACCCGTTCATACGGCTGCACCATTTTTACAAACGAACCTAAAAATGCGGTTTCAGTGTAAAATGTAGAAACAATTTTACATTTTTTTGCACAAACGAAATCACCATAAATCTGAACCGATTTCAACCAATTTCAATAGGGTTCTTTTCAGATTTGAGACATTCCTAATTGGCAAATTTAAGCGCGATCGGAGTAAAATTGCGACCTGTACTCAACGAACAACATAAGATGGACAGACAGACTGACATGGTCAAAGTCTAGCTCTAGTATTTCTAGGTGTTACAAACATCTGCCGTGAAAAAAACGTATAATACCCTATACCACAGTGTGGCGCAGGGTATAAAGGGTTTTACTGTTTTAATAAACAATAGGTGTTATTTTGGTATTCAAAGAAAAATTCCATTTTTTGAGATAAATGATCTGATGTTTATTTCATAATAAAGAGGAAGGTATGCCGTTACCACGCTTACAGGACCATATCCTTTTCATGATATATTCCATAACAAAATCGCAAAGTGGCTGCTCTTTGAGGTCTTGAATCGACGCTGGGCTGTTGGCGTAGACCTTATCTTTCACGTGGCCCCAAAGGAAGAAGTCGCAAGGTGATAAATCACAAGATCTCGGTGGCCAATTGTGATCATCTCTTCGAGAGATAACACGGTCCGGAAACGTTTCCCGTTACAGAGCAATGGTTTCGTTGCTTGTGTGGCACGTAGCGCCGTCTTGTTGAAAGTAAACGTTGTCCAGATCAATACCATCCAACTCCGACCATAAAAAATCATTAATCATCCACGATAGCGCTATCCATTCACCGTAACTGTTGATCCAACCTCATTTTTGAAAAAGTAAGGTCCAATGACCCCGCCGGACCATAAACCGCACCAAACAGTCACACGTTGAGGATGGAGAGGATTCTCAACAACAACTCTTGGGTTTTCCGAGCCCCAGATGCGATAATTTTGCTTGTTGACGTAGCCACCGATGTGGAAATGGGCCTCATCAGTCAAGATGATTTTGTATCGTTCGCATCGTTTTTTTGTTCGATCGTTTTTTGATCATTTTGTATCGTTCGATGATCGTATATCGTTCCATTTTTAGTAATGGCGTAGTTTCTACTTGTCAAAGGTCAAAGAATAAAAGCTTCAAAGGTGACAGCTACCGAAAAACCGGGTGATTCAAAATAACACCTCTTGTTGGAAAAACCTGTATCCGAACTCAACACCCATGTACGAGGTATGTTCGATAGAAATGGTGAATTTTGAAATTTCTCGGATTTGATTAGCTTTTTTTATGTTGCACACTTGTCTCGAACATATGTTCTTAGTTGAGTTTGTTTGTGAGAGACATTACAGTTATACGTGTTTTGCTGGTTTGCTCTTAACATTATTTATTCTTATTCTGCTTGGATAGGGTTGTGGAGGGTATCATATATTCGGCTCTGCCCGACTTAAGCCCTTCCTTACTGGTTTAATTTTTGGCAGGAATTCTTTCCCTCAGAAAATAACATTATTTTGACTTTGATGTCATGTCATCATCATCGTCTTCATCAACGTAATATTTCTAACGTAATATTTAGTCTCGTTACGACGGACATAGTCAGACCTTTTCATCGTTTATCATAACTTTTTGCAGTTGTGTGTTGCTTCCTTTTTTCTGGCTAATTTTCCTTTTTAAATTTCTGATATTGCTTGAGGCAAAGTTGGTCGAATGAATAACGAAGGCAAGAAATTAAACAAAGTTTCCAATATTCATTTCCAAAAAACTGTAGCAAACTAAGCAAAAGTAGCCCTCAACGGGATATTTGTTGCCAATTAAAAACACCTGTTTTCGAAAGTTTTCTATTACTGGTAGGCAGGAAACTTGAAAAAAGAAAACATACTGGAAAAAAACAATAATTAATCAAAAACACGCATGATCCCTAGATTACCATCATGGAAAGGGTGATGGCTGCCTCCTGCCCTAGCCTGGATATTAATGTAAACCATAGGAATACATAAATTAATATTTTTGGGTTAAATGTGTCCTACAAAGACCATAATCGAAAACATTGTAATCGTGGAACATGGAAATGTTAACATGTATACAAAAAATTGATGGACACAAATCGCCACATAAATGAGTTGGAACAATAACTCAATCTGGTACAGCGACGTCACTAAATTAATTAACATTCATTAATTTATTAAAATTGAAAAATTTGACCAAAAGTAATTGCTTACAAAATATGGGTCTATTCTCTCTCTAAAATTAAAAGAAATTTAACGAGAAATATGAAATCTGACACTATTTAGTTCATTTATTTATCAACTAAAGCCCATATTTGGACTATACATTGATAGAAATACAATTCGTTGAGAAAAATTTCGTAAACAAAACTTAATACTAAAACCCTTAAAACGCACATTTTCTAAACATAAACCACATTGAATTTATCAGGCTTTATACATATGTAAAGATTGTCAGTGAGAACTCCAAACATGAATTTATTCCTCTAATTGAGAATAGAAACGAAATAGAATTTCCTTAAATTTTCTTGCGGTTATTGACAAATTCTTGATACTGGAGGGAAGACGGTTCCATAGTCTTGCAATACGAACTGCAAATGATTGTTCATGAATCGTTCGGTTGAAGTGTACACTAAGAATTTGAGAATTTCTACTAGAATTTAAAAAAAATAAAATCAGATAAAATATAAGATGGTCTGCCAGATTTAATGACACGAAAGAAAAAGCATAGACATCTCATATCGAGAAAGCGCTCAAACGAACAGCCCAAAAGTTGTTTACTAAAGTGATCATATTTACTTCTTCAACTATTTGCATAAACATATCTTAAAATGCCATGGAAGCAAGTCGAAAGTCTACGTATGTTAGATCTGTTAGTACCAGTAATAACTTCTATACCGTAAATTATATTAGGCATTAGAAGCGAATGGGCCAACGGATATTTTATTCGAACAGGTAAAATCACATTCAGACTGTACAGTTTTCTGAGAATAAGATTTAATTTAGAGCAAGTATGAAATCTGTCTTTCAAAAATCTGTCATTTCCACACAAATTTTGTGGCATTTAGACTACATCAGAGACTGTTGTGTATTAATAAATAATTTTATGACATGAAATATTGAGAACCGTTCTTATTATGAAGTATGCATATTAGTTAACTTAACGATTTAAATTAATTGTTGATAAGGAGGATAGCGTATTTCTCATTATAGCATCTACCATAAGTTTGTCATTCCGTTTGATATATTGAAATGTCAATGTGATACCATATAAAGATATATCTATTGTGTATATTCAGAAGCGGCTATATAGTTGTGTTTTCACATAAATATTCTACGGTCCTTCTAAATAACTATTAGTCTATTGTGCAAACAAAAATAAGGATATAAAGTTTTATTGACATTTTTAATGAATTATTTAAATTCATAAAATTCTCATATTTTTGTCGTAAAATAGCCGTTTTTGTCTGAAATAGAAATATAATTTAATACAAAAAATTCTTGATAATTCAAATACACATACGACTACATTAAAGAATTGTACCATATCCTAAGATCAAACACTACATTGCACAGTGGGAGCAACTCCAAAAGAAAGATAATTAATTCTGTCGTTTCTTAACCAGACAACCGATTGCGACCAAACTTGGCATGTTTGTAGAAGAGGTATTAGAGGTATTAGAGAAGAAGAAGGGTTTGGGCCTCAATGTTGGCTACCTCGGGTGAACAAAATGTTTAAGCGCGTATAATTTTCACCGGACGAAAACGATTCATAAACTCTTTTTTTGTGTGTATTATAGTAACGACCTTCGTCTTTGAGCGAGCGTCGGCCACGATTGAATTCATTAAACAAGTTTTTCACAGTGTTATAGGATGGTGCTTCATCGCCATATAAAGATTTAAGTTCATCGATGCACTCATGTCGTGATAATCCACGTCGAAAGTTGTGAAAAATGATCGCACGAAAATGTTCACGAGTTAATTAAATTTTTGGCCAAATTGATTTTTTCAAGTCACTGTAAACAACACAGATGATGGTCGTACGTCAAAACGTTCTGAGTACGTTTATGCTAAAAAATGTCAAACTTTCCAATGGAAATGTCAGATGGCGCCACACAACACTTAGTGTTTCCTTGGCCAGAAATATATATAGCAACCCTCGTAATTCTATAAGGGTTCACTTTTTTTGTTCCATAAAATGGAACTTATATTGCGAAGCCTTCTGTGTCAAATACAGCCCAAAGATCACAAACAAGCATACTCGTTTTCGAAATATTCGGCAAACCAAACATGAAAAAACATCCACCACTGTTATGGTCGCACCCGTTAAACAAAAGGGTAACAACTGAAAATTAATAACCAGTAAGGAAAGGCAGAAAGACGGGCAGGCCGACTATATAATACCCTACACCTCCCTAAGAATGCGATAAGGGTCATTGCGATAATAATTTGATATATATGTGGCTATATCTAAATCTTAACCGATTATCACGAAATTAAGTAATATTCGTTCCTAAATTAAGAAACATCTTTCTGCCAAATTTTGTAATAGTCGGAAGTAAAGTATAACTTCTATAGCGCTTTGATACCAAATCAGAAGGAACATACATACATATATGGAGGTTATATCTAAATCTGAACCGATTTTCCCTGAATGCTCATTAATGTAATAAGAAGGATGTAAAATACAGTCTCTACGCCGATTACATGTCAAATCGGGTGTAACATATGTATGGGAGCTATATCTAAATCTGAACCGATTTTCCCCAAATTTTGTATTGTCTCTAAGTGTATCACGAGACTGCTCTGTGTCGATTTTTTTTACAAGTCGTATCAAAAATGTTGCTTATACGATGCATATATGCCAAATCGGAGCTACATATTGTATATGGGAGCTATCTGAACCGATTTTAACCAAATTCAATAGGGATAGTCTTTGGGCCAAGAAAAAGATATGTGTAAAGTTTTGTTGAGATCGGCCCATAATTGCGACCTGTACTTTGATTACAAGAATACATTCACAGACAGACGGACGATTCTAAGTCGATGGGTCTATTTCTTCTGCTTTTGGGTGTAACAAACAAGTGCACAAAGTTATAATACCCTGTACCACAGTGTGGTGTCGGGTATAAACAAATTAGTAGACTGCTTCCGTTAATATTATTGATATGAAAAAAAATAAAAAATATTTTTATGGTATTTTCTTGTACTCGTAATGACATTTTCATTTAATATTCATTTTTGGAAATTTAAATTTATGAAAGAGTTTTCGGCCTTACTGAAGATTATGAGATTTTTACCGTTTTGTTGAATAGGTGCGATATGATGTCCTTTCTGTTAAATTTTTAAAGTGTCCATTTCGAGATATATGTATTTAGTGTTTTTATAAGCATTTAACTTTAATTATTTAAGATAGACGTTTTTTATTACTTTTTCATTAAAACGCACAGATGTTCGTTTATTTGTAAGTGTTGTCCTTGGTGCAATGGCCAATAGGCCAATAAAGTCTACATATGCGGATAATATACTGCAATTCATGCTGTCCTCGCGAATTGCAATGTTGCTGCCCTTGCTGTTGTCATCACGTATTCAGGTTGTTTTCGCAGATGTTCCTTTGACAGCGGCTAATTACGTGAAGCGCTTGTATATAACAGCTTAATGAAGCAAGGTTAATTGGAATTGTTGTTTTTCCCTTAACAAGGTCGCAGATGACACGGAACATCCGAAAAATGCTACATAAGGATTCCACGCAGCAAATGTTGTTGGGGAGGTACCAGAGGGAGTATGCCAAATATCACTAGAACAAAAAATGTATCTATAATATTTTTGCGATATGTTCCATAGAAATCTGCACAAAAAAAAACCACTTTAAAATACCTTATATTAATAGTAGTTAAGACACAAAATTTCAAGGATATAGTTTAAGGACTGTCCGAGTTTGAAATTTTGGTCAAACGGCCGTTTTCCCCATCTATATAACTAATAACCTATTTCATTTAGAAAATGTTGACCAAAGTGTTTCGCTAGAACGGGTTTCCTCATATGTTACATTTGGTCATAGCAAATGATATATACAACAAGTAAGATAGTTCAGTCGGGTAAACCGACTTATAAATCCCCTCACCTTGAGTCCCAAAAAAATATTCGTAAATATATTTATTTTTTTGTTTTAATTAAATTATTATCAATTTAAATTGAATTTTATAGCTTTAAAGTACGTAGTGGTATTAAAGTTATAAGCTGTTAACTTTTCGTGCAAAATGGTCCATTTGTGTGGGAGGTACCAAAAGGGGCATGCCAATAACGTCCACTTTTCTCTGAACTGTAGTACTATTAAAGCATTACACTGTACAAAATTTCAAGTATTTGTAAGCACTGGTATTACATTTATAAACTGTCAACTTTTAGTACAAAATGTTCAATTTGTGTGGTAGGTACCAATAGGGGCGTGTCAATATCGCCCACATTTCTGTGGACTCTAGGCGCTACAAAAGCATTACACTGTACAAATTTCAAGAATTTGTATGCACTGGTATTACATTTATAAGCTGTTAACTTTTAGTGCTAAATGGTCCATTTGTGTGGGAGGTACCAAAAGGGCGTGACAACCTTACCCATTTTTCTCGAGGTGATAGCTGCTAATAAACTTATACTATGTGTTGAATTTCAGAAGATTCGAGTGAGTAGTATAAAAGTTATTCAAGAATCAATATTTCACTAAATATTAACCCTTGTGGGGGAGGTACTAGAAGCAGTGGACCCATATGGCCCATCTTCAAACTTAGCCGGAGATAGAGAAAAATATTACCGCATACCAAATTTGAAGTCAATCGGTTAATGCTTTCGAGAGTGATCGTGCGCCCCAGCCAGCAGACAGACATACAGACTCAATCGACTTAAAATGACCCAAAACAGATTGCCTCCTTCAATGTATTACACTTTTGGCTCGTAGCAAATGATATATACCCTCCTCTTTAAGGTGAGGGGATAATGACAATTTTATTAGGATGGGGGGAAAATTCCGTTTGTAACACCTCTAAATATTGATCTGAGACCCTATAAAGTATATACATATATTCTTAATCGCCATCGCCGTCTGTCCGTATGGTGTAATCATGCTACAGTCCGTAATAATAGAGCTAGGTTGATCAAATTTGGTAGAAATATTTCTTATAGAAAGCAGAAACTTTGCATTATATTTTGATAAGAATCCATCACAGCAAAAATTTTACAAATCGGTTGATATTTTGTTATAGTCACCCTATAGAAGTCGCTCCAAAAATACGTATTTAAGCCATAAATACGACATTTTCTAAGCATTTTAACTGAATCTTTGCAGTATGTATTACAAGAATTAATCGCATTAGACATTTTTGAAATCAGTTCATATTTTGTTATTATACCCTCACTTTAGTTTGACGAGTGTATATTTTTTTAAATCAGTTCATATTTTGTTAGTCAACCTATAGACGTCGCTCCCAAAAATGCTTATTTAAGCCATAAACACCACATTTTCTAAGAAATTTTGCAGAAAGTTTGCAGTTTGTATTCTATTTTGGCATCATCTCAATAAAATGTATACAAATCAGTTATTATATTGTTGTGGTCCTCGTGTAGATCTAGGTCTAAAATATGCTAATTTACGCCATAAATACCACATTGTGCATTTCTTTGTAACACCCAAAGGGAGAAGAGATAGACCCATCGATTTTTATACCGATCGACTTGGCATCACTTCCTTAGTCGATTTAACCATGTCCGTCTGTCAGTCCGTCCGTCTGTAGATGTATCGTTGTAATCAAAGTGCAGGTCGTATTTATAGTCCGATTGTGATGAAATGTAGCACAGTGCTCTTTTTTGGCCCAAGGACGATCCCTATTGAAATCAGTCAAAATCGGTTCAGATTTAGATATAGCCCCTATATATATTTATATATTTTATATGAATTACAATACAAAGTAAATTTATATTCTAATTTTACGGTCCAGGGAAAGGCCGGTTTACAAAGACCATATGGCTTAATGTTTGTATTTAGGTGGGAATCGAACCCCGACCCATAAAACTCATAGGCGAGTACGCTACCAACTCGCCTACTGGTGCGCTCACCCCTACATATATGTTACACCCGACTTGACATGTAGGCGCTGTAGAAACTGCATTTTATATCAGATCAGTACGAAATTTGGCAGAGAGAGTTCTCTTATTACGTGAATGAACTCTGCCAAATTCGGGGAAATTCAGTTCAGATTTAGATATAGCCCCCATATATATGTTTCACCCGATTTGACATGTAAGCGCTGTAGAAACCGTATTTTATATCCGATTAGTACGAAATTCCGCAGAGACAGTTTTCTTATTGCATGTATGAACACAGCCAAATTCTTATCGCAATGCCCATTTTCGCATTGTTAGTGAGGTGTAAGTTATTATATAGTCGGCTCCGCCCGGCTTTCTGTCTTTTCTTACTGTTTTTTAATAATTTGCTTAAACAAAAAGGATCGTTTCATGATTTGCTCCATATCCAAGGATCTTTCCAGCAATAGAATAAAAATGTTGGTATGAGAGTTTTAGTATGTTGACTTAGTACGGCAAAATACGGGTTTGTTAAATTCAATTTACTGCTTCCACAAGTATTTCAGCTGATTTAAGTTAAAGACATACACTATTGCTACTGAATTCTGAAGATGATAGAGTGGTGTCTATCGAAACTGCAGTCAATTCTACCAAGCAATTAAAACTCTCTACCAATTTTTGTATTTGTCTCTATTACTTTCTTGGAATAGACAGAAAGTAAATGGAACATATGGTCTCAAACCAAAAAAAAAATAAATTCTGACTGAATAACAAAAGCACAGACCAACAATAAATAACAACAACACAATGTTTAAAATAAACCAGTAAGGAAAGGTTAAAGTCGGGCGGGGCCGACTATATAATACCCTACACCACCTCGGCAATGTACATTAAGAATTTCTTTTTGAATAGTTGGAATAATTAGTTTACTTTCTTTTACGAAAGTATTTAGCTCCCCCGCCACGTCAAGGCTTATTCCAAAGAGGAGTTTAATATAATGTGTGGAATTAAAAATTAAACTAATAATAATATTCTACATATTTGCATTTACTGTGGTTATTATTAGCCTTAACACAATAAATAGTCCGATTTTTGGTCGTACACAATATAAGTAATATATGCAGGGTATGTTAGGTAGGTACTACCTTGGAATAATTGGTACTACCTTGGAATAATTGGTTTAAGTAATGTTTTAATTTTCATTTCAACTGAAGCCTTTCAGGTCTCTAAAATAGCGCTTATATAAAAAAATTAGGAACATCTTTCTGGAAAATTTTGATCGAAAGTAAAGTGCAACTTATATAGCGCTTTGGTACCAAATCAGAAGGAACATATATATGGAGGTTATATATAAATCTGAACAGATTTTCCTTGAATACTCATTCATTGAAAAAGAAACTTCTTTCTGTCAAATTTCGTACTGACCGGATATAAAATACAGTCTCTACAGCACTTACATGTCAAATCGGGGGTAACATATATATGGGGCCTATATCTAAATCTGAACCGATTTTCTCTGAATTTGGTAGTATCCTTTCATATAATAAAAAACCTCTTTGTGTAGATTTTTTACTGATCGGATATAAAATGCAGATTGTACAGCGCTTACATGTTAAATCGTGGGAAACGTATATATGGGGGCTATATCTAAATCTGAACCGATTTCCCTCAAATTTGGCAGTGTTAATTCATATAATGAGAAACCTCTTCTGACAATTTTTTTACTGATCGGATTTAAAATACAGTTCTACAGCGCTTACATGTCAAATCGGGGGTAACATATACATATATGGGGGCTATATCTAAATCTGAACCGATTTCCCTCAAATTTGGCAGTGTTAATTCACGTAATGAGAAACCTCTTTCTGCCAATTTTTTTACTGATCGGATATAAACCAGTAAGGAAAGGCAGAAATTCGGGCGGGGCCGACTATATACCAAATCAGGAGGAACAATCAATATAAATCTGAACCGATCTTCCCTGAATACTCATTCATGTAAAAAGACCTCCTTCTGTCGAATTTCGTACTGATCGCATATAAAATACAGTCTCTACAGCGCCTACATGTCAAATCGGGGGTAACGTATATATGGGGGCTATATCTAAATCTGAACCGATTTCTTCCAAATTTAACAGTGTTCATTCATATAATAAGAAACCTCTTTCTGCCGAATTTCATACTGATCGGATATAAAATAACATTTTTTACAGCGCTTACAAGTCAAATCGGGGGTAACGTATATATGGGGGCTATATCTAAATCTGAACCGATTTTCTCCGAATTTAGCAGTATTCCTTCATGTAATAAGAAACCTCTTTCTGCCAAATTTTGCACTGATCGGATATAAAAAACAGTTTTTACAGCGCTTACATGTCAAATCGGGGGTAACATATATATGGGGGCTATATCTGAATCTGAACCGATTTTCTCCGAATTTAGCAGTATTCCTTCATGTAATAAGAAACCTCTCTTTGCCGAATTTCGCACTTATCGGATATAAAATAACATTTTTACAGCGCTTATATGTCAAATCGGGGGTAATGTATATATGGGGGCTATATCTAAATCAGAACCGATTTCTTCCAAATTTAACAGAGTTCATTCATGTAATAAGAAACCTTTTCCTGCCGAATTTCATACTGATCGGATATAAAATAAAGTTTTTACAGCGCTTACATGTCAAATCGGGGCTAACATATATATGGGGGCTATATCTAAATCAGAACCGATTTTAACAAAATTCAATAGGGATCGTCCTTGGGCCAAAAAAAAGATATGTGTAAAGTTTCGTCGAGATCCGACCATAATTGCGACCTGTACTTTGATTACAAGAATACATGCACAGACGGACAGACAGACAGACGGACAGACAGACGGACAGACGGACATAGCTAAATCGACTCAGAAAGTGATTCTAAGTCGATCGGTATAATAAACGATGGGTCTATTTCTTCTCCTTTTGGGTGTTACAAACAAATGCACAAAGTTATAATACCCTGTACCACAGTGTGGTGTAGGGTATAAAAATTTGAAATACGATTTTGAGTTGAGCTATGAGGTACTATCGGCCGTGCGACGCACTTTGACCAATCATAAATTATCCTCCGTGGTGTCTTCTTGGAGTCAATATCAATCCAATAAGTTCAAAAAATTAAAGTTTGTACGATCCTTTCCCGAAATATGAGGTTGTATTGGCCTTGCCGGGCTCTTTGACAATTCCGAAATGTTCCTCCTTAGTATCCTTTCTTGGGCCAATACGAATCCATCAATCCAATAAAATGAGAAAATCGAACGATATGTTCTCCAGCTATGAGGTTACTTTGGCCATATTGCGCCTCTTCCAATCCTCTGTGTTGGCCTTGTCGCGCCCTTTGACCAATACGAGTCCATCAATCCCAACAACGTGAAAATCGAACTATCCATTCTCAAGCTATGAAATTATGTTGGCCATATCTTGCATCTTTGACCAATTCTAAATTGTAACCCACATTCTCACTTATGGGGCCAATACGAATCGAGCAAGCCCAAAATCGGGAAAATTAAACTATCCGTTCTCGAGTGATGCGTGTTCAGACGTACGGCATTGTGTTTTAAATATATATATTAATGTTACTTCGTGAAACAAGTAGGTGAGGCCATCCAAAGTTTACGCACTGTATGTATAAGTTTGTATCATGGATGTAAGGAATATTCGCATATGCGTATACGAATTATTTGCTTCATTTGAACATTCGCTATCGCACTCGCAAAAAACAAATTAGGAATATTCTCTTTCGCAAAAATATACTTAATAAAAAAATTGTCTGTTTAATCTTAAGAATAAATTTGGATACAAAATTTTTAAACTACATCGCCGGGAATTTTCGCCAGGAAAAAGATATTTAGCGGGGTCGGACTAATCTATGATTCTCTACGAAAGTGGAAGATTGAATAGTGAGAAATACAGTGAAGCAACTTTTTATTAATTATATATTGGCTGTACTAAACTTTATTACTAAATCTTTCTAAAGTAATGAATACTATTTATTTACTTTAGAATCGAATTTCTATGATCATCCGAAAGGAGAGGTTCTGGACCCATTTAACCATGTCCGTCTGTAGATGTATCCTTGTAATCTAAGTCGAGGGCGTATATATGGTGCGACCGTTATGAAATTTAGCATAGCCCTTTTTGGCCCAAATGAAATTGGTGAAATTCGGTTTACATATAGCCCTCATATATATATATATATATATTACGGCGGGTTGATTTTTTTTCTTTTAAATCGTATAGCAAAAACGTTAACTACGTAAAATTTTAAGAAAATTCTCCGAAGAAACCATGTACCTAAAAAAAAAATACTAATCCGCCCCTCTCGACTTGAACATTTTTGCCACAAAAAAATAAATGTTAGAAATAAAAGCTTTTTCCAAAAAAAAAATCGAATTTTCTGAATAAAATTGTTTAGTAAGGTAGTTTTTTTGCACTTTATATCTTTTCTGCACCCAACATTTTTTTTCATTAAAAAAATATTCACCAAAGTAAAAAAGTTTGTATATAATTTTATATTTAATATTTGTATAAGGAACATAGATAAAAAAAATTTCTTTCATAATTTAATAAAAAAGATTGGAAATACAAAAAAATTTTACTCAAAATTGTTTTCAGTATTTATAAAATAACCTTCTATTGTTTCGATAAACAATTCTTATTTTATAATGCAAATAAAAACGTGAAACGTGTTCTAACTATTTGTTTATATAGAACGCAAATCAGAGGAGACGCAAATTGGGGTTTAACTGCTTTTTTGATAATTGAATATTTTGATTAGTCTCAAGACAAAACCTATATTGCATAAACTATGATATAACAAGTAAGAAATTTTCAGTCGGGTAAACCGTGAGGTACACTTTGTGAGTACTGTAATATAAAATACACGAATTAATCTGACAATTTGTATAGGATATACCAGAAGGGGATTAACAAATACTCCTATTTTTCGGTAAACAGTAAACTTGAAATATATTGCACTGTATCGAATTATAAGATTTTAAATGCACTGGTATATTAAAGTTATGATCTATTAAATTTTGGTATGATCTGACCATTTTGTGTGGGAGGTACCAAAAGGGGCGTGGCAACTTCGCCCATTTGTCACTGGATTGTAGGTACTACGAAGCCATTACACTGTACAAAATTTCAAGTCTTTTTGTGCATAGGTATTCAAGTTATAAGCTGTTAAATTTTGGAGCAAAATGGTCCATTTGTGTGGAAGGTACCAAAAGGAGCGCGGTAATTTCGCCCATTTTTCTTGAGGTGATAGTGACTAATAAAATAATATTATGTGTAGAATTTCAGACGATTCAAATAAGTAGTATAGAAGTTATTAGATAATCAATAATTCACTTAATATTAACACTTTGTGGGGAAGGTACTAGAAGGAGAGGACCAATATGGCCCATCTTCGGAGATAGAAAAAAATATTACCACATACCAAATTTGAAGTCAATCGGTTACTCCTTTCGAGAGTTATCGTGCGCACCAGCTAGCAGAAAGACAGACAGACGGACGGACATTGCTCATTCGACTAAAAACGACCTAAAACGGATATCCGCCAAACATACTTAGGGTCTTATGTCACTCCTTCGATGTGTTACAGTTTTGGCCCGTAGCAAATGATATATACCCTCGTATCACTAAAGTGAGGGTATAATAAAACATAATATTATTTATTTATATGAATTACAATACAAAGTTAATTTATATTCTAATTTTACGGTCCAGGGAGAAGCCGGGTGACAAAGACCATGTTGCTTGTAAATTTTTGTTGCGACAGACCAGAGCCTCTGGTGGGAATCGAACCCACGACCCCCAAACTCATAGGCGAGCTCGCTACCAACTCACCTACTGGGGCGCTGGCGGAATCGGGCCAATGGGCGTGGCACCGCCCATATAAGCCAAATATTGAAATTGACTTATCTTGCACATTTTGTAAGCGAGAGTGCTGTAATTTTGTGCATATGCATCTGGTGGTAGTCTACGTGATTGGTCCAAAAATGGGCGGGATTGGATCAATGGGCGTGGCCCCGTCCATATAAACCAAATTTTGAAATTGTCATATCTTGCACAATTTGTCAGCGAGAGTTCTGTAATGTTGTGCATATGTATGTGGTCTACGTGATTGGTCCAAAAATGGGCGGAAACGGACCAATGGGTGTGGCACCGCCTATATAAGTCAAATTTTGAAATGTAGATATTTTTCACAATATATTAGAGAGAGTGTTGTAAGTCTGTGTATATGTATCTGGTGTTAGTCTACGCGATTGGTTCCAAAATGGGCGGGATCGGACCATTGGGCGTGGCCCCGCCCATATAAGTCAAATTTTAAAATTGAGATATCTTGAAAATTTTGTCAGCGAGAGTGCTGTAATTTTGTACATATATATCTGGTGGTAGTCTACGTGATTGTTCCAAAAATAGACGGGATCGGACCAAAGGGCGTGGCCCCGCCCATATAAGCCAAATTTTGAAATTGAGATATCTTGCACAATTTATTAGTGAGAGTGCTGTAATTTTGTGTACATGTATCTGGTAGCAGTCTAAGTGTTTGGTCTAAAAATGGGCGGAAGCAGACAAATGGGCGTGGCCCCGACCATATATTCCAAATTTTAGAATTGTGATAACTTGAACAATTTGTTAGCGATAGTGCTGCAATTTAGTGCATATGAATGTATCCGGTGGCAGTCTACGTTATTGGTCCACAAATGGACGAGATCAGACCAACGGGCGTGGCCCAGCCCATACATATAAGCCAAATTTTTAAATTGAGATATCTTACACGATTTGTTAGCGAGAGTGCTGAAATTTTCTGTACATGTATCTGGTAGCAGTCTACGTGTTTGGTCCAAAAATGGGCGGAATCTGACCAATGGGCGTGTCCCCGCCCATTTATGCCAAATTTTAGAATTGTGATATCTTGAACAATTTGTTAGCGAGAGTGCTGCAATTTAGTGCTTATGCATGTATCCGGTGGCAGTCTACATTATTGGTCCAAAAATGGACGGGATCAGACAAACGGGCGTGGCCCAGCCCATATAAGCCAAATTTTGAAAGTGAGATATCTAACACGATTTGTTAGCGAGAGTGCTGAAATTTTGCGTATATGTATCTGGTAGTAGTCTACGTGACTGGTCCAAAAATGAGCGGGATCAGACAAATGGGTGTGGCCCCGGCCATATAAGTCAATATTTTAAATTGATATATTTTGCACAATTTGTTAGCAAGAGTGCTGTAATTTTGTGTTTAATATATCTTGAGCAATTTGTTAGAGAGATCAATGTAATTTTGTGCATACATATTTGGTGTCAGTCTACATAAATAGTCCAAAAATGAACGGGATCGGAAATCTGAAATCTGGGGCAACGAAGTGGACCGGGCCAGCTAGTATATATATATATATATGTTCCTTACGATTTTGCATTTGTATTTTACATCCGATCATTACGGAAACTATAAGAGGGACACAACTAACTTCGAAACCAATCGGTTCACATACTCATACATGTAGCCCCCATACATATTTTCCTTTCAATTTTACGTATTGCAGCACCAAATTTAAATTATGAAACGCAGCAGATAGAAAAATTGCTACAAAATGTTTTGGAAAAAATGGTTAACCCTAAAATATAGCTCATATTTATCCATATCTTCCGATTTCACAAGTGTTACAAAATCCATCTTTATGAAACTTGAGCGAGAGTAGTTTGTTGATCTAAGAACGAAATCTGAGAGTTATAAGGTATTCATTTCAGATCGCGACCTAAGAGAAAAAATCCACTTTTGCCTAAATGTATATTTTGAAGCGAAATACAAGATGAGTTGATTATACATCGATTTGGAAACAAAAAGTCTAAAAAATCTTGCTCTGTCATCCTTAATATCTGAATCGTAAAGCGCTAAGTCCATATATCAGTTGTAAAACATAAATATACTCTAAGTATTTTGCCTCTCCTGTAAAATTTTAAATATTGGACTTAGCGCCTTTACACTCTTAGGTCGCGATATTCTTATTCTGTCCTAACAAGGCTCCGCCCGACTTTAACCATTCCTTACTGGTCTTTCAAATATGTTTGTTTTTGTTATAGGATTTAATATGAGTACATATCGTCATCAGAAACGAAAAAGGGCCTATCATCATATTTGAATATTTTAGAGGAAAAGCAAAAGCCTAAATAAAATAAAAAATGTTTTTGTTAGAAAAACGGGGTTTTGCAGGATAATACCTAAATAAAATGATGCATATATAAATTCACACAAACATGATTTACAACCTGTTTCTGAAAATTGCGTGAAATAAGAATTTTTTTACTACGAAAAAAAAAATAACTTGTCGTTAGGCCCTTTTGAATTTCGTTAATAATTTCGCCATTTTTGATAGTAGGTCGCTAAAAATTTGTCAGGATGTGTATTTTGATGTAGTATACCGAAACCCATTAAAAACTGAATTTCCGTTTTTCGTTTTGTTACGCCCTTTTTCGTTTCTGATGACGTTATATTGAATTTAAAATACAGTATATAGGAATGAATCTAAATACATTTTTAGTATCCGTAAATCAGTTTTTTAATTTGCAAAAAAAGATCACAAAAATATTATTAGCTTTCCATATCGCAATAAATACATTTTAATATTCGAGTTCGCTAATGTCACTTTCGTTGCATCTCTGGGTTGTCCTTCCTAAAGATTACACTTGAGATAATTGTACTTAAGATACTTTTCTGTTTGCATTATTTAACATTTAGTATATTTCGCGTTTATCAACGGGCCTCTTAAGTCCTAAACTACACGGGGCAAAATCGCCTTTTTTAATATGTTTGAATCGAAAAAAAATATATTTGGAACACAAATTTGTAAATATTATATACATACTAGCGGACCCGGCGAACTTCGACTCGCCCCAATTTAACGCCTTCAGATAAACTCCAGAGTGCTAATAAAACACAGATAGTGTGATGGACGTCCCTTGCTTTTCATCCAAATGTGCTATTTGAGAAAATAAACCACAAAAAATCACATTAGCAATCAAAAATATAGTACAAATACCATTTCACTCATTACCAAAATTTTTATTTTTTGTAAAACCTTAAACAGCTATTGTAATTTATTAATTTTTCTACAAATTGTCCTAATTTATCGGTTTTCAATGCAAATGTTCTTTAATTCGGATTTTTTTGACATATTTGTGATTGCTGAGATAAGTCAGTTTGGTTTTGCTCGTATTTTTGTTGTGATTACTCCTTCGGAGCACAGAAAGTATTAGGCCGGTCACATAACTGCTGGTTGACGTACGACTCTCAACATTGTCTGCTTGTGGTCGTACGATCAATTAGTTTGATACTAATGATAAAATATTCAGATACTTCATTAAGACATTTACTTCAACCATACCATTCACAAAGATTTTTCATTGCGAATGTTTCATAAAAATTTTACCATTGATGTAGGTATCAGACACAGAAGGTAGTTCACTTATTTGCGCAAACTTTCGATCACCTTGGTGAAATCAAAAAATGTTAAAGAAGAAGTAATAAAAGTGCTGCCCATATTTATTCAATCACTTTTGACGTTTTCCTTTGATCAGTCGATCACCTCAAACCAATGGTCAAGTGTAATCTTCTCAAACTGAGAACTTCCTTTTCTTTTCTGATCACCAAACCATAAACGTCGCATTTAGACAGAAAATAAGTCACATTTTTTAATACCATCCAAGGTGGATTCTAACCTCTGAAAGACAAAGCCATTTAAACTTGTTGGGTATATTCCCATAAATATTTTTCGAAGGTATGTAAATTGGTTGTCGTGAAAAAAGTGGTTATATTAATAGAAAATGTAAATTGTCAGGTGATACAAGACGCTGGCAACTTTACGCCTTTTTATATAAAGTGCAAAACGTGAATTTCCTCACATTTATGGTGGGCATCCCATCATAAAAGGAGACGTTAACCGTTCGGAATAGAAATTTTGGGAACCATTCGTTGAAGAATCTGAAATTTTACAAATTATCTTCTGCTCTCCACAAACTACAATATAACTTATGCCCCGATGGTATATTGGGAGCAACGAAGGAACACCATAATCTTCCAAGATCTGAAACCATTACTGGACGATATTTTACTTCGGGCTGCTGGTGTAATTGCTGTCGGAGGTATACTGGCAGTATACAAATACCTCTTGACCCTTGCTTGAGAGTCTCCCCCCCCTTTGTAAAACTGGTTTGGCAATCGTTCATTGCCTATGAAACATCCATCTCGACGTCCGTCCAATCATAAAATATCATACGGCATAAAATTGAAAGCGAAAACGTTTGTCACCGACAACGAAAATAGATTGGCTTTAGCAAATGAGGAACCAATCTGTACCCTATACACTACTACAAACGTTAAAAGTATCGAACTAAGTATTTTTTTTTTTGAAATTATGTTAAAACCATTCTGCCGTGCCTAAAATTATCATTGAACCTTTACAGAACATCTTCTTCGTCATCAATATACTATTTATAACCCGATAATTCATTGCAAGAAAATAGGATTTTATTAAACTCTATCCAAGACTGCAACAGCAATACATCGTGGGAAGGCCTTCATCATGAAATGGATATGCTGGTAAGTCTTATGTAAAATCCATTTTTTTGCTTGCACTGAGTTTTTTCCTCCGGTGTATACATATTGCATGAATGGTTGACTTTGCACAAAAGCGAGTACATATTTAATTCATTCATTGATTTTTGATATTTTGTTTTTACTATCATTCTCTGTGGAGCAGATCTCCCAAAAATTCTGACGTCATAAGTGTTATAATGCAAATGAATGAAAAACTTGTTTTTTAGCAACTGTAATACATACACTCGCTCTTGTGCAATATCACTCCCTCTCTCTCTGCAATAGTATCTCCAGATGGTATTTTTTTTGCGTAAAACAAATTGATAGAAAAAGAAGAAAATAACAAAGCAATCGGAAAAAAAAACCTAAAGAAGATATTTTTGTAAAGGAGTCCCCATATTGGGTTGATATAATTTTGGTTAACGATATGAGAAATTAAATTAAAATAACTAGTATTATTTATGGTAAACAAAAATTTAAATACATTAATTACATATCCATTATGATTACTAATTTGAATTAATTGAAGTAATGCATTTTTCGTATAAATATGTGTATTAAATTTCATGATTGAGTATTGATGATAGGTTATTACTACAATTACGCCTATTTAGAACTTAGAAATCATAATTGAAATGTTTTGAATACATTATTTACTTACTATAATGAAGATATAAAAGAAATATAAGATGTTTTCCTGCGGAGATGTAATTCACTAGGAATGGAGTGATCGAATTCATAATAGGGGTTCTAGATAACATTATCAACGTCTCTAGAACTATGGTAGGTGAGGGTTGTGAGACGATTCTCTCAACAAAATCTGAGAGACTATTAAAAAATTCGGCAATCGAAAAATTACATTTTTGTTTTAGTTATTATCATAAAGTTTGTTCGTGATTAGAATTTTAATTTTTTTGAAATTTGCAATCATTAGAGTCCACATAAATTCCGATAAATTATATTTAAAAAAATGGGAGTCTATAATATTAATTATGGTAATGGGAAAATAGTCTGGGAAGAGAAGGACACGAACCCCCCACCCGACTGCAGTTAGCGTAGAAAAGGCTCCCACTGTCCTACCTCTAACTAGAATTCACGATGCTAAAACTAGTATAAATGAAATTGCATCCAGAACCTAAAGTGTTCCTGGACATTACATAATTTGGCGCCCAACGTGGGGCCCGAAGGACGATGTCCTCTTGGCTCTGATTTAGTTATTTTTTAGAGTTCATTTTGACCAGGATTTTAATGACCTTGATTTTAGAATTGATAGGTATTGAATAGTTTCTAGGGATTTACTTGGAATTTTAGCGATTTGATGATCAGTTCGAATGTAAACCGTTAATCGGCTGGTGACCTTTTCAATATCTTGATTGACTATTTTCTTGGATAATTATTATCCTTGTTTGCTTTTTATAATCTCTTGGTCTTTTTTTTTGTCTTAAGTACTTAGGAATCAGTACCTGTATGACATTAGGATCTCACTAATTTAGCTGGCAGCATTTTAGTGACCATTGTTTTACGGATGGGAGGTAACTGGTAAGAAATATAATCTCATAACTGGTGTGTCTAATATAAAAAAAATTCCTGAGGTTATAGATTGAACCATAGACCAATTTTAATGACCAGTAGTTTTTGATATTAATGCCGAAACCCATTCCTGTTATGACTTGCATCTCTGGTAGGAAAACATCGTACACTATCCATCATCCAATTTTTAACTACAATTTACAATACCGAAATATACACTTTGGAAGCCTATTGAACGAAGTATTATTGTTGCCTGTGTCCTTTTTACACCCTGTTTAGGACACATAAAGATTCAATTCTAGCGATTTTTTTTTGTCACTTAAAATAAATAAAATGTCTTTGGAGCGAACTCCACCACCTCCTATGGCACCACCGCCACCACCATCAGTTGCTCCTGTGAGCATAGAACCTTCTGCTTGCAATGTGTGTAATGTCACTATGAGCGAAGGTCAAGAATGTCTTATAATAAGCGAATGCTCCCACCCTTTCCACAGAGCATGCATTGAGGAATACCTCTCAAATACCTCTGAATGTCCTGTATGTAAAAGGCCATGTCAACTGAGTGAGCTAAGAGCATTGCTAATTTTACAGAAGAGTGTACCTCCAAATAAAGGAAATAATAATAGGGGTAACGGTAGGGGTGCAATGGCAAAACAGTATCATACCCGTAGTATGAGCCGTAATCTGTTCCAAGATCCTCAAAACCAAAGTTGTAACTTTGATTCTAGCCTTCAAGGTACACCTAACCGTAGTCTCTTGGATTCTGGACAAAACAATCCTAATTTTGGAGTTCACGGAAATACTAATCAAATGATTTCTAATCAAATTGATTATAATGAGATCAATCGCATGATCGAACTGAATTTAAACCGTATGCTTCAGAACATTAATATATTACAACAACCTGTTCAGAACAATAACGTTCGTATGCCTCCACCTCCAATTGAAAATATTATTCCATCTCTTAGCAACACATATCAAAATGCTAACCCGAATCAAGCGGGTACAGCACGTCCACAAACTGTGGGACCGAATACAAATTCTCATACATTACATTTTTCCCCCAACACTTTCTCTCAATCCAGCATAAGTGGTATGCCCTCTGACAAAGTCACCTCTATTATACAAAGCTGGAATTTGAAGTTCGATGGTTCCTCGTCAGGTTTGAATGTGGAAGAATTTTTATATAGGGTTACCTCTCTAACAAATGACAACTTTAACGGCGACTTTTCTGGCATTTGCAAAAATTTGAATACCATACTAACAGGAAAAGCAAAAGAGTGGTACTGGAGATTTCATAAGCAGTCACCCTCTATTAATTGGCCCGAATTTTGTAAGGCTATTCGATCCCAATACAAAGATTTTAAGACCTCATTTGATATAAAAGAAGAGGTGCGTAATCGTAAGCAGAAACAAAACGAAAGTTTCGACACATTTTTTGATTCCATATCGTCTATATTGGATAGATTACCGGTTCCAATATCAGATGAAGAACTCATTGAGATTCTTCCCAGAAATCTTCGTCCCGAAATTCGTCAGGACCTGTTATATGTCAAAATTGATTCAGTATCACATCTACGTCAACTTGTTCAGACACGTGAAAACTTCCTTAATGATGAATACGTAAGGAAAAATCTGCCAATGCGTAATTCAGTTATGAACCCAATCTCCCGTAGACAAGTAGCAGATATTGAGATAGAAGAAAAGTTAGATGATTCTGAGGAACTTCTACCCAATGTGGATGCCATATACAAACCAGTCTTGAATAATAAGTGCTGGAATTGTGATGACATTGGCCACCACTGGCAGGACTGCCTGAAGGATAGAAGTATTTTTTGCTATGGTTGCGGGGCTAAAAATATTTATAAGCCCAATTGTGTTGAGTGCAAGGCTAGGAAGGCGAACGCGCCAAAAAACTGCAGGCCAATGGGTCCTCAAAGGGAATAAGTCCTAATGTTGATCCAAAATTGCGTTCTTTAATTATAAATACTTCTATTACTAACTCCGAAAAAAATCACGACAATTTACACGAATTTGATTCAAAAACCACAAATCGTCTTATTGACATAAAACCAATAAGCACTCTAAAAAGAACACATTGTGACATTATTCCGCCCTCTGATGATACCTCACACATAATTTTTCCGAAATTACCTTACCATAAACGATGGGAATTGTATTTGAAAAAGAGAGATGAAATATTTAATGTTTCATCCATTTCTACAAATACCCATAAACAACCGAAACGATCCACAATTCGCCTAAGACAATTTTATAAGCAAAGAAAGTTATGTAAGAAATTACTTGTTTCTACCATCGTTTCAAATCCAAACGACATGAGATTTTATGCCAAAGTGTCATTTTTAGAATTTAATGAGTATGGTCTCTTAGATACAGGAGCTAATATTAGCTGCATTGGCGGAGATCTAGCTTGTTACGACTTTTCTAAATACCAAAACTTTTCTAAATGTAAATCTCAGGTAAAGACTGCTGATGGAAACGCCCAGAAAGTAGTAGGTTGGTTAGATGTTACTATTTCATTTAAAAATCAATTTGGAAAAATAAAATTATTTGTTATACCGTCTCTAACACAAAGGCTGATTCTCGGCATCGATTTTTGGCGAGCTTTCAAGCTATTCCCAGACATTATTGGATCTAGCGACTTGTTGGTCTCAGATAAGATGTCAGATAAGTTTCCAGATGTATCCTCGATAAATCAAAATTGCAAGATAGGGCAAAACCTTGAGCAATGCGAAAACGAATGTTTTCCACTAACCGATCAACAGTGTGAACATTTGAAATCTGTCGTTAAACTATTTCCTAGTTTTGAAACCCAGGGCCTAGGTAGAACTCCACTTATTCAACATAACATTGACGTTGGTAACGCTGCGCCAATAAAACAGCGATTCTACCCAGTTTC
Source organism: Eudasyphora cyanicolor (assembly GCA_963930755.1). NCBI lineage: Eukaryota > Metazoa > Arthropoda > Insecta > Diptera > Muscidae > Eudasyphora > Eudasyphora cyanicolor. The sequence continues at coordinate 231,694,591 of OZ005734.1, read as the reverse complement.
CCCTGCGGTGGAAAAATTAATGTTCGCTGAAGTTGATAGGATGTTGAAGCTGGGGGTAATAGAACCGTCCACCTCACCTTGGAGTTCTCCCATGAGGATGGTTATTAAACCCAACAAAGTTAGATTGTGCCTAGATGCACGCAAATTAAATTCGGTTACTATGAAGGATGCATATCCTTTGCCCAATATTGAAGGGATCTTCGCACGATTGCCAAAGGCAAATTTGATATCCAAATTGGATCTTAAAGACGCCTTTTGGCAAATTGGTCTGGACGAAAAATCAAAGCACTTGACGGCATTTACAGTCCCGGGAAGGCCATTGTACCAATTTGTGGTAATGCCTTTCGGGCTCTGTAATGCCCCCCAAACCATGTGCAGGCTAATGGACGAGATCATACCACCAGATTTACGCCACTGTGTTTTTGGCTATTTGGATGATCTCGTCATCGTGTCAGAGGATTTCCCTTCACACATGGAGGTGCTGATGAGAATATCAGCACAATTCCGTAAGGCTAATTTGACGTTAAACGTCTCAAAAAGCAAATTTTGCGTTACGTCTGTGAACTATTTGGGATACGTGATAGGCAATGGAGGAATCACCACGGATCCTGAAAAAATCACTGCCGTTACAAACTGGCCTGTACCTCGAAACCTAAAGCAAGTGAGAGGCTTTTTAGGATTAACGGGATGGTACAGACGTTTCGTCCAAAATTTTGCTACGGAAACCTTTCCTGTAACTGAGGTACTGAAAAGCAAGAAGAAATTTCAGTGGACTCAAGAGGCACAAATGGCATTTGAAAGACTTAAAAAATTGCTTACCTCAGCAACAGTTCTATCAAACCCAAATTTTTCGAAAAAATTTTACCTCCACTGCGACGCAAGCGATTACGGAATTGGAGCCGTGCTTGTCCAGTTGGATGATGAAGGCCATGAGAAACCGATTGCTTTCATGAGCAAGAAGCTTAATACGGCACAGCGCAATTATAGCGTAACTGAACGCGAATGCCTAGCTGCCGTGGAAGCAATCAAACGGTTTAGGTGTTACTTAGAGCTTCAGGAATTCGAGGTAATCACCGACCACTCTAGCCTTCTATGGCTGATGCGTCAACCCGATTTGAGTGGCAGGCTAGCCCGATGGGTTTTTAAACTACAGCCTTTTACTTTCACCATCAGTCATAGAAAGGGCAGAGACAACGTGGTTCCTGATGCTCTATCTAGAATTCCAACTGATGAAGTCTCTGGAATAGAAATGGTTCAACCCGACGTCCAATTAGATTCCGAATTTTTCGACGACGAAGAATACCAAGACTTGCGTGAAAAGGTGAGAGAGAATCAAGCTAAATTTCCGGACCTTAAAAATGTAGATAAGTATGTGTACTATCGGACACAACATTATTCCGGCGACGAAGATCAAGATCAGCATTCATGGAAGCTCTGGATACCACTTAGGTTGCGAAACGATACCATATCAAGAGCTCATGATACTGCTGTGGCTTCTCATGGAGGGATGGCCAAAACTTTGGAATTGTTGCGAAGAAACTTTTATTGGCAGGGAATGGTACGAGACGTTAGGGACTATGTACGCAATTGTGAGGTTTGCAAGACAACCAAATCACCCAACGTCGTAATGAAACCTCCTATGGGTAACCATACGGTTTCGACTCGACCATTCCAGCGCCTATATATTGACATACTTGGTCCTTATCCAAGGAGCAAATCAGGCCATATAGGTATCTTAATAGTCTTAGATCATCTAAGCAAATTCCACTGGTTATGTCCTCTCCGAAAGTTTACATCCGCAGCAATACAAGATTTTCTCCAAACCCAAATATTTCACACTTACGGTGTTCCTGAATCGATTGTTAGCGATAACGGCAGTCAATTTAAAGCCAACGATTTAAATGCTTTCTTTACTAGATACGGTATAAACCACATATACACTGCGTTTTACTCTCCCCAGGCAAACGCCTCAGAACGAGTAAATCGTTCCTTAATTGCAGGGATAAGATAATTCAGATACTTCATTAAGACATTTACTTCAACCATACCATTCACAAAGATTTTTCATTGCGAATGTTTCATAAAAATTTTACCATTGATGTAGGTATCAGACACAGAAGGTAGTTCACTTATTTGCGCAAACTTTCGATCACCTTGGTGAAATCAAAAAATGTTAAAGAAGAAGTAATAAAAGTGCTGCCCATATTTATTCAATCACTTTTGACGTTTTCCTTTGATCAGTCGATCACCTCAAACCAATGGTCAAGTGTAATCTTCTCAAACTGAGAACTTCCTTTTCTTTTCTGATCACCAAACCATAAACGTCGCATTTAGACAGAAAATAAGTCACATTTTTTAATACCATCCAAGGTGGATTCTAACCTCTGAAAGACAAAGCCATTTAAACTTGTTGGGTATATTCCCATAAATATTTTTCGAAGGTATGTAAATTGGTTGTCGTGAAAAAAGTGGTTATATTAATAGAAAATGTAAATTGTCAGGTGATACAAGACGCTGGCAACTTTACGCCTTTTTATATAAAGTGCAAAACGTGAATTTCCTCACATTTATGGTGGGCATCCCATCATAAAAGGAGACGTTAACCGTTCGGAATAGAAATTTTGGGAACCATTCGTTGAAGAATCTGAAATTTTACAAATTATCTTCTGCTCTCCACAAACTACAATATAACTTATGCCCCGATGGTATATTGGGAGCAACGAAGGAACACCATAATCATCCAAGATCTGAAACCATTACTGGACGATATTTTACTTCGGGCTGCTGGTGTAATTGCTGTCGGAGGTATACTGGCAGTATACAAATACCTCTTGACCCTTGCTTGAGAGTCTCCCCCCCCCCCTTTGTAAAACTGGTTTGGCAATCGTTCATTGCCTATGAAACATCCATCTCGACGTCCGTCCAATCATAAAATATCATACGGCATAAAATTGAAAGCGAAAACGTTTGTCACCGACAACGAAAATAGATTGGCTTTAGCAAATGAGGAACCAATCTGTACCCTATACACTACTACAAACGTTAAAAGTATCGAACTAAGTATTTTTTTTTTGAAATTATGTTAAAACCATTCTGCCGTGCCTAAAATTATCATTGAACCTTTACAGAACATCTTCTTCGTCATCAATATACTATTTATAACCCGATAATTCATTGCAAGAAAATAGGATTTTATTAAACTCTATCCAAGACTGCAACAGCAATACATCGTGGGAAGGCCTTCATCATGAAATGGATATGCTGGTAAGTCTTATGTAAAATCCATTTTTTTGCTTGCACTGAGTTTTTTCCTCCGGTGTATACATATTGCATGAATGGTTGACTTTGCACAAAAGCGAGTACATATTTAATTCATTCATTGATTTTTGATATTTTGTTTTTACTATCATTCTCTGTGGAGCAGATCTCCCAAAAATTCTGACGTCATAAGTGTTATAATGCAAATGAATGAAAAACTTGTTTTTTAGCAACTGTAATACATACACTCGCTCTTGTGCAATATCACTCCCTCTCTCTCTGCAATAGTATCTCCAGATGGTATTTTTTTTGCGTAAAACAAATTGATAGAAAAAGAAGAAAATAACAAAGCAATCGGAAAAAAAAACCTAAAGAAGATATTTTTGTAAAGGAGTCCCCATATTGGGTTGATATAATTTTGGTTAACGATATGAGAAATTAAATTAAAATAACTAGTATTATTTATGGTAAACAAAAATTTAAATACATTAATTACATATCCATTATGATTACTAATTTGAATTAATTGAAGTAATGCATTTTTCGTATAAATATGTGTATTAAATTTCATGATTGAGTATTGATGATAGGTTATTACTACAATTACGCCTATTTAGAACTTAGAAATCATAATTGAAATGTTTTGAATAAATTATTTATTTACTATAATGAAGATATAAAAGAAATATAAGATGTTTTCCTGCGGAGATGTAATTCACTAGGAATGGAGTGATCGAATTCATAATAGGGGTTCTAGATAACATTATCAACGTCTCTAGAACTATGGTAGGTGAGGGTTGTGAGACGATTCTCTCAACAAAATCTGAGAGACTATTAAAAAATTCGGCAATCGAAAAATTACATTTTTGTTTTAGTTATTATCATAAAGTTTGTTCGTGATTAGAATTTTAATTTTTTTGAAATTTGCAATCATTAGAGTCCACATAAATTCCGATAAATTATATTTAAACAAAATGGGAGTCTATAATATTAATTATGGTAATGGGAAAATAGTCTGGGAAGAGAAGGACACGAACCCCCCACCCGACTGCAGTTAGCGTAGAAAAGGCTCCCACTGTCCTACCTCTAACTACACTGAAAAAAAAAATAGTAATAAAACTAATGATGACACATTCTTATATTAAGTATGCTACCTCGGCATCAATTCAATTACAATTTTCATTAAAATAATGAAAATTTGCACGTTTTTTACGAAATTTTCCTTAATATAAAGTTTTTTTAATTTGAATTAATGTCTATCTAATCATTAGTTTTGTGTACGCGCTTCTTTAAATGTACGCATTTAAATTAAAGAAAAAAATCATTATTTTTGTGTCAATCCCCATTATTTTAAGTAATATTTCAATACTTTTAAGGATTTTCTACATTAACACTACGACGTAGACATGTCATAGTTTTAATGCCGCATCGGACTTAATTAACAGTATGAGATATTTGAGTAATAAATTTAAGGCTATGCTCCCCTTAAAGGAAAGGCTGTCTTGGTAATAAATTTTATGACTATTGTCATTATTTTTAAGAATACATACGAGAGAATTATACAATCTCTCCCTCCCTCTCTCGCTCGGAGAATCAGTTTTGTTTGGTAATGTGTGAATCAATAATTGTTATGGAATGCTAGAAGAGAAAATAGAGAACAGTTCTGTTGTTCGTTTTCTTTTAAATCGTCAATTATTTACAAGCGATGGAAGGAAACGGTTGTCTGTTTTCGGGACGCGGATTGTGAAAAAATTTGATTGCTGTGAATATGTAAGTATACGTGCATATTGCACCGAAAATAATTTTAATATTGGCTGTTGACAGTTATTTTTGCTAAAGCATAGCAACAACAACAAATGAAACCGTCGTGTGTATGCATGTGGTTATGCCGTCGGCGTCACCATCGATCTCTGTGATAAGGGAGTGCGTCTGTCATAGTTATTTTTGCTGTATGTTATTTATGGCGATGTACATGCGTTTTTGAAGGAGATCTTGTTTGAAAGTCCTGTGAAGAGATTTGTGCCAAATGGATGACAAAAATGTGAGTAATAGATTTTGTAATACTGAAAGAGACAATGGGAAAATGTTTAGGTACGTGAAAAATAATATTATTATCCTGAAATAAACATCTTATTGGCAATTACAAAATTAACAAAACACATTTTAATTGAAAGTATTTATTTATTAAAAATACCAGCGCATAATGCAGAAATGTAAAATTATTTGTGGCAATATAGAAATTTATTATTAATAATATGTTATACATATAACTATCTTTTTTAATTTTTTTAGCAAAACAATTTTAGAATGGGTCTTTTGTGAGTAATATATGAACGGTTGAAATATTTCTCTTAGTATTCAGCGTTTTCCAATAAATGATATGATAAAATTTATTTGCATTTTTTTTGTTTATAGATAATTTTATTTCATTTTCAGAAAAAATTTAATTATTTTAATTTTAGATCACGCAATATTTGAAGATAAATGTGATGGATATATGAAAAATGCAGTGCTGAATACCATTTATAACTTGCAAAAAATAAGTGAGCATACACCTACATAGGAATGTTTGAATTGAAAGGAAATAGATTTGGAAACAATATTTGTAAGTATTATGTATTTCTGAACAAATATATTTTATTTGAAAATCAAGAAATTTAATTTGGAACGCATATATTAATGTATTAGAACAAAATATATTAGCGAACTGACGTTCACATATAAAATACGTGTTTTCACACAAACAAAGTTGTTGTTAAAAAGTTTTACAAATATAATTTATTTAAAAAGATTTTTTCCTTTTTTTAATTTTAGTTTAAATTTTTCCTTGATTTCGTGTTCATAATTGCTTCATAAGTACTTCATAATTAAACCTGCTGTTAGATTAGGCCCATTTGGTCCAATTTTTGTATCGTTTCCTTTATAAACGGTAATATATGTATGTATAAATATTGCCTTATAATTTGGTCCAAGGGATATTTTTGTTTTACTAAAATCAAAATAATAAGCGTTTTTGCTCAAAAATAATTATAAATAAGCTGCTTTCTTTTCACGAAGTATTGAATAAAAATAAATATAAAATATTGTCTTCCATATTCATTTTATATGAAAAATGTAATGTTGACAAAATGGACTCTTAATCTAGGATTCGTACAGATTTGCTAATCTAACACCAGGGTTAAGAATGTCATAAGCAGCATTAGCTTTTGTTTTACAGAAGTAATTTTTAATAAGTTTTTGTAGTTTTGTTTGCTAACAAAACTTAAGATTTTAAAATCTAAGTAACGATTGATTTTTTTGAGAAAATTATTTTTGATAACTCAATTTATATGAAAAATTTCACTTTCGCCACTTTCAAAACAATCAGTTTCTATTATGAATAATATCTTACATAAATATTTTTTTTAACTTTTAGTACAGCACATTTTGTATAGATCTATTATGAGAATTTGTGTCGTAGAAAAGTGACTAAATATTTCAGTGTAAGTAAGTATATTCCTAAGATTTGAATATATCTCTTATTTTTCAACATTTTGTGACAGTTATATGATAAAATTTATTTTAATACTTTATCGTATATAAATCATTCTGTTTGATTTCTATTCAAATTATTTTTATTTTAGTTCGCGCAATTGAACTTTATTTGGATATATGAAAAATGCAGTGGGGAATTAAAAATTTACTAATTGCAGGAAATGAGTGAGCATCCAAACTATATGATATAATAATATAATATTTGTTTTATATAATTTCTATTTAAATTCCAGCCAAATTCTAGGTTAGAAATCATTAAGGTCGGTTCCGATAAAAATTGTTCATGGACAACAAATATAGAAACGAATCACGCTATAGAATCGATACATAACAATACAATGTTCGAATAAAAGTCAAACTTCATAGTGTGGTGGCCGATTTGTCTTTATACAATTACATATTGTTTTAAATTATAAAATGTTCAAGGTTATCCGTAATATGTTTTATATTTTTTTGTATTTTCCAATATAAAATACAACAAATAAAATATTTATTTAGAAAGATAAAGTGTTGTGTTATTGAATTTTCTATGAATAGTAAATGATTTCAAAGAAAATGATTCATTTAAAAGACTAACATTATAATCAATATAATGTAACGAATTTTCATAACATATTTAAAAAAAATGTATTTAAATTCATGTATGCCTTAAATTAATTACCAGTATATTCTTATATCAAGGACAAACATTTTAAATTTTATTACGATAATGTTTTAAATTATATGATATTTTACTAGAAATAAGCACGCGCCATACTTAAATTTACGCAAAAATGTGCTTATTTTAAGACCAAACTTAATTAGTTTTATTACCCAAAATTCTTAATTCTATGAAATGCATACTCAAAACAAATATTATTCACGTCTTTAAATTAACTATAAAACCTTCTTATTTTTATAGCGATTGTCTTTGGCTCGAAATCATTGCCGAAATCTTAAACTTTACGGAAAATTCATTGATTTTCAGTACGCTTTTTTTTTAGTGTAGAATTCACGATGCTAAAACTAGTATAAATGAAATTGCATCCAGAACCTAAAGTGTTCCTGGACATTACAATAGTTAAAATTTTAATGCGAGAGAGCGATGTGATAAACAACAAACAACGAAGACGGAAGACAGGCAACGTACAGATGACCGTGCGAAAAACAGGGAAATTCGAGATTAATTCCACAGACTTCCTACGATTGGTCTTGAGATTTATTGATTGTCATCGCAAAAGCCAATCGTACAGGGAACTGAATCCGCTTGAATTGGAATGAAAGATCAGTTGGAATAATCGGAATTCGTGGGATAAGGACTTTCTCTTGAATTTCCCCTTGATGATCGTCGCCTGAATCACATTGTCCATCAGTTTCATAATGGACAACCGCGAACTATGCACAATTTCGGATGATTCAGATTCCTCAACATGATTATGATCGATTCCACCTTCAGCTGTAAATTATGCGGCGGAGCTCCTGGCACATCAACCGACGTCGATTTTACTTTGAATATTAATATTCATGCTATCGACGTCCTTATTCTTCGCTGCTAATATTGCCCGTTCACTAATCTAATCGAGATTTGGAAACACTTTTGTGATGAGTTCCTCCTTCGACGATGTGAACTCGTAAAAATTTGCCGGGATCAATATCAATCCAGTGGAAACATCAACAGTAATTTGGCCATTGCCAAGCGCCAACAGTTGTTTCGAGAATTCAAGAGCCGATGAGTCGTTCTGCAACGCGACTCTCATGTTCGTGGTCAATTTCAACTTCTTGACATGCCGCCACGAAGACCACGATTTCAGGCATGCATTAATTTCATCGGCAGTAGATTTCGGGATGACGGAAAGCGTTTGAAGAAAATCTCCGGGCAGCAATATCATAGACTCACCAAATTGTCTCAAATCACGTCGTTAAATCCTTCATCGTTCGGTCAACTGCCTCCAGAGCTCGTTTATGCGCCATCGTGCATTCATCCCAAATTATGATTTTGAAATGCCCGCAATCCAATAAGATAACCTTACCTCTTATACTCAAACTTATTATCTGAAAAAATGTTCGAATTGATAAATATCGCGTTGAATTTTAATTGATCGTAATGCTTCTACCGTTTGCCGATGTGATACGCGAAATCAGTGTACAATACGCAAAACTCGAATGAATTGCAGCAAGAAAAATAGCACATACTCGTACATATGTTTAATAGAAAACTTTTTTGTTTAATAGAAAATTAATAAAAAAATTTGGATTGAAAAAGAGAGCAGTAGATAGGAACAGTAGGAATCTCGCAAGAAATAGCAATTTTCGATTTTCCGACTTTTCCGGAGGGTTTTCCCAAAATTTTCTTTCGTAAAAACCTTCTCCAGGCAAATACGAACAACTAAAAAAATGAGCCAAATCGGTCCAGCCGTTCTCAATTGATGAGAGCAGTAGATATGAACAGTAGGAATCTCGCAAGAAATAGCAATTTTGGATTTTCCCAATTTTCCGACTTTTCCGGGGGGTTTTCCCAAAATTTTCTTTCGTAACAACCTTCTCTAGGCAAATACGAACAACTAAAAAAAAATTGAGCCAAATCGGTCCAGCCGTTCCCAATTGATGAGAGCAGTAGATAGGAACAGTAGGAATCTCGCAAGAAATAGCAATTTTCGATTTTCCCAATTTTCCGACTTTTCCGGGGGGTTTTCCCAAAATTTTCTTTCGTAACAACCTTCTCCAGGCAAATACGAACAACTGAAAAAAAAAATTGAGCCAAATCGGTCCAGCCGTTCTCAATTGATGAATTACTATACATTTTTCAGACCATTTTTATATATATAGATTTCTGAGCAAATACATTTTATTTGAAAATCAATAAAATATATTTGGAACGCATATAGTAATATATTACAACAAAAAATTTCTCAAATAAAATGTGTGTTTAAATACCACTAAAATTATTGTTTTAGGGCCTAAAGAAACCAAGGGGTGTAAAAGTTTAATAACTTTTTCGTTTATTAATTTTTTTTATTTTTTCTTTCAGATTAAATAGACAACACTTGGAGAATTTATAATGGAGAGGTTCACAATTGAACAGAGAACCAGAACAATAGAATTTTATTATTTAAACCAGAGATCAATTATTTTAACGCAAAGAGCATATCATCGACATTTTGATTGAGATTGAGATTTGACAGCACCCGACTATTTTCTTTGGGGTTATTTGAAGGAGCGAGTGTATGTGAACAAGCCAGAGACAATCCTTGAACTCAAGGCAAACATTGTTGCAGAATTTCGAACGCTACAGCCACAAGTTTTTAAAGGTGTTATGGAAAATGCTCTAAAAATAGCCCATCAGTGCGAAGCTGAAAACGGTTGTCATTTAAGAGACATTATTTTTCATACTTAGTGTAAAAAAATTTTCCTTTTGTATATTATATAATCTAAAAGAAAATATAATAAAAAATTAATAAACGAAAAAGTTATTAAACTTTTACACCCTTGGTTTCTTTAGGCCCACCCTTTATTTTATTTAAAAAAAATTTAAAAACATTTACTGACTTTTTCGAATTTCTGTTTTAATTTGTCATTGTTTTCGAATTGTACCGCCCAGTTATGATACCATATTAATTTCCGTTTTAAATCAATCATTTCAATTTTCTGATTATTCCAAGCCAACATTAGTTGTCAATCCTCCAAGTAATTTATTTTGATCCAAGATTATACGATTTAAATTATTATTATTTTACGAACATTTAACATTTCTAAAAAATTAGCATTGAATTATAGAAAATTTAACAAAATTTATGTATTTTTCGAATACTTAAATGCAAATAAATATTTGTTTCTGAAATAATAGTCCCATATAATAACAGACTGGGATGTAAACTAAGATTTGTTTAGAACGACATCTTCCCAAATATATAATTTTTGTATGTACCAAATACTATGTTTCAATATGTTTAGGGCAATATACCAAAGAAGTGATTTTTTTCAGCGTGTATTTTTATTCGCCACACAAATGATGCCACATGAGTACCACAACACATTTTTTTCATATTCTACTTTAATGACGAGTCAAGGACACAACTTGAAGTCGAATGTTTAAAGCTTCTTCATTAATGAAATTATCATCATTGTTTTGCGGCTTTGAATGCGAATGTTTAAGTTTTGCCCAGGGCTCTTTGACAACTTTGTGGTTGGCTTTTTAATTTTGTAGTACTCACTTTGGTTTCATAAATAAAGAGGGTCTCCAAAATAAGAGAACAATTTAATTTGGTTAAAGCTAACAGAAAGAGCGATTTAATTTGCGACAGACCAAAATGAAAATACCGACCAGACCAACTGAATTGTTTAAGATTTTAATTGCTGTGTTCATTTATTATTTTGTTAAACATTATTCTCAACGTCGTAGCTTCGGCCTATCTTAGAAATATAATTATGTTCTAACTATATTTAAAATATTAAAGTTAAATGTGATCTATTTTATTTTCAGACTGCCAGATCTGCGGTTTTCAGGGGAAGGAAGAATACTCATTTTTCATACACGGAGAAAAATCGCCATTTTTGATATGTTTGAATTGAAGGAAAATATATTTGTAAACGAATTTTTTGAATATTATATACTTGTTAGCAAATAAATGTTATTTAAATATCATGAAATTTTGTTTGGAACGCATATATTAATATATATTAGAACAAAATATATTTGCGCACTGACTTTCACAAATAAAATATGTGTTTACGCACAAACAAAGTTATTGTTTAAGATTTTTTCCAAATATATTTTAATTAAATGTTTTTTTTTTAACTTTGCTGAATTTTTCGAATTTTTTAGTTTTTCTAGATTTTGCGTTGAACTTTGTAGTTAAAAATGTCTTTAGCAGCAATAGGCATTGTTTTACACCAATAAATTTTAATTTATAAGTATTCCAATTCATCACCTTTTGTCAATCCATCAGTGCAATTTATAGTTACGAAAGATTATGCGATTTAAGTGTTAACTGAATATTACAAACATAAAATTTATCAAAAAAAATTTGTTTTGAACTTCTGAAAAATAGAAAACTTGTCTTTAAATTAAGGAACTTGTACATTGCCAAATACTTAAATACAAAATAATATATATATCCAAATAAAAAATATTAGCATGGTAACATATTTTTGTTTAGAACAATATCCTCCCAAACATATACAATTTGTGTGTGTCAAATATTATATATTTAGGGAGTACCCTAAGCATATGTATATTTCAAGCAGAATACGTTTGAGTCAATATACTACAGAAGCGATTTTTTTTTCAGCGTGTATAAATAGGTGAATGTTTTGTAAGTTTTTAATTTTATTAATTTTAAATTTTGTTGAAAATATTGAACAATTTATATACTAAAGTGTCTCTCCTAAATCCAAACATTTAATAGATTTTTGTCCAAAAATGTTTGACAGGAAATTTTCAGGCAACTTTGCGCGCAAATCGTCTGCAAGACTGATTAATACTTCCAGAAAATAGTGAATTATGAAATGTTAATGATATTGTCCCAAATTCCTACAAGTTAACAAGTAATTAGGTACACTATATAACATTTACGAGCGCCCCAGTAGGCGAGTTGGTAGCGTACTCGCCTATGAGTTTGGGGGTCGTGGGTTCGATTCCCACCAGAGGCTCTGGTCTGTCGCTGCAAAATTCAGCCATATGGTCTTTGTAACCCGGCCTTTCCCTGGACCTTAAAATTAGAATATAAATTTACTTTGTATTGTAATACATATAAATAAATAAATATAACATTTATAACAAGGAATATATAAAAATTCTAAAAGAAGGAAATACGTCTTAATGCCTATTTTGTAGGCTAAGAAATAATATTGAAGAATTTCCATTTCGTAGTATCGACAAAAAAGGTGATAAAACAATTTATCTTGGGAAAAACTCTTGTGAAGGGCCCTCCACCAATTCACAAATTCATACGAAAATTGATCCCCATAACTTCTGTCCAATCATATCAATGTCTCCAAATGTGGTCTATTAGATTTTTTCAACACACAATAAACAAAACATTTCACGCTCAAATGATGTTAAAAAATTCAAACTTTCCGATCTAAGTTCCCCTTTATATATTCTTAACCGAATATTTTTGAATTTCACATATTGTAGATTGACCAATTCATATGTAGTATATCTTTTGTGGCAATTATCGCAATATTGGATTAATTGTGCAATAACTATAGTCTAAAAATAAGTGCACAAAATATGACCACCATTTCGCAAATCTTTCATAATAAATATGTATACATATATTTGAGGAATAAAGTCCACTTCTATTGATAACTGTGAATCAAGACAATTGCTACAATAACGTCTATATTTTTATTGTCCGAACACATAATTAAATAGTCAACAGTTAATTGAAAAATAATTTTGAACACAACCAATGCTTCTTCAATTAAACACGATTCCAAAAATTAAGTTTATAATTGTTAAACTTTAAAAACAATTCATACACCAATTAGTAAACACCATTATTATTTGGCTTCAACTTCGTTATCGATTTGCTCGAACTTCCCCAGCCAAATTGAAATTCGATATATTGGATTAATTGTGCAATGACTATAGTCTAACAATAAGTGGAAAAAATATGCCCACCAGTTCGGAAATCTTCGATAATAAATACAATAAGTCCACTGCTATTGATAATGTGAATCAATACAATTGCTACAATAACGTATATATTTTATTGTCCGAACACATAGTTAAATAGTCAACAGTTAATTGAAATATAATTTTGAACACAACCAATGCTTCTTCAATTGAACACGATTCCAAAAATTAAGTTTATAATTGTTAAACTTTAAAAACAATTCATACACCAATTAGTAAACACCATTATTTTTTTGTTTTAAATTTCGTTATCGATTTGCTCGCACTTCCCCAGCCACATAAAATGCGGTCTAAGGGAGAACATCACGGCAAAAAGCAATGCTCCAAATACGTGATATTTGTACAACACAGGATGCCACCAGGTCAAGGTTATGCCATTTATTTACGCTTGCAACATATAAAAATTGGAAACCGTGACAAAGAAAACCATAAAAATAATTTACCAAAAAAATCACACTCTACTGTAAAACCAATCGAAAGTTATTTAAACAAATGGTGAGTGTTGTAAATTGGAAATATTGCGTCAGTTTAAAGAAAATATAATATTGTATATTTTGGTTATTAAATTAGTTTACATTTTACACGTCCATATCGAAAGTAGATTTATGTTGTCAGTTTGATATTCAATTAACATAAATTCAATGAATATAAAAATTGAAATGTTTTCTAAAGCTTACATCTTATTTATATACAGGGGAACGTAATTTCTATTGATAACAGTGTGGAACATTTTTCAAGATAAAATATTTCCCAATTTGCATAACATATCCTCTCACGTCTAAGTTCGCCTTGAGTATAAAAATTTGTGCATTTGTTTGCTATCAATGTCCGTGTGCTTTCGTCTGTCCATGTACAGGGTGGCTGATATGTATTGCAACCAACTTCAGGTTGCTATCATTTCTAAACCGCTAGTCTGATAGCTGACAGATTTATTTCAGTGACAGTTCATTTTATTGTTTACAAGCTTACACAAGCATTTTGATCTATTGCATTCAGAAACCAGTAAGGAAAGACAGAAAGTCGTTAAAGTTAAATCGGGTGAAACAAATAGTGTTAAATCGGGTGAAACATATATATGGTGGCTATATCTAAATCTGAACCGATTTTCCCCGAATTTGGCAGTGTTTATTCATGTAATAAGAGAACTCTCTCTGCCAAATTTCGTACTGATCTGATATAAAATACAGTTCCTACAGCGCTTACATGCCAAATCGGGTGAAACATATATATGGGGGCTATATCTAAATCTGATCGGATTTTCTCCGAATTTGGTAGTGTTCATTCACGTAATAATAAAACTCTATCTGCTGAATTTCATAAAGATCGGATGTAAAATGTGGTTTCTACGGCGCTTGCATGTCAAATCGGGTGAAACATATATATGGGGACTATATCCAAATCTGAACCGATTTTAACCAATTTCAATAAGGATCGTCCTTGGGCCAAAAAAGAGCACTATGCTTAATTTCATCACAATCGGACCATAAATACGACCTGCACTTTGATTACAAGAATACATGGACAGACGGACAGACAGACAGACAGACGGACATGGCTAAATCGACTCAGAAAGTGATTCTGAGTCGATCGGTATAATAAACAATGGGTCTATCTCTGCTCCGTTTAGGTGTTACAAATAAATGCACAAAGTCATAATACCCTGTACCACAGATGAGTATTTTGATTTAGGTGGATTCCTGCCTGTCAAGGCTTAACTCCAACGTGCTCTAAACACTCGGGTAAATTTATGCGTCGACCAGCGCCCTCACACACAATGTGCATGAGTTCCAATGAATTCAATGTTTCTGGCCACTGATTCCCCTCCTTGGTAAGGAGCGGAGCCCATCTAAAACTCCTTCCAATCTTTGGGTCATGGCGCCCGGTTGGTTTGCAACTCCACATCCGAGACTCCACTCTCCCAGCGATTTTGGTTTCAACCACAGCCACCACGTTGCATCCAACAGGATCCTCACCAATGGTCAGGCCGGTACCTGCGTACCGAGGGCTTTCCTGACCCCCCTGGTACCAGATTAAGTGCTCTGGTCAGACTGCGTAGCCGAAGATACTACCAGTTAGACTCCAGAAAATCTAGGACTGGTGACCAGTCTTGGATTTACTTATTCAGCCCCCAACCTGAGAATAGATGGGAGCTTTAGAATTCGTAAATCCTTTCGTGGAACACCGACCATTTGGACTGTGCTCCTCTTGGATCTACTTATTCAGCCCCCATCCTGAGAATAGACGGGAGCTACAGAATTCGTAGATCCTTTGTGGAACACAGCGAGAGGACCGTGCTCCTCTAGGGATCTGCTTGTCCAGTCCCCATCCTGGAACTAGATGGGAGCTATAAGATTTGCAGATCCCAATCTGGGATCACTGTCCAGTCCCCACCCTGGGAATAGGTGGGAACTATAGGATTCGTAGATCCCCCACCCTGTACCACAGTGTGGTGTAGGGTATAAAAAGTTATTCGTGATGGAATTCAAGCGTGATAGTGTGATTGCTTTATATTTGGGTGGAAAAACACAAGCGGCTATCGTTAGAGCCCTCCAGCATTTGAATGTGAATAAATCTTTTGTTTCTCCTACCATTGCTCGTTACCGTGATACTGGCAGTGTTGCATCGCGTCCAAAAACTGGACGAAAAAAAGGGTAACAACACCAGAAATGGTCCGAAAAGTGAAGGCCAGATTTGATCGAAATCCACGCCGCAGTGGTAGAAAAATTGTTCGTGAGCTGAACATATCGCAAGAACGGATACAACACATATTAAAAAATGAGCTTGGACTAAAGCCATTGAAGTTCCAAAAAGTGCAAGAGCTCACCGATGCACAAAAAAAGTTAGACTGGAAAGAGCCAAGGAGTTGCTTCGCTTGCACAAAAGTGGCCAGTTACCGAATTTGGTTTTCTCCGATGAGAAGCCATTCCAAATTGAGCAGTTTGTGAACAAACAAAATGATCGGGTTTACTTGCCAAAGAGGTCAACTGAAAATTGACACCTTCGATTGGCCACCAGAACTCAAGCGCCGCCGATGGTAATGGTGTGGGCCGCCGTAACGGCCGATGGTCGCTCCCCGCTCGTATTCATCGACCATGGGGTCAAAATAAATGGCGAATATTATCGGGAAAATGTCCTAAAGACAGTATTGAAGCCCTGGGCAGACAAACATTTCTGCCGCAGACCATGGACATTCCAACAGAACTCAGAACCATCGCACTCAACACGCGTCAACCATGAATGGCTTAAAAAGGAGGTTCCTCGCTTAATTTCTACTGCACAATGGCCACCAAGATCTCCGGATCTCAATCCGTTGGACTTTTGTGCCTGGGGCATTTTAGAGAGTAAGGTTCGCAATAAAAAATACCAAAGTATCGATCATCTCAAGACGGCGCTTCGCCGGGAATGGGCTAAAATTCCGCAGAGCCACTTTCGTGCAGCGGCCGTTTGAAGGCCATAATTCGTGCCAAAGGTGGCCACTTCGAACAAATCTAAATTGTTTCTAAAATTGTATGTTATTTCCGACATTTTTTGCTTTTGAACAATAAAATTTAAAAAAAAATTAAAAACATATAGCGCTTTACTTTGTTGCATTACATATCAGCCACCCTGTATTCTTGTAATCATAGTACTGGTCGTAATTATTGTACGATCGTAATGAAATTTGGCACATACGCTTTTTAGCCCAAAGACGAACCTTATTGAAAATGGTAAAGATCGCTTCAGATTTACATATAGCCGCCATATATTTGTACCGTCCGAATTCAGTTTTTAGACTGTGAATGCTATATTTTGCCTTCGATCATTCTTAATTCTAGAAACCATATTTTTAACAATTTATAGCGCTTACGTAAAAATTTTCTTACTGATTTTTCCATAAGTAGGAAAAAATATGTCGCTTACTATAATTTGTATTATTGCTTTACAACGCAGAATTGTAAGAAAATCACGGTTTATTTCTCTTGTAACTACTTTCTATATACATATGTATCTGCATATTTATGTCTTTCTCCCGGGACTACTATGATCCGAGTATAGTGTCCATGAGAGTAACGAATATATATAGATAGATAGATATAACGAATATATCTAACATTGTTGTACCTGGACGTCAATGAGAATATACACGGGAAAAATCGCCATTTTTATATTTTTGAATTGAAATAAAATATATCTAGAACAAAATGTTTTTAAATATTATAAATTTTTGGTAAAATATTACCATTTGTATGAAAAACAATCATATTTATTTGTAACGCATATCTTAATACATTTTTTAGAACAAAATATATTTGCAAACTATTTTCTCAAATAAAATATATGTTGAAATACAAATAAAAGTATTGCTTAGGAATTTATCCAAATATATTTTTTTCTAAATATTCCAAGTTATTATTAGTTGTCAACTCTTAAAATAATTCAATTTTATTCAAGATCATACAATATATAATTATAAAGGAATTTTACAAACATTAACAATTTCTAAAAAATTAACTTTGAATTAGGGTATTGATATATTTTCTAAATACTCAAACGAAAATTAATGTTTGTTTCGGAAAAAATATTCCTAAGAACAATAATATTATGTGAAAACAAAGATTTGTTTAGAAGAATAATCTTCTTAAATATATAATATTTGTTTGTGTCAAATGAATATATATTTCTAGCGCAATATGTTTGGCACAATTAACTACAGAAGACATTTTTTTCAGCGCGTAAACAAAATTTCGTCAAAATCGCAACGTATTTGCAGTAGTTCAATATGTGACTTACGTTAAAGTGTTTTCATAAAAATGAAAACAATCACTTACGATAAAACGCAATCCCGATTTTTGTTAGTGTTTTATAGACAATTTGAATATTCTGGAGATACACAACGATGGAGATACAAACGGGAATTAATTTCCAATCATTATTTTTTCTTTCGATAAAATGTCGCTCACGATAGATTTACCCTCATGGCTCTATAGGTTTTGTGGTACAATTGTGAAAACTCAGTCCAGATTCAAATATAGTCCCCATATATATCTACGTTCGATTTAGCTTATATCCTCTATTAGCTGGACCCGGTCCACTTCGTTACCCTCAGACTTCCGATCCCGTACATTTTTGAATCAATCACGTAGACAGTCACTAAATACATATACACAAAATAACAGCACTCCTGCTAACAAATTGTTCAAGATATATCAATCTCAGCCTACTTGTCCGAAATTAACTAAACTGCCATCAAATGCATATACACACGGGGCAAAATCGAATTTTTTGATTTGTTTGAATCGAAAGAAAATATACTTGGAACAGAAATTTTTAATTATTATATATTTTCGAGCAACTAAATTTTATTTGAAAATCAATAAAATGTATTTAGAACGCATATGTTAATATATTAGAATAAAATATATTTGCGAACTATATAATACCCTACACCTACCTACCAATTCGAAAATGGGCATTGCTATAAGAATTTGGCAGTGTTCATACATGTAATAAGCAAACTCTCTCTGCCGATTTTCGTACTGATCGGATATAAAACACGGTTTCTACAGTGCTTACATGTCAAATCGGGTGTAACATATATATTGGGACTATGTTTAAATCTGAACCGATTTTCCCCGAATTTGGCAATGTTCATACATGTAATAAGAAAACTCTCTCTGTTAAATTTCGTACTGATCGGATATAAAACACGATTTCTACAGCGCTTAAATGTTAAATCTGGTGGAACATACATATGGGGGCTATATCTAAATCTGAACCGATTTTCCCCGAATTGCGCAGTGTCTATTTATGTAATAAGAGAACTCTCTCTGCCAAATTTCGTACTGATCTGATTTAAAATACAGTTCCTACAGCGCTTACATGTCAAATCGGGTGAAACATATATATGGGGGCTATATCTAAATCTGAACGGATTTTCTCCGAATTTGGTAGTGTTCATTCACGTAATTATAAAACTCTCTCTGCCGAATTTCATAAAGATCGGTTGTAAAATGTGGTTTCTACAGCGCATACATGTCAAATCGGGTGAAACATATATATGGGGACTATATCCAAATCTGCACCGATTTTAACCAATTTCAATAGGGATCGTCCTTGGGCCAAAAAAGAGCACTATGCTAAATTTCATCACAATCGGACCATAAATACGACCTGCACTTTGAGTACAAGAATACATGGACAGACAGACGGACAGACGGACATGGCTAAATCGACTCAGAAAGTGATTCTGAGTCGATCGGTATAATAAACAATGGGTCTATCTCTTCTCCTTTTAGGTGTTACAAACAAATGCACAAAGTCATAATACCCTGTACCACAGTGTGGTGTAGGGTGTAAATATTAGGATGTAAACATAGTTTTGTCTAGAACAACATCCTCCCAAACATATAATATTTGTATGTGTCAAATGTTATATATTTGGAGTGCACCCTAAAAATATATATGTTTCAAGCTGAATATGTTTGGGACAATATACTACAGAGGCGATTTTTTTTCAGCGTGCACAAACAAAATTACAGCACTCTCGCTAACAAATTGTGCAAGATATCTCAATATCAAAATTTGGCTTATATGGGCGGAACCCCGCCCATTTTCGGATCAAGCCACGCCTGCCACCAGATACATATTCACAAAATTACAGCACTTCCGCTAACAAAGTGTGCAAGATATCTTAATTTCAAAATTTGGTTTATATGGGCATGGCTACGACCATTCGTACTATCCCGTCCATTTTTGGACCAATCACGTAGACTGGTACCGGATACATATGCACAAAATTACAACACTCTCACGAACAAATTGTGCAAGATATCTCAATTTTAAAATGTTGTTGTTATAAGCGGGCTCATGCCCGTTGGTCCCATCCCGCTCATTTTTAGGCCAGTCACGTGGGCTACCACCAGATACATACATATATCCATATTTACTGTACTATCGATAACAATTTGCGCAAGATATCTGAAATTCATAATTTGGCCTATATGGGTTGACCACGCCCATTGGTCCGATCCTGCTCATTTTTGGACCAATCACATAGAATTCCACCAGATACATACGAGTATACACAAAAAATATCTCAATTTCAAAATCTCATTTTCAAAATTTGGTTTGTATGGACGGGGCCACGCCAACTCGATATATCAAAAATTCAAGTACCCTATTTTCACCACCCTCATCTCATTTTATTCACGACCCATAAACTTTACGATAAAATAATAGAAAAAAATTAATTATTTTTCGACGTTTTTTAGAGGTTTTAATTAAAAAATTATTAATTTTTTTTTAAAAACTGAAAAAATTTTGTTTTTTTCGCAATATCTTGGAAGATATCTTTAAAACCGCTGAAGGGATAAAGAAATTATAGTAGAAGAGGATGAAGCCTATTTAACTTAAGATTATTTAAATCTCTCCTGATCCAATTATGACAGATGGTTCATAATTGGATGGTGCAAGTTTCATTCGGATCAGAAGACATCGGTTTTAAAAATTCACTCACTTGGCATGAAATCCCCCATTCATTCCATGTCAAACCGAACGATTTTTAGGAAAAAATCTGCTCGACCTTTCCGATTGTCTTGAAAATGTGCATATGCGTTTTTCTATTGAAAATAATCATCTTTTAGTTGGCGAGAAAATTTTTTTTTTCAAATCTGAAAAATTTTGGAAAATGTCTTAAAAGGTGTAGTTTAGAAGTTATGTATTATGCAAACGCGTGGACGAATTTTACAAATGAAGGCTCATTTGTATGGTACTGACTTTTACTTCCAGGTACATATGTTAATGCGGGTTAATTTAGTGTTTTAAAATGTATTAGTTACATATGTAACTTTATTTTGCATCATGCACATCAATGACACCAACTTGGAATTCTGAGAAAAATATAGCCATGTAGCCCTATTTGTCCTAAACTGACCCAGCAAATTTCAAGATGGCGTCCAGCCTTGTTATTTTTTAAAACAATTTTTTACTAAAAAAAAAACAATGAAAAATATTGAAATCAGAAAATAAACAGAATCATTCCAATAAAATTTTGATTTCTGACATTTTTAAGTAAAAATGCTCTTATATAGAAACAGAAGACAACACCAGATTCGAATTTGCAGGATCAGTTTAGATAGGACTACATTTCTGCAGACATTTCGTATATCTATGTTGGTGTTTTTGTGGTCCAGTATTCAAATCAAAATATATGCGAAAATTGGCGAATTTTGGCATATATCTAAAATGTCCTATTTAAGTCATATCTATATAATATGTAAAAATCAAAAAACGCGTTTTTTAAATATGACAAACGTAATATTCTCATCTCAGGATTTATTTAATAAATATTTTTTTAAAAAAGAACGGAGCTGAACACCATCTTAATATTTTCAGGGTTCGTTTTGAATATATGAGGCTACATAACTATATTTTTCACAGAATTTAAGTTGGTGTCATTGATGTGTAAAATGCAAATTAAATTGTCAGATGCATTAAAAATATGAAGGCCACGAAAAAGATAACAGATCAACTTATGACCTTTAAAAAGTGCCTTCATTTGTAAAAATCCGTCCCCGTTCCGAAAATACATAACTGAAAACATACGCGTTTTGAGAATATTTTCCTATTTTCTCAGATTTCAGATGCTCATAGATCTAGAAAAATAATTAGTATTTTTTTTGGCCAACTATATAATGTTTAAGTTTGAGCAGAGAATCAATATGCAAATTTATTTTGAAATCTGCAATGGTGACCCAAAAAAGGTGTTCGGTTTGAGATGGAATGAACGATATACAAACGTAGAAAAATTCTTTGTGGCCGCATCACGCAAGAACTACTGGATCGATTTTAAAAATGTTTAATTTATAAGAAAGTTTCTTGGCCACAGATAGTACTTAAAAAAACAAAAAATGTAGCTATGTCCGCTAGCATGTCTGGTTTGTGCGCACGATAACGGACGAGATAGGACGAAGTTGCCACGCCTCCCATACAAATGGACCATTTTTCACACAAAGTTAACTGCTTATAACATTGATTTCAGTCCATACAAATACTAACATTTTGTGGAGTGTGATTCCTTTACAGTACCTACAGAGAAAAATTGGCGTTATTACCACGCCTCTTTTGGTACCTCCCACACAAATGCACCTTTTTGCACAAAAAGTTAACGGCTTATAACTTTGATTCCTGCACATACAAACACTTGAAATTTTGTACAGTGTAATGTATTTATAGTACTATGTATCCCCTCATCTTAGAGAGGAGGGTATATATCATTTGCTACGATCCAAAAGTGTAACACATCGAAGGAGTGACCTAAGACCCTAAGTATGTTCGGCGGAAATCCGTTTTGGGTCATTTTAAGTCATTTAAGCAATGTCCGTCCGTCCGTCTGTCTGTCTGTCTGCTGGCTGGTGTGCACGATAACTCTCGAAAGGAGTAACCGATTGACTTCAAATTTGGCATGCCGAAATATTTTTCTCTATCTGCGGCCAAGTTCGAAGATGGGCCATATTGGCCCACTTCTTCTAGTACCTCCCCCACAAAGGGTTAACTTTTGAAATTTTAAAAATTTCGGAAAAAGGGCAATGCAAGCGTTGCACTTTTTTGCAGAAAAGAATTCGCCATAAGATTAGTTTGGTCTACTAAAAACATCAAATGTCTGTGGGTTTATTTGGCATAATGACATTTTTATTGTGATGATTGTTTAGTGTATTGTTAAGAGATATGACTGAGACAATTGCAGAATATAAGAGATGACTGAGATAAGCATATTTCAATTACAAAAATCGGGTTCATTGGCACTCGTATTTATATATTTTTTTAAATAAAATTCGATAGCGCTTTAAAACAAAATAAGGATACGGAAATTATAAACCGATCGGGTAAGTTGTGGATAAGTTATAATGAATTCAATATTTCAATAATTGTAGACCCTTTGTTGGGGAGGTTCCAGATGGAGTGTGCTAATATTGCCCTTTGAGATAGGAGAACATTTTACCACATACAAAATTTGGAGTCAGGGTGTCGCTCCGTTCGAGAGTTATCGTACGCACCAACCTGACAGATAGACGGACGGAAGGAAGAACATAGAGAATAAAAAATAACAAATGTTCGAAAATCGTAATTCTCGGATGGAAGCAGAGATGAAAAAGTTAATGACCATCAACGACATTTCCAGACAGACTTCAAGTCAGAAATTTTGCTGAACAAATGTCATAACCCTTAAGAATAGCTTTGTCTGTGCTCCCCTTTTTTAATTCAAATGTCACCTTTCTAATGACAGAAACTGGAAAAAATATCTGTTTCTGTTGTTTTCTAATATAAAAGAGCATAACAAAGCGAGCTTTTAACCCCAGTGGCATGGACAAACAGTGTTCTCAGGTGGCGTGGGATGGAATCCTACACGGGGCAAAATCGCCTTTTGTGATATGCTTGAATCGAAAGAAAATATACTTGGAACAGAAATTTTTAAATATTATATATCTTCATGTAATAAGATACCTTTTATTTGAAAATCAATAAAATATATTTAGAACCCATATGTTAATATATTAGAATAATATGTATTTGCGAAATAATTTTCTCAAATAAAATATGTGTTTAAATACCAATAAAATTATTGTTTATGAATATTTCCAAATATATATTATTAAAAAAAGAAGTTTTCAAAACTTTGCTGAATTTTTCGAATTATAGTTTTAATTTTTTCCTTGTTTCCGAATTATGCATTCCGATTAAAAATGGCATACTTACATTAATTACTATTTGAAACCACTTATTTTTATTTTCTAACTATTTAAGTCATTATTTTCAATTATAAAGAAATTTTACTAACATTAAAAATTTCTAAAAATTACCTTTAAAACAAGCAAATAGATCTTTGTTTGGGAAATAACATATCTAAATAAAAAATATTAGGATGTAAACATAGTTTTGTTTAGAACAACATCCTCCCAAACATATAATATTTGTTTGTGTCAAATATTATATATTAGGAGTGCACCCTAAAAATATTTATGTTTCACGCAGAATATGTTTGGGACAATATACTACAGAGCCGATTTTTTTTCAGCGTGTAGCAAAAAGTTAATTTTTGCACTGGAGAAGTGCGTTGAACAGACAATATGTCTTCGTTTGTTTATAAAAGACAAAAAACACAAACCTTTTTTGCACTTTTCCTTCCATGCGGAAGCCTGCAAAGAGTTTATTGTTAATGGATTTTTTAATGAAATTAAATATTTTATGTTGGTTGGTATACATGTTGGTGTGCTGCTTTCACCCCAGGATCAAGAGATCACCCAAGCATAAAATTACTTAGAAACAATGTTCTAGTCTAGTGATAATATTTGCTGCATGAATAAGTGAAAAGACTGTGAATAAGGCCAAATTAGCAAAATTGTGTATGTGTGGTTTCCTTCCTGCATATTCACACATAAGCGGGGGAATTTGTGCCTTCCTGCATATGAACAAAATTTAAAACAATAACACTCAGTGTGAATGTTAATTTACCCAGATGTATAAAGTATATGCTACGGATAAATGTGGGACGGATTACAAAAGAAGGAATTAATCCTGCTGTTTCTTAAGCAGATATTATTTGTGCTTTCTTAGGTGAGGTCCACAAAAATTGTTTAGCCTAAACTTATACAGTCGACTAGATATCTGCATTTTAACATTTAATTTATTTCCTGAACTTGTCCTAGCATTTTGTTAATATCAATGCAGAATACACAGTACAACACATGATTTTGGGACTCAATTATGAGAATTGTAGAAAAAGTGCAAAAAATCCACCTTGAGTAAAACAATTCGTATGACCATTAAATTATTAATTGAGCCAACTTGACTAAACGAATGATGTAGAAGTTCTTATTTTTTGGGCTACTTTAAGGTTCAATTCTCAGAATTGAGTCCCAAATCAATGAGCTGAAAAATACTGTACTGTGATATACATATGGGCAAATATCACAATTTTTTAATTTTGAAGTAAATTTTTTTTCAAGATTTTTTTGGCGAGCACATCAACGGATTTTACAACAGACGATGATAAAAATATAAAGATGCAAAAACCGTTGTTGTGAATAAATTTCATCAAAGACCGCGAAAGTTATGGCGGTTCCAAATTGAAATTTAAAATTTTTTTTATAAAATGCAATTTTCAGCGGAATTCGGAAAACTAAAATTACAATCATAAAAAATTAGCATTTCTATCAGCCTATGACAAAATATTCGCTGTAGCTTCATTATTCAGATAAATATAGCGAATCCAAAAAATCGACCAGGTAAAATTTTCATACGAACATTATTTTTGTGGAAATATAATTTTTGCAATGTGCATAATTTGCACAATTATCAAAATAAAATGACGGCCCTCCGATTTCGGAATAGAGCGTCAAAAAACCTTTTATTTCATATACATTTCCGCCATATCTGTACCACGCACTGGGTGTGCCTTGACGATCATTGCTGAGACAAAAGTTTCACGTTCTTCGCGTACAAGACTTCAATCTTCAAATAAGTATCCATGATTGTTAAGTGCACCACA
Organism: Eudasyphora cyanicolor; assembly: GCA_963930755.1. Classification (NCBI taxonomy): domain Eukaryota; kingdom Metazoa; phylum Arthropoda; class Insecta; order Diptera; family Muscidae; genus Eudasyphora; species Eudasyphora cyanicolor. The sequence goes on along the minus strand of OZ005734.1, from coordinate 231,668,654 downwards.
GCAGTACGCCCAAAGGACATAGAAATGAATTTCAGACGTTTATACTATTAAAAATGCCAAGGACAAAATTTGCAATTTTTGCAAAAATTTAAAAAAGTGAATAAAATTTCAGCGATTCATTATTTTGTTACGGCCCCTTGATTTTTGGATTCACCAGGTCAAAAGCCATCTGGGATAATTAATTCAGCTCAACCTATACATAACTGTCGATGTGCTCCGCGAAATACACTATCAAAAAAAAATTCACGCAAGTTTAACAAAGGTTTGGGAAGCTATAGCGGTGGTTCCATTAAGAGCACATCAACGACACCTATATGGATTTATAGGTATTTCAAGCCGCTATTCTTTGCTGTTATTTCATTACATCGCGGGCCGCGCGGTCAAAAAACAAAAAACACTTGAAATCGCATTTCAAAAAGTTATGAGCTATAATTTTTTGCGGAAAGATCTCACATGAACAGTGCTCACGAAAAATTCTTCCTCCATGTGTCCCTCGTGTTTTTTGTAACTGACCAGTAACTTCAGAATAAATAGTTTGGCCACAACTTATAAAAGAATGGATACAGATATGAACATTTCTAGGATATTTTTTAAAATTTTGAAATGTATGTGCTTATAACTTCTAAAGTTTTTTAGATAATAACAAACTTTTTTTGGGGAAAAAACTTTTATGTTTGTGGTTTATCTAATTCCATCAACTTATGCACCGAAATCTGTATACAAAGCGAGGAAAGGGTAAAACAACATACATTACCCCTGTGTTAAAAAATTTTGATATTTGCCCATATACCAATTCATTTCACATCAATTCTTCTGAATAACAAATAAGATAGACCAGCTAATACCTATGAAAGATCCCATAAGAAGATTCCCATAAAGAAGAATCGCGATGCGTATTTGTTGAAAAAAATGACCCCCCTTATACATATATATAAATCTGACCGGATTTTGTTCAAATCGTCGGTTCTGTATGACGAAACTCCTCTCTGCCAAATTTCATATCGCCGGATATTAACTAAAGCACTTTGATACCAAATCGGAAGTAATGTATGGGACATTTCATATCAAGTGAGTGAAGTTTAAAACCAATGTCTTCTCCATTCTCCATGTTTAGTTCTATTGGATAATGGCCATAACCCAACATTTCAACCAGATCGGTTAATGACTGTTCGAGTTGGAGAGTGTTGAATTTTGACATTTTGTTCAAACGGCCCTTTGTTCCCATCCATATAACTAATTACCTTCAATCTTTTCAAGAAAACAAAAAAATAGCAAAAATATTTGTTTGTAATTTTTTTTTTTTGCGAAATTAAAACTTGTTGAACCTGTTTTGAATTTTTTGTCAAGACGCCATATTTTTATTTTGTCTTGCTCTAAAGAAAGTTTAGTTCATTTCCTATAAGAGTTTTGTGGTGTATTATTGGGATGGGACTTGTTAAGATATCAAACAAAGACAAACATCTAACAAGAGGCAAGAAAGTTCAACCGGGTAAACCGACTTACGAATCCCCTCACTTTAAGTCCAAAAATATAAATAAATTATTTAATTTTTTGTTTAATTAAATTATTATGATTGTTGATGTTTAATTAAATTATACTGATTTTTAAATCATTCGACTCCGACTCCAGCTCCGACTCCGGCAGTTAAATAACATACATTTCTGGAATTGTATTTCTACTAAGACGTGAGTTCATGTTATTGAAAATAAGGTATAGCTTTGGTAAACAAATACAAAAAAGTAGATATTCAATACCAGTAATTAAATAAAATTGTGTTATTTATTTGTCGACGCTTGCAAGTTGCAATTAATATGACAATTCTTTCAACATGGAATCATGATTCTTTCATCAATCACTGCATCCGTTTTAATATACCGGAATTTTTCGAAATTATGTTCGCTTCAGGCAACCAGTTTATTCGTTAGTTATAATACCCTACACCACACTATGGCACAGGAAGTTATAAATTTGTTTTTTTACAGATATAAAAAAATACTGCAGCTAGACACACCTTAAAATATACCGTTCTACTCAGAATCACTAGCTGTCCGTCTGTCCATCTTAAGTTGTTCGTTAAGTATTTGTACCATATTAAATTGTAACATTATTAGAATTTGGCAATACGAACTCTTTTACATTAGGGAGGAAGCCTATTGGAATTGGTGAAAATCAGTTCAGGTCGATATTGCCCCCAGATATAAATGTTTCTTTAGATTTGAAAATGGGCGATATCGCTCCATATTAAAGCGATAGGTTCGGCCATGCCGAATATTGTATACCCTCCACCATGGATAGCATGTGACCACACATAATAAGTCAAACCTAAAGAAAATAACACCGAAAAACAACAAAAAAAAAACAGTAAGGAAAGGCAGAAAGTCGGGCGGGGCCGACTATATAATACCCTACACCTCCCTAACAATGCGATAAAGGTCATTGCGATAATAATTTGGAATAATCGGTAAGTAGGCAGGAACATATTATCTACTTCTGAGCCGATAGTCGCTAAATTAAGCAATGTTCGTTCCTAAATTGAGAAACATCTTTCCGGAAAATATTAATGATCGGAAGTAAAGTACAACTTCTATAGCGCTTTGATACCAAATCAGGAGGAACATATATATGGATGTTATATATAAATCTGAACCGATTTTCCCTGAATACTCATTCATGTAAAAAGACCTCTATATCTAAATCTGAACCGATTTTCTACGAATTTGGCAGTATTCCTTCATGTAATAAGAAACCTCTTTCTGCCGAATTTCACACTGATCGGTTATAAAATAAATTTTTTACGGCGCTTGCATGTGAAATCGGGGGTAACATATATATGGTGGCTATATCTATGTCTGAACCGATTTCTTCCAAATTTAACAGTGTTCATTCATATAATAGGAAACCTCTTTCTGACGAATTTCATACTAATCGGATATAAAATACAGTTTTTACAGCGCTTACATATCAAATCGGGGGTAACATATATATGGGGCTATATCTAAATCTAAACTGATTTTCTCCGAATTTAGCAGTATTCGTTCATGTAATAAGAAATCTCTCTTTGCCGAATTTCGCACTGATCGGATATAAAATAACATTTTTATAGCGCTTACATGTCAAATCGGGGGTAACGTATATATGGGGCTATATCTAAATCTGAACCGATTTATTTCAAATTTAACAGTGTTCATTCATATAATAAGAGACCTCTTTCTGGTGAATTTCATACTGATCGGATATAAAATAAAGTTTTTACAGCGCTTACATGTCAAATCAGGGTAACATATATATGGGGGCTATATCCAAATCTGAACCGATTTTAACCAAATTAAATAGGGATCGTGCTTGGGCCAAAAAAGATATGTGTAAAGTTTCGTCAAGATCGGACCATAATTGCGACCTGTACTTTGATTACAAGAATACATCTACAGACAGACGGACATAGCTAAATCGACTCAGAAAAAGATTACAAGTCGATCGGTATAATAAGCAATGGATCTATCTCTTCTCCTTTTGGGTGTTACAAACAAATGCACAAAGTCATAATACCCTGTACCACAGTGTGGTGTAGGGTATAATTATAGTATATGAGAATAGTAGGAACAAGTTAGATGCTATATATGGGAGCTATATTTAAAAATGGACCGATATCGCCCATTTTCAATCCCAAGTTAACTGCAGCTATAAGAAGTATCTATACCAAATTTCAGCCACCTAGCTCTATTATTACGACTGTAGCGTGATTACAACAGACGGACGGACGGACGGACGGACAGACGGACATAGCTAAATCGTCTTAGAATTTTACGATGATTAAGAATATATATACCCCCATCCTATGGTGGAGGGTATACAAAAAAATGTAAATGCCCCACTTTGGCAACCTATCAAATCTAAACCGCTGTAAATTTTGACAAACGGTAAACTGCCAAAATTTCGATATCATATTGCAGTATGCGCGTGCAAAATTTCAGCAAAATCAAAAAGGTACAATTTTCAAATCGTATTTTTTGGGTCGATTTTCTTTGGAATTACCCTAGTGTAGAATTTATTTATCCAAGAACGCATACTGTCTAATTTTAACAAATTCTGTTTAGATTTAGATTTATAATGTACTTATCTCTTATTTATATTTACAATATCTGAGCTTTCTCTGCTCTTACAGGATGTTGTACCGTATCATATAGTTGGCTTCGCATGACCTTTCCTTACTTTCCTTGTACTCGCTTAGGAATAGCGTATCGTCTTCCAACAATATATAATTTGTTAGTTAAATATTTTCAGAGCTTTCCTAAAATTGTTTTCCATAAAAACTCGATAGTTTGGTTAACTTTATAGATATTTTTGGCATACCTAAATAGTTGGTTAAAAGCTCCGAATATTTTGTCCTTCTTTTTCACCAAAATTGTTTTCCCAAAATTTTTTGAGTGCAAAAGTTCTATCACGTAATTGGTACATTTTGCAGAATACATCTCGGAGGCGGAGTCGACCATAATTTTTCGACTCCGGACTCCGACTCCAGGCAAATTTCCCAGACTCCGACTCCTAGACTCCGACTCCGACTCCTAGACTCCGACTTCGACTCGACAGCCCTGGCCTGAGATGGAGAAAAATATTACCACATACAAAATTGTAAGTTACTCCTTTCGAGAGTTATCGTGCACACCAGCCAGCAGACAGACATACAGACACACAGACGGACGGACATTATATCCGTATAACATACTTACGGTCTTAGGTCACTCCATCGATGTGTTCACCTTTTGGCCCGTAGCAAATGATATATACGCTTGTATCACTAAAGTGAAGGTATAATGCCCCAAATCGAATTTCCACCAAACAAACATACTTGGAGTCTTAGGTCACTCTTTCGATGTGTTACACTTTTGGCTTGTCCCATATAACAGGTGGCGCAAAAGTAACCTTTCGATGACCGATTATTGGTCAAATAAATAGTCAGCAATATTCCGCGTTCTGGAGCAGTGTAGCGTAACATTGTTTATTAACGTGTATTTCGCATGTGTTTACTACACAAATGTCAATATTAGGCATTAGGGGCCAATCGCAAAATTTATAGCATTTTCTGATAGGAGGATTACTTTTGCGCCACCTTGTATAAGGTGATGGTATAAAAATAGAGGTTGATCCATATATTTTAGCATAACTCGACAATCATTTATCCTCATTACATTAAGTTGCCTTCACCTTCTTTTAATATAATTTGTTCATCTCATCAAGGATATTGGAAAATTGAACAGAAATAAACCTGGAACATGCAACTAATAATACAGAACACCCAAATATGAAGACATATTAAATTTTACCTGTTTTCATTTAAGTTCAAATTATTGCATTTAAACTACGAGCTAATCTAAAGTAGACTTTAACTATTGAAGCTATAAGCATTTTTAAAAGCAAGCCTTTATTCTTATTACATTACATTTATATTATCTTATCCTAGAATGCATATCCTTTATAATTTTTAAGTACATATAAAAGAACACAGACTCAATTTAGAAATCAGAATCAGGAATTACAGTAAAATTTATTTGACATTCTTTCATCCACCTATCATTCAATTTTGAGTTAATTTATCTATCTCTACTCTTCTCTATCTCTACTCTTGTACTCGGTCGTTCGAGATTCTTCCCCAAATTTGAAGAGCTAGGCCGGGGACATAGCCGAACGACGTTTCGTTTACAGGAGTGACATAATGAAGACGTACACTAAAACGAGACCTACCTTATAGTACACCGATTCAGTCAAATTTCAAAGCTGATTTCATTAAGAATGTCTGTCCGTCCGGGTGCCCGTACCACTGTCCATATTAAGTTGTTCACAAAGTACAGGTCTCAATTTCACTCCGTTGTTATCCCCTCATCTTAGAGAGGAGGGTATGTATCATTTGAGTATGTTTGGGTCGTTTTAAGTCAGTTAAGCAATGTCCGTCCGTCCGTCTGTCTGCTGGCTGGTGCGCACGATAACTCTCGGAAGAAGTAACCGAATGACTTCAAATTTGGTATGCGGTAATAATTTTATCTATCTCCGGCTAAGCTCGAAGCACTACTTCTAGTAACTCCCCCACAAAGGATTAACATTTAGTGAAAAATTGATTCTTTAATAACTTCTATGCTAATTATTCCAATGTTCTAAAATAAAGTGCATAATTCATAATAAAAGTGCATACAAATACTTAAAATTCTGTACAGTGTAATGCATCTAGAGTCCAGAGAAAATTTGGTGATATCGGCACGCCCTTTTTGGAAGCTCCCCATATATACCTCTATCCTCTACATAAGCGAAATAAAAAACAGTTTTTAGAAGAAAAAGCGGTAAGTTTAGAAGAAAATCTGTTCAGATTTATAACTATATCCCGATTTTGCATCTAAAGACTATAAAATAAATTTTTTTTCAGATAATTATCATTTGAAAAGCAGCATTGATTAAACTTTACACAATGTCTTCTTATTCCGCCATAACATAGTCGCTTCCGGTCGACTTTAGTTAGCCCTTCCTTACATTTTTTTTTCTAATAAAGTGTTTGCACTTTCCACATATAAATTTTAAGTCTTTCTTTGTCCCAGAGATTGTTCAAATACGCTGTGATATAAAATTTATTCGTCAGAAAAGTCCATAATGACCAAAAACTTTTTTCCTTATTTTGGATTGTGATTTACATAATATGACCCTTAAGAATCTACTTTTACTCCACTTTGTGAATCGAATGTCAAGAATACATATAAAAGAAGACTCACTGTAAGGGAAATCTCCATGTGGAATACTAAGTGAAGATAGACGAAAAGATGTTAAGAATAATAAGAGGAAAATGGCAAATAAAATATGCTTCCTTTCTCCCTTCTTTTGAATATAAGTGGATGACATACAAAAATGTATGTATGTTTATATGGGGAAATCCAATCAAATGCGTATCCTCAGGCTTACATCGTATATTGAGCTTTGGATAACAAAGAACGTATTGATTTGTGAAATCACTTGTCCAAAAACTGATGTCATTTCCTCTTTTTTCTGCCTTCAGGCAAAACAAGTTACTAAGTAAGATAACCATTTATTATTGAACCATTTTTTTTTTAAAAAAAGTTCAAAGTTGAAATGTGAAATGTGAAAGCCATTGGGCAATTCCAATGAAACAAAGATATGTGCCACATTTTCGATTTGACTAATAACAAACATTTTCTCAATGTACTCAAATTAGGATCATCAGTCGTAGAGGGAAGAAGACAAAATTTTGGTATTACTTACTTTTATAGGAACAATTTGGAATTCCATTAGCAGGATGGAAATATCGCAAGATCGAAATTTTGTTATCACCTATTTCTGGTCAAAGGATAGAATTTTTTTAATAAAACTAAAAATGTCAATATCTCGCTAAATAAGCCCCATAGAGCGAAAATAAGGATATTTTGTTATCACTTATTTTTGGGCTAAATTTTGTTTATCTTTAGCAAAACCTACAATGGCAATATCTCGCTAAATAAGCCCTCTAGAGCGAAAATAAGGATATTTTGTTATCACTTGTATTTTGGCCAAAATTTTGATTTAAAATAAGCGCCGTAAGGGCTTAATTTTAATCACTTGTATTTTGGCCAAATTTTGATTTTCCTTAGCAAACTTAAAATGAAAATAATTCGGTAAATAAGCGTCATAGAGCGAAATGGGCAACATTTTGTTATCACTAATTTTTGGCCAACATTTTGAATTTCCTTAGCAAAACTAAAAATGCAAATATCTCGTTAAATAAGCCCCGTAAAAGGAAAAGGCAAACATTTTGTTATCACTAATTTTTGGCCAACATTTTGAATTTCCTTATCAAAACTAAGAATGCAAATATCTCTTTAAATAAGCCCCGCAGAAGGAAAAGGACGAAATTTTGTTATCACTAATTTTTGGCCAAAATTTTGCAAAACTTAAAATGCAAATATCTCGTTAAATAAGCCCCGTAGAAGGAAAAGGGCGAAATTTTGTTATCACTAATTTTTGGCCAAAATTAAGCAAAAATTAAAATGAAAATATCTCGTTAAATAAGCCCCGTAGAAGGAAAAGGGCGAAACAAAACTTAAAAAGCAATTATTATGATTTCCTTAGCAAAACTTAAAATTCAAATATCTTGGTAAATGAGCGCCGTAGAGCGAAAAGGGCTTAATTTTGTTATCACTTGAATTTTGGCCAAAATTTTGATTTTTCTCAGCAAAACTTAAAATTCAAATATCTCGGTAAATAAGTGCCGTAGAGCTAAAATTGCATACTTTTGTTATCACTTGTATTTTGGCCATAATTTTGAATTACCTTAGCAAAACTTAAATGAAAATATTTTGATTTCCTTAGCAAAACATAAAATGCAAATATCTCGGTAATTAAGCGCCGTAGAGCGAAAAGGGCTGAAAGTTATCACTTACTTGTAAGAAGAAAATAAGCATATTTTGTTATCACTTTTTTTTGGGCTAAATTTTAGCAAAACCCCAAATGGCAATAAATCGCTAAATAAGCGTCCTAGATCGAAAATAAAATAATTTTGTTTAATTTTTTTGGCTAAATTTTGAATTTCCTTAACAAAACTTAAAACGGTAATATCTAGCTAATACGGATATTTTGATATCAAATATTTTTAGTAAAAATTTTGAATTTCCTTAGCAAAATTTAAAATGGCAATATCTCGCTAAATAAGCGTCCTAGAGCGAAAGTAAGAATATTTTGTTATCGCTGATTTTTTGGCTAAACTTTGAATCTACTAAGCAACACTATTTTTAGTAAATATTTTGATTTTCCTTAGCAAAATTTAAAATGGCAGTATCTCGCTAAATAAGCGTCCTAGAGCGAAAGTAAGAATATTTTGTTATCCCTGATTTTTTGGCTAAACTTTGAATCTACTAAGCAATACTTAAAATGGCAATATCTCGCTTAATGAGAGTCCTAGGGCGAAAATGAGGGTATTTTATTATCCCCTATTTTTGGACCAATTTTTAGATTTCTTTAGCAAAATTTAAAAAGGTTATATTTCGCCAAACAAGAGCCCTAGAGCTGAAATAAGGGTATTTTTTATCAGTTAAATTTAGTAAAAAAATTAAATTTCCTTAGCAAAGCTTAAAATGGCAATATCTTGCTAAATAAGCGTGCTAGAGCGAAAATAAGAATATTTTGCTATTAGTTATTTTTAGTAAAAATTTTGAGTTTCCTTAGCAAAAGTGAAATTGCCAAAATCTCCTACAGCGGAAATTTGGTTATCACTGAGTTCGAAAGCGAAAAGAGAGAAATTTTGTTATCACTTATTTTTGGGCTAAATTTTTAATTTCATTAGCAAAACATAAAATGGCAATATCTTGCTAAATAAGCGTCCTACAGCGAAGGTAAGGATATTTTATTATCACTTATTTTTGGGTTCAATTTTGAATTTCCTTAGGAAAATTTTAAATGGCAATACCTCGTGAAATATGCGTCCAAAAGTGGAAATGAAAAAATGTTGTTATCACTTATGTTTGGGATAAATTATGATTTTTTTTGGCAAAACTTAAAATAGCAATATCTCTCTTACTTTCATACAGCGAAAATAAGGTTATTTTGTTTTCAGTTATTTTTAGAAAATTTTGAATTTATTTACAAAATTTAAAATGCTAATGACAACGGTATCACTTTTATTTGGGAACTTTTTTGAATTTCTTTAGCAAAACTTAAAATGAAAACATCTCTCTGAATAACTTTCGTATAGTAAAAAGGACGAAATTTTGTCATAACTTATTGTTGGTCAAATTTAGAATTTCCTTACCAAAACTTAAAGTGGAAATATATCACAGAATAATCGTTGTAGTGATTAAAGATTAAATGTTGTTATCACTTATTATAATTTCCCTAGCAAATCACATTCGAATTATAATTCCAGTTACAAAAAAAAATTAGGTTCTACTGAATTTAACAACTTTTGTATTTGTTTAATTGAAAAATTTATTTAGCTGAAACATTTCTTCTTGAATATGGTTTCCTTGTTAAAACGACCAAAACTAGTTTAGAACTGAATCTTCATAAAATACTTCGAGACTAAGAAACGCAATTTTGGAAATTAATCAGGAATAGAAACAAATGTTTTCCCCATCTATGTTTTATAAATAAATATATACGGTGTATTTGATAACACATCTTCCATATGTGCAAATGAATTTAATCGAATAACAAAAAGGCATCTTATCAAAGACATCACAGATAAAACGAACACAAGATCACACGTCTGTCAACCAATTTATTGGTGTCGACTTTGAATGATGTTATTTTCCTTTAGATTGACTGACATTTACGATTGTTATCACTTGAGACAAAGTGCCTTCCATCCGTACGTCGAGTGATTCCACTTCTCTTTTACATCACTTCACAATGCGTAGAATCCAGGATCCTTTGTCGCGGTGTTCAGGTGATTGTGTGTAAGGCAGAAAAGCAGTTGAAAGCGAATATTGGAATTTTTTCCCACTTTCCTCTTTCAAATATTCTTCAGCATGAGAATATCGCTATTTTTTTTTTTTGTTTTTCCCTTTAAATCAAAGCTATCTCAATAACTCAATTTCTTTTCTACTCACAACTAAATTACCATAAAGTCGGGATATTAATGTCTGGATTAAAATTGAATATCTATAAGTAAATTCTTATTATAGAAGTAATTTCTTAAAGACTTTGAAATTTAGTTTACACTAAAAATTGTTACACTTCTTCCGCATGAATATAGAGTTTTCAACTTTTGAACAATTCTCACAATCCTATTGTTCAATTTAAATGAATGATAATACAATTTCTTTTATCAGATTGATTTGTTCGTTCTTCTATGGAATAAATGAATTGTCGACAAGGAAATAGATATGTAGCCGGTGTCTCTGGGCATATGGCCACAACAGAATTACAGACAAAATAAATTGATTCTGATTTCACAATGTAAGAATTGACTTGTGGCCGACAGGGATATTGTAAATTGTAACAAATTTCTGTGTCAGATATATTCACACTCATATACAGTTTGTTTTTACCAACCATCAATTCATCAAGCCCACATAATGTCCTTAGTTAATGCTTGTTGTATATACATACATATATAAGGAGATATGTCAACTGAACGAACTGGAGAACTGAAGTGAATAAATTAATTAAAAATTGATAAACATTGCGTCGTGTTGAATAAATTGCAAGGATGCTATTTCAAAAATCAATTATCAGATTTTATGTTCTACCTTCTTGAACTAATTGTTTGGGAAAACATTTAATTCATTTTAGGTTTTCCTCAAACGCAATATATCAAGGCACTACAAAAAACAACTCTTACCAAGTGTACTTAAACATTGAATACATTGTACTTATATCTTAAATTCAGGTTAAGGCTTTTTCTTGCAGTTGAACCTTTAACGTTTCGTTGTTCATTAATATTTTATGATTGGGAATTTTATTTCTTTTTTTCTAAAGAGTGTTTGCATTTCACTTGACCGCTTTTATAATATTTACGCTCGGATAAAATTAAAGTGTGGTGTAAATTTATTATGACTGCATAAAATAAGCAAAATATTTATTTGTTTACGTTTAAAATATTTAAACATAAATTGAAGATACATTTCTTTTGGTTTTGCAAGAAATTTGAATTACTAAATACTCGTAGCAGGACAAAATTCACATAAATTGTAATTCAAAACACTTCATAGCATCAATGTTATTGTGTTTACGGTGATGCAATAAAAAAATTTCTTTGATACAATGCAAAATTGACACAATGAATAGTTTCATTAACGAAGTTTTTGAAATTTTATATTTGATATTATATTATGTCAATGTATATGTATGTATATACATACCGACCCTTACCCAGGAGAAAATCCTGGATTGAACAGCAAATAACTCATTATTTGTATTAATGAAAAATTGTCATTACAGCAAATAAGTAGTTTTTATTTTTTATTTATTTATATATTTATTACAATTAAAATTATAACAAACTTAAAAATAAGCACTAGCAACTACAGGGTGGCTGATATGAATTGCAACCAACTTCAGGTTGCTATCATTTCTAAACCGCTAGTCTGATAGCTGACATATTTATTTCAGTGACAGTCATTTTATTGTTTACAAGCTTACAAAAGCATTTTGATCTATTGCATTCAGAAAAAAAGTTATTCGTGATGGAATTCAAGCGTGATTGTGTGATTGCTTTATATTTGGGTGGAAAAACACAAGTGGCTATCGTTAGAGCCCTCCAGCATTTAAATGTGAATAAATCTTTTGTTTCTCGTACCATTGCTCGTTACCGTGATACTGGCAGTGTTGCATCGCGTCCAAAAAGTGGACGAAAAAAACGGTAACAACACCAGAAATGATCCGAAAAGTGAAGGCCAGATTTGATCGAAATCCACGCCGCAGTGGTAGAAAAATTGCTCGTGAGCTGAACATATCGCGAGAACGGATACATCACATATTAAAAAATGAGCTTGGACTAAAGCCATTGAAGTTCCAAAAAGTGCAAGAGCTCACCGATGCACAAAAAAAGTTAGACTGGAAAGAGCCAAGGAGTTGCTTCGCTTGCACGAAAGTGGCCAGTTACCGAATTTGGTTTTCTCCGATGAGAAGTCATTCCAAATTGAGCAGTTTGTGAACAAGCAAAATAATCGGGTTTACTTGCCAAAGAAAATTTACACCTTCGATTGGCCACCAGAACTCAAGCGCCGCCGTAACGGCCGATGGTCGCTCCCCGCTCGTATTCATCGGCCATGGGGTCAAAATAAATGCCGAATATTATCGGAAAAATGTCCTAAAGACAGTATTGAAGCCCTGGACAGACAAACATTTCGGCCGCAGACCATGGACATTCCAACAGGACTCAGCACCATCGCACTCAGCACGCGTCAACAAAGAATGGCTTAAAAAGGAGGTTCCTCGCTTCATTTCTACCGCACAATGGCCATCAAGATCTCCGGATCTCAATCCGTTAGACTTTTGCGCCTGGGGCATTTTAGAGAGTAAGGTTCGCGCTAAAAAATACCAAAGTATCGATCATCTCAAGACGGCGCTTCGCCGGGAATGGGCCAAAATACCACAGAGCCACTTTCGTGCAGCGTGTGATGGCTTTGTCGGCCGTTTGAAGGCCATAATTCGTGCCAAAAGTGGCCAATTCGAACAAATCTAAACTGTTTCTAATATTTTATGTTATTTCCAACATTTTTTGCTTTTGAACAATAACATTTAAAAAAAATTAAAAAATATAGCGCTTTACTTTGTTGCATTACATATCAGCCACCCTGTAAGGCTATCGACTTAAATAACTAGTTTTTTCATGTTTAATTAGTTTTATTAATTATGTATGCTACTCTGTAGGTAGCGTTAGGTTAGAGGAGAAAATTTAATAACTGTTTGCCGTGTAAATAAAAACTGGGTTAGTATGTCAGGACCACCCTACAAAACTAGCTATGTTATAATACTGATAGAATATCTTTATGCATTTTCAAAATGTGAGGTTTATATTATTTCACAATTCTGTAATTTCAGTAATATAATCAGATATTTCAATGCTTAAATTAAAATATACTCCCATTGTATTTTAAAATATTTAAGCTTTAATAAAAACTTCAGCACCACCAAGGAACGTAAAGGTGTATTAAAATGAGGCTAACCACACGAACATACACACGCACGAATGTGATGTAGAATTTTAACCTAGTTTTAAAGTGATTTGTTTCGTTAGCTCACACAACCAGCATCTGGAGTAAAACATTACAAAGCATCTGCTCTGCAGAATGTTTCATAAGCAGCCATAATAATGTTGAGGTCATAACGTTCATATATAAAAACCAGTAAGGAAAGGCAGAAAGTCGGGCGGGGCCGACTATATAATACCCTACACCTCCCTAACAATGCGATAAGGGTCATTGCCATAATAATATGGAATAATTGGTAAATGGGTAGAAACGTATTCTAATTCTGAAACGATAATCGCTAAATTAAGCAATATTCGTTCCTAAAGTGAGAAACATCTTTCTGGAAAATTTTAATGGTCGTAAGTAAAATACAACTTCTATAGCGGTTTGATACCAAACCAGGAGGAACATATATATGGAGCTTTAATGTAAATCTGAACCGATCTTCCCTGAATACTTATTCATGTAAAAAGACCTCCTTCTGTCGAATTTCGTACTGATCGGATATAAAATACAGTCTCTACAGCGCTTACATGTCAAATCGGGGGTAACATATATATGGGAGCTATATCTAAATCTGAACCGATTTTCTCCAAATTTGGCAGTATTCCTTCATGTAATAAGAAACCTCTTTCTGCCGAATTTCGCACTGATCGGATATAAAATACAGTTTTTACAGCGCTTACAGGTCAAATCGGGGGTAACATATATATGGGGGCTATATCTAAATCTGAACCGATTTCTTCCAAATTTAATAGTGTTCATCCATATAATAAGAAACCTCCTTCTGCCGAATTTCATACTGATCGGATTTAAAATAAAGTTTTTACAGCGCTTACAAGTCAAATCGGGGGTAACGTATATATGGTGGCTATATCTAAATCTGACCCGATTTCTTCCAAATTTAATAGTGTTCATCCATATAATATGAAACCTCTTTCTGCCGAATTTCATACTGATCGGATATAAAATAAAGATTTTACAGCGCTTACATGTCAAATCGGGGGTAACGTATATATGGGGGCTATATCTAAATCTGAACCGATTTCTTCCAAATTTAATAGTGTTCATCCATATAATAAGAAACCTCTTTCTGCCGAATTTCATACTGATCGGATATAAAATAAAGTTTTTACAGCGCTTATATGTCAAATCGGGGCTAACATATATATGGGGGCTATATCTAAATCTGAACCGATTTTAACCAAATTCAATAGGGATCGTCCTTGGGCCAAAAAAAATATGTGTGTAAAGTTTCGTCGAGATCGGACCATAATTGCGACCTGTACTTTGATTACAAGAATACATGCACAGACAGACGGACAGACAGACAGACGGACAGACAGACAGACAGACAGACAGACAGACAGACAGACAGACAGACAGACGGACAGACGGACATAGCTAAATCAACTCAGAAAGTGATTCTAAGTCGATCGGTATAATAAACGATGGGTCTATTTCTTCTCCTTTTGGGTGTTACAAACAAATGCACAAAGTTATAATACCCTGTACCACAGTGTGGTGTAGGGTATAACAAACAGGTGAGTTAAATTTCTGATGTGGATGGTGGCGATTAAGATATTTGTTGCCGCCAAATTAGCCAAAAAGTTTGAAAAATGATGTAGCTCCATACACATCTTAAGGCAGTGGGATATGGGCATTTCCAACGAGATGTCAACCGCAGCCAAAAAATTTAAAGTTTATAAAAGTATGTTGTTTTACTATTTTTATACCCTACACCACACTGTGGTACAGGGTATTATAACTTTGTGCACTTGTTTGTAACACCCAAAAGGAGAAGAAATAGACCCATCGTTTATTATACCGATCGACTTAGAATCACTTTCTGAGTTGATTTAGCTATGTCCGTCTGTCCGTCTGTGCATGTATTCTTGTAATCAAAGTACAGGTCGCAACTATGGTCCGATCTCGACGAAACTTTACAAATATCTTTTTTTTTGGCCCAAGGACGATCCCTATTGAATTTGGTTAAAATCGGTTCAGATTTAGATATAGCCCCCATATATATGTTAGCCCCGATTTGACATGTAAGCGCTGTAAAAACTTTATTTTATATCCGATCAGTATGAAATTCGGCAGAAAGAGGTTTATTATTATATGAATGAACACTGTTAAATTTGGAAGAAATCGGTTCAGATTTAGATATAGCCTCCATATATACGTTACCCCGATTTGACATATAAGCGGTGTAAAAATGTTATTTTATATCCGATCAGTGCGAAATTCAGCAAAGAGAGGTTTCTTATACTGATAAATTCGGAGAAAATCGGAGAAAATCGGTTCAGATTTAGATATAGCCCCATATATATGTTACCCCCGATTTTACCAGTAAGCGCTGTAGAAATTGTATTTTATATCCGATCAGTGCAAAATTCGGCAGAAAGAGGTTTCTTATTACTCGAAAGAATACTGCCAAATTCGGAAAAAATCGGTTCAGATTTAGATATAACTCCCATATATATGTTACCCCCGATTTGACATGTAAGCGCTGTAAAAACTGTATTTTATATCCGATTAGTGCGAAAGTCGGCAAAAAGAGGTATCTTTCTACATGAAGGAATACTGCCAAATTCGGAGAAACTCGGTTAAGATTTAGATATAGCTCCCATATATATGTTACCCCCGATATGACATGTAAGCGCTGTAGAGACTGTATTGTATATCTGATCAGTACGAAATTCGACAGAAGGAGGTCTTTTTACATGAATGAGTATTCAGGGAAGATCGGTTCAGATTTATATTAAAGCTCCATATATTCATATGTTCCTCCTGATTTGGTATCAAACCGCTATAGAAGTTGTGTTTTACTTCCGATCATTAAAATTTTCCAGAAAGATGTTTCTCAATTTAGGAACGCATATTGTTTAATTTAGCGATTATCGGTTCAGAATTAGATAATATGTTTCTACCCATTTACCAATTATTCCAAATTATTATGGCAATGACCCTTATCGCATTGTTAGGGAGGTGTAGGGTATTATAAAGTCGGCCCCGCCCGACTTTCTGCCTTTCCTTGCTGGGTTTTTTATAGGGAATCTATCAAATTTAACTAATTGTCCCAAAAACTACATTTATTCATAACACATTTAAAATTTTAACACATTAAATTTGAGTGCAAATTCGAATAATTGCAAAATGTATGTTTTAAACATTTGTATTGCATGTTATGTTCTGAATAATGGCCTCTCTTTTAAATCTTGATTTATATTTAAGAGATAAAAGAAAAATAATTTTTGTTGTTGAAATAAATATATTGAATATACTAAAAATCATTTATAATCAACCTTTGGTCGTCTAGTTGCATAAAAATTAAAAAATAAACATAACAAGAACGATGGAATAAAATTTCATGTCGCGTGCGAATATGATTAAAATGAAATAAAAAATAAACTACTTGATATTTTTGAATAAAATAAAAAGCATTATTAAGATACATGAATCCATGACATTTGGAAATTAGGTTTCGCTGAAATCAGAGTTTGATTGGTTTGCTTTTGTCGCGTGCGAAGGGCTTGGTTTTTTGTAATTATCTTCAAAACGAACAATTGGCCAAAATCATCCTTAGCACCAATTATAGTGCTAATCAAGAGCTACAAGTTTCGCCTTTTGTCAAAATGAAATAATGTTTTGGCATATGTTTTTTTCATTTTGAATGCGTACGAATGTCTCATTCGACATTGGAGAAATGCCCATATGTCATGTCATTTAACATACAGAAGAAGTTACTACAAATCCCAGATATTGTTGGATTAAGTAATTTCCATAGGCTTTAAGACAAACTAAATGCAATGTCGTAGTCTGAAGCAATTGTAGGTGGAGGGATGCTCCAAATCTAAGATTATTTTTAAAAATTAAAAAAAAAATATAGTAAGTAATTAACTTTATTTGAAAGAGACAACATTCCCATTATTTATGGGACACGAGTTCATTCATGTGGCTGCCTTCGCGGTAGCGCATCCTGTCAACCCAATTATCCAAGACCTTGGTGAGGGTTTCTGGCTCTATCTCACGTATGCTTACTCGATATTCACATTGAAGGCCTGAATCGTTAATGGCTTGTTTGCATAGGACCGATCCTATCCCGTTATAACACAACAAAGTCTAGCAATGTTAAAGCGCAGCAAAATCAAAAGAAATCACTATATGGACCACCCTGTATAAAAGAAATTACCAGAAATGTTTATTACCCGCCAAAATTTTAACAGAAATATTTAACACCCAAACAAAATTGCAAACGAAATATATGGAAAACTGTGCAACAATTGTCTCTTTTGAATTTGACAGCAATATACGTGACCCAATAGATCTTTAGCTCCCGAATTGGACGGTTTTCCCCCCTTTTGGGATGAAAACAACCTAGGATTCTTTAAATTTTGTTGGTATATAGGCCTGATTGATGATTCATGCGTAGATCTCTCTGAAGCAGGAAGCTATAGTATCAGCCACTACCTGTAGCTACCTGCTCATTGTGTGGTCCTGGCGACTTAAAGCTTTTGATAGCCCAAAGAATCCTAGATTCGGTTACAATCTCGCTGGCGACCTCTGATGGCTGCACTTCAAAGGAGTCGCCAATTGAAGTATTAATTCTTCTTCAGAGTTGACCGGGAAATTTGGACTGGACGTAGTCACAGAACTATCATCATTCTTGATGCACCCATTAGCTTGAGGCTTCGGATGAGCTTTCCACGCTATTAAAGAGATTTATCCAGGATTTATTTTGACTTTCCTCAGCTCCTTGTTTAATGTAATGTATTTTCTTAATTTAAACGCGTATCCTGGCTTTACCGAAATTGTGTCCAAATAATAAAGATACTTTTCACGAAAATTGGAGTTTTAAAAAAAAACTTTACCACAAAATTAGTTTTTAATATTTTTTTCGTGTTTACGACACCAAATTGCACCAGAAAATGTTATGCACAGCCCTTCGACAAAATTTTGGTAAACTAGTGTAATTTGAATATTCGTTAAACGTATAAAAACCGTCTTATATTAGGAACATTCAACATTTCATTTCGTCTAAATTTTGTAAGACATTTGATATTTCTTCCATATCTACAATACAGACATGATAATGGTTTAAAAGAAGAAGATCTACTATTTGACACATACAAATATTATATTTTTTGTGAGGATGTTCTTCTAAACAAAACTATGTTGCCATCCCAATATTTTTGTAATTGCGACTAAAGATTTATTTGCATGAAAACACATATATCGATACCTTAATACGAGTAGTTTTAAGTCTTTCAGCAGTTGAAACTTAATATAATCTTGGATAACTATAAATTGCTTAAAGGTTGAAAACAAATGATGACATGGATCATTTAGAAATTATATGAAAATGCGTGCTTTAAAACAGAAGCATAAACAAAAACAGAAGTTTGAAAAATTCAGCAAAGTTTTGAACATCTTTTTTAAATCAAATATGTTTGGAGAATTCCTAAACAATAATTTTATTTTTTTTTTAAACAAATATTTTATTTGTGAACATTAATTTGAAAATATATTAAAATATATATTAGCATATGCGTTCCAAATACAATTTCTTGAATTTCAAATAAAATTAATTTGTTGAGAAATGCATAATATTTAAAAATGTTGGTTCCAAATATATTTTCTTTGAGTTCAAAGGGTATACAAAAATAGGATATAAAAGCACAGCTTGTCTCGAATTTAATTTTGTTGTAACACCTGAATTGAATTTGCATAATATTTAAATATGTTGGTTCCAAATATATTTTCTTTGAGTTCAAAGGGTATACAAAAATAGGATATAAAAGCACAGCTTGTCTCGAATTTAATTTTGTTGTAACACCTGAATTGAATTTGCATAATATTTAAATATGTTGGTTCCAAATATATTTACTTTGAGCTCAAAGGGTATACAAAAATATGGTATAAAAACAGACCTTGTCTCGAATTTAATTTTGTTGTAAAACCTGAATTGAATTTGTAAGCCAATATCCATTCACTTAAAAGGGAACCTTGGATCTTCAGCCCAATTGCACAGAGAGAAAAACGTAAAATGGCAGATATTACAAATTAAATCGTCATAGGGAATCGTCAAAATTAAATATTTCAGATTGACAAAGCTCTACGTTTAGCTTCATTGGCTCATGAACGTTCAACAAAAAAGCTCTCTTAATAGAACTTGTTAAGAAAAATAAGAAGAAATATATTGTGAAGCAACACAGTGGGTTAATTGCATATTTTAACTGGAATATATTTTCGAGCTATATTTTCAAACGTAATTAAGTAAATTTTACATTATGTTCAATGAAAAATGTAATGATATGATATGTAAATACCTGATATGCCGCTACGGACCACCGGTGGGCCGCGGACCTCCATTTGAGAAACCCTGTGCTGATCGTAACTTTTGAAAGGATAGCAGGATTGATTTGAAATTTTAAGCGATTAAAGCATATACAATCTAAAAATGCAATCTACTTAAAATTGTTCATGGCATTTCATTTTTAAATTATACAATATATATTTGACTATCTTCAGTCAAAATTAGGAGTTTTTCCGTCTACCTCTTTAGAAGTTTATACAAAGTATTAGAGCTCATTCGATTTACATTATAAAGGAATTCCACAGAAATGTATACATCTTTGAAACATCCTCCAAATATCAAGTATATCGCGAATGAATTCCAAAAAGTCATAATAAGAAAGACATTTCCGTAGTTATAATACTGTGCTCGAAATTGACACTTTAAAACTTTTAACAGAACGGAGACCATATGAAGAAACCAATTTC
The DNA here is from genome assembly GCA_963930755.1 of Eudasyphora cyanicolor. Taxonomy (NCBI): domain Eukaryota; kingdom Metazoa; phylum Arthropoda; class Insecta; order Diptera; family Muscidae; genus Eudasyphora; species Eudasyphora cyanicolor. The sequence goes on along the minus strand of OZ005734.1, from coordinate 231,648,207 downwards.
GACCAAGCTGATTACAGTTATCACAACAGTAATCATAATTTCTAGGTTAGCTCTTGTTTCGAGATATACGGCCATGAAGTTTTCTGAAAAATCACAAAGGTCAGTTATATGTACGAGTATTAGGCGAGTATTTTTGGAGAACAATACACGACTCAGACAGAAAAAAATAAAGAGAATTTCTGGCAACACTGCCAGAAAAATTATTTTTAAATTAGTTAGAACACTTGTAGCTATGTGTAAAATTGAAGACCTAAAATTTCGCAATGAAAAAACCGTCATAAAAATTAAATAAGGCCTCATAAAAAAATTCCGAATGGTCGTTCTGTTTTTCCTCGTAATTTTGTTGGGCTGTTTTCATTGAATCTTCATTTGGACACCATTTTCATTTACCACGACATCCTTTGTTTTTCTGATGAATCAGCTCTCTTTACGTTTAGCAGAAGACGCGATGTTTTGTCGAAAAACAATTCACACATCCACAAACTTCCATCCATTCATACCCTGCAGCTAAAATCATTTCTAGTTGCGTATTGATCCAGTCATAAGCTAGTTGTAATGTGACCTATGCAAACCCATTCGCATCGCTGCCAACAAAAACTATTATCTGAGCTGCTTAATAGTAAATACTAGCTTGGTACCTACATGGTAGTTGCAGATCGAGCCTATGACAAGCCAATGTTAAAATCGATAGTTCGTTATATGAAAAAAGGACAGATACGTATGTTACTAGTTTGAAGTAAAAAGCAACTAGTATATTTCTATATACAAACTAGTCATTTTGGCTGCAGGGTATCTGCATTGCAACGATAGAATTGTATATTTATATACATACATAGCATAGCTATTCCGTATGTAAGTAAATAAGAATTTACGTACTCATCTCGCATCCACTATTGGAATAAACAAAGAATCGGAGAGAAATGGAAAAAAATGGATTACGATCTCATTGGAATGACATAATGAGAACGGATGGATGAGGATTTCTAACTGGAAATTTGGTTGGCTATTTACTTTTTAATGGTCCATCGTGAATGGTCTTTCGTGAATGGTCCAAAAAGGGTTGCGATCGGACCAATGGGCGTTGCCCCAACCTTATAAGCAAATTTCTGAAATTGAAATACCTTGAACAATTTGTTAACGAGAGTGTTGCAATTTTGTGAATATGCATTTGATGGCAGTCTACGTAATTGGTTAAAAAATGGACGGAATCGGAAATCTGAAGTCTGGGACAACGAAGTGGACCGGGTCCAGCTAGTATTAACTAAATTAGTTCATATTTTGTTATAGTTCACATATAGAGGTCGCTCCCAAATATTACTATTTAAACCATAAACTCCACATATTCAATCTTACAGATTGCCCACAATGCAATGCAATCTTATATCTTGTGTTTTTTATTTCTACTAAAATTCTGCACTACTAAATATTACCATATGATCGACCTTTTGATATAGTCCCTATTTATAGGTCGTTCTTAAATACTTTTGTTTAAGCCATAAGTACCACATTTTTAAAATTATTTGTCTAAAACTTTGTAGCTTTTGCACCGGCAAAATTGACTACCGTTCTTCCATGCTTTTTCTAGAATAATTGAGTGCCCTGTCCGTTTCAAAGAGCAACCTTAACATTTCTTTTCACTTGGAATCTTATTAATGCATTCTGGCCGTAAGCATATGTGGGTGTGTTTATGACTTTCATTTACACACACATATCCCCGGTTGACCATTCCTGATGGCGTGTACACTACCATTATAATTCGGTGATGATACGTCGATAACAGTCAGATATAATCGCTGCACTACACGATGAGATACAATGTAATGCTTGTAATGCCACCTATGAAATATATAGGAAAATATTAAAAATTTAGATTTTATCAGGCTGATCATATTTAATGTCACAAATCGAATAGTCATTGACTCTTTTGATTCTCGAATCTTAATTTGATAATTGAATTTATGCCGTCTTATTTTAGAAGTGTATTGCTTTGTCCTGGAGTATATACACGATTTTGCTACTGAATTTGTCGCTAAGGGATTGCCCAACAACATCGTACATTGTCATATAGTTCGACTTCAACGGATTTCAAAGCTAGATTTTGTCACTGAACTTGTTAAGAGATTATGATGATGATGCAGGATAACCAGAGTAGTTTTTCTTTTGATATCTTCAAATAAGTTTTGTCCAAAATCGAACACGACACAATGAGCGACAATGTTGTCTAACAGGTTATCTGTGACCAATCACAACGCATCAAATATACAAGAAAATATAATGTTTAATTCACCAAGTCTAATAATAATTTATCGTCTTGTAAATACTGGTAAATTAAGCTTTTCTTTATGCGGTCGCTAAAGAAAATTTAATTTAGATGAATCATGGACGACAATGTCACCAGTTTTCCTACAGGGTCCTTTCTGAATTTAATTTACAAGATTCTCAAAAACCAAAACTAACATCCAAACGAAGTTTATCCTATTTTTTTTATTCTATCCACAAGCATAATAACATTTCAACAATAACAACAAATCACATTATTTTAGCTCGGTATAAACAAAAATAACAGCTAAAATAATAATGCGAACGGACATTATTTGTTGATATATGGGTTAACTTTGCAACAGTTTCATTAGAAGCGAACCCATTACTGTAGTACATAAATACCCCTGGAAACCCCATTAGTTTGCTTAAAGCTGATTTGTTACACTTACTCGTTCGTACTGCTCATATATAAATGTTTTTCTTCTCCAGTTAACTCCACAACCATTTGTTGGATTTCAAATTCATGTGTGTTATTCCAAATAGAAAAGTTTACGCTAGAATTAAAATCCTAAAATAACCGGGTGGGCATTGTTATGTTTACATTATGAGGCAACATGTGGTTGTCGGTCGTCCAGGAAAGCGCTTTGGTCAAATTAAGTTGATTTGCTATGTTCCATGGCTAGGAAGTGATTAAAAGCTAGTCAAGTGCTTGAATTGTCATTTCGGTAATTCTCTGCATTTTATGGGCAATATTTCTTAAACTGTTTTGAGTTATGTTCGTAGTGTAAAAATTGGTGTATTTCTGAATAAAACTAATACTCTACGAAGGCTTATCGTTTATTTTTCCTCCGAGAAGGGATGTGTTCTTTGGAACACGATATCAAGGATTGGTTTATTAGCTATTAGCTGAAATGTGTAGAAATTCCTTCATTTATCATACCAAGAAACACATTCACAGTATATTTAGTCATATTTGTCTGCATTGAATAAAGGTATTAGAGAACTTAAGTTTTAAGTTTGGTCTCCTATGGTATACAGGGCTGGAGCTACAAGGCCTCAAAGTTGGCCACTTCGGTTGAACAAATGTTCAAGCGACTGTAACTTTCGTCTGTTTCTAAAAATCATTTTTGGAGTATACTACTAACCGAGTTCTACATAAGACTTTTTAAGCCTAAGAGTTAGCTCATACAGTTACCGATATATTTGCCATTGAAAATTGAATTTTTCATTTTCCCCCGACCCTGTCCTAGTATTTTTTGAATATCGGATCAGAAAATGCACGAATTTTTTTACTTCAACTTTTCTGAATTGGCAACAAAAATTGCTATGTGACGAAAAAAGATCGAACTATAAGACAAAAGGCCATTTGAAGTAATATTTTTCAAAAATTTTATTGTTTGTCACTTAAGATGAAAAGAATATGTCTTATTTTGAAGTTATGTAAAAACTTTATTTTATATCCGATCAGTCTGAAATTCGGCAGAAAGAGGTTTCTTATCATATGAATGAACACTGTTAAATTTGGAATAAATTAGTTCAGATTTAGATATAGCCCCCATATATACGTTACCCCCGATTTGAAGTGTAAGCACTGTAAAAATGTTATTTTATATCCGATCAGTATGAAATTGCGCAGAAAGAGGTTTCTTATTATATGAATGAACACTACTAAATTTGGAAGAAATCCGTTCAGATTTAGATATAGCCCCCATATAGTATACGTTACCCCCGATTTGAAGTGTAAGCACTTTAAAAATGTTATTTTATATCCGATCAGTATGAAATTCGGCAGAAAGAGGTTGCTTATAATATGAATGAACACTGTTAAATTTGGATGAAATCGGTTCAGATTTAGATATAGCCCCCATATAAATAAATATAAATGTTATTTTATATCCGATCAGTGCGAACTTCGGCAAAAAGAGGTTTCCTTCTACATGAAGAAATACTGCCAAATTCGGAGAAAATCGGTTCAGATTTAGATATAGCCCCATATATATGTAACCACCTATTCGACATGTAAGCGCTGTAGATATTGTATTTTATATCCGATCAGTACGAAATTCGACAGAAAGATGTCTTTTTACATAAATGAGTATTCAGGGAAAATCGGTTCATATTTATATATAACATCCGTATATATGTTCCTCCTGATTTGGTACCAAAGCGCTATAGAAGTTGTACTTTGCTTCCGATCATTAAAATTTTTCAGAAATATGTTTCTCAATTTAGGAACGAATATTGCTTAATTTAGCGATTATCGGTTCAGAAATAGATAATATGTTCCTACCCATTTACCAATTATTCCAAATTATTATCGCAATGACCTTTATCGCATTATTAGGGAGGTGTAGGGTATTATATAGTCGGCCCCGGCCGACTTTCTGCATTTCCTTACTGGTTTTGTATATGGTAAGTTGTACTTTTAACTGCAATGGTACCCAGAAAAAATGCTTATTTTTAGCCGAAATCGTACATAAAATTTAAGTACGTTCGTACTAAGTTTTTCTTTAAACAAGAAGAAAACGGCTTACATTGAAAAACTAAAGCGCAGAAAGTTTTGTAATGAGTATATAATGCTTGAAATCAAGTAAAAATTTTGAGGAAAAACTTTGCAACAATGCCATATAAATATGTTATACCTATTTTAAATAACTCCTTTTATAACTCCAAAATACGACATTTACTTTTTCGCAAAAAATTATAAAAGATCAATATTTTTTAAAAATTGAAGAATATTTTGATGCCGTTTCAAAAAATTTAATGTGATTTACAAAATACTAAGACAAGGTCGAGAAAAAAACAAAAAATTTAAATTTCAATTGCAAATATCTAGGTATATATACGAGGTAACTCTACGAGTAAGGTGTACAAGTCTTTTGTAGACCTCGGTTAATAGAATGCACACAAAAAAGATTTTATGAATCAGAAACGAGGTGGCCAACATTGAGGCCCTGTAGGTCCGCCCTGTGTACCACAGAGGTGGCAGGTATTTAGAACTGAACTTCTATATTACCTCTTCTGAAAGCATACCAAGTTTTGTCGCAATCTGTAGTCTGGTAAAGAAGCGGCCGAATTATTGCCCTTTTTTAATTACGCCACTGTACGGTGAGGGATAGCTATAGCACAGAGAATTAAGTTAATAGCTCGGCGGGAATTTTCGAGAGGTGAGAATTCACGAGTAATTTACGTATAAGGTAAATGTGATTATCAATGTTATGGCGAATTCTTTTCTGCAAAAAAGTGCAACATTTTCATTGTCCTTTTTCCGAAAACGGCACTTTTGTGATACTTTTTTGAAATTTGGTAATTAAGTTACTCGAATTTAGCACAACTAAAATTTCAAAAAAGCGATATTATAGTGCAGTTTTCGGAAAAAGAGCAATGCAAGTGTTGCACTTTTTTGCAGAAAAGAATTCGCCATTAGTTTTAGAAGAATGTTATGTTTATTGTGCTAGAGGGTGCTCACCAATGGAAGTGTGCTGAGAAATTAAGATTCCAAAAATATAATGATTGTTTTTTAAGGTATTTTTTGTGAATTTTAACAAAATCAGAAAAAAACGAAAACTTTGAAATTTTTTTAATATTAAAATAAAAAAATATATATTACGAAAATAGTGCATTTTATTCTTCTGTTTGCAAAAATAATGTGATCTTATATTAATCAATTTCCATAAGACCAAAATGTTATTATAAAAATTTTAAAATTATAATATAGCAAGGAACATTTTATTAAAAAATGGGAATGTATATTGTTGAATGAAGTGCCCCTTAAACCAATTTCTTTCCGATATCGCGAAAACTCAAAAGTCAAAAAAAATTTTAACCAACGAAGTATAGATCCCTTTAACACTTGATTCCTTATATCGATATCGCGAAAACTCAAAGGTCGAACAAATTTTTAACCAACCAAGCATATATCCTATCAAAATTCGTGTTCATTATACGAGTATGTAATATTCAGTATTTAGTGCAATAGCGTATCCAATTTCAGTAAAATAACTCTAGTATCTTAAATAAAAACTCACATTCATATTAAACTTTAAAAGTATGAAATTGTCACGTAGCAACGACAATTTTTTGTATTAAATAACCGAAGAAAACGCGACATTTTGAACAAATTGTTTTAGCCAAACTGTGTTCTAGACAAAACTAAGTTTAACGTTGGAGTAGCTAAATATGAACTATCCCAGAAATATGTTGACAATCACTTTTTATCAGACAATCACATAGGCGGAGAAATATTAATAACGATTTTAAAACTTCTATCGAACACAACCAAAAATAGTCCCCAGCGAGTTTTTTTATTTTTTATAATTTTTCTGATAGAAGTCATTCTCTACTGACCCCCTTAACCTCTTACAAAACAAATTAAATTAAAATTGGGTTCGACAAAATATTGTAAGTCCAGATAGTTTATCCCAATTTATTCATTTTCATACACGGAGAAAAAACAGTAAAGAAAAAATGTTAAGAGCAAAATTTAAATGAAATATATTTTGGTGCAAATATTTTATATTTACGTACCGAAAAATATGTTTGAATATCTCTTTTATCAATATTATTTTTTCGGACTTTCAGTGCAGATTATCCTAAAAAACGGTTAAGTATTTAATTAACTTACAGAATCTTTATTGCCGACTTATAGAAAAAAAGTTAATGTTTCCAAAAATAATATATTTTCAGCAAATATACTACGGAAGCGATTTTTTTCTTAGGGTAGTATTTAGAATTTTGGTGGGGTACAGGAATTGTTTTGACTTGAAAATTTAAACTATTTGGTATAATATATATGCGGTATTAATTTTTTTACGATTTGGTCCCTTTATGTGGACCACGATCTATGATTTTATCCCAGAATTACACATTATTGAAATTGTCTTAGCATGATCTTCGAACTTAGCATGATGTAGGAGCAACTATTCCCATAAACATACATACATGTCCAAACCAATGATATATTTATATATTCCTTTGCTAAAAAACAAACACATTTTAGTTTGTTTTGGGGCAGTCCTTATAGCCAAAACACTACTTTCTTTTGGAAACAAAAAATCCACTTCTACTGGGATATAAACAAGCACAAACAAATAACAGCAACAAAAATTCTGGCGCAAAAGTCTGAACATTTGGGTAGAGTAGGAATCCTGCGGAGTAGTCTCGATACAAAAACAAAGGTCAACCACATTTACTCTTCACCCCTCCATGGAAGCCCACAACGCGTTTATTGTTAATGGATTTTTTAATGAAATTAAATATTTTATTTGAGGATATGTTTGCTTTTCGTCCGTTTTAGGAAAATCACAGAAGCATAAAATTAAGTACATAGAAAAAATGTTCTAGTCTAGTGAAAATATTTTCTCCATGAACGATAAGAACGGATTGAAATAAGGATAAGGGAAAATTATTTTGTATTTTGTCTTAATTTTTTGTCAAAGGCTAATGAGAGGCCCTTTAGCTAATAAGCGAGCTTAACTTAAATGAGCAGAATATGTATTCGAAAGGGTATATCAACAGAGTTCACTTTAACCTATGATTTTTAATTGCGAGGACAAGAAAAAGCAGTAAAAATATGATGATCATACATATATTCGTACAAAATTTCAGTTTTCTATCTCTTGAAGGAGCTTCTGTGGTCAAGTGGTTGAACATCACGTGGCGGAAAATCTTAAGTCACAGCAGCCTATGATATTTTCCACATATTGGTTTATCTGTCCACCAAGTTTCAAGAAAATTGGTAAACGCCGTATAGGTATCAACATTTTTCAGTACTGGCTGTCGTGAAAATCTGTTGAACTCCCCTTAAAAATATCATAAGCAATATGTTATATATTCATTCCCGTCGTTCCAATGTGGAACATAGGACCTTTACAATTACATTCCTCTCAGCAATATGTTTGGCCACACTTTTCGCGCTACGGCCAACTTTTTGTTATCTTATTTTATTTATTTTTGTAAAAATTACCAAATATGACATTTTTAATTTTCTTTCGAAAATTGTTAATTATACCCTCACTTTAGTGTGACGAGGGTATATATCATTTGCTACGGAAAAAAGTGTAACACATCGAAGGAGTGATCTAAGACCCCAAGTATGTTCGGAGGAAAACCGTTTTGGGTCATTTTAAGTCGAATGATCAATGTCCGTCCGTCTGTCTGTCTGTCTGTCTGCTGGCTTGTGCGCACGATAACTCTCGAAAGGAGTAACCGATTGACTTCAAATTTGGTATGTGGTAATATTTTTTTCTATCTCCGGCTAAGTTCGAAGATGGGCCATGTTGGTCCACTCCTTCTAGTACCTTGGTACCTTTTTGCACCAAAAGTTAACAGCTTATGACATTAAAACCAGTGTATACAAATACGTGAAATTTTGTACAGTGTAATGTTTTTATAGTGTCTATAGCCCTATGAAAAATGGGCGTTATCGCCACGCCCCTTTTTGTACCTCCCACACAAAATGCCCAAATCATACCACAATTTAATATCTCATAACGTTTTTACCAGTACACATAAATGCTTATAATTCGGCACAGTGCAATGAATTTGAAGTATCTAATGTTCAGCGAAAAATAGGTGTATTTGATAAACCCCTTCTGGTACCTCCCACACAAATTGACAGAATAATTCGAGTAATATTCAATATTACATTACTCACAAAATGAGGGTATACCTTAGTCGGTTTACCCAACTGAAACTTTCTTACTTGTTTTTTGGAATAAGTCGCCAAAACTTTACGATGCAAAGCCGTTTATAAATCAAGACAATTATAATAAATTTTATTAAATTCAACAAAAATTCAGCGAAATGGGTCAAAATTTAAATTAAAAATGTCTGTTTCCGTAACAAAAAAAGAGCTAAAGTTGGAGTCGACTATATTATTCTAAATCTATGTGGGGTATAAACCTAAATCGTGTCCGATTGTAGTCAAATTTTATTAAATCGAATCAGTTAGTGATTATGAGTCGATCGGTATTCTTTAACGTAGATCTAGCTTCAGTATTTTTAGGCGTCACACTTAGTAATGGTAAATACAACAATTAACGTTAATTTAAGAACGTTTCATTTCTTTGATTTAAGTACAGATGTATGTGATTTAAAGTAGTTTTATGACTTTAATTGAAGTCCAAGATGTATTTAATTTAAAGTCGTTCCACGCCCTTCATTGAAGTATAAGATGTAATTATTTTAATGATCATTGTCTTTGGCGCTAAATCAAAGCCAACACACACGGACCAATTGAGGTCCCACCACAGGTTCAGTTGTCCCTAATTGGAACAAACACTGTTCGGCCAAACATGTTCGACCTCCCAGAAAGGTCACAGTACGCCCAGAAGTCGCTTATATAATGCGGAACATGAACAAAGCAGCTGATCAATAAATTTCACTTCTTCCTCGTTTTCACAGCTTCGATAAAACTTATTGGGCTCAAATTTTAAACTCCTGGTGTGTTCGCCGATCAGACAGTAGTGACACTAACTTAGACAGTTTTAATGCTGCTCCGGTTGCAAATTCTCTAGCCACACTATCCATTGTCATTAGAGTCATTAGAGAAGTAGGACTTTTAGAGACCCTGGCATTGTAGTCCTTAGAACTCCGTCAATGCTCTGGAAGGCAGTTCTCTGAACCTTAAACAGTAGACTGGTGATGGATCGCTTAGCAGTCTCCGTCCACCACACAGCATTGCCATAAAGCAGTATTGTTCAATCTACTGCTATGTATATCTCATGGACGATTTTAAGACATACCCCAAAATACTCCTGCAGCTTTACAGAACCTAAAGCGACGATGGCCGCTCTTAACCGTTCCAATACGTTAAGTCTGGAGGACAATTCCCTTTATGGGATACTACCTAGAGGGTTCACATGTGGAATCATACATTTTCTAGTAAATAACATCAATTCTGTCCTGTTTTGAGTTAACGCCAACACAAGTGTTTCTGGCCAATCAAGCCAATTTGTTCAGAACCTCTTGTATAATTACTTTGACGTCTTTGGGGAATTTACCAGCTACTGTGATTACAACGTTGTTCGCATATGCCAAGACCTTGGAGTCACAACGGTCTAGATCTAACACGATTTCAGTCACCGGTGAATTCCTAATTAGTGGAGACATGTGGTGTCCTTCTGTTTACAAACCTTGTTAGAATTGTAGCCTTGAGATTCATTCTGGTGAGAAAATTCTGAATTACTCTACTCAAGCTGTAGTTCACACTTAGATGCGACAACGTCGTTATTACTATATCTGAATGAATGTTGTTAAAAGCTCCATATACATCAAAGAAGGCCATCGGCCACCATTTTCACCTTTTTCCAGACATTTTAGCAGGATCGACGATAGACTTATTGAAATTATTTGGTGTAGTGTGTGATAAATTTCCCGCTTTGGGTATATACAACAACTTTGGTATCCCTCCATCCATTGTGGATATAACAGAGCTTAATTCAGCATTTATATATTTTCTCCAGTCAGAGGCTGGGGTACTTTATAATTTCTGGACATTTTTATTGGATCTGGAGCTGGTGATTTGAATAGCTCAAATCTGTTAACCTTTCAGTTTAGTCTGGATTTGTCGATCAGCAATTTAGCTCATGGAGTTATGTAGGGGAACTTTGTGAAAGATATGTGTGAGCAGTACTTTTGATACCGCTCGCAGTTTTTTGTCCACACGGAGGAAAATCGCCATTTTTGATATGTTTGAATTCAAAGAAAATATACTTGAAACCAAATTTTTTAAATATTATATATTTTTGAACAAATATATTTTATTTGAAAATCAAAAAAATGTGTTTCGAACGCATATATTAATATATTACAACAAAATTTATTTGCGAACTGACTGTAACAAATAAAATATGTGTTTAGACACAAACAAAGATATTGTTTAAGAATTCATCCCAATACATTACATTTAAAAAAATATTTTAACTTTACTGACTTTGTCAATTTTTAATTTTATTTTTTCCCAAATTTCGTGTTATACTCGTACTTTATAGTTAAAAATGTCGTAAGCAGCATTTTCGTTTGTTTTGTTGCACTAATTTTTAATTTATAAATAGTCCAATTGTCAATCCATCAATGCTATTTTTCGTTACCAAAGATTATACGATTTCAATTGTAATAGAATTTCACAAACATATAAAATTTCAAAAAAAAATTAACCTTTAACTTCAAAAAAAACTAAATTAAAGCATCTATACATTGCCAAAATATTTAAATACAAGTTAATCATTGTTTCGGAAATATTATTTCCGTATAAACAAATATAAGGATGAAAACATAATTTTGTTTAGAACAACATCCTCCCAAACATATAATATTTGTGAGTGTCAAATATTATATATTTGGACTGTACACTAAACATATGTATGTTTCCAGCAGAATATGTTTGGAACAATATACTACAGAAGCGATTTTTTCAGCGTGCAGGGGTTATCTTTACCTTGCATATAATCTCCCTCAGACATGCGGCGTCTGAGACTTTCTCCATTTTTCCACAGTAGGTATACCAAGAACGTCTTTGAGTCTTCACTTATATCTTCTTATATCTTTGAGTTGCTTTTTATAGGCATCTCAGTCGTTGGCGAACCCACTAGATTTGAACTTTTTTTAGTTTTACATCCTGCAGGATTTTGCCTTTCGGTTGGCATAGATGTTTGGAATTGAGGACTTTTTTTAAAACTTTTCTCATACAGGTAGCACTTTGTTTTCCCCCATACATTTTGTATGACAATGAGTCAGTATCAAACATGTCATCAATTACTTCCTGTCCGTCTTTATTTCGTTTTTTAGGAGAGGCGATCAATGTTTGATGAATATTTTAAATTTGTGTAGAATTCCTTTATAATGCAATTCGAATGACCTGTACCGTTTTGTGAATATCTTTTGATTGGGTATAACTTTGAAATTAAAAATGAATAAGTGATAGTACCGTCTCTAGATGACGGTACTATCACTTATTCATACGGCAGATAACTGAATACCATAAAGTGTCTCCGATTACATATCTCCAGACTGGCAGCTAGTTAGTCTTTATTACTGAAGTTAGGTAATAGACGATTGTTTAGATTCTTCCTGGCAAAACCAAAGGTTCTTGGAGTACCTTCACATTTGGCCAGAAGCTAATTAAAGTCGCGTGGTCCAAAAATCAATGTCAGTTTTCAGTTGATGTAAATTAAGATTTCATTGATAATATGAATGTTTTTCGTTCAGTGTATCATTATATTCATTCAATTCACTTTTTCTTTAGATTGAAAAATTAATATTTGTGGTTTCTAGCCCAAGCTAACATTCAGTTTCTTACTACTAAACATAGTTTTCCAATTATCATACAACCAAAACAATACATTGTTTTTATATCTGCTAGTGAATACTTTGTAAACTAAAATGTTCATAAAATTCTGCATAATTTCAGTGTAATTTCTCTTAGACACCCGCATTGGTTACGTTCAGTTTAGTTTCGGTTTTATTTGGTGCGTTGACTACAAAGACTACACGCTGAAAAAAATCGCTTCTGTAGTATATTGTCTCAAACATATTCGGCTTGAAATATACAAATGTTTAGGGTACAATTCAAATATGTAATATTTGACACACACAAATATTATATGTTTAGGAGGATATTGTTCTAAACAAAAATATGATCCCATTCAAATATTTTTTTATTTGGGACTAGTAACTATTTTCGAAACAAAGATTAATTTGTAATTATTTATTTTGGCAATGTATCAATGCCTTAACTTAAAGACAAGTTTTCTGTTTTTCAGATGTTCAAAGAGCAATTTTTTAAAAATTTTATATGTTTGTAAAATTTAATTAAAACTCAAATAGAATAATCTTTCGTAAATATAAATTGCATTGATCGATTGACAAAAAGTGATGAATTGGAATATTTATAAATTAAGAAAATTTTAGCTCTAAAGTTTAACACGAAATCTAGGAAAAACTAACTAAAATTCGAATGTCAGCGAAGTTTTAAAAATCTTTTTAAATAAAATATATTTGGAAAACTTCTTAAACAATAACTTTGTTTGTGTGTAAACATATGTTTTATTTGTGAAATTCAGTTTGCAATAAATTATGTTCTAATATATTAATATATGCGTCCCAAACAAAATTTCTTGATTTTCAAATAAAATTTATTTGTTACAAATATAAAATATTTAAAAAAATTATTTCCAAGTATATTTTCTTTCAATTCAAACATATCAAAAATGACGATTTTCCTCCGTGTATATAAAAGTTTACAAATTTTTGCCGCCGGTTCATGTTCACGTTTTACAAAAAATGGTTTCAAATTTAAAATTATAAATGAAAATAAATTGAATTGCATTCTAGTGCTGGCGTAATTGCAATTTTATGTAGATGTTGTGTTTCCTATTCTAAAATTTGATTAAAAATTATTTACACCGCAGTTATTGGTTATTACACACACACACACAAATGCACTGTCAAACACGCACACTGCCAGACCGGCTGTTGTTGTAACAATGTAATCAATTTTATAGTAATTCCATTGATTTTATACACAGACACATATGGGCAGAAATCCAAAATTTTTACATTGTAGAGGCATATTTATACCCTACACCACACTGTGGTACAGGGTATTATAACTTTGTGCATTTGTTTGTAACGCCCAAAAGGAGAAGAAATAGAACCATCGTTTATTATACCGATCGACTTAGAATCACTTTCTGAGTTGATTTAGCCATGTCCGTGTGTCTGTCCGTCTGTGCATGTATTCTTGTAATCAAAGTACAGGTCGCAATTATGGTCCGATCTCGACGAAACTTTACACATATCTTTTTTTGGCCCAAGGACGATCCCTATTGGTTAAAATCGGTTCAGATTTAGATATAGTCCCCATATATATGTTGACATGTAAGCGCTGTAAAAACTGTATTTTATATCCGATCAGTGCGAAATTCGGCAGAAAGAGGTTTATTATTACAGGAAGGAATACTGCCAAATTCGGAAAAAATCGGTTGGGATTTAGATATAGCCCCCATATATATGTTACCCCCGAAATCGGTTCAGATTTAGATATAGCCCCCATATATAGTTACCGTCGATTTGACATGTGAGCGCTGTAAAAATATTATTTTATATCCGATCAGTGCGGAAGTCGGCAAAAAGAGGTTTCTTTCTACATGAAGGAATACTGCCAAATTCGGAGAAACTCGGTTTAGATTTAGATATAACACCCATATATATGTTACCCCCGATTTGACCTGTAAGCGCTGTAAAAACTGTATTTTATATCCGATCAGAATTAGATAATATGTTTCTACCCTTATCGCATTGTTAGGGAGGTGTAGGGTATTATATAGTCGGCCCGCCCGACTTTCTGCCTTTCCTTACTGGTTTTTTATTGAGTTTAAAAATGCAACACTACAAGAGGATGTATGTGACATTATTAAAATCCTGCTTTCTGACAGGACAGCATATTTTTTCAGAAAACAAAACATTATTAGATGCAACATTGAGAGACATACTTCACGCTAAATTTTAAAACGATTGGATATAAAATACAAACTTTATAGCATTTATTGGCCAAATCGAAAGGAACATATGTATAGGGTGATCCAAGTAGATATACTTTTTTCAGTAGACTTTTTTTGACAGATCACGTGTGAGTCGAATCATGCTGTCATGTTGTTTTTGTAAATTTTGTTTGGCATTTCATCATGGAAAGACTTACGCCTGAACAACGTTTACAATGTTTACAACGTTTTGACAACAAATTGACAGATTAATTAGTGTAATGTTATAACGGGTGATCCAAGTAGAGATACTTTTTTCAATAGCCTTTTTTTGACAGATCACGTGTGAGTCGTGTCATGCTGTCATGTTATTTTTGTTAAGTATTGTTTGGCATTTCATCATGGAATGACTTACGCATGAACAACGTTAACGCGTGTCATTCGCCAGTTACCAGTCGAAATGCTCGAACGAGTCATCGAAAATTGGACTCAAAGGATGGACCATCTGAGACGTAGCCGCGGCCAATATTTGATAGACATAATCTTCAAAAAATAAATGCCAAAGAATGTTCTTTCAAATGATAATAAACATTCCCCATTCAATTTGAATTTTCTGTGTATTTTCTTTAAAGAAGTAGTGAACCTCGAAATGGTTCTCGCTATATAACGATACCTCTATACCAAAACATGCTAATAACAAGTAAAAAAGTTTCAGTCGGGTAAACCGACTAAGGTATACCCTTACTTTGTGAGTAATGTAATATGGAATATTAAACGAATTATTCTGTCAGTTTGTGTGGGAGTTACCAGAAGGTTTTTAACAAATACACCTATTTTTCGCTGAATAGTAGATACTTTAAATGTATAGCACTTTGCCGAATTATGAGAATTTATGTGCACTGGTATATTAACGTTATGAGATATTAAATTTTGGTATGATTTGGCCATTTTGTGTGGGAGGTACAAAAAGGGGCGTGGTGCTAACCCCCATTTTTTACAGGGCTATAGACACTTCAAAATCGTTCCATGTGGTACATTTGTACGGGAGGTACCATAAGGGGAGTAGCAACTTCGCCCATTTTTCTCGAGTTGATAGCGACTAATAAACTAATTCTATGTGTGGAATTTTAGAAGATTCGAATAAGTATATAAAATTTCAAAAAAAAATTAACCTTTAACTTCAAAAAAAACTAAATTAAAGCATCTATACATTGCCAAAATATTTAAATACAAGTTAATCATTGTTTCGGAAATATTATTTCCGTATAAACAAATATAAGGATGAAAACATAATTTTGTTTAGAACAACATCCTCCCAAACATATAATATTTGTGAGTGTCAAATATTATATATTTGGACTGTACACTAAACATATGTATGTTTCCAGCAGAATATGTTTGGAACAATATACTACAGAAGCGATTTTTTCAGCGTGCAGGGGTTATCTTTACCTTGCATATAATCTCCCTCAGACATGCGGCGTCTGAGACTTTCTCCATTTTTCCACAGTAGGTATACCAAGAACGTCTTTGAGTCTTCACTTATATCTTCTTATATCTTTGAGTTGCTTTTTATAGGCATCTCAGTCGTTGGCGAACCCACTAGATTTGAACTTTTTTTAGTTTTACATCCTGCAGGATTTTGCCTTTCGGTTGGCATAGATGTTTGGAATTGAGGACTTTTTTTAAAACTTTTCTCATACAGGTAGCACTTTGTTTTCCCCCATACATTTTGTATGACAATGAGTCAGTATCAAACATGTCATCAATTACTTCCTGTCCGTCTTTATTTCGTTTTTTAGGAGAGGCGATCAATGTTTGATGAATATTTTAAATTTGTGTAGAATTCCTTTATAATGCAATTCGAATGACCTGTACCGTTTTGTGAATATCTTTTGATTGGGTATAACTTTGAAATTAAAAATGAATAAGTGATAGTACCGTCTCTAGATGACGGTACTATCACTTATTCATACGGCAGATAACTGAATACCATAAAGTGTCTCCGATTACATATCTCCAGACTGGCAGCTAGTTAGTCTTTATTACTGAAGTTAGGTAATAGACGATTGTTTAGATTCTTCCTGGCAAAACCAAAGGTTCTTGGAGTACCTTCACATTTGGCCAGAAGCTAATTAAAGTCGCGTGGTCCAAAAATCAATGTCAGTTTTCAGTTGATGTAAATTAAGATTTCATTGATAATATGAATGTTTTTCGTTCAGTGTATCATTATATTCATTCAATTCACTTTTTCTTTAGATTGAAAAATTAATATTTGTGGTTTCTAGCCCAAGCTAACATTCAGTTTCTTACTACTAAACATAGTTTTCCAATTATCATACAACCAAAACAATACATTGTTTTTATATCTGCTAGTGAATACTTTGTAAACTAAAATGTTCATAAAATTCTGCATAATTTCATTGTAATTTCTCTTAGACACCCGCATTGGTTACGTTCAGTTTAGTTTCGGTTTTATTTGGTGCGTTGACTACAAAGACTACACGCTGAAAAAAATCGCTTCTGTAGTATATTGTCTCAAACATATTCGGCTTGAAATATACAAATGTTTAGGGTACAATTCAAATATGTAATATTTGACACACACAAATATTATATGTTTAGGAGGATATTGTTCTAAACAAAAATATGATCCCATTCAAATATTTTTTTATTTGGGACTAGTAACTATTTTCGAAACAAAGATTAATTTGTAATTATTTATTTTGGCAATGTATCAATGCCTTAACTTAAAGACAAGTTTTCTGTTTTTCAGATGTTCAAAGAGCAATTTTTTAAAAATTTTATATGTTTGTAAAATTTAATTAAAACTCAAATAGAATAATCTTTCGTAAATACAAATTGCATTGATCGATTGACAAAAAGTGATGAATTGGAATATTTATAAATTAAGAAAATTTTAGCTCTAAAGTTTAACACGAAATCTAGGAAAAACTAACTAAAATTCGAATGTCAGCGAAGTTTTAAAAATCTTTTTAAATAAAATATATTTGGAAAACTTCTTAAACAATAACTTTGTTTGTGTGTAAACATATGTTTTATTTGTGAAATTCAGTTTGCAATAAATTATGTTCTAATATATTAATATATGCGTCCCAAACAAAATTTCTTGATTTTCAAATAAAATTTATTTGTTACAAATATAAAATATTTAAAAAAATTATTTCCAAGTATATTTTCTTTCAATTCAAACATATCAAAAATGACGATTTTCCTCCGTGTATATAAAAGTTTACAAATTTTTGCCGCCGGTTCATGTTCACGTTTTACAAAAAATGGTTTCAAATTTAAAATTATAAATGAAAATAAATTGAATTGCATTCTAGTGCTGGCGTAATTGCAATTTTATGTAGATGTTGTGTTTCCTATTCTAAAATTTGATTAAAAATTATTTACACCGCAGTTATTGGTTATTACACACACACACACAAATGCACTGTCAAACACGCACACTGCCAGACCGGCTGTTGTTGTAACAATGTAATCAATTTTATAGTAATTCCATTGATTTTATACACAGACACATATGGGCAGAAATCCAAAATTTTTACATTGTAGAGGCATATTTATACCCTACACCACACTGTGGTACAGGGTATTATAACTTTGTGCATTTGTTTGTAACGCCCAAAAGGAGAAGAAATAGAACCATCGTTTATTATACCGATCGACTTAGAATCACTTTCTGAGTTGATTTAGCCATGTCCGTGTGTCTGTCCGTCTGTGCATGTATTCTTGTAATCAAAGTACAGGTCGCAATTATGGTCCGATCTCGACGAAACTTTACACATATCTTTTTTTGGCCCAAGGACGATCCCTATTGGTTAAAATCGGTTCAGATTTAGATATAGTCCCCATATATATGTTGACATGTAAGCGCTGTAAAAGCTGTATTTTATATCCGATCAGTGCGAAATTCGGCAGAAAGAGGTTTATTATTACAGGAAGGAATACTGCCAAATTCGGAAAAAATCGGTTGGGATTTAGATATAGCCCCCATATATATGTTACCCCCGAAATCGGTTCAGATTTAGATATAGCCCCCATATATAGTTACCGTCGATTTGACATGTGAGCGCTGTAAAAATATTATTTTATATCCGATCAGTGCGGAAGTCGGCAAAAAGAGGTTTCTTTCTACATGAAGGAATACTGCCAAATTCGGAGAAACTCGGTTTAGATTTAGATATAACACCCATATATATGTTACCCCCGATTTGACCTGTAAGCGCTGTAAAAACTGTATTTTATATCCGATCAGAATTAGATAATATGTTTCTACCCTTATCGCATTGTTAGGGAGGTGTAGGGTATTATATAGTCGGCCCGCCCGACTTTCTGCCTTTCCTTACTGGTTTTTTATTGAGTTTAAAAATGCAACACTACAAGAGGATGTATGTGACATTATTAAAATCCTGCTTTCTGACAGGACAGCATATTTTTTCAGAAAACAAAACATTATTAGATGCAACATTGAGAGACATACTTCACGCTAAATTTTAAAACGATTGGATATAAAATACAAACTTTATAGCATTTATTGGCCAAATCGAAAGGAACATATGTATAGGGTGATCCAAGTAGATATACTTTTTTCAGTAGACTTTTTTTGACAGATCACGTGTGAGTCGAATCATGCTGTCATGTTGTTTTTGTAAATTTTGTTTGGCATTTCATCATGGAAAGACTTACGCCTGAACAACGTTTACAATGTTTACAACGTTTTGACAACAAATTGACAGATTAATTAGTGTAATGTTATAACGGGTGATCCAAGTAGAGATACTTTTTTCAATAGCCTTTTTTTGACAGATCACGTGTGAGTCGTGTCATGCTGTCATGTTATTTTTGTTAAGTATTGTTTGGCATTTCATCATGGAATGACTTACGCATGAACAACGTTAACGCGTGTCATTCGCCAGTTACCAGTCGAAATGCTCGAACGAGTCATCGAAAATTGGACTCAAAGGATGGACCATCTGAGACGTAGCCGCGGCCAATATTTGATAGACATAATCTTCAAAAAATAAATGCCAAAGAATGTTCTTTCAAATGATAATAAACATTCCCCATTCAATTTGAATTTTCTGTGTATTTTCTTTAAAGAAGTAGTGAACCTCGAAATGGTTCTCGCTATATAACGATACCTCTATACCAAAACATGCTAATAACAAGTAAAAAAGTTTCAGTCGGGTAAACCGACTAAGGTATACCCTTACTTTGTGAGTAATGTAATATGGAATATTAAACGAATTATTCTGTCAGTTTGTGTGGGAGTTACCAGAAGGTTTTTAACAAATACACCTATTTTTCGCTGAATAGTAGATACTTTAAATGTATAGCACTTTGCCGAATTATGAGAATTTATGTGCACTGGTATATTAACGTTATGAGATATTAAATTTTGGTATGATTTGGCCATTTTGTGTGGGAGGTACAAAAAGGGGCGTGGTGCTAACCCCCATTTTTTACAGGGCTATAGACACTTCAAAATCGTTCCATGTGGTACATTTGTACGGGAGGTACCATAAGGGGAGTAGCAACTTCGCCCATTTTTCTCCAGTTGATAGCGACTAATAAACTAATTCTATGTGTGGAATTTTAGAAGATTCGAATAAGTAGTATAGCAGTTATTAAAGATTCAATATTTCACAACATTTCAACCCTTTGTGGGGGAGGTACTAGAAGGAGTGGACCAATATGGCCCATCTTCGAACTTAGCCGGAGATAGAAAAAAATATTACCACGTACCAAATTTGAAGTCAATCGGTTTCTCCTTTCGAGAGTTATCATGCGCACCAGCCAGCAGCCAGACAGACGGACATTGCTCATTTGACTTAAAATGGCCCCAAACTTAGGTCACTCCTTCGATGTGTTACACTTTTTTTCGTAGCAAATGATATATACCCTCGTCACACTAAAGTGAGGGTGTAACAAGTAAGAAATTTCAATCGGGTAAACCGATTTATGAGTCCCCTCACCTTGAGTCCCAAAAAAAATCGTAAATTTAAATTGCATTCAATAACTTTAAACTATGTACTTGTATTAAAGTTATAAGCTCTTAACCTTTGGTATAAAGTGGTACATTTGTGTGGGAGGTACCAAACGGGGTGTGCCAATAACGGCCACATTTCTCTAGACTCTATGTACTATAAAAGTAAAAGCTGCTTGTGGTCAGTGTAGTAGTACCGTCATTTTTCATTATTTTAGTGATTTTAATAGTTATTTAAGAGCTATCAATCTAAAATTGTAAATGTACTTGTATAACTCAAAGGAGATTCGAAAATAAATATTCAATGTCCAGCTTGAGGTCAAACTGCAGTGACCAAAGCAATTGTTGCACTTTCAGTACGGAAAAAAATCTTTTAAGAACTATGACCCTATAAACTGAATTGCATACATACAGATCTCCTACGTATATGACTTTACGCCAAGGGATTTTTGACCACTTGGTCGCTGAGTTTCATGTAAGAGCTAGAAAGCTGAAACTTTGCATGTGGATAGACTCGAGTGCTTTATATGTATACCCCAGACTTTTCACACAATTGGATTTTGGCCAGTGGACAGTTCTCGCTTTCACAAACATGAGTGTTATTTTTATGCTTTAGGAAGCCTCTTATATGAAACAACCCTAAAACTTTGTAAATATGTAGAACTATTCAAGAAAAATTTACCCTCTTGACCACTGAGACCTCCTATTAGAAGTACACCCAGGAAAATAATTTGTTGGAATTCGATTGTAACAAAAAAAAATAGTTCTAGCAAAGAAAAGTATATTGCCTACACCGTCTGTCGGTTGTATTTATATATAATTGGTTGAAACAATAATAATAACATAGATACGATCAAATGAAAATGATTGCAACTAAATCGATGGTTGTATCAATCGAATTAAGATTGTTTTTTTTTCATTGACACTCGGTTAGTTATGGTAACCAATTTTAAATTTTCATTATAGTACCATATGATCGATTTTTGGTTGTGACAACCAATTTTTTATTCTTGACAACATAAATTGTATCAATAGACCAACGATTATTATTGCAACGAATAATTGGTTACTACAACAGAAAAAATATTAATAAATAATCGTTTATTGGTTACCCCAATCATTTCCCAAATTTAGAATAATTAAATGTATTTTGGGAAATACAACCGAAAGATTGGTTGCTGTTCTTTTGCTGATACATGACAAACAAAAAATAAAATTACTCGACATAAAAAATCTTCAACATTTTGTTCTAGAACGGTATACATAGGTAATCAAAAATAATCTCGTGTGGATAATAATGTGTGGAATGCAGAATATGTTGCGCAAAATGTTTCACATAAATGAACCAGTAAGGAAAGGCTAAAGTCGGGCGGTGCCGACTATATAATACCCTACACCACTCTCGTAATATTGAATAACTCTGATATATACATTTTGTAATTCATGTATAAATTGTTTACATAAATTTACTTTTGGGACATTTTATACTTAAATAATACCCTGTACCACAGTGTGGTGTAGGGTATAAAAACGATTGGATCTAAAGAGCCAAATCGGATGAAGCATATATATGGGAGCTATAGCTAAATCTTTACCGATTTTCTTCAAATTCGTCAATGTTGGTTCATGAATCAAGAAACTCTACCATTCTAAATTTCAAAACGATTGGATGTAAAATAAAGCTTCTATAGAACTAAAGGGCAAAATCGGACGAAACATATATATGGGAGCTATAGCTAAATCTTAACCGATTTTCTTCAAATTCGGTACTGTTAGTTCATGGATCAAGAAACTCTACCATTCTAAATTTCAAAACGATTGGATGTAAAATTTTATAGGACTAAAGGGCCAAACCGGACGAAACATATATATGGGAGATATAGCTAAATCTTAACCGATTTTCTTCAAATTCGGCAGTGTTGGTTCATGGATCAAGAAACTCTACCATTCTAAATTTCAAAATGATTGGATGTAAAATACAGGTTCTACAGGACTAAAGGGCCAAATCGGACGAAACATGTATATGGGAGCTATAGCTAAATCTTAACCGGTTTTCTTCAAATTCGGTAGTGTTGGTTCATGGATCAATAAACTTTAAGGTGGGTCTAGCTGTGTTTTTTTCAGGTGTTACAAACATCTGCCGTGAAACAAACTTATAATACCCTGTACCACAGTGTGGTGTAGGGTATAAAAATAAAAGCAACAATCATGAAATTGAAAGCACGGGGTTAAGCGATATTTGCATACAAGTTTTGTGTTTTTTTTTCGTGTACTAAAATGTGTGTCAAATATTTCCACATCTCATAATAGTAATATGTGATTTTTAATTTTTTTGTTTTTTGTTCAATAAATAAAATAAAAATTAATGAAAACTGTTTTAAATTAATTGTCGGTAGTATATGACTGACAAATTGACAGAACAACCAATTTTTTAAAACAGTTGGTTGTGGCAACAGATAATTTAAGCCACCATTTTAGTAGTTAGCGCAACCAAATATGATTGTTGTCAACATGGAAGCAGAAGTATACCACAACCAAAATATTGGTTGTCCTGATGGAATCGCATGATAGTAGACAGAACTACCAAAATTCGGTTGGCAAATAATTTGGTTGAGGCAACCAATCTGTGTTCTGTGTGTAATATGCTGAAAACTTGCATACATATTGTTACGAGAGTGACTTAAATATCACGCTACTTAGATTCATGATTTATTTAACAACTCAGGATATTTTCTTTCTCATGTGATAATTTGAGCAGTTTTTATCGATTTTTCAAATGAAATAGTTTTTAATTACGAAATACAATCTGTGAAATATAAGTTTGTGGGTGATCTTGGTAACATTGGGAGGCGTTCTCAGAATGCAACACTAATCCGAAATGTTGCGCAAAATCACATGGAAGAGGAACGTGCTATTGAACGAGAATCAGCACGGGAGCGACATCAAGAAGCCATTACTGAAGTTTACAATGAGCAACACCGATTGAGAAGAATAAGTTTTTCGAAATAACTGATGAGAATCGGAAATGGACAAATACCGGTATATACTATCGGTGGTTTAATATCGATTCCGCCCGCCATTTGCCAATTCACTCCAACAAATGATGAAAAGAAATACTAATGTGAATGAATTGAATTGGACGACTCAAAATCAAATTTCGGGAGAATTGCATTCATAAAAATTAATCGATACTGTTGAAAATGAAGACTCAATTATTCCGCTGAATTCCTAAACTCTTTGGATTTGCCTGGCTTGCCGCTCAATGGAACACGACAGATTGTGACGAAGCTCATGTGGAAGGATTTTGAATGGGCAATTCAAAGAGATAGAATGCCTATTTATGCGAATACCTTTGACTTCAACGATTTTATCATTCAAGTGCAAACGTCCTCAGTTCTCAGTGAAACATGCAGAAACAAGGCAGAAGGGCAATCGCTGGAAGTGTGTGGGATATATCCGGAAATGTCATGCTTTTAACACTGCCAGCTGTATGTAACGTGTTCCTGAGTTGGCTAACCATCCTCTTCATGTACGTTCCAGAGCATAAAACAAAAAATATTGCGAGTATGGTGATTTCTTTTCTAAAAAAAGATGTTGCCCTGTCAGAGAGCAGCATAGTAATAATGTCGCCTACGCCCTCCTGTACTGAGGCATTTTTTATAGTCAGAATCGATAACAAAAATGCGAAAAACCAGCCTTCTAACTCACTAAAAGTAAACTAAAAACAAAGAATACTCCACGGCGCCGCCTAAATAAAGCATTTGACCAAACTTCATTATAAAAATGCACGCACGGACACACGCGGGTATTTAGGCTATTCGCTCGACGCCGAAAAAACATCTGTTTTGTAGGGCAGCGTCCACCCCATCGATTAAATACAGGGCTGAAATGTTGCATTTTTGCCCCGTGCAAGTGCGACATTTTTCACAAAAGAAAACGAAACCCTTTCACAGTGCAGCATTTATTTTACAATCGAAGACAAAAAGGCATTTTTGGGGCGAAAAGCATACAAAATGTAGCATTTTTTGGCACAAAAGAAAACAGCATAATATTATTTATTCATTGAAATTAATAAAGGGTCCGCCAAATAACTTTTTTCTTTGAAAACATCGCGCAAAACATCGAGTGTAGCTTCGGCTGTGTGGCACGTAGCGCCGCCCTGTTGAAACCAAATGTTGCCAATATGCTCCTCTTCAATTTTTGTGAACAAAAATTCGTTCAACATGGCCCGATAACGATCGCCATTGACTGTAACGGCCACTCCTTGCTCATGGCCCAATTATGCCTCTGGACCAAAATCCGCACCAAACAGTGACTCGTTTTGGGTGTATCTGCTTTTCAATGTATGCGTGCGGGTTTTCTGTGCCCCAAATGCAACAATTTCGCTTGTTTACATACCCGCCAAGATCAAAATGAGCTTCATCTGAAAAGATGATTTTTTGGCAAAATCGGCATCTTCTGTAAGTCGATCGCAGGCCCACTTGTTCAAGCGTATACACAACCATATTCGTTCAGCGGAAGGATAAAACTAATTATCTGTCAAATCAGACATGAGCTAAGTGTTACCATTCACGAAATAAGCACTAGTTGAATAAAAAAACGTTAGATAGCGGACCCTTTACCTGATTTAATTCTATTTTCACCAAATATTGGACGGTACAAAGTCTGTCGAATCAGTTTTCTCATAAATATCAGTTAACAATAGCTAATTTTTGTCCAAACAAATCTTGGTGGAATCGTGAATGTTCAAAATTAATGCAACCAAAAATATATTTTGGGCAAAACGAAGTTTGCCGAGTCAGCTTGTCTATCTATATATATAAAAATGGATGTGTGGGTATGTTACGTATGGACCGATTTTGATTAAATTTTCAGGGAATCTTCAGAAAAGCCTAGCAGCTGACATAGGCTATATTAGTTCTTGATTGAGGGGGCGTGGACCAACCATATAAGCCAAGTTGGAGTTACGATTTTTTAAGAGATTTCTACTGTCCACACCTACGGATGGATTAAAGAGATAACTACTGTCACTATCTATGGGACTATGATTGGGTTGGACCGTGATCCCACAGGTGACATCAGTCCTGAGCTTTCTGGGGTTCAACTGAAAGTAGATGCAAATCTACGTGATTAGTCCAAAAATGGCTGTGGCCCCACCCATATAAGCCAATATTTGAAATTACTGTAATTTTGTGTATCTGTTTCTGGTGGCAGTCTACGTGATTGGTCCAAAAACGGACGGGATCGGAAATCTGGGCCAACGAAGTGGACCGGGTTAGCTATTATTTTATAAAGTATACGATATTTGCAATATTATTATATTGCGAAGTTTTTTTAATAAATAAATTCGACTTACACCGCAAAATGTTTACAAAAATATTCCAACGAATTTAATAAGATTAATACATTTGCTTTCTAAGATTTCTGGGGAATAGTTTGGTATCCCACGGCGAATTAATATCGAACAAAAGCAGTTAAGTTCAGAATTACTTTACTACACTAAAAATTAATGTTAAAGACGGCGGCAATGATTTCGAGCCAATGATAAGTTGACTTTAAAGTTAGTACACTTCCTAACTAAAGATAATTATATATATATATATTTGCTATTAAGAAACTCGGCTTAATTTTTATTAAATTGTCTTAATATTATGTGCGGAATATTTTTACTTAAAGAATTATTTGTCATTGGTTCATCGCCACTGTCTTTAAAGTTGTTTTACGCTTCAAAATTTCCACAACATCTTTACAATTCAAAGCAATGAAGTTTGTTTGTGTATAAGTTAAAGTTTAGGTAAG
Source organism: Eudasyphora cyanicolor (assembly GCA_963930755.1). NCBI lineage: Eukaryota > Metazoa > Arthropoda > Insecta > Diptera > Muscidae > Eudasyphora > Eudasyphora cyanicolor. Next base: position 231,621,651 of record OZ005734.1, on the reverse strand, counting down.
TCTTGACGTTTGTGTAAAAATACTGTTTACGCGATAACTCGCGAAAGGAAACAGATCCGATTTTGATTTCTCCATAGTCGAATAGAGGGTATTATTCTGAAAATGAAACATAATTATCCGTGTTTGGAGTGGATCTAAGCCAACTTTATATCCCTTGTCTTAAACACATAGGAGTTTTTGTCGCAGAATTTCTATAGAGGGATACACATAGGTGTTTTAGGTATCTTCGTAACCGGTGAAGATAGCACAAACTGCTTTGTTGGGTATGACTTTGTTAGAAAATGACTTTGTACATGAGCCACATCTATTAAGCAAATGTAGTACTTATCGAGACCAACACATTGATGTATCGCATGTGACAATCAAGCTACAAACAAAAAAGTTACGATAAAAAAAAACGATTTTGGGACGACTCCGCGGGCTCGGAAAAAATTGAAATAAATTTTTTTGCGAATGTCTAGAGGTAAGCTTTCATATTCCGCCTCGCATCCGGAACTTGTTTTTATTACATGGAGGCCAACCCGGTTTAATATGCATATTGGAAGACCTGTAAACTTGTATCGACCTTTATTAACTGTCAGAAGGAAGTTGCTTTGTACATCAATGAACAATGACAAATTTGATGAAAATCTGTTCAGATTATGATTTAGCTCCCATATCGAAGAGCTAAGTTTTCTGATCATAATGATGCATATGGGTCAGAATATTTAATATCGTCCTATGTTGTTTATTTTTGGCTAAAATGTTTATAAGCAGTTACAAATAGGTAAAACAAGAAATCTCTATTATTTTTAAAAAAAATTTTTTTTTTTTTTAAAAGTTTTTAAAGGAATTTTATGGGCATTTTAATTTTTGAAAAAAAGTTAAAAACATCGTGTTTGTGTTTACGAAATTTTTATTTGCTCTCGAACGGCTGTAACGATTTTTGCAAAGTTTACTTTGTTTTAAAGAGGACACAATGTAACTGCTTATAAGCATTTTAGCCAAACATAACCTACATAGGTCGATATTAAATATCCTGACCAATATATAAATTTACAGAAACATGAGTTATAACTTGTTTGTGAAAATTGTGTGAAATAGGAATGTTTAACCCTAGGTCGCTGTTATTTCTATGTTATTTTCAATAATTAAAAAAATATATCTTCAAAGTCCTTTATGCACACAATATTATGTACAAAGAAGTATTAAAGCAAAAATAATTTCGTTGAAACAAGTATTTTCTTATTATTTCACTAATAACTTTATTTGAAGTAAAGACCAAAAATAAGTTTCCTTAGAGATGGTGTTATTGACCTTTTTTACAGTGTAGTACGGCTTTCTTAACATTTACCTCTTTCTTTGTTTTCAATTGATAGACAAAATTATATTCATATGTCGGAAACTAAATATTGACTATTTCTGGCCTTATTATATCACTCGGATATTACAGTATATGAGACATTCCATGCCAAACAGAACGGAAAAAAACCTTCATATCTCCGATGCACCCCAAACCTTCAAAAAACATTCTACATGCATAGTTGTTTAAAATGTGTATTCGAAAAAAAAATCTTAAAATTTTGATTATCGCGATATTGACGCTTTACATTTTCACATATTGACGAATTCCAGTAAATGTGTGTATTTTCAATTGCATATACCTCTTGATTGCGAAGGCCGATTTTGAAATGTTACATGTCGTATTAAAGGTCGTTGAGCGTACCTCATGATTGTTGAAAAAGAAGGCAGAGCATTCTTTGATGTTCATAATTTTTTTTCAATTTTAATTGTTTTTTTCAATTTCGCTAAATTATTACACTAAGCAATTTTTTCCAAAACATGTGCAAAATCATCCTCATGTTGTCCACTAATTATAAAAGAAATCAATGTTGTGGAGCTTTAATGGTTTCTATTTTTTTTAATTTTTTGTAAATTATTCACAGAATTTTTATTTTTGAAGCAGGCAAAAAACTTTTAAAAAAGTGTATTTAGTTTTAAAAAGAGTTGTTTAAATTAACTAAAGCTCTATATTTTCTTTATATATTTATTATATTTTAACAAGCGGAAAACAATTTCAATTTCATTATTTGTCATTAGTTTGTAAAAGCCAATATTATTTCACATTTATATTACTCGTATTTCGACAATAAATAATTCTAAATATGTATCCGACTTCAAAATCGATAATCCCACCACGTTTTGATTTGTGTTGCAATCCATTTGAAATAAAGCCCCATAAAAGAAATGCAATAAAAAGCTTACGATGGATTAACATCAACTTCATAAAGCAGAAACTGGACTTTTATACGGAAGGTGTAGATGGAAAAGTTAGAGTTTGTAATTATTGCCGAATTAAGATTGGTAAAATGAATAACAAGGATTTGAATAGTGATTATGAATGCGATTCTGAATCGATGTCGGTAGGTAGTGAATATTCAGCAGAAAGTTTTAAACTTAAAAAGTTAAACGAGTCGTTGTCGCTGCTCAAAGGATCATCTATAAATAAAAAGAAATTAAAACGGCAAAATTATATCGCTACAAAAAAAAAAAAAAATAATTGCTTTAATTGACAAACAGGTATTAAAATCATCAAATCAAGAAACTGACGATTTTGCAAGAAAAAACAAAATATTACCTATATTGGAAACATTCAAAACAAACTTTGAAAACGCAACTGACAGACAAATGAAGATTAAAATCTTAACAATTGTAGCAGAATTGAGTTACAGCGACATCGAAAATCAATTTGTTGGGGCATCCCGGCAAATGATATCTGTTGCAAAAAAAGTTGCTAAGGAAAAGGGTATACTTGCATCTCCTAATCCAAAACTAGGGAGATCAATTTCCGATAATGTCATGAAAAAGGTTATAGATTTCTATGAATCCTCAGAAATAAGCCGTACAATGCCTGGAATGAAGGACTGTGTAACTGTGAGGAATGGTGATGTAAAAGAAAAAATGCAAAAGAGGCTAGTACTGTGCAACTTGAAGGAGGCTCATGTACTATTTAAAGAAACTCATCCAGAAGCGAAAATACAGTTTTCTAAATTTGCTGAGTTGAGGCCTAAATATTGTGTTTTAGCCGGATCTAGCGGAACTCATTCGGTGTGCGATTGTTGCATTAATGAAAATGTGAGGCTTATGATTGAAGGCGCATGTCTACCACGACTGACGATGAATTCCTTAAAAACATTTGACGATTGTATCTCTCGCATTATTTGCAATCCACCAACTCCTGGGTGCTATCTGAGGAAGTGTGATGTTTGTCCTGGATACGAATATCTCGCTGATGAAATACGGAGTATTTTCAGTAATAGTATGATCGAGAAAATTACATATAATCAATGGGTGACCGTAGATAGAAGTTCACTGGAAACGCTACAATGCACAGACGAAGAATTTATTGATAAATTTTCTGATAAGTTGCTACGTTTATTACCTCATTCCTTTATCACAAAGGAACAAGGCAATTTCTTCAATAGAAAAAAGAAGGATCTACAGTCTGGAGAATGCATTGTAATATGTGATTTCTCTGAAAACTACACGTTTTTAGTTCAAGATTCCATACAAGGCATCCATTGGAACAATGACCAGGCAACTGTCCACCCTTTTGCAATCTATTATAAAAATGGCGAAGAAGTCCAATTCATGAATTATGTAATAATTTCAGATTGCCTAAAACACGATACCGTTGCCGTCCACTTATTTCAGGACGGTCTAATTAAATTCTTAAAAGAATCTATGGGGAATTTGACCAAAATTATATATTTTTCTGATGGTTCAAGTGCTCAATATAAAAACAAAAAGAATTTTGCGAATTTAATTTTTCATAACAAAGATTTTGGCGTTCCAGCTGAGTGGCACTTCTTTGCGACATCCCATGGAAAAGGGCCGTGTGATGGATTGGGAGGCACAATTAAAAGGTTGGCAGCTCGTGCTAGTTTGACCCGCCTCAAAAATCCAATAAATAATGCCAAAGAATTTTTCTCGTGGACCAAATCTAATGTTAAAAATATTAATACTGAATTTTTTACAACCTCGGACTATGAAAAAAGAGCAAAGCAGCTGGAATTACGTTTCAACAAAGCAAACACTATTCCAGGAACGCAGGGTTATCATGCGTTTATTCCTTGCGAAAACAAAAAAATATTAGTTAAAATTACATCTTCCACTGAGGAGGGCATCATACAAAATGTATTCAAATCATAAATTTAGTTGATCTTTCTTGACTTCTTCTCAAATCATGAACCATATTTAAATCATCTGAATTATTTTGTTGTATTTATAATTTTTGTATGTATGTTGGAAAATATACGAGCATTGGTTACTGGATTACCAAAACCAAATATTTTTTTGATATAAATAATAAAATATATTAAATATATAAAGAAAATATAGAGCTTTAGTTAATTTAAACAACTCTTTTTAAAACTAAATACACTATTCTAAAAGTTTTTTGCCTACTTCAAAAATAAAAATTCTTTGAATAATTTACAAAAAATTAAAAAAAAATAGAAACCATAAAAGCTCCACAAAATTGATTCATTTTATAATTAGTGGACAACGTGAGGATGATTTTGCACATGTTTTAGAAAAAATTGCTTAGTGTAATAATTTAGCGAAATTGAAAAAAACAATTAAAATTGAAAAAAAATTATGAACATCAAAGAATGCTTTGCCTTCTTTTTCAACAATCATGAGGTACGCTCAACGACCTTTAATACGACATGTAACATTTCAAAATCGGCCTTCGCAATCAAGAGGTATATGCAATTGAAAATACACACATTTACTGGAATTCGTCAATATGTGAAAATGTAAAGCGTCAATATCGCGATAATCAAAATTTTAAGATTTTTTTTCGAATACACATTTTAAACAACTATGCATGTAGAATGTTTTTTGAAGGTTTGGGGTGCATCGGAGATATGAAGGTTTTTTTCCGTTCGGTTTGGCATGGAATGACTCATATGGGGCCTATATCTAAATATGAACCGATTTTCTCTGAATTTGGAAGTATCCTTTCATATAATAAGAAACCTCTTTGTGTAGATTTTTTTACTGATCGGATATAAAATACAGATTGTACAGCGCTTACATGTTAAATCGTGGGTAACGTATATATGGGGGCTATATCTAAATCTGAACCGATTTCCCTCAAATTTGGCAGTGTTAATTCATTTAATGAGAAACCTCTTCTTACAATTTTTTTTACTGATCGGATTTAAAATACGGTTCTACAGCGCTTACATGTCAAATCGGGGGTAACATATACATATATGGGGGCTATATCTAAATCTGAACCCATTTCCCTCAAATTTGGCAGTGTTAATTCACGTAATGAGAAACCTCTTTCTGCCAACTTTTTTATTGATCGGATATAAAATACAGTTTCTACAGCGCTTACATGTCAAATCGGGGGTAACATATATATGTGGGCTATATCTAAATCTCAACCGATTTCCCTCAAATTTGGCAGTATTAATTCATGTAATAAGAAACCTCTTTCTGCCGAATTTCGTACTGATCGGATTAAAAATACACTTTTTACAGCGCTTACATGTAAAATCGGGGGTAACATATATATGGGGGCTATATCTAAATCTCAACCGATTTTCTCCGAATTTCGCAGTATTCCTTCATGTAATAAGAAACTTCTTTTTGCCGAATTTCACACTGATCGGTTATAAAATAATTTTTTTATGGCGCTTACATGTGAAATCGGGGTAACGTATATATGGGGGCTATATCTAAATCTGAACCGATTTCTTCCAAATTTAACAGTGTTCATTCATATAATAAGAGACCTCTTTCTGCAGAATTTCATACTGATCGGATATAAAAAGAAGTTTTTACAGCGCTTACATGTCAAATCGGGGCTAACATATATATGGGGGCTATATCCAAATCTGAACCGATTTTAACGAAATTAAATAGGGATCGTCCTTGGGCCAAAAAAAGATATGTGTAAAGTTTCGTCAAGATCGGGCCATATTTGCGACCTGTACTTTGATTACAAGAATACATCTACAGACAGACGGACATAGCTAAATCGACTCAGAAAGTGATTACAAGTCGATCGGTATAAAAAACAATGGATCTATCTCTTCTCCTTTTGGGTGGTACAAACAATTGCACAAAGTCATAATACCCTGTACCACAGTGTGGTGTAGGGTATAAATATTAAGTATCAAATTTGAAGACATTGAGATCACAGTAAATATGAGCCATTAATCACCCGATATTATTGCAACGTTACAGTAAACTAATAGGTTAAATTTTTCTGCCTATGAGTTTTTTCCTAAACTACTCAATATTTAGCACAATGTCTTCCAAATATAAATCGATCCGAAAGTGTAAATGCTTCCGCTTATTAATACACATTTAATAAAAATCATTGGCAAAATCCTTACATATACGAGTATGTAACAGGTGGCGCAAAAGTAACCTTTCGATGTTTTTTGTCTGTAATTTAAAAAAAAATGAAAAACTGGAAAAAAATGAAAAACGCGTTCTGGAGCAGTGTAGCGTAACATTGTTTATTAACGTGTATTTCGCATGTGTTTACTACACAAATGTCAAAACAGAACTGACATTAGGGGCCAAGCAAAATTTATAGCATTTTTTGATAGGAGGATTACTTTTGCGCCACCTGTTATATAGTTATTTGAAATATTATTTCCCCCAGAAGTTTTGTTAGTTCTAGCTGAATAGTTATACGTATTTTGTTCTTTGCAGGAACTCCATTCATCCGTCGTTGTACGGACTAGTAAAGTAAATATGACACCAGCAAAACTGTGCGAAAGTGCCATTGAATTTGGGTCACTGCAGAGATGCGACCGGAGTATGAATTGGGCACATATCACATAATATGAACGAATATGAGTGGAAGTTTGGCGTAAGCGATGTTGGTAAGTTCTATTTACTATTCTATGGATTCTATGTTATATTCATACATTTGCTCTTGGTACTTTCCGGAAAAACTTTGTTGGGATTATACTTTGCCTAAGATGATTAAATACTCGTATTTGGATCATGATGATATATTTAAACCTTGAAAATGATTTAGCATTGAAATAATACAAAGACTGAATATTACTTAAAGAAATAAAGGCTTTAAACAAAATTCTCCCAAACATATATTATAACTTTCTTCAATATTTCCTTTTAAGTCGACAGTAGTTTAATTCAATTTTTCACTTATTACATCTGTTAGTGTTGTAATATCAACTGCAGCATTCCTTAAATCAGAAAACTGGTTAGCGGCATTGCAACAGTCAGTTTAAAATGAGAATAAATTCCTATAAAAACTTTTGCATGTCATTACAAAGTTTACAAAAGTTACTGCTGCTCACTTTTTTCGGTATACTCTATCGGAATTTTCTGCGGAATAATATTGAAATAGCATTTGTTTGTCAACTTTAACAGTAGTTAAGAACTAATTAGATCCTAAGCAAAATCTGCAACGAAAGGGAAAAAAGTAGTTATATGTATACACATGGAAACTGTGTGTCCTTGAGTCGATTTTCTTGAAAATAAAAAGGTGTAGCGTCATTATGTCCAAGGGCTGTGAATAAATTATCTTGTTCTAAATTCAAAAAAAAAAAAATGGTTTTCTAATTTTTTTATACGAAACAGTTAATATAAAATAAGAAAAGAATCAAAAAATTATTGTTTTTTTTTACTTTCGAATGGATAGGATCCTTACGAATAAAATGACTATCCTTGGAAGAAAAAGTTTTATGGAAGGAAAATTCCTTGAATAAAGAAGAATTTATTTCCATTTTTGCAGAAGTACCACAATTTCAATTTGATAATGTTGTTTCGATAAATCTGCAATATACCGTTTTTATAGCAAGTCTAAAAACCCCACAAGTTTTCAAAACAAAAACAATGTAACATAACTTTATGTTAACTAACATAACATCACACTGCTAAACCAAATTTTTATACCCTACACCACACTGTGGTACAGGGTATTATGACTTTGTGTATTTGTTTGTAACACCCAAAAGGAGAAGAGATAGATCCATTGTTTATTATACCGATCGACTTGTAATCACTTTCTGAGTCGATTTAGCTATGTCCGTCTGTCTGTAGACGTATTCTTGTAATCAAAGTACAGGTCGCAATTATGGCCCGATCTTGACGAAACTTTACACATATCTTTTTTTGGCCCAAGTACGATCCCTGTTTAATTTGGTTAAAATCGGTTCAGATTTGGATATAGCCGCCATATATACGTTACCCACGATTTCATATGTAAGCGCCTTAAAAAATTTATTTTATATCCGATCAGTGCGAAATTCGGCAAAAAGAGTTTTCTTATTACATGAAGGAATACTGCCAAATTCGGAGAAAATCGGTTCAGATTTAGATATAGCCCCATATATGTGTTAACCCCGATTTGACATGTAAGTGCTGTAAAAACTGTATTTTATATCCGATCAGTATGAAGTTTGGCTAAAAGAGGTTTCCTATTATATGAATAAACACTTTTAAATTTGGAAGAAATCGGTTCAGATTTAGATATATCCCCCATATATATGTTACCCCCGATTTGACATCTAAGCGCTGTAAAAATGTTATTTTGTATCCGATCAGTGCGAAATTCGGCAGAAAGAGGTTTCTTATTACTCGAAGGAATACAGCCAAATTCGGAGAAAATCGGTTCAGATTTAGATATAGCCCCCATATATATGTTACCACCGATTTGCCATGTAAGCGCTGTAGAGCCTATATTTTATATCCGATCAGTACGAAATTCTACAGAAAGAGGTCTTTTTACATGAATGAGTATTCAGGGAAAATCGGTCCAGATTTATATATAACCTCCATATATATGTTCCTCCTGATTTGGTCTCAACGCGCTATAGAAGTTGTACTTTACTTCCGATCATTAATATTTTCCGGAAAGATGTTTCTCAATTTAGGATCGAATATTGCTTAATTTAGCGATTATCGGTTCAGAATTAGATAATATGTTCCTGCCTACTTACCAATTATTCCAAATTATTATCGCAATGACCTTTATCGCATTGTTAGGGAGGTGTAGGGTATTATATAGTCGGCCCCGCCCGACTTTCTGCCTTTCCTTACTGGTCTATGTTTGTAGGCTAACTTAATAAGCTACAACTTTTTAAATTATGCATCGATTTTCTTCGGAATGGTCTCATTGCATTCATGACCAATCAGACTTTACGATAAAATAATAGAAATAGAATAACTGTGAATTTTTCGATGTTTTAATTTAAATAAAATAATAAAATTTTCTTGTGAGATATTCGGTAACGGGTTATGCTAAAATACGTGGTCCTCTATTTTTTAGATGTTTATCTTTATTGTGATAGTCCCATCCCACTAATAAACTATAAAGCCCTCAAAGGAAATGACCTAAGCTTTAGTTTGAGCCTTTACAACAAATACAGGTTTTACCAAAAATGTCGAAGCTAGTTCTAATTTCGAAAAAAAATTACTAAAAATAGTTTTTCACAGTGGTGTCGTGTAAAAATAATAATTTTTAAAATATGTCCCACTGTGATATATTTAATGTTGGCGCATTATTATACTATAATATAATTATATTTTTGGTGTTGTATTTTAGTTTGTTTTATTTTGGTCTTTTAATTACACTGTCCAACAGCATTTTTGAAACAGAATAGCGACCGTATAATTCTGAAAGGGCATGTTGAGTAGATCTTTTTTGTAGAATAAACTTATGAGTATTTCTTTACAGTGGGTCAAAGTTGTCACTATAGGGTCGCTATTCTGTTCCAATCAAAGAGTCTTAATTTGTTGGACAGTGTTATTATTGATTTGTAACTAGGATATTCTCCTGGCTTTAGACCATATTTGCCTCTGTTATATATTTTTTAAACGGAATGGTAAATACAATTACTTGACAGCTTAGTTCCTTGTATCGCGATTTAATGGGTGATACTCCAATCCACTGCAAGTTTCAGCCGTGATTATTTGGTTCAAAGCGCTACTCTTATCAGGAAAGGCTTAAAGCAAACGAACAAGAAGTATTCCTTACTTCTGCTATTTCAAATCAAAAACCAGTAAGGAAAGGCAGAAAGTCGGGCGGGGCCGACTATATAATACCCTACACCTCCCTAACAATGCTAAAAGGGTCATTTCCATAATAATTTGGAATAATTGGTAAATGGGTAGAAACATATTATCTAATTCTGAAACGATAATCGCTAAATTAATCAATATTCGTTCCTAAAGTAAGAAACATCTTTCTGGAAAATTTTAATGATCGGAAGTAAAATACAACTTCTATAGCGGTTTGATACCAAATCAGGAGGAACATATATATGGAGCTTTAATATAAATCTGAACCCATCTTCCCTGAATACTTATTCATGTAGAAAGACCTCCTTCTGTCGAATTTCGTACTGATCGGATATAAAATACAGTCTCTACAGCGCTTACATGTCAAATCGGGGTTGACATATATATGGGGGCTATATCTAAATCTGAACCGAGTTTCTCCGAATTTGACAGTATTCCTTCATGTAGAAAGAAATCTCTTTTTGCCGACTTTCGCACTGATCGGATATAAAATAACATTTTTACAGCGCTCATATGTCAAATCGGGGGTAACGTATATATGGGGGCTATATCTAAATCTGAACCGATTTCTTCCAAATTTAAAAGTGTTCATTCATATAATAGGAAACCTCTTTCTGACGAATTTCATACTGATCGGATATAAAATACAGTTTTTACAGAGCTTACATGTGAAATCGGGGGTAACATATATATGGGGGCTATATCTAAATCCGAGCCGATTTTCTCCGAATTTGGCAGTGTTCATCCATATAATAAGAAACCTCTTTCTGCCGAATTTCATACTGATCGGATATAAAATGAAGTTTTTACAGCGCTTACATGTCAAATCGGGGCTAACATATATATGGGGGCTATATCTAAATCTGAACCGATTTTAACCAAATTCAATAGGGATTGTCATTGGGCAAAAAAAAAAGATATGTGTAAAGTTTCGTCGAGATCGGACCATAATTGCGACCTGTACTTTGATTACAAGAATACATCTACAGACAGACGAACAGACAGACGGACATAGCTAAGTCGACTCAGAAAGTGATTACAAGTCGATCGGTATAATAAACAATGGATCTATCTCTTCTCCTTTTGGGTGTTACAAACAAATGCACAGTCATAATACCCTGTACCACAGTGTGGTGTAAGGTATTAATATTAAGTATCAAATTTGAAAACATTGAGATCACAGTAAATATGAGCCATTAATCACCCGTTATTAATTCAACGTTACAGTAAACTAATAGGTTAAATATTTCTGCCTATGAGTTTTTTCCTAAACTACTCAATATTTAGCACAATGTCTTCCAAATATAAATCGATCCGAAAGTGTAAATCTTCCGCTTATTAATACGCATTTAATAAAAATCATTGGCAAAATCCTTACATATACGAGTATGTATATAGTTATTTGAAATATTATTTCCCCCAGAAGTTTTGTTAGTTCTAGCTGAATAGTTATACGTATTTTGTTCTTTGCAGGAACTCCATTCATCCGTCGTTGTACGGACTAGTAAAGTAAATATGACACCAGCAAAACTGTGCGAAAGTGCTATTGAATTTGGGTCACTGCAGAGATGCGACCGGAGTATGAATTGGTCACATATCACATAATATGAACGAATATGAGTGGAAGTTTGGCGTAAGCGATGTTGGTATATTCATACATTTGCTCTTGATACTTTCCGGAAAAACTTTGTTGGGAGTTTCCTTTTCCATTTAGATTTATTATACTTTGCCTAAGATGATTAAATACTCGTATTTAGGTCATAATGATACACTTAAACCTTGAAAATGATTTAGCATTGAAATAATACAAAGACTGAATATTACTTAAAGAAAGAAAGGCTTTAAACAAAATTCTCCCAAACATATATTATAACTTTCTTCAATATTTCCTTTTTAGTCGACAGTATTTTAATTCAATTTTTCACGTATTACATCTGTTAGTGTTGTAATATCAACTGCAGCATTCCTTAAATCAGAAAACTGGTTAGCGGCATTGCAACAGTCAGTTTAAAATGAGAATAAATTCCTATAAAAACTTTTGCATGTCATTACAAAGTTTACAAATGTTACTGCTGCTCACTTTTTTCTGTATACTCTATTGTCTGCGGAATAATATTGAAATAACATTTGTTTGTCAACTTTTAAAGTAGTTAAGAACTAATTAAATCCTAAAGCAAAATCTGCATCGAAAGGGGAAAAAGTAGTTATATACACACAGTTTCCATTCCTTGAGTCGATTTTCTTGAAAATTAAATTAAATTATGCATCGATTTTCTTCGGAATGGTCTCATTGCATTCATGACCAATCAGACTTTACGATAAAATAATAGAAATAGAATAACTGTGAATTTTTCGATGTTTTAATTTAAATGATAAAATTTTCTTGTGAGATATTCGGTATCGGGTTATGCTAAAATATGTGGTCCTCTATTTTTTAGATGTTTATCTTTATTTATCTTTATCGATGTTTTAATTTAAAAAAATGATAAAATTTTCTTGTGAGATATTCGGTATCGGGTTATGCTAAAATATGTGGTCCTCTATGTTTATCTTTATTGTGATAGTCCCATCCCACTAATAAAGCATAAAGCACTCAAAGGAAATGACCTAAGCTTTAGTTTGAGCCTTTACAACAAATACAGGTTTTTACCAAAAATGTCGAAGCTAGTTCTAATTTCGAAAAAAAATTACTAAAAATAGTTTTTCACAGTGGTGTCGTGTAAAAATAATAATTTTTAAAATATGTCCCACTGTGATATATTTAATGTTGGCGCATTATTATACTATAATATAATTATATTTTTGGTGTTGTATTTTAGTTTGTTTTATTTTGGTCTTTTAATTACACTGTCCAACAGCATTTTTGAAACAGAATAGCGACCGTATAATTCTGAAAGGGCATGTTGAGTAGATCTTTTTTGTAGAATAAACTTATGAGTTTTTCTTTACAGTGGGTCAAAGTTGTCATTATAGGGTCGCTATTCTGTTCCAACCAAAGAGTCTTAATTTGTTGGACAGTGTTATTATTGATTCGTAACTAGGATATTCTCCTGGCTTTAGACCATATTTGCCTTTATTATATATTTTTTAAACGGAATGGTAAATACAATTACTTGACAGCTTAGTTCCTTGTATCGCGATTTAATGGGTGATACTCCAATCCACTGCAAGTTTCAGCCGTGATTATTTGGTTCAAAGCGCTACTCTTATCAGGAAAGGCTTAAAGCAAACGAACAAGAAGTATTCCTTACTTCTGCTATTTCAAATCAAAAACCAGTAAGGAAAGGCAGAAAGTCGGGCGGGGCCGACTATATAATACCCTACACCTCCCTAACAATGCTAAAAGGGTCATTTCCATAATAATTTGGAATAATTGGTAAATGGGTAGAAACATATTATCTAATTCTGAAACGATAATCGCTAAATTAATCAATATTCGTTCCTAAAGTAAGAAACATCTTTCTGGAAAATTTTAATGATCGGAAGTAAAATACAACTTCTATAGCGGTTTGATACCAAATCAGGAGGAACATATATATGGAGCTTTAATATAAATCTGAACCCATCTTCCCTGAATACTTATTCATGTAGAAAGACCTCCTTCTGTCGAATTTCGTACTGATCGGATATAAAATACAGTCTCTACAGCGCTTACATGTCAAATCGGGGTTGACATATATATGGGGGCTATATCTAAATCTGAACCGAGTTTCTCCGAATTTGGCAGTATTCCTTCATGTAGAAAGAAATCTCTTTTTGCCGACTTTCGCACTGATCGGATATAAAATAACATTTTTACAGCGCTCATATGTCAAATCGGGGGTAACGTATATATGGGGGCTATATCTAAATCTGAACCGATTTCTTCCAAATTTAAAAGTGTTCATTCATATAATAGGAAACCTCTTTCTGACGAATTTCATACTGATCGGATATAAAATACAGTTTTTACAGAGCTTACATGTGAAATCGGGGGTAACATATATATGGGGGGCTATATCTAAATCCGAGCCGATTTTCTCCGAATTTGGCAGTATTCCTTCATGTAATAAGAAACCTCTTTCTGCCGAATTTCGCACTGATCGGATATAAAATACAGTTTTTACAGCGCTTACATATCAAATCGGGGGTAACATATATATGGGGGCTATATCTAAATCTGAACCGAGTTTCTCCGAATTTAGCAGTATTCCTTCATGTAATAAGAAACCTCTCTTTGCCGAATTTCGCACTGATCGGATATAAAATAACATTTTTACAGCGCTTACATGTCAAATCGGGGGTAACGTATATATGGGGGCTATATCTAAATCTGAACCGATTTCTTCCAAATTTAACAGTGTTCATCCATATAATAAGAAACCTCTTTCTGCCGAATTTCATACTGATCGGATATAAAATGAAGTTTTTACAGCGCTTACATGTCAAATCGGGGCTAACATATATATGGGGGCTATATCTAAATCTGAACCGATTTTAACCAAATTCAATAGGGATTGTCATTGGGCAAAAAAAAAAGATATGTGTAAAGTTTCGTCGAGATCGGACCATAATTGCGACCTGTACTTTGATTACAAGAATACATCTACAGACAGACGAACAGACAGACGGACATAGCTAAGTCGACTCAGAAAGTGATTACAAGTCGATCGGTATAATAAACAATGGATCTATCTCTTCTCCTTTTGGGTGTTACAAACAAATGCACAGTCATAATACCCTGTACCACAGTGTGGTGTAAGGTATTAATATTAAGTATCAAATTTGAAAACATTGAGATCACAGTAAATATGAGCCATTAATCACCCGTTATTAATTCAACGTTACAGTAAACTAATAGGTTAAATATTTCTGCCTATGAGTTTTTTCCTAAACTACTCAATATTTAGCACAATGTCTTCCAAATATAAATCGATCCGAAAGTGTAAATCTTCCGCTTATTAATACGCATTTAATAAAAATCATTGGCAAAATCCTTACATATACGAGTATGTATATAGTTATTTGAAATATTATTTCCCCCAGAAGTTTTGTTAGTTCTAGCTGAATAGTTATACGTATTTTGTTCTTTGCAGGAACTCCATTCATCCGTCGTTGTACGGACTAGTAAAGTAAATATGACACCAGCAAAACTGTGCGAAAGTGCTATTGAATTTGGGTCACTGCAGAGATGCGACCGGAGTATGAATTGGTCACATATCACATAATATGAACGAATATGAGTGGAAGTTTGGCGTAAGCGATGTTGGTATATTCATACATTTGCTCTTGATACTTTCCGGAAAAACTTTGTTGGGAGTTTCCTTTTCCATTTAGATTTATTATACTTTGCCTAAGATGATTAAATACTCGTATTTAGGTCATAATGATACACTTAAACCTTGAAAATGATTTAGCATTGAAATAATACAAAGACTGAATATTACTTAAAGAAAGAAAGGCTTTAAACAAAATTCTCCCAAACATATATTATAACTTTCTTCAATATTTCCTTTTTAGTCGACAGTATTTTAATTCAATTTTTCACGTATTACATCTGTTAGTGTTGTAATATCAACTGCAGCATTCCTTAAATCAGAAAACTGGTTAGCGGCATTGCAACAGTCAGTTTAAAATGAGAATAAATTCCTATAAAAACTTTTGCATGTCATTACAAAGTTTACAAATGTTACTGCTGCTCACTTTTTTCTGTATACTCTATTGTCTGCGGAATAATATTGAAATAACATTTGTTTGTCAACTTTTAAAGTAGTTAAGAACTAATTAAATCCTAAAGCAAAATCTGCATCGAAAGGGGAAAAAGTAGTTATATACACACAGTTTCCATTCCTTGAGTCGATTTTCTTGAAAATTAAATTAAATTATGCATCGATTTTCTTCGGAATGGTCTCATTGCATTCATGACCAATCAGACTTTACGATAAAATAATAGAAATAGAATAACTGTGAATTTTTCGATGTTTTAATTTAAAAAAATGATAAAATTTTCTTGTGAGATATTCGGTATCGGGTTATGCTAAAATATGTGGTCCTCTATTTTTTAGATGTTTATCTTTATTTATCTTTATCGATGTTTTAATTTAAAAAAATGATAAAATTTTCTTGTGAGATATTCGGTATCGGGTTATGCTAAAATATGTGGTCCTCTATGTTTATCTTTATTGTGATAGTCCCATCCCACTAATAAAGCATAAAGCACTCAAAGGAAATGACCTAAGCTTTAGTTTGAGCCTTTACAACAAATACAGGTTTTTACCAAAAAATAATAATTTTTAAAATATGTCCCACTGTGATATATTTAATGTTGGCGCATTATTATACTATAATATAATTATATTTTTGGTGTTGTATTTTAGTTTGTTTTATTTTGGTCTTTTAATTACACTGTCCAACAGCATTTTTGAAACAGAATAGCGACCGTATAATTCTGAAAGGGCATGTTGAGTAGATCTTTTTTGTAGAATAAACTTATGAGTATTTCTTTACAGTGGGTCAAAGTTGTCACTATAGGGTCGCTATTCTGTTCCAATCAAAGAGTCTTAATTTGTTGGACAGTGTTATTATTGATTTGTAACTAGGATATTCTCCTGGCTTTAGACCATATTTGCCTCTGTTATATATTTTTTAAACGGAATGGTAAATACAATTACTTGACAGCTTAGTTCCTTGTATCGCGATTTAATGGGTGATACTCCAATCCACTGCAAGGTTCAGCCGTGATTATTTTGTTCAAAGCGCTACTCTTATCAGGAAAGGCTTAAAGCAAACGAACAAGAAGTATTCCTTACTTCTGCTATTTCAAATCTAAAATAATCACATAAAATTATGCACATTATATTTTCATTTTATTGCATTATACAAATTATACTTATATACAAAGATAAAGAAAAAATCATCGACTATATATAACAGTCGAACCAAGTAGAAAAGATGTTTTTCTGCTGCAGTTTAAAAAGCCTTGGAAAAGAGACTTTTTAAACTGCAGCAGAAAACTGTCATAATGTGCTTATTACACATTAATTTGTAGCGACCCTCCACAGTTTTAATATCCTGGTGAAATCATTCACCTTGTTCCTCACTGGTGTCTCCTAAATGTTGCGGAAAACTATCTATGTGGGTGTGTAAATAGTGCACTTTAATGCTCATGTTACAGCCAGGTGTTTTAAAACTTTTCTAACCCAGTTTTGCGTTTTGTTTCTGCTGGCACCAAAAGCATGGACATTTGTTTTGGCCACTTTGCAGCCCAAGGAGAAAATTTAAAATTTTGTAGTCCACACAATTTAAAATATTACAAAAAGCTGTTGTGTTATATTATTCTTTCATTTTCGTCGAGTACGCAATTGGTATTGAACTATATTTGTTTCCATTGTGTTGAACGACACATTTCAAACTTCGCTTTGAGGTGCCAATAAATAGGCGCCAATCATTTAAAAAATATTCAGGAAGATAATTTTTTCCAAGTGTCCTCAAATTTCGTGAAAAAATACAATATTGTCATCTTCAGAGATAAAGGGTAGATGATCATTTTCTCTTGAGTGATAAGAGGAAATTTTGGATTTTTGTCGTACGATGTATAATCAGTAGTCAAAATCATCATTTGGGGGCTGGCCAACCTTTTTTTCCATAACAAATATAAACAATTAAAAAATTGCGTTTAATGTGTAGGTAATGGAAGTCAAGTTCCTTAGTTTTTTATTCCTAAATATAAATGTGTACTTTAGTACGAGATCAGTAAAACTTTTTATAATAAAATACGTAAGAGTTAAAAATGTTATCTTCGATTTTTTGGAAGAAATATATCAATTATTTCATCGATTTTGACTTCATCTTTGTATATAGACATCAAAGCCAGATAAGATAGCCTTTCTCCTTCCATTCTGTTCCGGAGATAAGTTTTTATTCTTCTTAACGTCGAGAAACTTCGCTTAGCAGATGCCGTTGTCACAGGTACTGTGGCCAGTATCTGCAAAAGGGTAAAAACGCTTGGGAGCATGTCCTCATCACAAACTGAAATAGCATCTAATGCATTTGATGGCTTATCATTCTTCTGCTTCCAATAATCAATCCATATACTTATTTCAGCTAAAACAGACTTTGCTGAATTTTTTAAATCGTTTTTGTAAAAAAGTGTGACTTCTTCGAAATCTTCCTTTATTAGATTTACAACTCGTATCGGAACGATATTAAACAAACTTGTAATTATAGCTTCATGTTCGGAAAATCTATTATTTAAATGTGATATTACTTCGTCCAGATATGGTATGAACAATGTTGTCCTAAAATACGCTTTGGCATCTGAACCAGAAATATTAGCCCTATACTTTTGAGTGCCTACTCTTCTAGGTAGTGCAGCTTCTATTCCAAAACTTCTTGCAAGTTGTGTACATTCTTCAAACAGTTTATCAAACTCCGCAACGGAATTTCTACGCACGTCACTTAATTTAGTTGTTGCCAATTTTATGATTTCGTAAGCCTTTATTATATCTAGGTTAATCGTTTGCAAATACCGTGAAAAGTTCTGTGTAATGGCCAAAACCGTACTACTTATTACCACACCCAATATAAAGTCAAATTTACATACACGGTTGTGCAAACTCATTCCATCACTGCAACCTACATGTTAAAAAGGTAGATAGATAAGAAATCATAAATGTAATTTTAACTTAATTTTCGCCATATCTGGTTATCATAAATTTAAAGCCAACCAATAACTACACCGGTCCACAAAAACAACATTATTTCTTGGGTTTCTGTTTTAATGCATAGATTCTGATTCTAGACGTCAAAAAAAGTCAAAATCTCCAATCATAGCTTTTAAAGTTTGTTTTTGTAAATTTTACATCGATAAGAAAGTTTTAAAGTTAAAACGTTACTAAATTAGCTATAACTTTTTAAATTATGCATCGATTTTCTTCGGAATGGGCTCGTTTAATTCATGACCGAACAGACTTTACGATAAAATCATAAAAATGTATCATTTGTTCATTTTTAGATTTATTTTAAAAATATTAAAATTTTATCACAAAATCACATTTTTTGCAATATTTAGTAATACTCGTATATCGTCGAAACCGCTGAACGGATGGAAAATGGTATTATATGAAGTTGAATGCTACTTAATATTTAATTCTATAAAACTTTCCTCAACCAAATCGTATAAATGGTTCTCGAGTTATGCCCCTATATGTGGTTCAACCACTAATTTCTTTCCATATCACGGCTTATCGGGAGAATTTAAAAGACAACCCTTTAGGCTAAGAAAAAAGAGAGGTTGAACCACATATTATGACATAACTAGAGAACCATTCATCCGAATTGGTTCAGGAAGCTTTACAAACTTCAGAATTAAGTAGCCTTCAACTTCGCACAATACCATTTTCCCACCGTTCAGCGGTTTCGACGATATCTTACAAAGTATTGCAAAAAATCGTATTTTGTGAGAAAATTTTAATAATTTTTAAATAAAAGCCTCATAAAAACATCTAGAAAAGCATAATTGTCATATTTTTGTGATTTTATCGTAAACTCTGAAAGGTTATGAATAAATTGAGACCATTCCGAAGAAAATCGATGCATAATTTAAAAAGTTTTAGCGAGGAAACCATGCACTTTTCTTATTTTTAGTTGTTATTACTTTTACTGTTACAATTTTTTACGCTTTTGTATTGTTTTTTTAACGACCTTCCAAATACTTTTCGTGTTTTTTTGAGTGATTTTGAAAACTGTAATCAGTTTATGCCTATGTTTAAAACATTTCCCCCCTCTAGATACGTTCCTGGACGTAATAGCTATGTACAGGGTGGCGCATAACTAACGTTGCGATTGAATTTGTGAATAATGTAGTGGTTTATATAATTTTTTTCTTCCTTTTTTTAAGTATTATACATACAAATGTATATGTACCCACTGATATTAAAGGAGATGCGAAAACAATATTTCGATGTCCAGTCTGAAGTCAAACCGGACATAAAACGACGTTTTAAAACTTTTAAAGACTTTTCAAAATATAACGCTCATCACTTACTGAAACATATCTTATATAGTCAACTCGGTCAATTCTCATACTGTGGTCAGTTTAGCAGTGACCAAAGGATTTCAATCTTTTTAAAAGTCCTACTAATTTATGTGTGTATACTGATCGCCAACGGATGCGATTTTGTACCAAGCGACTTTTGACCGCTTGACCGTTGGACCGTCGCGGCACCTGTAAGAGGTAGGAAGCTATATATTTTGCTTATGTATAGACTCGGATGCTGTATACCCTACGGACTATTCATAAAGTCGTTTTTGGTCCGTGGTCAATTCTCCCGCTATCAACATTTTTAATATTATTTTTGAATAATATTAATACAAAAATAAAAATAAAATTAACAATAAAATAATACAAAATATAAAATAATATGTAGTACTGTACACAAGAAATACAATTTTGAATTCTACGATTGTGGTCAGTTTAGCAGTGACCAAAACCATTTTCATTCTTCCAATACATTAAAAATCCGATAAGGAGCTATGGACCTATGAATATATCTATATATACCGGTCTTTAAGGAAATGCGTCGTCCGACCTGATTTCAAAATGGACACAAAAATCACGACCAACATTTTTAATTTTGTTTTTAAATATATATCCCGTCTATTGCAGAGACAATTTATTTAACAAAAATGTAGCTAACTTTGGCTGTGGTCAATATGTGATCATAATTTTTATTATCATGACTAAATGATTATACCGAAATTTGGAATATACAAAACATATTTCTCCGCTACCCGTTTGGTGACCCTTGACCACTGAGCCCATATAAAAATATTAATCTAAAAGTTTACACATATATAGTTACATGTGTGGCTGAAATACGCTATTAACATTCACACGATTTGAGCTGCGGTCAGTCCTATAATGAGCTAAATATCTATAAAATAATGTACATATACTTCATCTAGATGCGAAATCAACTCTTCTTACGGTTTAAATTTCGTTTTATGCTTTTACTATAACCACTAAACCAATTAAATCGAAACATGGAACGCAGATATCTTTGTATGAAATGTGCAATAGTCTAATAATCCCTTTAATTTTCCGAGACGCGTTTTGAGACCTCATGAACGCTGACATATAGTCAATAATACCCTACTCAGATTGACGAAATTTGAACAGTTGCGACCAGAATAATATAATTCTTTCTGATATTTAAAGGGTCGATTAATAGCTAAAATGCTATATGATGCGCTGGCTTGAATATATTCATACATTCTAATTTCCAGGTTGTGGACACGAAGTCTTGATCAAAAATATGTTCATGAAGTTTGGATTTTTGAGGTCATTTGTTATTAATTTTAGGAGTGTGAAGACTTTCAAGTAGACTGATCCGAGATTTTATTAGAAAAATCTTCAAGCTTACGATGTTTGGAACATCTAAAGAAGTTCAATCGTCGCACAGTGGCGCCCGTAGAGCAAACGAGGTTGCAAAAATCAAAATTTCCATGTGCGCCGACGAAGTTTTGAATAAACCCATGTTATAGGAAACTTTTCAACGATTTCAAATATGCTACTCTTAATAATATCACATTTTTAGTTTAGAAGATATAACCGTTCAAAGTTAACCGACTTTCGGTTTTCAAAAAAACACAAAATTTTTAGTCAATTTGTTGCGATTTCAGGTGTAATATCACGAAAAATAAGTAACGAATCGCCTTATTTTTTGTTTGTATTTATTGATGTATTTATTAAATGTATAATGATAAAAAAAATTAACTGTTTGCTTTGTGTTTCTCCTGGTAAAACACTATTTAAAAACTATCCGTTTTTTCACTATTTTTCAACTTTGACGGAAAATAAAAAAATCTATATTTTTCTATATTTGCCATATTTTCATAATATGTTCTTTGATTATTCCTTTACATAATCCCAAAGGTTTTATTTGCCTCTAGGCGCCCCTTTGGCTTCTAGAGGTGAAAAAGGTAAAAAAGACGTGGTTCTTGATTGGCAAAAATCAAATCATTAACCCTTCGTCATACACATGTTTCTATAGTCACATTCGTAACACATGGGTCAGGCCAGACCAACTGTGTATTCATTTTGTAAAACAATAAAAACAACTCGCGTAAACTTCTGTAGCTTTTAGCTGTATGGACAGCATGGGATGCCATCATTTCCAACATGAAAACCCTTTTTTGTCTGAATTCGTGGAAAGAACTAACAATTCTTGGAAAAACAAAATTACGTGATAAAATGGACGCAACAATTGGCATCCAGTCCACACGCATTCGTATTTTTAGAACAAAACATACCTTAGGGAGATGCTTCGTGTACCTGTACACGATGTGATTGGTCACCCGCGCTGTAGGTATAAGTGTAAACACTTAGCGTGGTTTCAACAAACCTGATTGTGCTATTATTGACCAACCATCTAACCGCGAGTTATTGAAAACATGGCGTTGAACAATTTAAAATTATTTGAACTGTTTAGAAAGTCAACCACACCAAAGTTTTTCACGGAAGCTGCTTTAGAAGAACTTGATAGCTTATACGGAAATATTGAGAGAAGCGAAATTATAAAAAATAATTTGTATCTGATATATGCAAATATTAAGGCAAAATGGGTGAAATCTAATCGAACCATTCAGAAATTCAACTCCAAATACGAGGACTGGCTTAATGAAGACACCATCCTGGATATATTGGCAGTAGATAAACCCACCACATCAACCAGAGGAGCAAAAGGAAGGCCAAAAAAAGTATTGAGGAGTGTTCAATTTTCAAAAGAAAGAGGAAACTTGCCGATGCCACCAATGACTTGACCACGAAGCATTGATCGGAGGCGCTGTCTATTAAGTATACAAAGGATAGTGAAAGAGTGAGGTCGCAGATTACAAAATCTGTTGCTGATGCAAGCCCACTGCGACTAAAAAGGATTAAGGAAAGCATTCCCACGACCACAAACGCACACATTAAAAAGTATGGTTCCGAAGAAGCCTTGGCCTTGTTTATGGACTTACAACTTTCCAAAGAAAAATATGTAATACTACGGGCATCATTTATGCGACACGGGGCTGACGTTTTACCAGGATACAAGCATATTACGCAAGCCAAAATAAATTCACGACCACTGCATACGGAGTTTACGGAAGTCTCTGTGAAAGCCAATCTGCAGGATCTCATGGGCCATACAGCAAAACGGTTGTTGGAGAGTCTTCCTGAAAATGAGGTGAAAATTCTTCCTGAGAAACTGACATTGATCAGCAAATGGGGCTGCGATGGATCATCCGGACAAAGCGTTTATAAGCAAAGGATATCTTCCGATGACGCTACAATATCGGACGGAAATATGTTTATGGCATCTGTTGTTCCTTTGCGGCTAAAATCTGATGTTTCCCTACACTGGAAAAATCCACGTCCGTCATCAGTGCATTATTGCCGACCAATAATGTTTCAGTTTGCAAGGGAATCGGCAGAACTCATAAGGACCACGGTGAAGGACATTGAAGAACAAATAAGCAAGATTAAGCCTACAAAGCTGCAAATTGGAGAAGGAAAATATATTGAATGCAATTACGAGTTCCACCTGACCATGGTTGACGGAAAAGTCGTAAACGAACTGACAGGAACAACCTCAACATTGTCATGCCCGATTTGCAAAAAGAGTCAGAAGAACTTTGGTAATTTAAACGATTCTACAAACGAGGAGAATTACGAATATGGAATGTCACCATTGCACGCAAGGATAAGGTGTATGGAGTTCTTGCTAAAACTGGCGTATACCCTACCACAAGAGGAGGAAAACTTCGATGAAAATACATCAATAAAGGATAAGGAAAAGATCAGAAAGAAGCAAATACAGGATGCTTTTTTTTAAACAAGTTGGACTAAAAGTAGACTGTCCCAAGCACGGATACGGTAACTCAAACGATGGAAACACTTCTAGGAGATTTTTTGAAAATGATGAGGCAGTAACTAGAATCACTGGAATTGACAATCAAATTGTGAAAAGATTGGGAACGATCTTGAATGTTTTAAACTGCAAAGAAAATGTCAATTCTACAAAATATGGAGAATATGCATCGAAAACTGCATCTCTTTTAGCAGAAATGTATCCACAGAAGAAGTTGACCCCGACCGTCCATAAAATATTGGCGCATGGCAAAGATATAATTGAGTACCAGTCTTTGCTAATTGGAGAGCTTTCTGAAGAAGCACAGGAGTCTCTTAACAAATTTTATAAAAAATATAAATTGCAGAACACATTCAAAGCATCAAGGGTAAGGAAAATGAGGACCTCTTCAACATGTTGGCAGCATCTTCCGATCCACTTATTTCTTCCCTGCGGCATGTGATGTCACGAATAGAGTTAGAAAATAATTATAGTTTAGAAATGATTAGTCTTTTAGATATACCTTCTCCTACGAATTGTGATGAATATTTTACAGAAAATTGAAAAAATAAATTTAAAAAAGAAGTAATTTTTTTTTAATTTGTTGGGTAATAATTTAAAACATAAAACCCTAAAGAAAAAAATAAAAACAATCTAAAAATGTAAAAATAATTTTTTTTAGTTACCATAAAATTGATTTTTCTACAAATTTTAACTTTGATAACCTATAAGTAGGCCCCTACAAAGCGTAGCACCCTTTCCAAACGCTCATTTCATAGGCTGAACAGTTATCTATCATATGCTGTTTAATTATCTTATTCGGTTCAAAAGATATGATTTTTGCAACGAAAAAACTCAAATGGCGCCACTGTGCGTCGTGAAATTTGGTATAGCTGTATCTGACATCACTTTGAGGCCATGACTGGATCAGTGTAAGAAATTATTAGTTTAAGTGTCTATGTAAACATTCAGTTCTGTTAAAGCGAGAACATCGAGAACAACGTTAAGAAAGTGCATTTGCATGAAAAATGTAGTAGTCTTCTAATTTATTAAAACTATATTTGTGGGTGTCGAGTTTATTATACGAAACACATCACATGTCTCTATATCAACTAAAATGAAATTTTGGGGGCTACAAAAAAATAAATAAAAAGTTGCTCTAGATATACAGTTTGGAAAATTTTTGCTTGTTTCAATGTTTCATTCAAATTAATTTATACTTAATGATAGTGAAAGAGATAAGTGTAAGCACCACCAATGCTGTTTCGACAATAAAACGCGATTTCTGTTATTTTTCAATTATTAACTTTTCAATATTTTCAAACTTGTCTAAAGAAAATATTTTTTCAGATTTTGTTAATCTGTAGTGAAACCAACATTTTTAATATGTTTATGATATTGTGAAAGCATATTAATACCAATGAATCTCTACTTACAAGCATAGTATGCTCTTCTTCAACCAATATGAAACAAATAATTTTAATTTTGATTCATCATGAAAAGTGAAACGTCCTTCATTCGCCTAAAAATTACAACAGAATTTAACGGCTTGTTCTCCCCTTTGGAATGCGGCTGTTCTTCTTCATCAACAATTTATATGTCGCATATGCCCAAACATGTCATATTGTGTGATTTAATGTTGTCATTAAGTATAAATTAATTAAATCCGAATTCAAAGTGAATGTGGCTGTGTATGCGTTCGTATCATAACTGCTTTTATTTACACATCCATTTTGCTCCAAAGAGACGAACAAGCGAACAGATGTAAAATTGGTGTTTGGGTAATTAAACCACAGAGCGAAAGAGCAAAGAGAACCAATGAAACGAGTGCGAATAGCAATGTAAATATTTAATGTAATAAAATATTGTTCACTCATGAATATTCGCTAGTGGAAAGGCTAAAACAACCATAAAATATTAATGTTAATTACCAAACAGCCCGGAACGATATTTTCTCTGAAAATTTATATTTAAATGTGTCTACATTAAGATAATCCTAAATATATGTCAAGCATCAGCTCCAAAGGATGGGATACATATATACATATGTGGAAAATAATTTGGCTTTTGACATTAAAATGTCTAATTTTAAAGTAATGATAATATGTATAATTTTATGCTAAATACTAGATATAACAAGCTGCCGTTCGCAGTTTCCCATTTTTTACTTCAGAGAAATAAAACGGAGCCTATATAAAATTAAATGAAAACCAGTAAGGAAAGGCAGAAAGTCGAGCGGGGCCGACTATATAATACCCTACACCTCCCTAATAATGCGATAAGGGTCATTGCGATAATAATTTGGAATAATTGGTAAATGGGTAGGAACATATTATCTAATTCTGAACCGATAATCGCTAAATTAAGTAATATTCGTTCCTAAATTGAGAAACATATTACAACTTCTATAGCGCTTTGATACCAAATCAGGAGGAACATATGTACGGATGTTATATATAAATCTGAACCGATTTTCCCTGAATACTCATTCATGTAAAAAGACATCTTTCTGTCGAATTTCGTACTGATCGGATATAAAATACAATCTCTACAGCGCTTACATGTCGAATCGGGGGTAACATATATATGGGGCTATATCTAAATCTGAACCGATTTTCTCCGAATTTGGCAGTATTTCTTCATGTAGAAGGAAACCTCTTTTTGCCGAAATTCGCACTGATCGGATATAAAATAACATTTTTACAGCGCTAACTCTTCAAATCGGGGTAACGTATATATGGGGGCTATATCTAAATCTGAACCGATTTCTTCCAAACTTAACAGTGTTCATTCATATAATAAGAAACCTCTTTCTGCCGAATTTCATACTGATCGGATATAAAATAACATTTTTACAGTGCTTACACTTCAAATCGGGGGTAACGTATATATGGGGGCTATATCTAAATCTGAACCGATTTATTCCAAATTTAACAGTGTTCATTCATATGATAAGAAACCTCTTTCTGCCGAATTTCAGACTGATCGGATATAAAATAAAGTTTTTAAAGCGCTTACATGTCAAATCTGGGGTAACATATATATGGGGGCTATATCTAAATCTGAACCGATTTCAACCAAATTCAATAGGGATCGTCCTTGGGCCAAATAAAACATATGTGTAAAGTTTCGTCGAGATCGGACCATAATTGCGACCTGTACTTTGATTACAAGAATACATGCACAGACAGACAGACGGACAGACGGACAGACAGACAGACGGACATAGCTAAATCAACTCAGAAAGTAATTCTAAGTCGATCGGTATAATAAACGATGGGTCTATTTCTTCTCCTTTTGGGTGTTACAAACAAATGCACAAAGTTATAATACCCTGTACCACAGTGTGGTGTAGGGTATAAAAATGTTCTTGAATTTTGAAGATTTCTTTAATTTATACACATTTTTCTATTTTCTTGCTTTAAATGTGTTTCTTTTTTTCAAGTTTCTCTACAATTTCTCACAACTGTATTTTATACAACTTTTGCAATGACTATAGACTGACAAATAATGAGCAATATATTTCTACCGTTCTAGCTCTAACACAAAGTACCATGTTCCATATTACATTAAGCACAAAGAGAGTACACATTAGTCGGTTAACTCGACTGATATTTGTATCCTCACTTATCATTTGCTTCGGGCCAAAGGTGTAACACTTCGAAGGAGTTACCTAAGACCACAAAAATGTTCAGTGGATATCCGTTTTGGGTCATTTCAAGTTGAATGAGCAGTGCCACCCGTCTGTCTGGATTACTGTCTGCTGTTCCGCAGGATAACTTTTGAAATGAGTAACTGATTGACTTCAAATTTGGTATATGGTAATATTTTTTTCAATCTCATGCTATGTTCGAAGATGAGCCATATTGGTCCACTCCTTCTAGTATCTCCCCAACAAAGGGTTAACATTTTATGAAATATTGCTCCTTTAATAACATCTATACTACTTATCGAAATCTACTAAAATTGTGCACTAGATATTGTTAGTTGCTATCACCTCCTGAAAAATAGGAGAAGTTGTCGCTTTTGGAATACAATACAATTTTTCGAATATCTTACAAGTTCTGCAAAAAATCCTATTTTTTTAGAAAATTTTAATTATTTGCTGCCAATTACATATTTATACACCGTCATGTCTAACATTTTGTATGATACATTGCTACAAATTGGTAAAAATGTATTACTAATTTTAAGATTATTTCAGTAGCAATGAAATATAATATACAATACGAGCACATCTGCATCGAAACAAAAATCAAGACCTCAAAGTAAAACCAGTAAGGAAAGGCTAAAGTCGGGCAGTGCCGACTATATAATACCCTACACCACTCTCGTAATATTGAATAACTCTGATATATAAATTTTGTAATTCATGTATAAATTGTTTACATAAATTTACTTTTGGGACATTGTATACTTAAATAATACCCTGTACCACAGTGTGGTGTAGGGTATAAAAACGATTGGATCTAAAGAGCCAAATCGGACGTAACATATATATGGGAGCTATAGCTAAATCTTAACCGACTTTCTTCAAATTCGGTAGTGTTGGTTCATGGATCAAGAAACTCTACCATTATAAATTTCAAAATGATTGGATGTAAAATACAGCTTCTACAGGACTAAAGGGCCAAATCGGACGAAACATGTATATGGGAGCTAAGCTAAATCTTAACCGATTTTCTTCAATTTCGGTAGTGTTGGTTCATGGATCAATAAACTCTACCATTCTAAATTTCAAAACGATTGGATGTAAAATACAGCTTCTATAGAACTAAAGGGCCAAATCGGACGAAACATATATATGGGAGCTATAGCTAAATCTTAACCGATTTTCTTCAAATTCGGTAGTGTTGGTTCATTGATCAAGAAACTCTACCATTCTAAATTTCAAAATGATTGGATGTAAAATACAGCTTCTACAGGACTAAAGAGCAAAATCGGACGAAACATATATATGGGAGATATAGCTAAATCTTAACCGATTTTGTTCAAATTCGGCAATGTTGGTTCATGGATCAAGAAACTCTACCATTCTAAATTTCAAAACGATCGGATGTAAAATACAGCTTCTATAGGACTAAAGGGCCAAATCGGAGGAAACATATATATGGGAGCTATAGCTAAATCCTAACCGATTTTCTTCAAATTCGGCAATGTTGGTTCATGGATCAAGAAACTCTACCATTCTAAATTTAAAAACGATTGGATGTAAAATACAGCTTCTATAGGACTAAAGGGCCAAATCAGACGTAAGATATATATGGGAGCTATATCTAAATCTGAACCGATTTCAACCAAATTCAATAACGATCTTAACAGCCGCGAAATACTCTAAACTGCAAAATTTCAGAACGATCGGAGTGAAATTGCGACCTGTAGTCGACGAACAACTTTACATCGACAGACGGACGGACGGAAAGACATCGTTAAATCGACTCAGCTAGAGATTCTGAGTCGATCGGTATACTTTAAGGTGGATCTAGCTGTGTTATTTTCAGGTGTTACAAACATCTGCCGTGAAACAAACTTATAATACCCTGTACCACAGTGTGATGTAGGGTATAAAAAAAATTGCTATATATCTCCAGGCGATTTCGAGTTATGACCATTCAAAGTTTGTCTTTTTTACTAATAAATGCAAATAACATTGCGATGATAAAATTCATATACTAAAATGCTTGTAGAATGCACGTTTATTGGTGAAATGCGATAGGACTTGCAACATATAATAAGGTACTATTCATCTTAATTTTTTGTGTATAAGACGTGTTTTTAACGCCTTCCAACAAAGAGATATTTCAAAGAAAATAAAACCGTTTTTTTTTGTTTTTCAAAAAAATTATCCACGGTAAATGGAATACAAATTTTTTGGATCACGTGGGATCACTACCATATAACATAGAAAAGAGAGGTGACTTAGGAATGAAACCAACGGTACCTAGTTTATCTGCGACTTTTTGCGATTATGGCAGATTTTTATACCCTACACCACACTGTGGTACAGGGTATTATAACTTTGTGCATTTGTTTGTAACACCCAAAAGGAGAAGAAATAGACCCATCGTTTATTATACCGATCGACTTAGAATCACTTTCTGAGTTGATTTAGCTATGTCCGTCTGTCTGTCCGTGTGTCCGTCTGTGCATGTATTCTTGTAATCAAAGTACAGGTCGCAATTATGGTCCGATCTCGACGAAACTTTACACATATCTTTTTTTTGGCCCAAGGACGATCCCTATTGAATTTGGTTAAAATCGGTTCAGATTTAGATATAGCCCCCATATATATTTCAGGCCCGATTTGACATGTAAGCGCTCTAAAAACTGTATTTTATATCCGATCAGTATGAAATTAGGCAGAAAGAGGTTTCTTATTATATGGATGAACACTATTAAATTTGGAAGAAATCGGTTCAGATTTAGATATAGCCCCCATATATATTTCAGCCCCGATTTGACATGTAAGCGCTGTAAAAACTTTATTTTATATCCGATCAGTATGAAATTCGGCAGAAAGAGGTTTCTTATTATATGGATGAACACTATTAAATTTGGAAGAAATCGATTCAGATTTAGATATAGCCCCCATATATACGTTACCCCCGATTTGACATGTAAGCGCTGTAAAAACTTTATTTTATATCCGATCAGTATGAAATTCGGCAGAAAGGGGTTTCTTATTATATGGATGAACACTATTAAATTTGGAAGAAATCCGTTCAGATTTAGATATAGCCCCCATATATATGTTACACCCGATTTGACCTGTAAGCGCTGTAAAAACTGTATTTTATATCCGATCAGTGCGAAATTCGGCAGAAACAGGTTTCTTATTACATAAAGGAATACTGCCAAATTTGGAGAAAATCGGTTCAGATTAAGATATAGTTCCCATATATATGTTACCCCCGATTTGATATCTAAGCGCTGTAGAGACTGTATTTTATATCCGATCAGTACGAAATTCGACAGAAGGAGGTCTTTTTACATGAGTAAGTATTCAGGGAAGATCGGTTCAGATTTATATTAAAGCTCCATATATATGTTCCTCCTTATTTGGTATCAAACCGCTATAGAAGTTGTATTTTACTTCCGATCATTAAAATTTTCCAGAAAGGTGTTTCTCACTTTTGGAACGAATATTGCTCAATTTAGCGATTATCGTTTCAGAATTAGATAATACGTTTCTACCCATTTACCAATTATTCCAAATTATTGTGGCAATGACCCTTATCGAATTGTTAGGGAGGTGTTGGGTATTATATAGTCGGCCCCGCCCGACTTTCTGTCTTTCCTTACTGGTTTTACTTTAAATATGTGCTTTTTTTCTTTAAATATAGAAAATATGTGTGGGAGCTATATCAATCTATTTTCCGATTTTCTAGAAACATATGGATCGATTTTCGGCAAAATCGGATAATAACTACGAACGGTACTGAACGGAAGAGGATAAATGGATTAACACGCGGCTGCAAGTTTTGTCAAGTACGATTAAAAATTGAGAACTTATTAATATTATAAGGATTATAGTAATTATACCCTACCCCACACTGTGGTACAGGGTATTATAACTTTGTGCATTTGTTTGTAACACCCAAAAGGAGAAGAAATAGACCCATCGTTTATTATACCGATCGACTTAGAATCACTTTCTGAGTTGATTTGGCTATGTCCGCCTGTCCGTCTGTCTGTCTGTCCGTCTGTGCATGTTTTCTTGTAATCAATGTACAGGTCGCAATTATGGTCCGATCTCGACGAAACTTTACTAATATCTTTTTCTGGGCCCAAGGACGATCCCTATTGAATTTGGTTAAAATCGGTGCAGATTTAGATATAGCCCCCATATATATGTTAGCCCCGATTTGACATGTAAGCGCTGTAAAAACTTTATTTTATATCCGATCAGTATGAAATTCAGCAGAAAGAGGTTTCTTATTATATGGATGAACACTGTTAAATTTGGAAGAAATCGGTTCAGATTAAGATATAGCTCCCATATATACGTTACCCCCGATTTGACATGTAAGCGCTGTAAAAATGTTATTTTATTTCCGATCAGTGCGAAATTCGGCAAAGAAAGGTTTCTTATTACATGAAGGAATACTGCTAAATTCGGAGAAAATCGGTTCAGATTTAGATATAGCCCCCATATATATGTTACCCCCGATTTTACATGTAAGCGCTGTAAAAACTGTATTTTATATCCGATCAGTGCGAAATTCGGCAGAAAGAGGTTTCTTATTACATGAAGGAATACTCCCAAATTCGGAGAAAATCGGTTCAGATTTAGATATAGCCCCCATATATATGTTAGCCCCGATTTCACATGTAAGCGCTGTAAAAACTGTATTTTATATACGATCAGTATGAAATTCATCAGAAAGAGGTTTCCTATTATATGAATGAACACTTTTAAATTTGGAAGAAATCGGTTCAGATTTAGATATAGCCCCCATATATACGTTACCCCCGATTTGACATGTGAGCGCTGTAAAAATGTTATTTTATATCCGATCAGTGCGAAAGTCGGCAAAAAGAGGTTTCTTTCTACATGAAGGAATACTGCTCCTAGATATAGCTCCCATATATATGTTACCCCCGATTTGACTTGTAAGCGCTGTAGAGAGGAGGTCTTTTTACATGAATAAGTATTCAGGAAAGATCGGTTCAGATTTATATTAAAGCTCCATATATATGTTCCTCCTGATTTGGTATCAAACCGCTATAGAAGTTGTATTTTACTTCCGATCATTAAAATTTTCCAGAAAGATGTTTCTCAATTTAGGAACGAATATTGCTTAATTTAGCGATTACCGTTTCAGAATTAGATAATATGTTTCTACCCATTTACCAATTATTCCAAATTATTATGGCAATGACCCTTATCGCATTGTTAGGGAGGTGTAGGGTATTATATAGTCGGCCCGCCCGACTTTCTGCCTTCCTTACTGGTTATACTTCACTTTTTCTACAAAACCTATAAAAATATAGTTACAATAAAATATATACGCTTCCTCAGTTTGTGTGTATTAGGATGGACCGATTACTTTTTGTTTTTAATTTAACTTTTCTTTTATTATCAGTCTACGACCCATTGTTTAAAGTGCATTATAGTAAAATTTCAGCTTTCAAAAATATTGCAGCCCACAATTTTATCCTATTTAAGTTGTCTTAGTTTCAATTTTAAAAGCATGGCAGCTTTTGTAGACTTTTATCGCAATGTTGACAAAAATATTTTTGAATTTCAATGGTCTGCATATTTAAAACGCAGCAACACACAATCAAGAACCTGAAACAGATTTTAAACTTAATGTTGTCAGCTTTAATTTAAAATCAAGATCACGGAAGTTGGCACGATATTCGGGGTTTTACACTAATTTTCACAAAGTCGCTTTTGAAGCCCCACTGTGCGATAAATAGTAACAATAAGAAAAATCTGGCTACACCAAATTATTCTCCAAAAATTCTCTTGAAGATGGCCCAAACCGTAGGACTCTATCTCTAACGGTATAGTCGTGAGATAAAAACCAGTAAGGAAAGACAGAAAGGCGGGCGGGGCCGACTATATAATACCCTATACCTCCCTAACAATGCGATAAGGGTCATTGCCACAAGAATTTTGAATAATTGGTAAATGGGTAGAAACGTATTATCTAATTCTGAAACGATAATCGCTAAATTGAGCAATATTCGTTCCTAAAGTGAGAAACACCTTTCTGGAAAATTTTAATGATCGGAAGTAAAATACAACTTCTATAGCGGTTTGATACCAAATAAGGATGAACATATATATGGAGCTTTAATATAAATCTGAACCGATCTTCCCTGAATACTTACTCATGTAAAAAGACCTCCTTCTGTCGAATTTCGTACTGATCGGATATAAAATACAGTCTCTACAGCGCTTAGATATCAAAGCGGGGGTAACATATATATGGGAACTATATCTTAATCTGAACCGATTTTCTCCAAATTTGGCAGTATTCCTTTATGTAATAAGAAACCTGTTTCTGCCGAATTTCGCACTGATCGGATATAAAATACAGTTTTTACAGCGCTTACAGTTCAAATCGGGTGTAACATATATATGGGGGCTATATCTAAATCTGAACCGATTTCTTTCAAATTTAATAGTGTTCATCCATATAATAAGAAACCCCTTTCTGCCGAATTTCATACTGATCGAATATAAAATAAAGTTTTTACAGCGCTTACATGTCAAATCGGGGGTAACGTATATATGGGGGCTATATCTAAATCTGAACCGATTTCTTCCAAATTTAATAGTGTTCATCCATATAATAAGACACCTCTTTCTGCCGAATTTCATACTGATCGGATATAAAATAAAGTTTTTACAGCGCTTACATGTCCAATCGGGGGTAATGTATATATGGTGGCTATATCTAAATCTGAACCGATTTCTTCCAAATTTAATAGTGTTCATCCATATAATAAGAAACCTTTTTCTGCCGAATTTCATACTGATCGGATATAAAATACAGTTTTTAGAGCGCTTACATGTCAAATCGGGGCTGACATATATATGGGGGCTATATCTAAATCTGAACCGATTTTAACCAAATTCAATAGGGATCGTCCTTGGGCCAAAAAAAAGATATGTGTAAAGTTTCGTTGAGATCGGACCATAATTGCGACCTGTACTTTGATTACAAAAATACATGCACAGACGGACAGACGGACAGATAGACGGACAGACAGACGGACAGACAGACAGACGGACAGACGGACATAGCTAAATCAACTCAGAAAGTGATTCTAAGTCGATCGGTATAATAAACGATGGGTCTATTTCTTCTCCTTTTGAGTGTTACAAACAAATGCACAAAGTTATAATACCCTGTACCACAGTGTGGTGTAGGGTATAAATACAGCTATGCGCGCGTATTTACCCATTGTTTCCCATTGTGCGCCGCCCGACTTTAGTCTTTCCTTACTGGTTTTCTTGATGCAACATTTCTTCCGTCATGTACATTGATTACAAGGATACATGGACAGACGGACGTAGATCAGTCTATCTCTTCTCCTTTTGGGTGTTAAAAAACAAATACACACAGTTATAATGCTTTGTATAACAGTATGGCTTAGCAAATTATTCAAAATTGTAACCTTACTGACAGATTTTCAATGCGTATGCGTTGTTAGTTTTTGTCTATTCTCCCTATACGAGTATGTATCCAATTCTTTGAGACACAACTTCATATGGATTAAGAACAACATATACATTTTTTATAAGAATCTCCTCCACCTATAACATTTGAATTTAGATCTATTGTCCAATTATTTCATATTATCCTTCCTTCCTTCCTTCCTAGCATTCTCCTTGTCATCAGAGTGTGACACTTTAGTCAGTAGTTATATTTTCAATACAGAAAAAAATCTTCCTTATACCAACAAACCAACGTATCATCCATCCATTTGAATGTTCTATATCTTTAATGGTATGACATTCTTGTGAAGGATTTTGGTTATAACATTTATCTTCCGCACTTGTTTCCCCTTTTTGCCAGTCAAAATGCCTATTTGTCCATTTTTTGTTGCTGTTGCTTGTAGGCTGTTTCGGTTAACAAGCTTCGTAATTTTCACAAAAAGTTAGTTGGCACAACATGTAACATAAATTAGAGAGCCATCAACAGGCAATGTTATCTTCATCATCCGTCTCGGAGTGCTAAAATATTGTACTCCGTAATTTAAGAGGGTCATAAACCGGTACAGGACAATGAATGGCGAGAAGGCAAAAGACAAACGTCCCAATATACATAAATGTTCATTTGGAACAGTCAAAAATGACGGTACACAGATATTATTACGCAACAAGTTATAAAGGGAATATGTTATTCAACAACATAGTTTTTGTGGAGACATATTATATCCACCACCATAGGATGGGGGTTTGTAACACCTATAAATATTGGTCTGAGACCCCAGATTTAGCCATGTTCTTCTGTCCGTCCGTCTGCCCATCCGTCCGTCCGTCCGTCTGTGGTAATCACGCTACAGTCCGCAATAATAGAGCTAGGTTGATCAAATTTGGTATAAATATTTCTTATAGTTGCAGGCTGTTTGGGATTGCAAATGGGCCATATCGGTCAATGTTTTGATATAGCCCCCATATATAGCATCTAACTTGATGTGATTCCTACTGTTATCATCTACTATATGTTTCCTACTGTTCTGATCTACTATATTTTTTTGTTTTTGGGTGTTATTTTATTCAGTTTTGAGTTATTTTGTGAGGTCACATGCTATCCATGGTGGAGGGTATATAAGATTCGGCATGGCCGAACTTAACGCTTTTACTTGTTTTTATTAATATATTTTCTTGGCTCTAGTGTGTACAATTGTTGTTATGATGTTAATTTGACAATAATCTTTTAACAGAAGATTAATTGAACTCTTTCATCAAAAAAGCCAGATGGAAATATTTAAATGTAAATATTTAAAGGGAAATTGAATACAAAGTATCCAAGGATTATTGATATTCAAATCCATAACATATACATAAATGCATAACTATTAATTTCTATTAGACTCGGTAGTAAAGGGTTTCCAACAAGAGGTGTTATTTTGTTATTCAAAGAAAAATGCAATTTTTTGAGATAAATGATCAGATGTTTATTTCATAATAAAGAGGAAGGCCGTTAATAATAAAAAAAACAACATCAGCCAAATGGCCATCACGACCACGCTTACAGGAACATATCCTTTTCATGAAATTTTCCATAACCAAATCGCAAAGTGGCTGCCCTATGTCCTCGATAGCCTCACGAATTCTATCTTTGAGCTCTTGAATCGACGCTGGGCTGTTTGCGTAGACCTTATCTTTCACGTGGCCCCAAAGGAAGAAGTCGCACGTTGTTAAATCACAAGATCTCGGTGGCCAATTGTGATCACCTCTTCGAGAGATAACACGGTCCGGAAACTTTTCCCGTAACAGAGCAATTGTTTCGTTGCTTGTCTATTGTTGCTTGTACCATCCAAATCCGACCATAAAAAATCAATAATCATCTCTCGATAGCGCAATCGATTCACCGTAAATGTTGATCCAACCTCATTTTCGAAAAGTAATGTCCAATGACCCCGCCGGACCATAAACCGCAGCAAACAGTCACACGTTGAGGAATGGAGAGGCTTCTCAACAATAACTCTTGGGGTTTCCGAGCCCCAGATGCGACAATTTTACTTGTTGACGTAGCCACCGAGGTGGAAATGGGTCTCATCAGTCAAGATGATTTTTGGATGTAATTCCGGATTTCACCATTTCAGATTTTCACCATTTTTGTAGTGAATTTTAATAATTTCAATGCGTTGTTGAATCTTGTATCGTTCCATTGTTAGTAATGCCGTAGTTTCTACTTGTCAAATGTCAAAGAATAAAAGCTTCAAAAGTGACAGCTACCGAAATACCGGGTGGTTCAAAATAACACCTCTTGTTGGAAACCCCTGTATTTGTATGCACTAGTATTAAAGTTATAAGCTGGTAACTTTTGGTACAAAATTATCAATTCGTGTGGGAGGTACCAAAAAGGAGTGGCCACTTCGCTTATTTTTCTTGACGAATTAGCTACTAACAAACAAACTGTGGAATTTCAGAAGATTTGAGTAAGTAGTATAGATGGTATTAAAGAATCACTATTTCACTAAAAGTTAACCCTTTGTGGGGGAGGTACTAAAAGGAAACCAATATGACCCATCTTCGAACATAGCCGGAGATATAGAAAAATATTACCGCATACCAAATTTGAAGTCAATCGGTTACTCCTTGCGAGAGTTATAGTGCGCACCAACCAGCAGACAGACACACACAGACAGACGGACGGACGTTGCTCAAATGACTTAAAATAACCCAAAACGGATGTCCGCCGAACTAAAAAAATAATTTCAATTTTATCTGGAGCAACAATGTGTGTGTTAATTCGTCTCTAATACGATGGTGTAGGGTACCATATAGTCAGCTCCGCCCAACTTTGGCCTATCCTTACTGGTTCTTAAGGTGATACCAACATATTGGTTACTAATATGTTTGTAACTACAGAAAGTTGGATAGGTAGTATAAAAGTTATTAGTAAGTAAATACTTCACTAAATGTTAACCTTTTGTGAGGGAGGTACTAGAAGGAGTGGACCAATTTGGCCTATCTTCGAACTTTGGCCGATATATAAAAAAACCCTCCACCACCAAATTGAGGAAATAATTATATGCCTGGATTCGATAACAAAATCTTAATATTTAAGAAAATCTTACTTTTTCCTTTTTTTCTCTTACAAAATAAAGTCTTTTACAATTCATTAGCATTTCCTTGATTTTCCTTTCTCTGCACAATTGCTCTCACAAGAGAAAAAAAACGTAATTTAAATGTGCAAATTTCGCTGCCACGAAATGGAAACCCAAGACTTGCATCATCGAAAGTACTGAAATTCTTATCATTGCAATAAGTACCAAGTCGTTCCGCACTTTCTTTCCACAACATGAAATAAAAACTTTGGCCATTAACTATGTTATTGATATTCTCATTATGATAATCCCAATCATTGCCATTAAAGTTTAACGATTCGAAGCGGAAATGCTGAAGGGAAGAAATAATGAACGAAAAAATGCAAGTTTCTTCATCTGTTAAATTATGCGCTGGATAGCAAATTGTTCTTGAACTTGTGAGTAATCCAGTGAAAGTTTGAAAAAATGGTAAAAGAAGAACATAGTTTTAGAAAAATAGAAAATAAATAATCTATTTTATTTACAAAGTTATTTGAAGGGTACATTTCAATTTTTTGTCTGAGGTAGTTCCCACTAACAAATAACTCATATCAATCGACGTTTTGCCATATTCCCCATATATAAATCTTCATTCCAAAGCATGCTAAGCCGACTTATCATGTTTTAAGGGACATTGAATTTGTAAATTCCAAATATTTCACATTATATTCAGTAAAAATTTCGTGTTTATCCGTCAATTACACAGTGCAACAATTACACAGTTCCAAAATCACCAACTTCAAATGCGTGTAAAAAAAAATCTCGCACTGAACTGAAAAAAAACCTTGAGGGTTTT
This sequence comes from Eudasyphora cyanicolor, assembly GCA_963930755.1. Classification (NCBI taxonomy): domain Eukaryota; kingdom Metazoa; phylum Arthropoda; class Insecta; order Diptera; family Muscidae; genus Eudasyphora; species Eudasyphora cyanicolor. Next base: position 231,582,645 of record OZ005734.1, on the reverse strand, counting down.
GTTATGGATAATGTAAACTTTCATTTGCAATTGGTCTCATCCCATTCCCATTCGGAAAGTTCGATTTTGTATCACAGTGTTATTAATATTTTTAAATTTTTGTTAATGATTTTCCTTCTGTGTACTTGATTCTCATTGCAAAATTGGTTTTCTTTTTCAAATATGCCATTAAAACTCCACAAATTTCGACTTCAAATTTATTAAATTTATTTTATAATGTAAACTTTCATTTGCAATTGGTCTCATCCCATTCCCATTCGGAAAGTTCGATTTTGTATCACAGTGTTATTAATATTTTTAAATTTTTGTTAATGATTTTCCTTCTGTGTACTTGATTCTCATTGCAAAATTGGTTTTCTTTTTCAAATATGCCATTAAAACTCCACAAATTTCGACTTCAAATTTATTAAATTTATTTAAAAAAGAAAATAATTCCATAACTTCCATCTTGCTAGAATAAACTCAGTAAAAATCTGAAACCATTATTTCGGTCAGAGGCTGGCGAATGTTTCCCGTGAACTCATTCGTTGTAGGAATTTTATTTTATGAAAAACGCGAAGCAAATGCAAAATGCCAAAAGATTTCGAGTGGTTGCTACGCTGACCCAGTTTACTCTGCTGTTCATAGAAATCTTTATGCTTCTATGCATTCACCGACTGACAAATGTTACTCGTTTCAAATGTTTTCATATCTTTTTTATTTACTGAATATCTTTCTTTTTGCCATAACTACTTCTGCTTTCGAATGTTCAACTTTAGTATTTTACATTTTGGCAATTCTTTTAGCTTAGCTTTAGTTTTATTAAGACAGAAGTAAACGAATATCATTGGAATCAAAATGAAAACATTCTGCGAGTTCGTCATGTACAGTGGGATGTTAGGTAACAACATTTAATAATACCAGTAAGGAAAGGCAGAAAGTCGGGCGGGCCGACTATATAATACCCTACACCTCCCTAACAATGCGATAAAGGTCATTGCGATAATAATTTGGAATAATTGGTAAGTTGGCAGGAACATATTATCTAATTCTGAGCCGATAATCGCTAAATTAAGCAATATTCGTTCCTAAATTGAGAAACATCTTTCCGGAAAATATTAATGATCGGAAGTAAAGTACAACTTCTATAGCGCGTTGAGACCAAATCAGGAGGAACATATATATGGAGGTTATATATAAATCTGGACCGATTTTCCCTGAATACTCATTCATGTAAAAAGACCTCTTTCTGTAGAATTTCGCACTGATCGGATATAAAATATAGGCTCTACAGCGCTGACATGGCAAATCTGTGGTAACATATATATGGGGGCTATATCTAAATCTGAACCGATTTTCTCCGAATTTGGCAGTATTCCTTCGAGTAATAAGAAACCTTTTTCTGCCGAATTTCGCATTGATCGGATATAAAATAACATTTTTACAGCGCTTACATGTCAAATCGGGGGTAACATATATATGGGGGATATATCTAAATCTAAACCGATTTCTTCCAAATTTAAAAGTGTTTATTCATATAATAGGAAACCTCTTTTAGCCAAACTTCATACTGATCGGATATAAAATACAGTTTTTACAGCACTTACATGTCAAATCGGGGGTAACATATATATGGGGGCTATATCTAAATCTGAACCGATTTTCTCCGAATTTGGCAGTATTCCTTCATGTAATAAGAAAACTCTTTTTGCCGAATTTCGCACTGATCGGATATAAAATACAGTTTCTACAGCACTTATATATCAAATCGGGGGTTACATATATATGTGGGCTATATCCAAATCTGAACCGATTTTCTCCGAATTTGGCAGTATTCCTTCATGTAATAAGAAACCTCTTTCTGCCGAATTTCACACTGATCGATTATAAAATAAATTTTTTAAGGCGCTTACATGTGAAATCGGGGGTAACGTATATATGGGGGCTATATCTAAATCTGAACCGATTTCTTTCAAATTCAACAGTGTTCATTCATATAATAAGAGACCTCTTTCTGCTGAATTTCATACTGATCGGTTATAAAATAAATTTTTTAAGGCGCTTACATGCGAAATCGGGGGTAACGTACATATGGGGGCTATTTCTAAATCTGAACCGATTTCTTTAAAATTTAACAGTGTTCATTCATATAATAAGAGACCTCTTTCTGCTGAATTTCATACTGATCGGATATAAAATAAAGTTTTTTCAGCGCTTACATGTCAAATCGGGGGTAACATATATATGGGGGATATATCCAAATCTGAACCGATTTTAACCAAATTAAATAGGGATCGTCCTTGGGCCAAAAAAAAGATACGTGTAAAGTTTCGTCAAGATCGGGCCATAATTGCGACCTGTACTTTGATTACAATAATACATCTACAGACAGACAGACGGACAGACAGACGGACATAGCTAAATCGACTCAGAAAGTGATTACAAGTCGATCGGTATAATAAACAATGGATATATCTCTTCTCATTTTGGGTGTTACAAACAAATGCACAAAGTCATAATACCCTATACCACAGTGTGGTGTAGGGTTATTTATGGTCCGATTGTGATGAAATTTAGCATAGTGCTATTTTTTGGCCCAAGGACGATACCTATTGAAATTTGTTAAAATCGGTTCAGATTTGGATATAGTCCCCATATATATGTTTCACCCGATTTGACATGTAAGCGCTGCAGAAACCACATTTTACATCCGATCTTTATGAAATTCGGCAGAGAGAGTTTTATTATTACGTGAATGAACACTACCAAATTCGGAGAAAATCCGTTCAGATTTAGTTATAGCCCCCATATATATGTTTCACCCGATTTGATATGTTGATATGTAAGCGCTGTAGGAACTGTATTTTAAATCAGATCAGTACGAAATTTGGCATAGCGAGTTTTTATTACATGTATGAACACTGCCAAATTCGGGAAAAATCGGTTCACATTTAAACATAGTCCCAATATATATGTTACACCCGATTTGACATGTAAGCGCTGTAGAAACCGTGTTTTATATCCGATCAGTACGAAAATCGGCAGAGAGAGTTTGCTTATTACATGTATGAACACTGTCAAATTCTTATCGCAATGCCCATTTTAGCATTGGTAGGTAGGTGTAGGGTATTATATAGTCGGCCCGCCCGACTTTCTGTCTTTACTTACTGGTTTTGTTTTAAATAAATTATTATTAATTTAAATTGCGTTTAATATTTTAAGTATGCACTGCACTGTAGGTACCATAAAAAATACACTGTACAAAATTTAAAGTATGTGTATGTAGTGGTATTGATGTTAAAAGCTGTTAACAAAAAGGTGCGTGGCAAATAAAATATAAATATAAAAAATAACACTGAGCAGAATTTCAGGTATTTGTATGGACTGTTATTAAAGCTATAAGCAGTTAACTTTTGGTGCAAAATTGTGGCAATAACGCCCATTTTCAGTGAACTGTAGGTACCGTAAAAGCATTACACTGCACAAAATTTCAAATTATTGCATGTATTGGAATCAATGATATAACCCGTTGACTTTTTGTGTCTCTTTTTGTAGTAAGTACCAAAAGCGGCTTGGTAACTTCACCCATTTTTCTCAAGGGGATATCGACTAATAACCTATGTGGAATTGTTGTGGAAATGCTGAGTATTATAAAAGTCATTAAGGAATCCATATTTCTATAAATTTTAGAAGATACCCATAAGTAGTATAGAAGTTATTAAATAATACATATTTTCTAAATTTTAACCCTTTTTTAAGGAGCTACTTGAAGGAATGGATCACTATGGGCCAACATCGAAATTAGCCTGCGATAGAAACCAATTTCCACTTATCAAATTTGAAAACAGTTTCTTACTCCTTTCGAGAGTTATGGTGCGCACAAGAAAGGCAGACGGACATTGCTCAAGCGACTCAAACTGCCCAAAACGGATTTCCGAAAAATATTCTTAAGGTCTAATGAAGGCCCGTAGCCAAATACAACAACAAGGGCATAAAAACACGATCTTATTAATCTATAGATTTTTTAAGTTGGCATTGCTTTATACTTTAGGATGCTGGCTTTTAAAAAATGAACTATTGATTATTTAATAACTTATATACTACTTGTTTGAATCCTCTGAAATTCCCCATATAGTATTACTTTATTAGTCACTATCACCTCGAGAAAAATGGGAGATGTTTCCACGCCCCTTTTGGCACCTCCCACACAACTGGATCATTTTGCTCCAAAAGTTAACTCCTTATAGCTTTAATATCACTTCATGCAAATACTTGAAATTTTGTACAGTGTAATGCTTTTATAGTACCTAGAGTCCAGTGATAGCTGGCTGTAATTGGCACACCTCTTTTGGTACCTCCCACACAAATGTATTATTTTGCAGCAAAAGTTAACAGCTTATAACAGGGTGGGCCTAAAGAAACCAAGGGGTGTAAAAGTTTAATAACTTTTTCGTTTATTAATTTTTTTTTATTTTTTCTTTCAGATTATATAATATACAAAAGGCAAATTTTTTTACACCTTCTTTAGGCCCACCCTGGTGCCTACAAACACTTTTTGCACAGTGTAATATTTTTATAGTACCTACAGTCTGTCCAAAAATGGGCGTTTTTATCACGCCCCTTTTGGTACCTCCCACACAAACTTACCATTTTTTCTTATATCGTGAATATCAATACATATATATACTCAAAATTTTTGCACAGTGTATAGTTTTTAAAATTCCTACAGTCCTGTTAAAAATGGGAGTAATGACCACACCCGTTTTAGTACCTCCCATACAAAAAGAGCCAAGACATACCAACATTAAATAGCTCATAATATTAGTACATATGCCAGTGCATATTTACATTGATCACAAAGTGAGGATTTATTCGGTTTACCCGACTGAAATTTCTTACTTTTTTCTAACGGCAGTTACTAAATCACTGTTTCTTCGTGAAAGAGACATTTCTAAAATTTTTAGTCATCATAATTGTCTTAAAAATAAATAAATAAAATAACGCGTATTCCTATTCCTCTATCTGGCTTACACTTCAAAAAATATTGGTCAAAAATATATTCCATTACTTGCTGCAGTTTACCATTTTTCAACAACAACATAGACAAAATGGTATACAATTTTGAAATAGAAAAATGTAGTAGGTAAAGAACATTCATTCATTCATTAAGAACATTCATTCAGATGCCGCAATGCGAAAGTTTTGATAAAAAATATTTTTTTGTTGCATAGTGTAATTTGGCTGCATATTTCATAGCTTTCCTTTTGCTTTTGAAATAATTTGCTACAAAAAAACATATCGCTTCATGATTAGCTTCTTTTCACAAAAAATCGAAATTAGTAGCTGATATTAATACATTGTTTTGTTTCGCAATCTACCCACTGTACTTTGGCAGACTTGTTCTTTAAATATTGTGCATAGAAAGAAGGAGAATTGATGGTGAAACGATATGCACAACATTTCATATTTTATTGCGAACATATAACCCTTCATAATTTCTTTGGAATTTGTGTTGAACATTGAATTCGTAGAAAATGCTATAACCAAAGTAAAACAATACACTTTCATTTAAAGTAATGTATATTTGTGGAAATGCTTAGTTTAAATATCTTAAACCATAGTTAAAAATGTTTTCGGGTATTGCATATAAAAGCTTTCATAAAAAATTATAAAATATCTATGACACAACTAAAAGTGCTAAACTGTACGTTTTAAGACACCTAATGGAAAGTGTAAAGATACGTAAAAAAACATTTCAATTACAGATCCCATCTAAAACTAACAAACATAAAAAATAATCTGCTATTTCATAAGTTGTGGAGAAGACCATCCTTTTGTACAGCAGCAAGAATAACAGCAACGTAATACTTTGTTACAGAAAAAACATTTCAGATGTTAAAATTAAAATTCATAACATGTTTTTGTCTGTTCTTCTATTCATGTAACACCAGAGGAATTCATTTGAGGGGTGATTTTTTATACATATATATATATGTAAGAATGTCTTCCCATACGACTAACTACACATCGGCATATGTGCCTTGAGCTTTAAAATATGCTAATTTATTTGTGTCGCGAGCAGGAGATTTATTCAAGGACATGAACACAGCTTGACATAAAGGCCTTTAACGCGGTTTACCTCCAGGCAAAGTGAAAAAAGAAAGGGAAAGGGGGACTAACAACAATGTTGTTTTTTAAATATATGTATTATGCGTTGGATTAAGCTAAATTTATACAATGTATTGATACAATCAAATAGATTAAAAAATATCAAAAACGGGATGTTTGTCTTTAGTGTGTGCCACTTCAAAGGAGTGCTCTATGACCCCTCGTATCTTTAGACGCAGTCCGCCACAAGACATTTGAAATAATTTACATGGCACGGTACCTCTAAAAAGCACACGGAGGAAAATCGCAATTTTTGATATGTTTGAATTCAAAGAATATATACTTAGAACAAACATTTTTAAATATTATATATTTTTGAAGAAATATATTTTATTTTTAATTTTGTTTGGAAGTAGAGATACTTTTTACAATAGCCTTTTTTAACAGATCACGTGTGAGTCGTGTCATGTTTTTTTATTTATTCTTTGGCATTTCATCATGGAAAGACTTATGCCAAAAAATATTTCTTTCTCATATTTTTCATACGAGAAAGCGATATTTGCAGCATATTTAGCCCTCATAATTCCCTTTAATTTGAGGCACAACACGGCTGAACCAGGCTTATACTTGAACAATTTTTTTGAATGAGAAAGCAAGAAATGCATTTTGAGGGACATATTTACATCTGTTGGAAAACATAAAGCGAAAAATAAGTTGGAAGAATACATATGTACATATGTGTTGTATACATAAATAAAAAAAAATATATTTCAAACCATTTTTTTCATAATTTTTTAACAAATATTAATCATTGTTTCATATTGCGGGCTTTTATTGGATCCAAGGAAATTTTAAACTACAAGCTTTAACGACCTCCATGCTGCAATTTCATCCGACTTCAAATATGATTCGAAATTCACATCTTTCATCAGTTTCCTTATTTTAGGCCCATCAAAAACTCCTTCTTCAATTTTTTGAAAAGAAAGACTTTTAAATAAACTTTTTAAATATGAGAGTGAATTGCCACCTTTCCTTAAGGCTTTTACACAATTTTTAAAGAGCCCCAGCTTAATATGCAGTGGTGGCAAAATATCGGCTATTCCAGAGGCATAACATACCAACTACTTTTAAATCGCAAAAAAATTTCCAGTCATGTTCATATTTTATGTATTTTATCAATTTAGCCATTGTTTCGTATGATTCCTTAGTGTTGACAGCATGAGCAATGGGAATAGACGGTTTCTGATTTCGGTTGTGTAAAAGTACTGGTTTCAAACTTTCTTTACTGCTGTCAACAAGTAACCGCCATTCCTTTGAATTGTATGTTTCTGTTATCCACAGTTGTTTTAAATTATTTGTAAGTTATATCACGGACTCTATAATATGATATGTTAACATCTGGGGCCAAAATATTGTACTGTTTCATCCCAGATGCAAGTAGTTCTGCCTTATATTTGGTCCGTTCCAAATCTCTCAATAGATCAATGAGTTGAAACTGAGTTAAAAGCGATGACTTCGGACTTAATCTTGAATCGCTGAGAGTTGAGTACTCAGTTGAACTTGATGATATTTCCGTTATTAGGCTGTTAGCTATACTTGGACATTTCCTACTCCAAGCTATTAACTTAGACAAAAATAGCAGTCCGTATCGTGAATGAATGGTTGTCTCCAAATCATTGGCATTCCAAATTGTACGTGAAGTCTAAAATTAAAACTTTGTATTGCGTACATATAATTTTACTACCTGTATATACGACTGGGATGTCCATGCCCCTAATAGGCGTAACCTTATAAAAAAAAAAACACAAATATTGTTGAATGACCCTCTATCTGAGCGGATCTCATCCAATTATTTAAGCCGGTATGAGCCGATGAGAACGGCGGCGATTTAAAGCCAATTTTAGCCGACCTATCGGCGGCGGCGTGGCTCAACAAAAAAAAATCACCTTCGGCGGCTTCTCGGCTAAAACCTGGCTGGCTTCGTTCTCTGATCCAATATAGCTCTCACATTGCATATCATGTTTTATGGAGGTTTACGAACGGCCATAAAACCTCGTACTCTCTATAATTTTATAATGTCTGACATCAATCCTCATAAAATAAAATGCAAGTGTAATGTCTCGTATATGTCTCTCTCACATATGGCGAATTCAATATAAGCAAAAACATCATATAAAAACGAAAAAATATGAAACACGATTTTTTTGAATTTCCCTAACATTTACAAAATGGCTCATAACTTTTACATCTATCCATAGATTTTTTCAAATAGACAGTGTTTTCTTTGTTAGCATGCTGGCTAACGAAGACATAATTTAAATAAAATAATTTTTTCGATTTTTTTCTATTTTTATGGTTTTTTTTGTACCAAGAAAAAGTGTTTTTAAAAAAAAAATATTTTTTTCTCATATTTTTCATACGAGAAAGCGATATTTGCAGCATATTTAGCCCTCATAATTCCCTTTAATTTGAGGCACAACACGGCTGAACCAGGCTTATACCTGAAAAATTATAGTCCAAATATTGAATGTAAAGGGTGTCCCAAGAAGAGCGCAATTTTTTAATTTTAAATAAAACACAGATATTTGAGAAAAAATCGTGAAACTTTATTATATCGTAAAGTAGACAGAATGAGGTTATGTATGGAACAATATATCGTGCAGATGGCCGCCGCGGCTTTGCTGGCATGCACGCGATCTTTTAATGAAATTTTCAATGACCGTTTTGCATGAATGCTGCGGTATTTCATTAATGCAGCGTCCAATTTCGTCTTTTAAGGCTTGAGTCGTCGTCGGCTTATTCGCGTAAACCATCGACTTCAAAAAACCCCAAAGAAAAAAATCTAATGGTGTTAAATCGCACGATCTAGGCGGCCAATTCTGATCTCCAAAACGCGAAATAACACGACCGGGAAATGACTGATGCAGCAATTGAATTGTTTCTCTGGCTGTATGACATGTGGCGCCGTCTTGTTGGAACCACATGCCCTCCACATTCATTTCTTCAATTCTAGGCAAGAAAATACTGGTTATCATTTCAAAATTCGCTGCAAAGTGGATTTGGAGACACCAATTTGCTGAGCTCGGTGTCGAATTGAGGTGGATGGAGTTTGAGCGACATCATCACGTACAGCTGCGACATTTTCGGTCGATCGACCTGGTCGATGTCGCGTTGTTGTCTTTACATCACTAACAGACCCAGTTTCGGCAAATTTATCCATTAATCTCTTTACAGTTGACTCATTTGGAGCATTATTGTGACCCCAAATTGATCGCAATTTGCGAACTGTAGCCGCAAAACTTTCACCATTTTGCTAAAACAATTTCACAATGAGAATGCGTTGTTCATTCGTGTAGCGCTCCATTTTTACTAACCTCGTACCTTCTACTAACAAACAATAACAATTATTCAAATGTCAAACAATGACACTTCGAATGTTGCGAGATTTAAAAATTGCGTTGTTCTTGGGACACACTTTAATTACATGAAAGCAGGAATTGTAAAAAAAAAATTTACCATAAACAATTTTTTAATATTTTTTTTCGTGTTTGTGACTCCTAATTGCACCGGAAACTGTTATCCACATCCCTTGGACAAAAATTTTGTTGCATAGTGTTATCAATCCATCAATGTTATATATCGTTACCCAAGATTATACGATTTAAATTTTAATAGAATTTTACAAACATAAAATTTCTAAAAAATGTAACCTTTAAAAATTAACATATTTAATGTTAAAAAATTTAAAACTCTCCTTTAAATTAATGAATCGATACATTACAAAAATACTTAAATATCATATCATATCCTTTCCAAATAAACAAATATTAGGATGAAAACATAATTTTGTTTAGAACAACATCCTCCCAAACTTATAAACAGAGTGTATTCTAAACATATGAATGTTTCTAGCAGAATATGTTTGGAACAATATACTACAGAAGCGATTTTTTCAGCGTGCAGTGACTTTAAATTTTGTATGCGCGACATACCGTTCTATCTCAGGCAAAGTTCGAAGATGGGATATACTGATCCACTACATCTGTCAAAATAAAATATTGAATGCCTTAAAATGTCCATACTAATTGCACAATTATCCCGTGAAACTCCCTGGCAGAACTCGAAGAGCAGTAGCAACGACAACAAAGTGGACTACGAATGCCGCCAAAATGTTGACCGATAAGTCCAGAATTTACTGGATGATTAACAGCTTTTATCCGTTCAAATCAGATGGACACACTTCCAGAAGTATTTATCCTAAAACACCCGAAACTACTGCTAACCGCCTTTCTACTGAAAATCTCCTTTCAAAAATAACAATATTTCCAAAATCGATGAATTTTTGGGTGATTCCTTGTAAAAAATCTTTTAGGTCCCCACAATTAATTTTACGTAAATAGACAAGTAGACTGATTCATTAAATTTAATAGTGTTATCTGTTGGAATTGTGTGAATTTATTCAAGACTTTTAAGATTATGGTAAACACATCCAACAAAAAATCTTCTTATAATATTTTAACATAGGTACGAGTATATCAATTTCTTTAAAGAACATTCAAAATAAGCGTACCAGTATTTTATGTTGAAAGCTATTTATGGAATTTCTTCTTTTTTCCACAAACAACAAATAAACCCTCGCAGTTAATATTCAATGAAGGCAAACAATTTCATTCAATGCCAGTTCATTGGATTTATTTTAAATTTTTAAAAAGCATCGTTTAAAATTATGGTTTATGCCTTGTTATCTCAACGTTTAATTTAATTATATTTGTTATGAAGTTCTCGGCTACAGTTTGATTGCCCCTCCTATTCGTGGAGTACGTAATACCAATGGACAAATGTTGTCTTAAATGTTTGCTTTGTGTACTCTTTCATTTTGGCAGTCAAAGAATCCAGCCATTCACCTCCCATTTACCTATTCAACAGCGATTTCCGGACAAACCCTCTCCACCTGCATTGCTGTTCGATGGGATGTATATTTACACGGTCTTTATAGAGAATGGAAGCTCAGACCAAATTATACACGTGATTGAAATTTTAAATTCACTTCCACTAATGGTGAAGTTGTAGTTAGTTATAAATAAGATTTGTTTTCAATGGGAGAGTCTGCACCGCGGGTGGTGCTACTGTTTTTCCATCGTATTTATATGAGGATTCTCGTATAGTTGGCATCTATGAATAAGCAATAATGTAACAGATTTGTTGAGAATATAATTTTATAAGATATTAAATTTGGTATTAAATAGCTAACTTACACCCAATCGAAAACAAATGGAGTTGGCAAAGAAATTCTTTACAAATTTATATAGACGTTGGGAGCAGCGCACTGCACATCTTTGCAATTCAATATATATTCGTACAGGATGTTTCTTATAAGTTTGAGTTGGTAAAAATGTTAAACTTTACAGCCAATTTAACTGCTAATAGTTACTTTTTGCTTAGTTTACCATTTTATCAAGTATAGAATTACACGAGAGCAATGTTTGCAAATTGTTGAAATTGTCTATCAACATAATGGTTCTGTTCGCAAAACTTTTTTCGGCAATTAAGCTAATTTTTGGATGAATCAGTATTTGGAGTGAAGATAATCCAAAAGCTTTTGTCCAAATACCATTACATTCACAGGAAATTACTGTTTGAAGGTCTTTGAGGGCCGATGAGTCATTATTCAGCGAGTCATGTTACAGCGAACATTAGCGGTATAGATAAATTATTACAAGTTTTTGCATACCTCAATTAGATGGCAATGCTGATATGAGGTTTCAACAGGACGGAGCCACATTTAATTTACTCAAAGAAACTTTTGAATAATTTCACATAGGTTAGGTTGAATAGAGGAGACGTTTAAACGTCTCATGTCCATGGACATGAGAGTGGTTCGGCCTTAAGCCAGTGGTTCGGCCTGTTGTGCGCTCCTTATTTATGATTTTTATACCCCACGGGTTACAGAAAATCGGTACTAGACACGTATTTTCTCAGTATCTACCAGTCACATCCTCTGAGATAAGTCAAGTCTGGCAATATGTCGGAACCGAAATATCGGGATCTTGCATGTGTGAAAGCTGGGCAGTGACACAGAAAATGTTCCATCGTTTCGATGTTTTTCCCTGCATGCCCAGCACTCGTCTTTTTCTGCTAGTCCTATGCAATGAAGATGTGCCTGTAAGCTTGAGTGTCCCGTTAGAACATTCATCATCTTCAGAAACTACTTGTTTTCTTCTCATTTGGGTCACCCCACAGTATCTTTGCAGTTGCTCCTACAGTTGCTCTATTCCACACAGTTTTGTGAGCCATCACTGCCCAATGCTTCAACTCATCCCTCGTGGCTTCGAAAGGTTTCCAATTTTCCAAGTTTATTACTCGAAGTTCTCTGCCCTTTGAAGCCAAGCTTGTTCATTTCCAATCACTCCGTTGTTTCCCGGTACCCAGAAAATACGCAGTTGACAATGGACTGAGTAATTATTTATCGTTCTTTTAGAGTCTAACACTGTTCTAGATTTTACCTTTTCCGATGTTATTGCTTTGATAGCCATTTGGCTATCTGTGAATATGTTGGCATATTCAGGCTTTGTGGTATTACTGAGCCAGTTAACACACTCCGTGATTGCTCGAAAAACACTATTTATTATCTTAAATCATTTGCTCCAGGCATTGGTACCATGTTAGTAACTTTTTGCCATATTTCACCTATTTTATGTTCGATCTTTGGAAAATAACTTCATTGGTACCATGTTAGTAACTTTTTGCCATATTTCACCTATTTTATGTTCGATCTTTGGAAAATAACTTCTTATGACCATCTCAAATGCGATTTTTATAACTTCCACCATAGGATGGGGATATACTAACTTTGTCATTCCGGTTGCAACACCTTGAAATATTGGCTGAGGCTCTTAAAGTACATACATATCTCTAGTGTCACAGGTCAAAAATTAGATCTTTCTCAAATTCTTAGAAAATGTTGCCCTAGTATGTGGGAGTAATAACCCACAATATTAATAAAAATTAAATGAAAATTGGTGGCAGGGGGCGAGGTCGAAGTTCAGGAAAATTAATTTTTTCCTCTGTAATGGTTTTTTGAAGTTAATTTTTACGCTACGAAGCATAAGACATTGAAAATAGTAAGTATCACTTCTTAAAGCTTTTTCCCCGTACTATCCATAAAAATACTAATTATACCCTACACCACACTGTGGTACAGGGTATTATAACTTTGTGTATTTCTTTGTAACACCCAAAGGGAGAAGAATTATTATACCGATCGACTTAGAATCACTTTCTGAGTTGATTTAGCTATGTCCGTCTGTCTGTCTGTCTGTGCATGTATTCTTGTAATCAAAGTACAGGTCGCAATTATGGTCCGATCTCGACGAAACTATACACATATCTTTTTCTTGGCCCAAGGACGATCGGTTCAGATTTAGATATAGCCCCCATATATATGTTAGCCCCGAGTTGACATGTAAGCGCTGTAAAAACTTTATTTTATATCCGATCAGTATGAAATTCGGCAGAAAGAGGTTTCTTATTATATGGATGAACAATGTTAAATTTGGAACGTTACCCCCGATTTGACATGTAAGCGCTGTAAAAATGTTATTTTATATCCGATCAGTGCGAAATTCGGCAAAGAGAGGTTTCTTATTACATGAAGGAATACTGCTAAATTCGGCGAAAATCGGTTCAGATTTAGATATAGCCCCCATATATATGTTACCCCCGATTTCACATGTAAGCGCTGTAAAAACTGTATTTAATATCCGTTCAGTGCGAAATTCGGCAGAAAGAGGTTTTTTATTACATGAAGGAATACTGCCAAATTCGGAGAAAATCGGTTCAGATTTAGATATAGCTCAAATATATATGTTACCCCCGATTTGACATGTAAGCGCTGTAGAGACTGTATTTTATATCCGATCAGTACGAAATTCGACAGAAGGAGGTCTTTTTACATGAATAAGTATTCAGGGAAGATTGATTCAGATTTATATTAAAGCTCCATATATATGTTCCTCCTGATTTGGTATCAAACCGCTATAGAAGTTGTATTTTACTTCCGATCATTAAAATTTTCCAGAAAAATGTTTCTCAATTTAGGAACGAATATTGCCTAATTTAGCGATTATCGTTTCAGAATTAGATAATATGTTTCTAAACATTTACCAGTTACTCCAAATTATTATGGCAATGATCCTTATCGCATTGTTAGGGGGTGTAGGGTATTATATAGTCGGCCACGCCCGACTTTCTGCCTTTCCTTACTGGTTTTATCTAAAACAGTTTATTTCGGTCACTTTTCGGGGAAATAAAATATAAATTGCGATATCTCACAATCGATCTATTTTTATACCCTAGACCACACTGTGGTACAGGGTATTATGACTTTGTGCATTTGTTTGTAACGCCCAAAAAGAGAAGAAATAGAACCATAGTTTATTATACCGATGAGTCGATTTAGCCATGTCCGTCTGTCTGTCTGTCCGTCTGTCTGTCCGTCTGTCCATGTATTCTTGTAATCAAAGTGCAGTTCGTATTTACGGTCCGATTGTGATGAAATTTAGCACAGTGCTCTTTTTTGGCCCAAGGACGATCCCTATTGAAATTGGTCAAAATCGGTTCAGATTTAGATATAGCCCCCATATATATGTTACCCCCGATTTGACATGTAAGCGCTGTAGAAACTGTATTTTATATCAGATCAGTACGAAATTTAGCAGAGAAAGTTCCCTTATTACATGAATGAACACTGCTAAATTCGGGGAAAATCGGTTCAGATTTAGATATAGTCCGCATATATATGTTTCACCCGATTTGACATGTTAGCGCTATAGAAACCGTAATTTATATTCGATCTGTACGAAATTCGGCAGAGAGAGTTTTCTTGTTACTTGAATGAACACTACCAAATTCGGACAAAATCCGTTCAGATTTAGATATAGCCCCCATATATATGTTTCACCCGATTTTACATGTAAGCGCTGTAGAAACCGTATTTTATATCCGATCAGAATGAAATTCGGCAGTAAGAGGTTTCTTATTATATAAATGAACACTGTTAAATTTGGAGGAAATCGGTTCAGATTTAGATATAGCCCCAATATATAAGTTACCCCCGATTTGACATGTAAGCGCTGTAAATATGTTATTTTATATCCAATCAGTATGAAATTCGGCAGAAAGAGGTTTCTTATTATATGAATGAACACTGTTAAATTTGGAAGAAATCGGTTCAGATTTAGATTTATACCCCATATATACGTTACCCCCGATTTGACATGTAAGCGCTGTAAAATGTTATTTTATATCCGATCAGTGCGAAATTCGGCAAAAAGAGGTTTCTTTCTACATGAAGGAATACTGCCAAATTCGGAGAAAATCGGTTCAGATTTAGATATAGCCCCCATATATATGTTACCCCCGATTTGCTATGTAAGCACGGAGACTCTTTTATATCCGATCAGTACGAAATTCGACAGAAAGAGGACTTTTTACGTGAATGAGTATTCAGGGAAAATCGGTTCAGATTTATATATAACCTCCATATATGTATATGTTCCTCCTGATTTGGTTTCAAAGCGCTATAGAAGTTGTACCTTACTTCCGACCATTAAAATTTTCCCAGAAAGATGTTTATCAATTTAGGTACGAATATTGCTTAATTTAGAGATTATCGGTTCAGAATTAATATGTTCCTACCCATTCTCCAATAATTACAAATTATTATCGCAATGACCTTTTGGCATTGTTAGGGAGGCGTAGGGTATTATATAGTCGGTCCCGCCCGACTTTTTGCCTTTCCTTACTGGTTTTTCCTTAAATCTATATACAGGGTTTTCCAATAAGAGTGATATGATTACTGTGAAAAAAAATCACACTTATTGTTAAGGAAATTCAAAAGTTTTTTATTTAATGTGAAGTATAACTGATACAATTAAGTTCTAAATAAAACGTCATTCAAATGGCCTCCACGACCTCTTCTGCAGGAACGAATTCGATTAACCCAATTTTCGAGCACTTTTTCCACTAAATCAAGTCATATGTTATGAATGGCAAGTTCAATATTGACTTGTAAAGCTTGAAGAGAGTCTGGTTTATTTCGAAAGACTAATGACTTCAAATAACCCCACAAGAAATAGTCTAATGGTGTTAAATTACAACTTCTTGGAGGTCATTCAATATCACAATTTCTTGAAATAATCGAATCTCCAAACTATTCTCGCAACTATTCAATTGTTTCATTGGCTGTGTGGCACGTAGCCACAATCGGACAATGGAAAAAAGATAGCTCGTAACGAGAGCTAAAATATTGCTAATGGATTTTAAGGTCGTAGGTCGACTGGAAAGTGTTATTTTTCTTGGATTTTAATTAAATGGACTTAGAGCACGAAAAGTTGCAATTGGAGAACGATTATTTTGATAATACAACTGAGTAATTTGTAAACGTTGTTCTTGCGTTTATCTCTCCATGATGAAATTGTAAACACTACTGAATACAATGAAAAACAAATGACAGATCATGACACATTACAAATGGCCGAAACGTCACTTCAAAATCATATCATCCCTATTGTAAAACCCGTTATATAAATGAGAGTGTCTGTTTGTTTGTTCCGTATAGACTCCTAAACGGCTGGACCGATCTTCTTGAAATTTTCACAGAATGTACATCTTTA
This sequence comes from Eudasyphora cyanicolor, assembly GCA_963930755.1. Lineage (NCBI taxonomy): Eukaryota > Metazoa > Arthropoda > Insecta > Diptera > Muscidae > Eudasyphora > Eudasyphora cyanicolor. The sequence goes on along the minus strand of OZ005734.1, from coordinate 231,565,885 downwards.
GGGGGCGGTGAAAATAGGATAGAATATTAAGTGGGCCTGGCCCCGCCTATATAAGCAAATTTTTAAATTGAGATATCTTACACAGTTTGATTAGCGAGTGTGATCTAATTTTGTGCATATGAATCTCGGGGTAGTCCACGTGATTGGTCCAAAAATGAGCGGGATCGGAACAATAGGCGTGGCCCCGCCCATATAAGCCAAATTTTGAAATTGAGATATCTTGCACAATTTGTTAGAGGGAGGGCTGTCATTTTGTGCATATATTTCTGGTATTAGTCTACGTTTTTTTTTTTTTCAAAAAATGCGCGGAATCGGTCCGATGGTCGTGAATCCGCCCATATATGCTTAATTTTGAAATTGAAATATCTTGCACAATTTGTTAACGAAAAGGCTGTAATTTTGTGGTAGTCTTCGTAATTGGTCCAAAAATGGTCGTGATTGGACCAATGGGCGTAGCCCCACCCGGTGCCGTGACATAACCCCCAGAGACATAAACCTCATTTTTTTTTGGGGGTTAAGTCCGTCCCATACCGCGGACATAACCCCCAATTTGACTGGGCGCTATGTCCGACGTAGTTGGCGGACATAATCCCCAATGGGGGTTATGACCGATTTTATTTTTAGCATAAAACGTTGCAAAAAGGTGGAATAATGTTAATAATTTTATTATTTTTCAACAAAATATGATGTTTTTAATGTAACAAAAACTAGATTTCATTAGATACAGTATTGATAATAAATTTATATTTAATTTTGTTAAATATAGAACTCTTCCACATGACCAACTACTTGTTTACAAAATGGACATAATGTGAGTGTGTCGTTTTCAAGATTTCTTTTATTAATTTCATCAAAACATGCCCGACAAATTTTTCCATGTTTGCATGGTTTAAGAATTGTGTTCTTTTTATTTGTAAAGCAAACTTCACACAAAAGTCCATCTGCAATTTTTTCGTCCTCCTCTTCGGATTCTGATGATTCCGAGTCCAAGTTAGTGGAAATAAATGCGTTATCACGCATTATGATGTTGCTTTTATTTGTCATTCTTTGTAAAAAAATTTTAAGAGTAATTTCGCCCAAGTCATACTTCGAAACTAATTCATTTATTAAATCATGTCGGGCCCTATTCCTCTTTTTTGGCCTTTCAAAAACTTCATAAAATCCATCCAGGGTTTGCGATAATTCATTAAACTGTCGACTCTCATCATGTTTCAAAACTTTGAAAAACTCCCAGAAGTTTCCATGTGTTGGAATTCGCGTCGATAAGTAGCTATTATACCCTTCTAAGGCACTTGTCGTTCTATTATGTTCCTTGTGAAGGGACATATTTTTGGGAGTTTCCTATCAAAATAAAATGTTGTATATTAATGTTTATGGAATTATTTTATTTATGTTTGGTTCAAGATGTTACCTTTTTTAACCACTGCACCTCAAAATATTTAAAAAGAGGTTAAAATACATTTTCATTTGTTGTAGCAAACAAGGGGTTAGCATATGCTTCCATTTTACAAATATTAAAGGCTTCTTCAATTGCAACATCCTTCAGAAGTGGCAAAACGAGAATTTTTTGCAAAATTCGCTTAGCCTCTGTTGATGTTTGCAAAAATCTTGAGAGTTGTTTTATTTTAGAAGCCTTTCTTCTTACAGCTTGGCAAAAATGAAACCAGCAGCCCTTAATTTTTGTATGTGTAAAAACCGAACGGATGGCATTCCTCATAGATATCTCGAAATCGGTAGTAAAGCTTTTGGCGTCAAATTTGAAAATATTTGAGTCAATGTATTGCAGCACGTGTTCATATGCTTTTTGTTTCTTATTTGACATAAGAACAAAAGCAAAAGGAAAAGTCTGTAAATATTTAAATAATAATTCAATATATTTATACGTTCTAATTTCAAATGTATAATTATTTCTATAAGTGAAGCACAATGGCATTAAAAACGAAGCGCCGCAGGTGAAAAATTTTTCATAAAAAATCGCGCGATTTTTTATGAAAAATTTTTCATAGGAATCTGCATTTGAAAACTGTTAAAATTATTGTTATGAAAATTTTTTCATAACATATCTGCAGTTCTAAATTGTAAAAATTATTCACTAAGTTTAAGTTTATACACTTTACTTACGTGTCTATCCTGAGCAGTATGTATTATTAGTAGCTGTTTGTATCCGCATGCTGGAACTACGGCAAATGTTGCATCCATTAAGTAATGTCGATCATCGCAGTTAATATTATCATTTATCAATTTGGTGATAGGAGTTGACAAAAAAAGCGTGTATGAGAAATCGTCTTCTGTCACAGTTGTTTGATAAAATTTTTCTTTATCATTACTCTCACACATTCCGAATTCATTAAGTATAGTAAAATTTTTAAATAATTTTATGAAGTCTTGTGGGCTTTGAGGTGCCTTTGGCATTTTTTCACACTTTATCCTACGTAAGTGGCGCTGCATTTTACTAAAAACCAGCGATTTTGCAGTATCTTTATTATTGTGGCATTCATTATTGAATACCTCTCTTACTCTGTTAGCTTGCAAAGATGGTTGAGCAACTTCAGTTTTGATTTTATTTTTTAAAACAAGTTGTTTTTTATGTTCCTCCTGATCTCCGTGTTCCAGATGAACTTCTTTGCCAGGGCGCACAGTGCATTTTCCAGATACCTCAGAGATTAGGATTGAAGCTTTACACTTACTCTGATAGCATTCATATATTTTAATATGCTCATTTGTCTTTTTATTAAAATACTTAGATTTGAACGCAAAAATCTGCTTTTGGTTTTTTAAATACACTAAAACGCTACCTTTACGCGCACCCGTAATGTATTCGAAGTCCAATTCTGTATTCATGTTACCTCGTCAACGACTAAATAATTGTGATAAAAAAACGTAAACAATACTCGAAATCTAGTTTCTTCATACAGAATTATAACGGTAAATTGTTAAATTATGAATAAACTCATATTTTATGAAATATTGGAAAAAAAAAAATTTTGGGGGTTATGTCCGTTTTGCAGCGCGGACTTAACCCCCAAAATTGTGGGGCTTATGTCCGTATTTTTTTTGGGGATTATGACCGCCAACTACGCCGGACATAGCCCCCAGTCAAATTGGGGGTTATGTCCGCGGTATGGGACGGACTTAATATATATCTGGTGGCAGTCAACGCGATTGATCCAAAAATGGGTGGGATTGGATCAGTAAGTTAATCCAAATTTTGAAAATTAGTTTTTTATAAAAAATGTTTTTTTTTATAAAAAATGGTCCACATGTACTCTACCGATGGTGAAATTTTTGGAGTGGGGACGACTTTGGCTCAGAAGTTAAATTATAATATCTGAAAATCTTCACAAATTTACAAAGAAAAAATATTTGTGTGTTTTCAACTCTATTTTGAATGTTGATTTTTATTTCAAATATTTTTCTTTGTAATTTGGTTAGGATTTTCAGTTATTGTAAGGTATCTTCTGAACCAAAGTCGTCCCACTTCAAAATTTACACCATCGGTAGAGTAAATATGGATCGTTTTTTATAAAAAAAATTAAGGAAAGAAAATTTGATCGATTCTGGGATATCGCAATTATATAAATTGCGAAAAGTGACCAAAATAAACTGTTTTAGATAAAATTAGTATTTTTTATGAAAAGTACGCGGAAAAGCTTTTAAAAATTATACTTTCTATTTATATAAAATAAACTGTTTTAGATAAAATTAGTATTTTTTATGAAAATTACGCGGAAAAGCTTTTAAAAATATACGAGGTATGATAAAAAAATATAGCTAATTTTTAATTTCCGCGGGCTACGTGAATTTTATTTTTGATATTTTTGTAGCGTTATGTGGGTACTCATGTCCCTTACTTATGCTGACAAGGTATACGAGGTATGATAAAAAAATATAGCTAATTTTTAATTTTCGCGGGCTACGTGAATTTTATTTTTGATATTTTTGTAGCGTTATGTTGGTACTCATGTCCCTTACTTATGCTGACAAGGTCGGCCATTTTGAATGTTTAGTTAATTTCGACAGCTGTTGTGCTTGGATGTGTTTTAACTTGTCTTCGATTTTTATCTATTTCAGTAAATGGATCAAACAATCTTCAAAAAATTGTGTGTGAAAAACCAAATAAAGTGCGCTGACGCATTCCGAATGTTGACTGTGGCATATGGTGAAGCTACCTTAGACCAAAGCAACGTTTATCGGTGGAACAAAATGTTCTTAGAGGACCGAGAAGATGCGAAGGACGAACAGCGTGCCGGACGCCCGAGCTCACAGTTTTCTTTGATTGCAGGGGCGTGGTGCATTATGAGTTCTTGGCACAGGGTAGTACGGTCAACTGCAAGTTATGCGCAAATTGCGCGAAGCAATCCGCCAAAAACGCCCGAATTTGTGGAAGAACAAAAACTGGCTATTGCACCACTTTACAACGGATTATTCGCGTTGATTTGCATTTGTTCCCGTACAAAATTCAATTGACGCAAAGATTGTTGCCTGCGGACAAGCCTCGTCGATTGGAATGGGCCCAACGAGTCCGTGGGTCCGTCGAATATGGGCAACCCTGTATATTCGGGAAAAACATAAGCATCAATGCGCTATAGAATCTGTATTTTATATCCCGTCATTACGAAATTTAGCAGAAAGAATATTCTTAACTTAGAAACGAATTCTGCCAAATTTGGGGATAGTCGGTTAAGATCTAGATATAGCCCCTATATACATATATGTTCCTACGCTATAGAAGCTGTACTTTAACTCCAATGATTAGTAGCGAATACTTCTTAATTTGAGGAAAATTGATATGTTGATTTAGATATGTTCCAGCCTATTCAGTATTTAAGGTCTATTAAAACCGTTTTTTACGTTCGATCTTTATATAATTTGGCAAAAATTATGTTTTTGATCTAAGTTGATGAAAATCTGTTTAGATTATGTATAGTCCTATTTTTTGTTCCTTCCGATTATAGATCTATGAAAGATCCCGCGATTTATGGTTATCGTTCGAGAAGTATTTTATTATGATCAACATCTTCAACTTCTCTTTGGAGTAAGCCTTGATGATGACCTGCAGCTAAGTACTTTGTTATCTGAAATAAACCCAATTATTCCGAATAATTATCGCAATGTCCCTTTGCGTATTATTAGGGAGGTGTAGGGTATTATATAGTCGGCCCGCCCGACTTTCTGTCTTTCTTTACTGGTTTAATATTATGTTTTTGTTTGAAAAAACTGACTATTAAATTTTAGTTGCATTCATAAAAATCCAATTTGTACATGGGGCAAAATCGAGTTTTTTGATAGTTTGCAATAAAAAATGTGTTTAACTACAAATAAAATTATTGTTAAGGAATTTATCCAAAATATTTTATTTAAAAGGGATTTTCAAGACTTTTGCTGACATTTTAGAATTTCAGTTTACATTTTTCCTTAGTTTAGAATTGTACCTCCCAGTTACAATAACATATGCAGCATTAAATTCTGTTTAAATCAATTATTTCAAATTTCTGAGTCATCATTTCTTGTCTATCCTCCAAGTAATTTATTTTGATCAAATATTATACGATTTCAATTCTTATTATTTATTATTTTTACGAACATTAAAAATGCCTAAAAAAATAACTTTGAATTGGTAAAGAAATTTAACACAATTAACGTATTTTCTGAATTCAAAGTTCCAATAAATATTTGTTTCGGAAATAAAAGTCCCAAATGAAATCATATGTATTGGGGTGCAAACAATGGTTTGTTTAGAATAAAATTTTCCCAAATATATATTTTTTGTTAGTGTACCCAATATTATATGTTTATAGAGTACCCGAAACATATATATGTTTCAAGCCGAATATGTTTGGGACAATATACTAAAGAAGCGATTTTTTTCAGCGTGTATTTCATAACTACTTCTTGGCCATTATACAACTACCATTTTATTTTAGCCTTTCACAGAACTTGAAATGCCGAGGAACAGTGTAATTTTCGCTTGGCATGTTTTGTCTAGCGGCACTGAATACATCCCAAAAAAGTGAAGTTTCTTCCCACTTTAAGTTGTACTCGTCTAGTGTGTAATGTCTTTGTGTTGCGTTGAATAAAAAACAATTAGAATCTGCTCTATTCCTGTGTTCTTGTCGTTAGAGCTTTGGTATTGCCCGTAAGGATATTCTAGTTTGGGGTACTACTCGAACAGATACTTTGCGTGAGTCCTCCGAATCCAATATGTGTTAACGTAAATGTTATTTGACATAGCAGTTTTGCCACTGGCAATGTTGTTGTTTCGAATGGAGACTACAGTTCATTCAACTGAAACTTCCTGTCTGAGGCTGAGCGGAGTTCCAACAATGACAGCATCATCTCGGTAACATGCAATAGAAGAATATACAGTGTGGAATGATATGCACCACACACACTCTCCTCCTCATATGTTATTCTTGAAGTGTGAATAAGTGATAGTGCTGTTAGTTTATCCATTTTGCAGGACTTAATGGGAAGAATATGTAGAAATTGGGGAAATTTAAAGAGATATACTCGTATATATCTTTAAAATGTTCACATATATTTTACACTGACTGATAACACTATTTTACAAAAATGTTGTCGAAGGACTGTGCATAAAACTTTCTGGGGTAATTTAGTGTCCTAAACACGTGAAAAATAATAAAAAGTGTTTTATGGTAACGTTTTTTTACTTTGTTTTTAAGGATTTTCGAACTTATTATGGGAATTTTATAAGCATGCCATGTGTTGTCGCAATCGGTTGCTTGGTTAAGAAACGTCGGGATTATTTCCCTTTTCCATAATTAATATATACGTTTCTATCTTTTTATTAATTTATTTCGTTCAATTTTATTTCAGATCTTGCATTTAAACCTTAGATAAAAGATAATAAAGGGTCCGCAATCTAACGTTTTTTTTTCAACTAGTGCTTATTTCGTGAATGGTAACACTTAGCTCATGTCTGATTTGACAGATAATTAGTTTTATCCTTCCGCTGAACGAATATGGTTGTGTATACGCTTGAACAACGCTGGGAGCGATCGACTTAAATAAGATGCCGATTTTGCCAAAAAAAAAATCATCTTTTCAGATGAAGCTCATTTTGATCTTGGCGGGTATGTAAACAAGCAAAATTGTCGCATTTGGGGCACAGAAAACCCGCTCGCATACATTGAAAAGCCGATACACCCAAAACGAGTCACTGTTTGGAGCGGATTTTGGTCCAGAGGCATAATTGGACCATGAGCAAGGAGTGGCCGTTACAGTTAAGAAGAGGGGGATATTGGCAACATTTGGTTTCAACAGGACGGCGCTACGTGCCACACAAACATATTTATGAAAACATTCCAAACTGATTTCTGGATACACTCCTAAAGAGACAACTCGTCATGGAATACACCATTCCAGATCATAGATACACTTGTTCCAACTTCGCAAATATTCGCAGTCACACTGCTAACCATCCAGTGGTCATTTGTTTACAGATGACTCTTAAATGGAATCACAGCAAATATCTTTAGAGAATAAACTGTGTTATAATTTACTCTTAAAATAATAATGAGTACTCACCACTAGTTGCCATAAACAAAGAAGTAATAGATGGTCCGTCCGACTCTTTAAAAAGTGACAGTTACGAACGATTAAATTGTTGACAGTTGTTTTGCTCTCTTCGAGATATTTTGGCATTCTCTTCTTAGCTATCGAGATTTAATTTGCTAATTTAGAGATGTGTATTTTGCAGTTTTATTTAAAAATCAATTGTATTTGCTCCAATTGTGATTGTAAAGTTAAATGTTTGAGGAAAAATTCCAAAATTTGAATAACAAATAAAAACAAATTTGTGCTCTTTCTACTCTTAACTATTAATGCCAAAAATTTAATCGTTCGTAACTCGAGAAATTAGCTTAAGAGCGGGAAGGTACATCTAGTAGTTGAGTGTTTATGCTAGTTACTGCATTCTATACATTGAATGGGAAATACCTCCCATTTAAGTTTTTCCTAAAAATACTTTTGGTTCCTAATGAGGAGAATATCATTTAAGGGAAATGTAAAGCATATTCATATTGTTTATTTTTTTTGTGTTATGTATTTTGATCTTCTCTTTCGCGAGGTGACTTAAAAAGGTACCTTGTGGAGAGATGTGTGTGACAGCACTATTTCAAAGAGCTTTTCAAACTGTAACAACTATAGTCAGACTGACAGTGTTGTACGATAAATTGATTCAAGATTTTGGTATAATGTATGATTCGGATAATTGCAAATTCTCTCAATTAACTTGAATGTCGGTCAAATAATAATAATATTGGTAAATTATTACTTTGACATTCTATTATTACCCTAAAGGAAATTTAGAAACTTCCTTTTGACGAGGGTATATACCATTTGCTACGGAAAAAAGTGTAACACATCGAAGGAGTGACCTAAGACCCCAAGTATGTTCGGCGGAAATCCGTTTTGGGTCATTTTAAGTCGAATGGGCAATGTCCGTCCGTCTGTCTGTCTGTCTGTCTGTCTGTCTGTCTGCTGGCTGGTGCGCACGATAACTCTCGAAAGGAGTAACCGATTGACTTCAAATTTCGTATGTGGTAATATTTTTTTCTATCTCCGGCTAAGTTCAAAGATGGGCCATATTGGTCCACTCCTTCTGGTACCTCCCCCACAAAGGGTTAAAATGTTGTGAAATATTGATTCGTTAATAACTGCTATTATACGTATTCGAATCTTCTGAAATTCCACACATAGTATTAGTTTGTTAGTCGCTATCAACTCGAGAAAAATGGGCGAAATTGCCACGCCACTTTTGGTACCTCCCACACAAATGCACCATTTTGCACTAAAAGTTAAAAGCTTATGACATTAATACCAGTGTTTAGAAATACTTGAAATTTTGTACAGTGTAATGCTTTTATAGTGCCTACAGTCCAGTGAAAAATGGGCGTTATTGCCGCGCCCATTTTGGTACCTCCCACACAAATGCACCATTTTGCACCAAAAGTTAAAAGTTTATAAAATTAATAAAAGTGTATACAATTACTTGAAATTTTGTACAGTGTAATGCTTTAATAATGTCTATAGTCCAGTGAAAAATGAGCGTTATCACCACGCCCCTTTTTGTACCTCCCACACAAAATGGCCAAATTATACCACAATTTAATATCTCAACGTTGATATACCAGTCCATATAAACGGTTACAATTCGGCACAGTGCAATGTATTTAAAGTATCTACTGTTCAGCAAAATAAAGGTGTATTTCTTAAACCCCCTCTGGTACCTCCCACAAAAATTGACAGAATAATTTGTGTAATATTCAATATTACATTACTCACAAAGTGAGGGTATACCTTAGTCGGTTTACCCGACTGAAACTTTCTTACTTGTTCTACCAACCTTTAAGCAGACCAAACGTAAAGCTGCTGCAATTATATCCTCTAAAAATATTAAAATCAGTGAAAATTTTACTTCATATCAAACAATTTTGTAGCAGATCCTTATATCAGAAGGTATTAACGTGCATATTTTTTGTGATTAATTGCTTAATATCAGTACCCTTTATTTATTAGGGACACATACATCTAGTAGTTGAGTGTTTATGCTAGTTACTGCATTCTATACATTGAATGGGAAATACCTCCCATTTAAGTTTTTCCTAAAAATACTTTTGGTTCCTAATGAGGAGAATATCATTTAAGGGAAATGTAAAGCATATTCATATTGTTTATTTTTTTTGTGTTATGTATTTTGATCTTCTCTTTCGCGAGGTGACTTAAAAAGGTACCTTGTGGAGAGATGTGTGTGACAGCACTATTTCAAAGAGCTTTTCAAACTGTAACAACTATAGTCAGACTGACAGTGTTGTACGATAAATTGATTCAAGATTTTGGTATAATGTATGATTCGGATAATTGCAAATTCTCTCAATTAACTTGAATGTCGGTCAAATAATAATAATATTGGTAAATTATTACTTTGACATTCTATTATTACCCTAAAGGAAATTTAGAAACTTCCTTTTGACGAGGGTATATACCATTTGCTACGGAAAAAAGTGTAACACATCGAAGGAGTGACCTAAGACCCCAAGTATGTTCGGCGGAAATCCGTTTTGGGTCATTTTAAGTCGAATGGGCAATGTCCGTCCGTCTGTCTGTCTGTCTGTCTGTCTGTCTGCTGGCTGGTGCGCACGATAACTCTCGAAAGGAGTAACCGATTGACTTCAAATTTCGTATGTGGTAATATTTTTTTCTATCTCCGGCTAAGTTCAAAGATTGGCCATATTGGTCCACTCCTTCTGGTACCTCCCCCACAAAGGGTTAAAATGTTGTGAAATATTGATTCGTTAATAACTGCTATTATACGTATTCGAATCTTCTGAAATTCCACACATAGTATTAGTTTGTTAGTCGCTATCAACTCGAGAAAAATGGGCGAAATTGCCACGCCACTTTTGGTACCTCCCACACAAATGCACCATTTTGCACTAAAAGTTAAAAGCTTATGACATTAATACCAGTGTTTAGAAATACTTGAAATTTTGTACAGTGTAATGCTTTTATAGTGCCTACAGTCCAGTGAAAAATGGGCGTTATTGCCGCGCCCATTTTGGTACCTCCCACACAAATGCACCATTTTGCACCAAAAGTTAACAGTTTATAAAATTAATATCAGTGTATACAATTACTTGAAATTTTGTACAGTGTAATGCTTTAATAATGTCTATAGTCCAGTGAAAAATGAGCGTTATCACCACGCCCCTTTTTGTACCTCCCACACAAAATGGCCAAATTATACCACAATTTAATATCTCAACGTTGATATACCAGTCCATATAAACGGTTACAATTCGGCACAGTGCAATGTATTTAAAGTATCTACTGTTCAGCAAAATAAAGGTGTATTTCTTAAACCCCCTCTGGTACCTCCCACAAAAATTGACAGAATAATTTGTGTAATATTCAATATTACATTACTCACAAAGTGAGGGTATACCTTAGTCGGTTTACCCGACTGAAACTTTCTTACTTGTTCTACCAACCTTTAAGCAGACCAAACGTAAAGCTGCTGCAATTATATCCTCTAAAAATATTAAAATCAGTGAAAATTTTACTTCATATCAAACAATTTGGTAGCAGATCCTTATATCAGAAGGTATTAACGTGCATATTTTTTGTGATTAATTGCTTAATATCAGTACCCTTTATTTATTAGGGACACATTAAATTATTCGGGTGTGAATAAAAGGCAATTTCATAACCTATAGATGTGGTGTTACTTAGTGATCAAGGTACCCATAGGGTACTCTGCAGTTATAGGATCCACATATCTCACATTTTCGGAAGATTGCTATAAACAAAAAAACCCAGCAGCGTATATTGTGGTTATTGAATGCCAGAAATCGATCCCGGCGAATCTTAACTTTGTCCTCAGGCAGGCGTACCCGCTACGAAATCTTCATCTTGATAAATTTCTGCGATCAAGCTACCCACCGGGTACGCTTGTACCGCAGCTCCTTATCACCAGGAGAGATAAGGGAACATCCAAAAATCTACTAGCGACTCTACACATTTCCCCGCAATGATATAAAGTGGAAATCCCAGGAGTTCCTTCAAACTTTCCCGTGGGAATATTACGTTTAATGGCCGGGAACACAAAAATGCATCGCGTAATGCAGAAATTAATGTGTTAATTTTCATTCGAATCCTTTATACAACATACATCTCGGCAAATCATTCGTTACATCATAGCAAACCATTTGTAACATCATCGCACTGATGCAGAATTTGATTTGCTAATTTGCTATTTTGGAATATATTCAACAAATATCCAACACAGCAAACCATTTGTGACGTCATGGTTCTAATACAGAAATTAATTTGTTAATTTTCATTGGAGTTGTTTCTGGACATTATGTCCACTTGGCGCTTTTGGACGTAATACCTTCCATGAAACATTAATATTTGATTGGAAATCAACAACTTTTACAACCACCAAATTATATTTTTTTGGACTAAGATTAAGTATCAATGAAATGCCCTTATTGAATAACATTAAAAATTTAAAATTATAGTTTAAACCCAATTTTTCTAGATATGTATAGTATTTTCCCCTAAAAGCAGCAAAAACCAACACCCGAAACCTGTCGAAGATCTTCTACATGGACTCATCTGGTGGTAAGTGACTAAACCCAAACTGTTATAATTATTCATACTTGTCTCTTGCACTGATAGATTTTATTACACTTAAATGTTCAGAAATGTGTGGTAAAGAGCATATTGACAATTAGCGTAAATCTCTGCAGGCATTTTGTCTCAGCTTATTTGTAATTTTTGTTTATGGATTTACACTCATTCCATATTCATTCACCTTGCTCTTTATCTTAGGGTCTCTCTTTCGTATTATTTCTGTTATGTTGAAATATTGAGAACCGAACTAAACTATCATTCAAATATGCTCTTTACCTAGGGTCTCTTGTATATTTATAATTGTAACTTTAAGTATCCGTCATTTTAAGATACAATAATATTTTTTGTTTGTTAAAATGAATAATTTAAAAACTGTTAGGAAGTTGAAACATCTGAAATGTTAACGTTAAATTAATAATTCTTATGCATAGGTCCGCTACTAGAACATAGGTTGGTGCGGGAAATGAGGCGGTTCTCTAAAAACATCCGAGAGATTAAAAGTAAATATTCCTTGGATATTATTGTAAATTTCATTTTATTGGACTAGTTTAAAGTTTTTGTTTTGTTTAATTGACTTGTCCTTTCAGTCCTTTTCAACTTCAGATAATCAAATAAAAAGGGAGTCTTTAAAAATTAATTAACGTAATGGGAACACGGTGAAGAAAGGGAAGGACACGAACCCCCCACTCGACTGTAGCTAGCGGAAATAAAGGCTCCCGCAGTCCTAACTCGATCTTCATTCTACGATGATATGAAAATATGCTTTGGTGAAACTTGCATCGAAAAGTCTATTTCGACTTCCTGTACATTACAAATTGTAGCTTCTGGGGTGATAATTATATTAATGAGATATTCTCGAGGCATTGTTGCATCCATAAAAACTTATTGTGTGACATGCTTTATGAGCTGGAGAAATCGTTGTTGCTTACTTTTTAAAAGTGAGAACGGAAAGAGCTTCAGATCAATGTTGCCGATAATTTCATAACCTAATTTAATGGGATTGAAAATGTCCCCATATTGGTTCATATTTTGATATATTCCTCTTAGAAGGATCCAAATCGATTTTATTTACGACAGAGAATCACCAACTTTAACCAAAAATGAATCTGTTATGTCATTGAATGCGGTCTATGGCGGAAAGTATACATGATTCGGACATACCGAATCCATTTGTTTCAAAGATCATGAAAAATATTTGAGAATTTTTAAAACATTTCTAATTTTCATTTTAAAGGAATGAATGTAATTGTAAAATATATCCCGAAGGAATTATAAAAAAATCCTTAATATTTACGAGTATAAGAAAATTTCGTAAAAAACCTGGACAGAAATCGTCATGTCCTATTTTTTGGATTTAAAAATTGTCAATCACTGTAGATCACATTCATAGCCATAACAGGAAAAATCTTTGCAATTGCGTTAAGATGCAAGTTCCGGAGCAAAATGTTGTGACGGACATTTTTACGTGAAGTAGAAGCTATGTCAAGACTTGGACCTATGACAATCATTAGTCATACGAATGCATACACGAAAAATTAATCGCAAATGTCCTTCTTAGTTGGTAGTTAGTTTTGTTTTCAATTGCGACAAGAAGTCAATTTGTTTCGGCGATTGTTTACGTGGAAATCAAAATGTTAACCAATGAGGACCGTTGCTTCTTGAAATGATTCTGGGCAAAATATTTCGGCGCCAAGACAAATCGCTTGTTCTTTGTATGTTGGCAATATCAAAATGTGGTCCAATGAGATCTAATACTCCTTTAAATTGTTCTGGACAAAATTAAATATTAATGTGCTAATTTTATTTCTTAATACAACTTCATGGATTCTAATATATTTTAGGCAGATTTCTAAGGGACATTTTTTCAGCAAAAGAAAAATGAGTATTTGACGATTTTTGAGTCTTTCTGTTGAAAATTTTTGTTCAATTTCTTCTGGCTACACTTACTGAGGGACATAGCTCAAACGACGTAATATGTCTTGGAACGATTTTTTTCTCCAAGTAGACATATGGTCTTAGGTCACCCCTTATGATGTGTTGCATTTGTTTTCGTAGCAGTTGAATATAATACTGAATTTATGACAAAAATTACTATTTTGTTTATTGCTATTTGACTAAATTTCAGATTGTCCTAATTCCACTTCGGTAAACAATCGTAATCAAACAGCGGGAAGTATTATTATTTTTGCCGGTCGCATAAGACTATGGTTTTTTCTTTCATGGTTATTAAGTTTTATTGACTATTATTTTTAATATTTACTGTTCTTTTATTTAAGGGTAATTTTTGATGGTTCTATTTACGAATATTTTGTTGTTAAACGCAAACAACGCCGTATTCAAATAACGGAGGACAAATATAACAAAAATTTTCTGTCATTTTAATATATTGTCTGTCAATTACTGTTATAGCCTTCTGGGCAATAGTCACAAGCCATTGGGGTTTGGGTTATAAGTTAACTATCAGAGACCTTTAATTAACTTGAAAGGCGGACTGTGTTGTATATAGGCTTGATTATAATCAATATAAATTAAATTAATTTGAATGAAGTGGAATGAAAGATATTTGTTGGTGCTTTTATTTTTTTTCGAAGATTGTTATGCATCGGAACGCACCGAAAAACTAAGTTCAAGTATACTTTCATGGTACACACGCTGCATAAAATCACTTCCAAACATATTTTGCTTGAAACATCTATATGTTTAGGGTACACTCTAAATATGTAATATTTAACACAAACATAACGCAGCGTTTACTTGTTCCAATTAAATGCATTTGCGCTTTAATTAGTTAAATGTCAGTTTGAACTTTTCAAAAAAGTGTACATTGTTTTGTAATTATTCATAATACTCAAGCAAATATTTTAATCTCTTAGTTAGTAGCTGTCCGTCGTTCTTTGTACACTAAATGCCGGTCAAAAACTTCAACAATTAACAACTACCCACACTTTGTTCTTGATTGAAAACTGTCTTCCGAAGACGAAACACTGGGAGTAGCAACAATGCAAATGACACCTACAGCACTTTCCTTTTGTATTTCTTGACATAAAAAGGGTTTCACAACGCACTGAAATCAAATGCCCTAAAGTATTTCGATGTCATGGTGTCCACTTAAAAAGTCATTTAAGTATTTTCAAGACAGGAAGAAGAAAGATTAAACCGCAAAAAATTAACTAACCAAGAACGTTGCCAAACGGAATGTAATATGAAAACAACAAGTAAAAGCATTAAGTTCGGCCATGCCGAATCTTATGTACCCTCCACCATGGATTGCATATAATTTTATTACTGGAAACATCATTGGATATGGAGCAAATCATAAAACGATCCTTTTTTTTAAGTAATTATTAAAAAAACGAACGCTGCAATTTTTAGGCCGCAAATTCTTTAGTCAAATTCTTCACCTGAAAAACGTGGTATTTATGGCTTACAATATATTTTTGAGAGCTACATCTACACGGGGGCTACAACAAAATAAATATTTATTTGTATACATTTTATTGAGATGAATTCTTGCCAATATAGAATATAAACTGCAAAGTTTCAGTTAAATTTCTTAGAAAATGTGGTGTTTAGGGCTTATATAAGCCTTTTTGGGAGCGACATCTATAGGTGGACTATAACAAGTTATGAACTGATTAAAAAATTTTTTACTGCGATGAATTCTTGTCAACTATAAGAAATATTTCTACGAAATTTGATCAACCTGGCTTTTTTATTACGGACTGTAGCGTGATTACAACAGATGGACGGACAGACGAACATGGATAAATCGTCTTAGAATTTTACGACGATTAAGAATATATATACTTTATGGGGTCTCAGATCAATATTTAGAGGTGTTACAAACGGAGTGACAAAATGAATATACCCTCTATCCTGGTGGAGGGTATAAAAACAATTTATAAGGATTTGTGTCTTGGACATTTTTAACGACGCAACACCTATTGGTTGAACTGGATTTTATTTCTATGTACGCGAAAAGTTACGAGGTGCGTCATAGTAGTTGATATCGAATATGTTAGGTTAGAGTAACATTGGGTGTCAAATCAGGGCTGTACGGCGGATGACCCATCAATTCGACGTTTTGGCCGGTCAAAAAGTCGCTGGTTTGAGCCGATGTGTGAGAGCTCGCTTTGTCATGGTGCACAATGATTCGTCTTCTCCTGTTCGTTTTTCGAATTTATCCGAAGACTTCAGGCAAACAAGTTGTAGTGTACCACTCAGAATTGACCGTCCTACGTTGCTCAAGCGGAATGGTTGCCACATGACCAGTTTTGCCGAAGAAACAGGCGACCATTTGCTTCGAAGTTCTTCTTCTATGAACAACTTTCGTTGGATTTGGCTCGTCTTCGAAGACCCACACGGTCGATTTCGGGCTCATACGCATAGATCCACGATTTGTCACTTGTGATGATCTTATAAACGTTTTTTGGAGCACCGATATCGTATTGTTTTCAAAATTTCTTTGCACCAATCGACACGAGCCTTTTTTTGAGCGATTGTCAAATTGTGCGGGAACCAACGAGAACAAACCTTTTTTTACGGCCAGGTGTTCATGCAATATCGAATGTATGCTGGTGGAAGAAATGTCCAAGGATGCCTCATCTCACGGTATGTCACATGGCGATCTTGCATTATCAGTTCACGCACGGCATCAATGTTCTCAAGCACAACGGCCGTTTTTGGACGACCTTCACGACCTTCGACTTTGAGCGAGCATCGGCCACGATTGAATTCATTAAACCAGTTTTTCACAGTGCTACGGGATGGTGCTTCATTGCCATACAAAGATTTAACTTCATCGAAGCACACTTGTCGTGATTATCCACGTCGAAAGTTGTGAAAAATTATCGCACGAAAATGTTCACGAGTTAATTCCATTTTTTTTTTTGCCAAATTGATTTTTTCAAGACACTGTAAAAAACACAAATGATGGTCGTACGCCAAAACCTTCTAAGTACGTTTATGCTAAAAAAGTCAAACTTTCCAATGAAAATTTCAGAGAGCGCCAAAACAGCACTAAGTATTGCCTAGGCCGGCTATATATATATAGCAACCCTCGTATCGTGATCCAAACTTCGTAAGCTTGAAGATTTGAAGTGATTTTCGATTTTAGAAAGCTAGATATTTGGATAATGTATAGACTCGAGTTTTGAACTTTACTTTAAAAACCTGAAGTCTAGATGGACATAGGAACCACGACCACCAATTTTTATTTTTTATAAAAATATAGCCCGCCTATTACATCGGTAATATATTTAACAATTAGTAAAATTGAAAAATGTTTTAGTTGGTCAATATGTATGCACGCGATCAGGTTTTGAATTATGTAATATGATTTCTATTACCATGAGTTAACAGATTTTATTGGACTTTGGAACATACATAGCATATTAAGCATTTGTTTCTCCGTCACGCGTTTGGTGTGCTCTTGACCACTGAGTCGATAAATTAATGTATATATAATGATCTTCAAGCAGATTGAAATCAAATATTCCGCCGGTTTTAATTTCGTTATATGCTTTCTGCTATAACAACTAAACCGATTAAATAGAAACATGGAACGTAGATGAAATGTACAATAAACTACTTTATTTTCCGAGACGATTTTTGCCACCTCTTGAACTCTGACATATAGTTAAGAGTATCGCTGGAGTAGTACCCTACTCAGATTAACTTAACTTGAACAGCTGTGACCACAGTAGGTGTTCTGGATTTAGGTAAGTTCCTGCCGTTAGGCTTAACCCCACCGTGCTCTAAACACCTGGATGAATACATGCGTCGACCAACGCCCCCACGCACAATTTGCATGAGTACCCAACAATTCCGTGTTTCTGGACACTTTTAGATGGAGCGGATCCCATCTAAAGCTCCTTGCCATTCTAAGAGTCATTCATTCTCGGAGAGAACATCCGATAATTATTTTTACAACGTATCAATGCCTTAACTTAATGACAAGTTTTCTGTTTTTCAGATGTTCAAAGAGCATTTTTATACCCTACACCACACTGTGGTACAGGGTATTATAACTTTGTGCATTTGTTTGTAACACCCAAAAGGAGAAGAAATAGACCCATCGTTTATTATACCGATCGACTTAGAATCACTTTCTGAGTTGATTTAGCTATGTCCGTCTGTCTGTCTGTCCGTCTGTCTGTCCGTCTGTCCGTCTGTGCATGTATTCTTGTAATCAAAGTACAGGTCGCAATTATGGTCCGATCTCGACGAAACTTTACACATATCTTTTTTTTGGCCCAAGGACGATCCCTATTGAATTTGGCTAAAATCGGTTCAGATTTAGATATAGCCCCCATATATATGTTATCCCCGATTTGACATGTAAGCGCTGTAAAAACTATACTTTATATCCGATCAGTATGAAATTCGGCAGAAAGAGGTTTCTTATTATATGGATGAACACTATTGAATTTGGAAGAAATCGGTTCAGATTTAGATATAGCCCCCATATATACGTTACCCCCGATTTGACATGTAAGCGCTGTAAAAACTTTATTTTATATCCGGTCAGTATGAAATTCGGCAGAAAGAGGTTTCTTATTATATGGATGAACACTATTAAATTTGGAAGAAATCGGTTCAGATTTCGATATAGCCCCCATATATACGATACCCCCGATTTGACATGTAAGCGCTGTAAAAACTTTTTTTATATCCGATCAGTATGAAATTCGGCAGAAAGAGGTTTTTATTATATGGATGAACACTATTAAATTGGGAAGAAATCGGTTCAGATTTAGATATAGCCCCCATATATATGTTACCCCCGATTTGACCTGTAAGCGCTGTAAAAACTGTATTTTATGTCCGATCCGTACGAAATTCGACAGAAGGAGGTCTTTTTACATGAGTAAATCGGTTCAGATTTATATTAAAGCTCCATATATATGTTCCTCCTGAGTTGGTATCAAACCACTATAGAAGTTGTATTTTACTTCCGATCATTAAAATTTTTCGAGGATGTTTCTCACTTTAGGAACGAATATTGCTTAATTTAGCGATTATCGTTTCAGAATTAGATAATACGTTTCTACCCATTTACCAATTATTCCAAATTATTATGGCAATGACCCTTATCGCATTGTTAGGGAGGTGTAGGGTATTATATAGTCGGCCCCGCCCGACTTTCTGCCTTTCCTTACTGGTTTTATAAATTGTATAGGTTTGTAAAATTTAATTAAAACCGAAATCGATTAATCTTTCGTAAATGTAAACTGATGGATGGATCGACAAAAAGTGATGAGTTGGAATATTTATAAATTAAAAAAACATTTTTAGCTATTAAGTTTAACACGACAACTAGGAAAAAGTAACTAATATTCGAATAAGTCTGCATAGTTTTAAAAATATTTTTAAATAAAGTATATTTGAAAACCTTCTTAAACAATAACATTGTTTGTGTGTAAACACATGTTTAATTTGTGAAATTCAGTTTCCAAATAAATATGTTCTAATATATATATTAATATATGCGTTTCAAACAAAATGTCTTGATTTTCAAATAAAATTTATTTGTTAACAAATATATAATATTTAAAAAAATCCTTTCCAAGTATATTTATACCCTCACTTTAGTGTGACGAGGGTATATATCATTTGCTACGGAAAAAAGTGTAACACATCGAAGGAGTGACCTAAGACCCCAAGTATGTTCGGAGGAAAACCGTTTTGGGTCATTTTAAGTCGAATGAGCAATGTCCGTCCGTCTGTCTGTCTGTCTGTCTGTCTGTCTGTCTGTGTGTCTGCTGGCTGGTGCGCACGATAACTCTCGAAAGGAGTAACCGATTGACTTCAAATTTGGTACGTGGTAATATTTTTTTCTATCTCCGGCTAAGTTCGAAGATGGGCCATATTGGTCCACTCCTTCTAGTACCTCCCCCACAAAGTGTTAAAATGTTGTGAAATATTGAATCTTTAATAACTGCTATACTACTTATTCGAATCATCTGAAATTCCACACATAGCATTAGTTTATTAGTCGCTATCAACTCGAGAAAAATGGGCCATGTTGCTACGCCCCTTTTGGTACCTCCCACACAAATGCACCATTTTGCACCAAAAGTTAACAGCTTATAACATTAATACCAGTGCATAAAAATACTTGAAATTTTGTACAGTGTAATGCTTTCATAGTGCCTACAGTCCAGTGAAAAATGGGTGTCATATTCACGCCACTTTTGGTACCTCTTACACAAAGGTACCATTTTGCACCAAAAGATAACAGCTTATAACATTAATACCAGTGTATAAAAATACTTGAAATTTTTTACAGTGTAATGCTTTGCACTGTGAAAAATGGACGCTATTTCCACGCCCCTTTTTGTACCTCCCACACAAAGGTACCATTTTGCACAAAAAGTTAAGAGCTCCCAGCATGAGTACCAATGCAACAACATTTTGCACAGTATAACGCTTTTGAAGTCCCTATAGCCCTGTAAAAAATGGCCGTTATAACCACGCCCCTTTTTGTACCTCCCACACAAATTGGCCAAATCATACCAAAAATTAATATTTCATAACGTTAATATACCAGTGCAAAAAACGTTTATAATTCGGCGCAGTGTAATGTATTTAAAGAATCTACTATTCAGTGAAAAATAGGTGTATTTGTTAAAAACATTCTGGTACCTCCCATACAAATTGACAGAATAATTCGTTTAATATTCCATATTACATTACTCACAAAGTGAGGGTATACCTTAGTCGGTTTACCCGACTGAAACTTTCTTACTTGTTTCTTTCAATTCAAACATATCAAAAATGACCATTTTCCTCCGTGTATATAATATGATATCTCGAAGCAAAAACCAAAAGTCATTGAACACATTCTCGCACATGAATGATTAATATTTTTAATAATTTTTTAAACGAATGTTAATAAAATTGATATTCAATTTAAACATAACATATTAAATTGTTGTTTCATATCGATATACATTTTAATTAATCTTTTAAATGTTATGAATTTGATTGCTGACACTTTCTGATTTAATTTCTTCTGCATTTTATACTTTGGAACATTTTCTGTTTTGCGTGTTATATGTATGAACGACTTTAGTGAATTTTATTTCTGTCACCGGCAGATATTTCGTTGGTCAATTGTATTTGTATTAGAGTACAAAGTAATTCAATTTACCTTAACTGTTTCTGTCGTCAGCACTTACATTTTGTCGCAAATTAATTGAAAGCCGTTTTTAATTGAACCATGAAAAGTTAAAATAACCCCGTTTAGGAGTAGTTGTTGTGAATTTGTATTTTGTACAGAATAATTATTCAGACCCTAAAGTTAGTTTCATGAAATGAGAAGTACATTTTAATGCATAACATTGGTAACATTTAAATACTTTCTTTTGCTAGGTGGTTATTGAATTCGCGTTATGTGAGTATTAAGTTGTAATGAATACTTTAAAATCCATCAATATCAATGTGAATATTTGAACTGTCTGGTTTGAAAGTGGCGTAAGCGACATTTTGACATAAATTAGTTTCGGACGGATTTGGCGGGATGAGTATCGCAAAAATGTTTCTATCAATCTATTCCTCAGATATCAACTGTATTGCATTCACTATTTATTTAAATATATTTTTAAAAGATTTGGTAGCGTAAGTCGGATTTATAGATTACAATAAATTCGTAATATTTTGCGGAACTTACTGTTCAGTTATTCATATCCAAATTATAACAGTTTGTTTTTTAGAACTAATAGAATTCAAATATAAGATATTGTGTTGAATGTTCATACCACATTTAGATTTCTGTAAATAAAAAAATAAAAAACACCCATCTATGTAAAATTAAAATAGTTCTAAAAAAACAAACTAATTAACGTCGAATGCTTAAATATACATTTTTAGCGATAACTCGCGAAAGGAAGAACATCAAATCTTGATATCTTTGAACAAAACCTCATTAACCGTTTTTGGCGTCAATGTAGGCCAACTTTCGATCCCTTAAAGCACGCTGTGGAAAAATAGATTTGTTTACTGATTTTAAGTTCTTATTATTTTCCTACAAACTGTAACAGAAAATGTACATACATATTGTAAGCAAATTTTATTTCCTTTAAGGATACGTAAGTGTTCACTTATCCAATAAACGCTGCAACGTATCCGTTTTGCTGAAGTAAATCTCGATGATTCATTCACTTCGACTTATAATGACTTTTGTTGTTATATCTTCTCAATTTTGCCACTCATGTTTCATACAATTCAGGGACGTATCCAGAAGTTGGGGCCGGGTTCCGGGCCCCCCCGAAATGTTTTAAACATAGGCATAACTTGTTTAAAATTTTCAAAATCACTCAAAAAAAAATACGAAAAATATTTGGAAGGCCGTTAAAAAAACAATACAAAAGCGTAAAAAATGGTAACAGTAAAAGTAATAACAACTAAAAATAAGAAAAGTACATGGTTTCCTCTCTAAAACTTTTTAAATTATGCATCGATTTTCTTCGGAATGGTCTCAATTTATTCATAACTTTTCAGAGTTTACGATAAAATCACAAAAATATCACAATTATGCGTTTCTAGATGTTTTTATGAGGCTTTTATTTAAAATATATTAAAATTTTCTAAAAAAATGTGAGTTTTTGCAATACTTTGTAAGATATCGTCGAAACCGCTGAACGGATGGAAAATTGTATTGTGCGAAGTTGAAGGCTACTTCTGAAGTTTGTAAAGCTTACCAGAACCAATTCGGATGAATGGTTCTTTAGTTATGCCATAGTATGTGGTTCAACCTCTCTTTTTTCTTAGCCTAAAGGGTTGTCTCTTTAAATTCTCGCGATAAGCTGTGATATGGAAAGAAATAGTGGTTGAACCACATATAGTGGCATAACTCGAGAACCATTTATCCGATTTGGTTGAGGAAAGTTTTAAAGAATTAAATATTAAGTAGCCTTCAACTTCATATAATACCATTTTCCATCCGTTCAGCGGTTTCGACGATATACGAGTATTACAAAATATTGCAAAAAAATGTGATTTTTTTGATAAAATGTTAATATTTTTAAAATAAAACTCCCATAAAACAATCTAAAAAACCCCAGGAAAAAATGTTGTGTTTGTCGACCGGTGTAATTATTGGTTGGCTTTAAATTTGTGATAATCAGATATGGCGAAACTTAAGTTAAAATTACATTTATGATTTCTTATCTATCTACCTTTTTAACATGTAGGTTGCAGTGATGGAATGAGTTTGAGACTTTATATTGGGTATGGTAATAAGTAGTACGGTTTTGGCCATTACACAGAATGGCCAACGTTTTTATCACGGTATTTGCAAACGATTAACCTAAATATAATAAAGGCTTACGAAATCATAAAATTGGCAACGACTAAATTAAGTGACATGCGTAGAAATTTAGATGCGGAGTTTGATAAACTGTTTGAAGAATCCACAGAACTTGCAAGAAGTTTTGGAATAGATGCTGCACTACCTAGAAGAGTAGGCACTCAAAAGTATAGGGCTAATATTCCTGGTTCAGATGCCAAGGCGTATTTTAGGACAACATTCTTCATACCATATCTGGACGAAGTAATATCACATTTAATTAATAGATTTTCCGAACATGAAGCTATAATTACAAGTGTATTTAATATCGTTCCGATACGAGTTGTAAATCTAATAAAGGAAGATTTCGAAGAAGTCACACTTCTTTACAAAAACGATTTAAAAAATTCAGCAAAATCTGTTTTAGCTGAAATGAGTATATGGATTGATTATTGGAAGCAGAAGAATGATAAGCCATCAAATGCATTAGATGCTATTTCAGTTTGTGATGAGTACATGTTCCCAAGCGTTTTTACCCTTTTGCAGATACTGACCACAATACCTGTGACAACGGCATCTGCTGAGCGAAGTTCCTCGACGTTAAGAAGAATAAAAACTTATCTCCGGAACAGAATGGAAGGAGAAAGGCTATCTTATCTGGATTTATCTGGCTCTATATACAAAGATGAAGTCAAAATCGTAAATAATTGATATATTACTTTCAAAAAATCGAAGATTACATTTTTAACTCTTACGTATTTTATTATAAAAAGTTTAACTGATTTAGGAATAAAATTCGAATAAAAAACTAAGGAACTTAACTTCCATTACCTACACAATAAACGCAATTTTTTAATTGTTTGTTATGGAAAAAATGGTTGGGCCCCCCCGAACCAAAATCCTGGATACGTCCCTGATACAATTCACCCATAATTCTTATAAATCAGAAAGTGAGTGAACTCAGCATTTTCAGTTCTTTGTGCTTATGTCTTCTCGGTGCAGACAATAGTGGCATATACAGTTATGGACAAATTATCCACCACTATTTGTTAAAATAGTTTCACTGTGTGGGAGATTCCAAAACGGCGTAGCATTTTCGTCCATTTTTCCCCAACTCATAGCGACGAAGTAGCCATTAATAGTGTGAAATTATAGAATATTCGGATGTACTGTATAGAATTACAACCCTTCTTCCAACATAGTCTGAGATAGGAGTAAATTATACCAGATACCGAGGGTTAACGAGCGCCAGCCACACAAACTGACGGACAGAATTTAAATGACTTAAAATGTCCTGAAACGGGTTTTCTCTAAACGTACTCTTACATAGAGTATTAAGGGACTCGATCAATATGTTACACGTTTGCTCCATACCAAATTATAACACTTCATCACTAAAGGGATGATATAAAAATAAAGAAAGTATTTAAATTGCTTTCTATTTCTGTTGAAATACAAAAATACCCTCTTTTTCCCTAGAAACAATTTTTGTCACAAAGAATCCCCAAAATATGGTAAGTTCCCTTATGATTGCAATTGCCGTGCAAGTACCTATGTTTGGCACTGTAAAGATGTGTGTATTGCTTTTTTGGCAATCTTTTTTTTCATTTTTGTTTGAGAAGTAAATTGCACTTTTATAAGTTCTTCCTCTAAAGCAATAGCATTGATGCTAGTGACAGTAAGAATAAACGTATTTTTTGCGGTAGTAACAAAAATGTAAGTCAACGTTGGTTAAAGTTATTGGAAAACAATTGCTAAATAGCAAAGTTTTTTACAATATTTGGGAGAATATTCGGAAATTTTAGATTATATTTAGCAGGTATATCTTACTGTGGTACCGGGTATTATGAGAGAATATATAGAGCTATAATCTATTATCGATTTAAACATATCCGCATATCCGTCAGTTTCACAGTTCAAAGAATTACAAAAAAGGGACAAGTTCCGCGAGTGAAGAGTGAAAATGACTTTGGTCAATGCTACACTGACCACAGTCTGACAATTGTCCGAGCTGACAACGTTAGATATGTTACCACAGTGGTGAGCGTTATATGTTGACTACTTTTCTTATTTTTTGATTTAAACGAAAAGTAAAATTTATATTTCGCTGTTTTTATGTTTTCTACGTGTTTTTACGTATTTGTTAATTTTTTCGTATCACAGAATTTTACCTTTTTCAGATTTTAAAAATTGAAATAACGCTATTTCTTTTTTCGACTAAAAGAATATACTAAAAGAGTGAAATGACTTTGGTCAATATTACACTGACCACAGTCTGACAATTGTCCGAGCTGACAACGTTAGATATGTTACCACAGTAAGTGGTGAGCGTTATATTTTGAAAAGGCTCTAACAAATTTTAGACGCGGCTTTAGGTCCGGTTTGATTTCAGGCTGGACATCGAATAGTTGCTCTTGCTAAATTGTTAGATTTTAAGGAACTAATAAAATCAGCGAGACAATGAAAATTGTTCCGTCACTGCTACAATGACCACAGTCAGAGAATTAAAAAATAAATTTCGCGCCTTTTACAGTACTTTATACTTTCAAAGTATTAGCTTTGTATCTCATAAGAGACTTATGTAAGGATAAATACAATACCCATGGTTTTTATAGCGCCAAATAGTTCAAACAGTCGTCCTTTGTGGTCGACAAGGCTTAGCTCCAAGAGGAAGTTGTGACACAGGCAGAATAAATTCCAATGAAATTATTCAAAATGCTGACAATTTTATAGCCTTGCTAAGGTATCGGGCGATAACGGATTCAAATTTGACTAGTCACTTGACAAATTCACCACAAAATGCAATGTACATATATGCTTATATCGTGTTCAAAATGGAATTAATAGTATTTGTCAATCTATGTACACACAATTGTCAGATCTATCAATATTGCCAGGAAAATGGCTGAAAAATGTAAACCTCAGAAAGGTAAACCTCTGAACAACTGTGTGAACATATAATTTTTGCCCTGCAACGTTGGCAGAAAGTTATTGTAAGACAATAATATTAGTAGACATCTGGCAATAGTGCAAACACATAACGTTGGCATTTGTATACACTTTTGAGTGTCAGATGTGCGAAGTTTATGCATGTGACAATGGCGCCATTGTCAGAGAAACATTTTATTGGCAACTCTTGCAATCGTCTGAACTGACAATTCACCTTTGCCTAACAATCTGTCATTGTCCGTACATTTGCAGCACCCTTACAGGGTTGATAACGTGGTCCGATATGACAATCGTGTGTACATAGCTTCACACTCGTATACACTCGTATACACCGACAACGTTGAATCAATAATTCCAAACTTGATATTTCAGGGCTTGAGCAAGTTTCAATGTGTATCAATTTGCGAAGCTTTCTAAAGTTTCGTCCCAACAAAACAGTTCGATGGCAAAGGTTTGACTGAAGTTATTCTAAATTTCCACGAAGCGTCTGGTATTGATTGCTTAGTTTTTGTTTAGGCATCTGACAATGGCGCCATTGTCAGAGAAACATTTTATTGGCAGCACGGTCTATAAAATATTTTTATTGGCAATCCTGCAAATATCCTGTAAATATTTATTTACAAAATATATATTATAATTGTATGAAATTGTAAAGTTTTCTTGTAATCGTCTGAAAAGTCAATTCACATTTGCCTAACATTCTGCCATTGTCCGTATACTCGCACCACTTTTACAGGGTTGATAAAGTTGTCCGATCTGACAATCGTCTGTACATAGCTTAAGTTACGCTCGCAAATTAGTCTCAGTTAGAAATTGTCTCAGCACTACCCAAACCATATACCACTTTATCCCCTCACCTTAGAGAGTAGGGTATATATCATTTGCTACGAGCCAAAAGTGTAACACATTGAAGGAGTGACCTAAGACCCTAAGAATGTTCGGCGGATATCCGTTTTGGCTCATTTTAAGTCGTGTCATTTTAAGTCGTGAGCAGTGTCCGTCCGTCTGTCTGTCTGCTGGCTGGTGCGCACGATAACACTCGAAAGGAGTAACCGATTGACTTCAAATTTGGTATGTGGTAATATTTTCTTCTATCTCCGGCTAAGTTCGAAGATGGGCCATATTGGTCTACTCCTTCTAGCACCTCCCCCACAAAGGGTTAACATTTAGTGAAATGTTGATTATTCAATAACTTCTATACTATTTATTTGAATACTCTGAAATTCTAAGCATAGTATTACTTTATAAGTCACTATTACCCCGAGAAAAATGGGCGAAGTTGCCACGTCCATTTTGGTACCTCCCACACAAATGGACAATTTTGAACCAAAAGTTGCCAGCTTATAACATTAATACCAGTGCATACAACGGCTTGAAATTGTGTACATTGTAATGGTTTAATAGTACCTAAAATACAGTGAAAAATGGGCATTATTACCACGCTCCTTTTGGTACCTCCCACACAAATGGACCATTTTGTACCAAAAGTTAACTGCTTATAACTTTAATACCAATGCATATAAATACTTGAAATTTTATACAGTGTAATGCTTTTATAGTGCCTAGAGTCCACTGATAAGTGGACGTTATTGGGACGTGCCTTTTGGTACCTCCCACACAAATGGACCATTTTGTACCAACCGCTAACAGATTTTAACTTTAACACCAGTACTGTATACATATATAAATAATAATAAATAAATACTGTACCAGTATAAATATAAGTAAAATAACGCTTCTATAGAACTAAAGGGCCAAATCGGACGAAACATATATATGGGAGCTATAGCTAAATCTTAACCTATTTTCTAAATTTTAAAATGATTGGATGTAAAATACAGCTTCTACAGGACAAATGAGCAAAATCGGACGAAACATATATATGGGAGCTATAGCTAAACCTTAACCGATTTTCTTCAAATTCGGTAGTGTTGGTTCATGGATCAAGAAACTCTACCATTCTAAATATCAAAACGATTGGATGTAAAATACAGCTTCTATAGAACTAAAGGGCCAAATCGGACGAAACATATATATGGGAGCTAAAGCTAAATCTTATCCGATTTTCTTCAAATTCGGTAGGGTTGGTTCGTGGATCAAGAAACTCTATAATTCTAAATTTCAAAACGATCGGATGTAAAATACAGCTTCTATAGGACTAAAGGGCCAAATCGGACGATAGATATATATGGGAGCTATATCTAAATCTGAACCGATTTCAACCAAATTCAATAGCGATCTTAACAGCTGCGAAATACTCTAAACTGCAAAATTTCAGAACGATCGGAGTGAAATTGCGACCTGTAGTCGACGAACAACTTTACATGGACAGACGGACGGACGGACGGACAGACATGGTTAAATCGACTCAGCTAGTGATTATGAGTCGATCAGTATACTTTAAGGTGGGTCTAGCTGTGTTATTTTCAGGTGTTACGAACATCTGCCGTGAAACAAACTTATAATACCCTGTACGACAGTGTGGTGTAATATAAGATATAAAAATTCCAGCACTCCACTTCCAAAATTTGGCTTATATGGGCGGGCCTCCCGTCCCATCCCGCCAAATTTTGGCTGTCTTCAGATATATATATACAACATTCCAGCTCTCTTGCTAACAAACAAATTTTGAATTTGAGATATCTGCACATATCTCAAATTCAAAATTTGGCCTGTATGGGTCCACGCCCATTGGCCCGATTCCGCCCATTTTTGGACCACTCACGTACACTGACAACAAATATATATACACAAAATTACAGCTCTCTCGCTAACAAATTTTGCAAGATATCTCGATTTCAAAATTTGTCTTATATGGGCAGGGCAACACCCATTGGTCCGATCCCGCCCATTTTTAGACCAATCATGTAGATCGCCAACAGATATATATATATACACAAAATTACAGCTGTCTCACTAACAAATTGTGCAAGATATCTCGATTTCAAAATTTGGCTTAAAGAGGCGGGGCCATGCCCATTAGTTCGACCCATCCCATTTTTGGACCAATCACGTAGATTAATACAAGATACATATACACACAATTCCATAAATCTCGCTAACAAATTGTGCAAGATATATAATTTTTAAAATTTGGCTTTTATGGGCGGTGCCACGCCCATTGGTCCGATCCCGCCCAGTTTTGGACCAATCACGTAAACTGCAAAATTACAGCACTCTTGCTAACAAATTGTGCAACATATCGTCGGCTTAATGCTATTTTGGTCCATACGCCATTTTTGCGTTTTTGGAGTTAGGAGTTGATTATATGGGTTTCAAGCATGCTCTTTCAGAATCTGCAATAATATTTTTCCTATCTCGTCTAGTTTTCGAGATATTGGTAGGGTAAATCGATTTAACTGTCGGGAACCCTATGGAATAAAAAGTGTGTAACTCTTCAGTCCCGTTTTTACTCAAACAATAAATTGCGTTTTTCTTCGATCATACAAAATGGCGTATGGAACAAAATAGCATTAAGCCGACGATTTGTCTAGAGGTGAGCTTTAATATTCCGCCTCGCATTTGATAACTTTTTTGGGTAACCCAGTCTAATAATATATATATAGCTTTTCTTCTAAAAAATATGTTATGCGTCTAAGAAAATGCCTTTAAAAGTTATCTTATTGTATTTACAATGTAAGCCCTTTTTTAACTCACCCAAAACTTCCACTTCGTGTAGAGCGAAAATGGCTCAACTTTGCGCAGCTCTTTGTATGCCCAAAAGCTAGTTAATCAGACAAGGAAAAAAGGGCTAAAATGTATAATGTATGATCAGTTTTCCAGAGAATCCGTCATATAATTATTTGGCCAAAAAAAGAGACAATAAGAGTGGTTATTTCTAATCAAAATCAAATTATGTGTCAACTGATGATGTGATAAAAATCGGTAAATATTTTGCCCAAAAAGTCTTTAGTAGACCTCAATAGTAAAATGTAAAAGTTACTCAGATTTAAAAGTGTTGTACATACTATGTGTTACACGTTGCGGCCTTGTATAGTATGGAAGGTTCAATTTAAAACTTACATTTTGCACTACCTTTCTACAATTATGTCAAATTTTGTCCAATCGGTTTACTGGTTTAGAATCGGCGTATTACTTATAATATTTTCTTTTAATTCCTCCCTTGGCGCATCTGCAGAAGTATTTTAGAAATCATAATGCAGGTTGCATTTTTAGTCTACATGCAGCGATTTTTTTTATCAAAGACAATACCTATTTAAATTGAATAGAATCGGTTCAGGTTTAGATAAAGCCTTTAGAAATATGTACGGAATCCCTGGACTTAAATCAATAAGGAAAGATCAAAGTCGGACGGGACTAGCTATATGATACCCTACACCATTACCTCGGTACTGAACCTTATCTATAAATTAAACTTAAATTTTCTGCTAACCCTAATATGCTATGTGACTGTGTGAAAACTCAAACTATTTTATTATTACACAAATTTCTTTATTCCAAAGTATAAATAAAATAGTTAATAGAAATTCACGAACTATACATGCTCCCAACTTAATCTTTGCTAATATAGGAAATGTGATGCGGTCTTGAGAGTCTTGATGCAAATTTTCATTGTCACGCTTGAGGCCACTTCTATACGTGCGTTATTTAGTCTTTGCTGATATGCTTTTTATTTGCGGATATGCTTCCGCTCACTTTATCTCCTCTCCCACTGCAATCATTAAAAAAAATGATGAAGCTAAAATCACGTGCTTTAACCTGATGGAGAAGTAAATGTTTCCTTGAGTCCAAGGATACAAATTAATCAAAACAATGGATAAAATTCCTGAAGTGGTGAAAAGAGCAGAAATATCTCTCTATAGCAGTGTCATGCGCAATAGTTTTGTAAGATTGCTCTTAAATGCTTTGGAAAAGCTCTTTTTGTTTACCACCCAAAGACGACGTAATTGCATAGTAAAAGTAGAAGGAACTATTGACATATGTGGCGCATGTTGAATAATATTATTCCTACGTACTGTTGCACTGTGCGGTTTGCATGCATACTTTGTATTTAGACATATATAAGACTGAACTCCTATGTTTTTTGTTCGAAATTTATTTAAAGCGGAATGATTTTCGCGATAATGCTTACATAAATATATTCCTCAGAGATCATAAAGTACAAATATATCCACTTTATACAGGGTTTTCCACTAAGAGTGATATGATTTCTTTGAAAACAAACAACAATCGATACAATTAAGTTCTAAATAAAACGTCATTCATATGGCCTCCACGACTTCTTCTGCTGGAGTTAATTCGATAAACCCAATTTTCGAGCAGTTTTCCACTAAATCAAGTCGTATGTCATGAATGGCACGTTCAGTATTGACTTTTAAAACTTGAAGAGAGTCTGGTTTATTTCGAAAGACCAATGACTTCAAATAACCCCACAAGAAATTGTCTAATGGTGTTAAATTACAACTTCTTGGAGGCCATTCAATATCACAATTTCTTCAAATAATCGAATCTCCAAACTTTTTTCGCAACAATTCAATTGTTTCATTTGCTGTGTGACACGTAGCCACATATTCTTATACACATATATAAATGAATCGTGGTTTGTTCGACTGCTTAAAACTTGAAAACTACTGGACCAAATTGGATACTTCCTTCTGCGGATTTGCTCGTACTGGCTACGTGAAGATTTAGGATAAAAATCGCAAAATTCTTAACAGGTGGCGCTGTCCACTTGACCGCTGATGCTTCTGTGAGAGCTAGAAAGCTGAAATTTTGCTCAAGCGTAGACCAGAGTGTTTTGTAAACAACGGAATTTTCACGTAGTCACTTTTTGTCATATGGTCCGATCTAGCGCTATCAAAAATTTGAGAATTGTGTTTATCCTTTCAGAAGCATCATATGTAATGTCTAAAGCTAAAACGTTGTAAATATGAAGTACTACACGACAAATATAAACGCGAAAAATGATTTCGAATTTTCTGACTGTGGTCAGTGTAGCAGTAACCACATTTGTATACCCTACACCACTCTGTGGTACAGGGTATTATAAGTTTGTTTCACGACAGATGTTTGTAACACCTGAAAATAACACAGCTAGACCCACCTTAAAGTATACCGATGTCTGTCCGTCCGTCCGTCTGTCCATGTAAAGTCGTTCGTCGACTACAGGTCGCAATTTCACTCCGATCGTTCTAAAATTTTGCAGTTTAGAGTATTTCGCAGCTGTAAAGATCCCTATTGAATTTGGTTGAAATCGGCTCAGATTTAGATATAGCTCCCATATATATCTTTCGTCCGATTTGGCCCTTTAGTCCTATAGAAGCTGTATTTTACATCCAATTGTTTTGAAATTTAGAATGGTAGAGTTTATTGATCCATGAACCAACACTACCGAATTTGAAGAAAATCGGTTAAGATTTAGCTATAGCTCCCATATATATGTTTCGTCCGATTTTGCTCTTTAGTCCTGTAGAAGCTGTATTTTACATCCAATCATTTTGAAATTTAGAATGGTAAAGTTTCTTGATCCCAGAACCAACACTAGCGAATTTGAAGAAAATCGGTTAAGATTTAGCTATAGCTCCCATATATATGTTTCGTCCGATTTTGCTCTTTAGTCCTGTAGAAGCTGTATTTTACACCCAATCATTTGAAATTTAGAAAGGTAGAGTTTCTTGATCCATGAACCAACACTACCGAATTTGAAGAAAATCGGTTAAGATGTAGCTATAGCTCCCGTATAATATGTTTCATCCGATTTGGCTCTTTAGATCCAATCGTTTTTATACCCTATTATTTAAGTATAAAATGTCCCAAAAGTAAATTTATGTAAACAATTTATACACGAATTACAAAATTTATATATCAGAGTTATTCAATATTACGAGAGTGATGTAGGGTATTATATAGTCGGCTTTCTGCCTTTCCTTACTGGTTTTAATTGCATCCGTGATTTTATGAGTTATTTAAGAGCTAAGAATCTAAAAATGTAGATGTACATACATATCTCAGAGGGGATTCGAAAACAACTATTCAATGTCCAGCCTGAGGGCAAACTGCAGTGACCACACAATTTCCACTCATTTTCACTTCAGAATCCTTTTAAGAGTTATGAGCCTACAAACTGATGTACATATACACATACAGACCTCTAAAGGATATGCATTGTTGACCAAATGGCCGATGAGTCTCAATGTTAAAGCTAGAAAGCAGAAATTTTGCATATGGACTAAAGTGTTGTCCAACATTTCAAGCAATATGACATGCCAAAAGTAAAAGATGCACGATGGCGCACAAACGATCATTAGACACACTCGATCGAACATTACAAGATTTTGGCAACCTTAATCGTTACTTTGGTGGCGTCATGATATTGCTGACGGGCGACTTCCTACAAACACTGTCTGTGATTCCGAAATCAACAGCGGCGGATGAATTAAACGCATGTCTGAGGTCATCGTGCTTGTGGAAAAACTTGAAAACAATTTAATTAAGTATGAATAAACGATTATTCCTCAAACAGGATAGACAGCAGAAGTTTTTTCTAAAGAACTGATAAGAAACACTGATGTGAATGTATAGTACGATTCAAAATCAAATTCAGAGAGAATTGTATCCATATAAATCAATCGATCGGCAATTACCCCATTGAATTCCTAAACTTTTTGGATTTGCCTGGCGGCGGGGGGAAATAAGGCCTCAACGAAATAAAGCCCCAAAGCGAAAATGAAATAAGGCCCCAAATATGAGTACAGAAAAAAAGAACAACTATAATTGGGGTGTTGTTTCACTATTTGGGGCTTTATTGCATTTTATAGATTTGGGTTGTTATTTCATATGAAATAACTCCCTAATGTTTAGAATGAAGTAATGCCCTAAATTATATTTTTGGGGCTTTATTTCATTTTCCTAAAAACGAAGATTCTTTAAAATTTCTGAATGAATACCGTTAGAGATACCTGACAATCATCAATGAAATTAGTTGTCTATTCAGTTTCTGAGATTACGTCGCGTAGTGAAGATCAAATTATAATGAATTTCGAAATAATTCCAGGCAATAGAAGAAGTTCTGAGTTACTGTATATAATTGAACAGAAAATGATATATAAAAAAATCAGTTTATAAAAATACAATAAAATATGAGTGTCGAAACAAATTGTGTAAAGCAAGAGTTAATGTAATGCCCGACGGAAAATGTGTTTTAGCGAAAAATTACATCGAACATAATCATGACAACGAAGAAGGTGCTTAAAAAGAACTAAAGGCTTTAAATCAAATAAAGCGAGATTGTGAAGATATAGGAGGAGCTCTCGGAGGAGATAGGACTGCGATAAGCTCTATTAGAGCTTCGTTTCGAAAGACTTGTGAACGGTAAGATAACTTGTTATGTTGAAATATGAATTATATTATTATATTATTATATTATTATATTATTATATTATTATATTATTATATTATTATATTATTATATTATTATATTATTATATTATTATATTATTATATTATTATATTATTATATTATTATATTATTATATTATTATATTATTATATTATTATATTATTATATTATTATATTATTATATTATTATATTATTATATTATTATATTATTATATTATTATATTATTATATAAATTATTATATTAAAATATATTTTTGCTCACCAATCAAGATGATACGAAAAACGTTGACTTCTCAAGGATAAAAAGGGGATTACGATATATTGTGAGCAATAACTTGGTTACTTCCCCGAAAACTACAGCTCAGGTTATAGAAGCATTCAATTTTGAAAATGTTTGGACTAATTTTGGAGTAACTAAAGACAAAGAGAATCCCAGACATTTCTTCACAGCGTGCATAGCAGACGAAATGTATTATTTTTGTCTGTTTCGCGCGAATTTTTCATTTACAACCGATTTACGCTCAAACCAATTACCTTTTAAACCAAACATATTAATTCCTCAAATGTTTAATATTGATGATGGACCAAATAGTTTCAATTAATAAGTTTCAATCAAATATCAAATATAAACTATTGATGGTAGACATTTACTTTAAAAAGTGTTACTTTGATTAGTTTTATACTTATATACTTATATACTTTTATACGAAATATGTGTAAGAGGAAATCTTTGTTACAATACATAAACTCTAGCAAGAATGCATCGTTGCTTTACCACAAAATATTGGCTATTCCTTTGTTACCTCCAGAATTAATTCAAGGTGCCTTTATTGAAATTAAGTCGAAAATATTAATGGATAGTGATGGAATATTTCTACCATTCTTAAAATATTTTGACAACTATTGGATACATAAGGCAAACAATCATATGTTGATTTTGAAGATTAATTTTCAAAATAAAATTAATTTAATGATAGGTTGGCTGCAAAAAACTTCAGCGTGCACAATAATAGGACTAGAACTACTTCTGCTGTCGAGGCATATAATGGAGTTCTCGGGAAGGGTGCAGAAAAAATGGACATTTCTTTAAATTCGTAGGTCTTATTCGCGACGAAGAATTTTTTAAAAGTAGGCATTTCAGCTTGTCGTGTGAGAGTGGAGGATCGCTATCGAAGAAGAAAAGAACGAGCAGCTCCATAAGAAACAAGGAGATTGAAAACGCGACACTATTGCTACACCAAGGAAATATAACTGTTGCCGCATTCCTTTTTCGCATGGTTTATGAAAAAAATTCCATATGTGTCAATATCTTGCCAAAACAGGACATATTTAAGGAAGATTCTTCCGATGAACCCTCAGATGAAGAATCAGTTGTTGAGACACACTTTCTGGCTTCTTTCACACAATTTAACAAAATTCGTATTATGAGGTTATTATATGAGGTCTGTTTACTTGACTGGAATTTTCGCACTGGTTTTTTCCTAAAAGTTATGACAAATATTACTTGAAACAATGAAAATGTACCTATTTAAAAAATATAATTTTAATTAATATAATTGTTTAATTAATTTTGAGTTGTTTTAGTGTACTAAATAAAATTAATTTACAATTTAAAATTTTTTAGGGAAAAATTAAACAAATAAGTATGATCAGATTTACATCGAAAATTGTAGAGTAACCCGACTTCAACCGCTCGCTAATTAAATGCTCTCAGATTGTCATAATGTCCTTCTTTATTCCTGTTTTGTGTTCTTTCTGGGAATTTGATTTTATGTGATTGAGCACGTGATTGAGCCCTTTTTGTTGCCACATATCATACCTCTCTGACATACTTGGAAATCAAAAATAACAACTTGGCTAAGACTAGAAAGGGAGCAGTAAAATCATCGTCGTGACCTCTGTCATGTTAAATGTGTTTGATTGTGTGGTTCTTTTTGTGTTTAAATGTTATATACCATAGATAGGATCTGCTTGCAAACACCCCAATCAAAGTCCTTCAGTAGAAATGAAAACTGACATGATTGGTACTACCCGTTTCCCAGAATGAAGTGTGAAAATACCACATAAATACACACATACGTATTCCGATATAACTATAACAAATATATTCTTCTGGTTTCGATTATCCTCAGCTATCCTTACGCATAAGAGTTACAAAAACTGAAAATGTCTATTGGAAACCAGAATTCATTGTTCAAGATTATTCGCACAACTGAACCAAGCCAACAGAGTAAGCAAAGGATGTGTGTATGTGGATAAATGCATGCATATACACATACATACAGGGTCTCCCATATTCGACGGACCCATCTGGCAACGCCATAACTTTTGACAGAGATGTCAGATCGCTTAATGACATACCGCGTTTCAAGCGTCAGTCCAAGCAGATTTCTACCATGGAACAATACACGCCACGCGAGCGCTCTGAAATAGTTGAAATTTACATTCAACAGAAGAAGTCAAGTCAACGTGCTTTTAAAATATTAAAAAATGTGAGAAGTGCGCCTTCTAAGACCACCATTAAGCGTTTATACGAAAAATTTTCGACTGGTGAGGCTCTTTCTAATCCGAAGAGGCCAAATAAAAGTCGACCAAGGCGATCGGCCGAGAATATCGCTGCCGTACGAGCCAGTGTTGAGAGGTCCCCAAGAACATCCCAAAAACGCCGTTCTCAGCAGTTGGGCATGCCTCGGTCCACTTTACAACGGATTATTCGCGTTGATTTGCATTTGTTCCCGTACAAAATTCAATTGACGCAAAGATTTTTGCCTGCGGACAAGCCTCGTCGATTGGAATGGGCCCAACGAGTCCGTGGGTCCGTCGAATATGGGCAACCCTGTACATACATACGAAGAAATTCTTCCATATAATTCATTTTAAGAAGAAGCTTTCAAAAAAAATCCATTCAATGGTTGCTAACAAGAGTTTTAGATTTCACATCAGTGTTACGCAATAGAAGTTCATAAAACTTGACAGATATGTCAAATAGAAATTTGTGGCATTATATTTTTCATAAATAAAATACAGTCTCTACAGCGCTTACATGTCAAATCGGGGGTAACATATATATGGGAGCTATATCTAAATCTGAACCGATTTTCTCCGAATTTGGCAGTATTCCTTCATGTAGAAAGAAACCTCTTTTTACCGACTTTCGCACTGATCGGTTATAAAATAACATTTTTACCGCGCTCACATGTCAAATCGGGGGTAACGTATATATGGGGGCTAAATCTAAATCTGAACCGATTTCTTCCAAATTTAAAAGTGTTCATTCATATAATAGGAAACCTCTTTCTGACGAATTTCATACTGATCGGATATAAAATACAGTTTTTACAGCGCTTACATGTGCAATCGGGGGTAACATATATATGGGGGCTATATCTACATCCGAACCGATTTTCTCCGAATTTGGCAGTATTCCTTCATGTAATAAGAAACCTCCTTCTGTCGAATTTCGTACTGATCGGATATAAAATACAGTCTCTACATCGCTTACATGTCAAATCGGGGGTAACATATATATGGGAGCTATATCTAAATCTGAACCGATTTTCTCCGAATTTAGCAGTATTCCTTCATGTAATAAGAAACCTCTCTTTGCCGAATTTCGCACTGATCGGATATAAAATAACATTTTTACAGCGCTTACATGTCAAATGGGGGGTAACATATATATAGGGGATATATCTAAATCTGAACCGATTTTAACCAAATGCAATAGGGATCGTTCTTGGGCCAAAAAAAAAATATGTGTAAAGTTTCGTCGAGATCGGACCATAATTGCGACCTGTACTTTGATTACAAGAATACATGCACATACAGACGGATAGACAGACAGACGGACATAGCTAAATCAATTCAGAAAGTTATTCTAAGTCGATCGGTATAATAAACGATGGGTCTATTTCTTCTCCCTTTGGGTGTTACAAACAAATGCACAAAGTTATAATACCCTGTACCACAGTGTGGTGTAGGGTATAAAAATCCAAGGATACTATTGAAAGATAAAATCAAAATTAACCGAATATGTACATACATTACTGGGGCATTGTTTATGGGTTTGCAAGGGATATTGGGATGTACTGAAAATCACAGTCTGAGTAATGTATTTCATATTGCGTGTGTGTCGTTCACACTATCACCCTCTCTAAGAATGATAAATTAAGTAATACGTTTTTGATCACATCAAAAAGAAGGAACATTTCTTTAATCCGTAATTTTCCTGAAAAGCATAACTTCATTTGTTTTGGTTTTATTTTTAAAATTTACCCACATATTTTACAACAAAATGTAAAAATTTCAGCATGGGTCCCCCATGGGTTAAAAAAATATGAATTAATTAGTGTCCGTCTGTGTGTCAGTACGACTGAATGGTGCTAACCATAACTCTAAAAAGGAGTGACCAAATGACTTACAATTTCGTACGTTTTAGTATTTTATTCAAACCCAGTTTATGTTTGATGGACAACCATATCGGCCTACTTGTTATTGCCACGCCCCTTCTAGTACCTCTCATACAAAAGGTAACAATTTTGAAATGAAAAAATGTGAAAAATTTTGTAGGTGATTGAAATTGTAATTTTTGGGTCGTTTTTTGGAATTACCGGAAAGTCGCTTATATTATAATAAAAATTGGATAATTTCTGAAATTTCACTTTCCTCTTCCTTTCCTTTTTTAGGTAGAACTGTCGGGTTTAGGGAACGGGAAACCCAAGAATTATTTTTGAATAACCATCCTCAACGTGTGACTGTTTGTTGCAGTTTCCGGTCTTGGGGGAAATTGAGCCCTACTTTTTCGAAATTGTGCTGAAATTTTTGGATTGTGCTATCGAACAATTATTTATGATTTTGTATGGTCGGAATTGGAAGATATTGATGTGGACGACATTTAATTTTAACAAGACGGCGGTACGGGCCACACCTGCAACGCAAAGTTTCTAATACCATAACAAGAAACATATATGGTGTCAAGGTGAAAAATCGGGTAAGAAAATTGTAATGAACCATTGTATATCTAACCATTATTACTATGAATTATTGCCGGTTAAATAGAGTAAATTGCTTAATTCCCTTCATTGCGCTTAAAAAACGTAGGATCTACACTGCCTAGAAGTCAAATTATTGGCCTTCATATTGCATTTTAACTAATGCTGTACAAAGTGCAAATGCTTAAATTTCAGCGTGATCGGTATAAAATGCGTTTTCTAGGTCTTCAAGAAATATATTCGGAATGGACCTTTATATGATGGCCATAACAACTCTCAATATCTGAACCGATTTGCTCCAAAAGCAACACCTTTCGTCGTTGATGTGAAAAGGTTGTCTGTGACAAATTTCATCAGGACTGGTGCAGTGATTCTGAGTTGATCCGGATACTTTCAGGTGGATCTAGCTACAGTATTTTTAGCCGCTTTCTGAACTTTATTCTGATTTCGAAAACTGTCTCAAAATATACATAGATGTTGGTATTATATTAGTAATAATTTTAAAGGGTAAGTTAAAATTACAACACCTAAGATTTTTTTCATTTCGTGCTACAAATGAACTGTTAGACCCGATTTACACGATGCGACTAGTCCCTGCGACCTGAGGCTTGTTGACGAAGGGTGTGGAGAAGCTTACGGGGTAGAAAAAGTTTCACGAAATAAAAATGCAAGGGACAAATTTACATTTGCCTTTATGAAAAACAAATTCAATAAAATAAATGTGAGCGAAGGAATAAAAAACATAAATTTGTCCCCTGGTTGCTGAAACAAAGACGAGGATGATTTTACGTAGGGATTTCAAAAAAGTTGGAGGGACAAGTTGCACTGTTCAAATTTGGTCTTAGTTTTCAAAGTGGCGTAAATCCATTTCTTTTTAAATCGAGATATTAAGGGATTTGTGCTTCAATTCCGTAAATAATAGAGATAAAATATCTATATACAGCTCATCATAAGTCTTCAAAGTTTCTATATAGAGTACAATTTTTCGTGTTTTGGTCCTATTAACTTGCTTTTTCAATGCTGAATGTAGTTAAGCCACTTTCAAAACTAACTTTTTAAACAAAACGTTTGTTTTGAAAGTGGTGTAAACTTTATTTATACCCTACACCACACTGTGGTACAGCCATGTCCGTCTGTCTGTCTGTCCATGTATTCTTGTAATCAAAGTACAGGTCGTATTTATGGTCCGATAGTGATGAAATTTAGCATAGTGCTCTTTTTTGGCCCAAGGACGATCCCTATTGAAATCGGTTAAAATCGGTTCAGATTTGGATATAGTCCCCATATATATGTTTCACCTGATTTGACATGTAAGCGCTGTAGAAACCACATTTTACATCCGATCTTTATGAAATTTTGCAAAGAGAGTTTTATTATTACGTGAATGAACACTACCAAATTCGGAGAAAATCCGTTCAGATTTAGATATAGCCCCCATATATATGTTTCACCCGATTTGACATGTAAGCGCTGTAGGAACTGTATTTTAAATCAGATCAGTACGGAATTTGGC
Organism: Eudasyphora cyanicolor; assembly: GCA_963930755.1. Classification (NCBI taxonomy): domain Eukaryota; kingdom Metazoa; phylum Arthropoda; class Insecta; order Diptera; family Muscidae; genus Eudasyphora; species Eudasyphora cyanicolor. Next base: position 231,524,622 of record OZ005734.1, on the reverse strand, counting down.
AGGGAGAGTTCTCTTATTACATGAATAAATACTGCCAAATTCGGGGAAAATCGGTTCAGATTTAGAGATAGCCCCCATATATATGTTTCACCCGATTTAATATTTAAGCGCTGTAGAAATCGTGTTTTATATCCGATCAGTAGGAAATTTAACAGAGAGAGTTTTCTTATTACATGTATGAACACTGCCAAATTCGGGGAAAATCGGTTCAGATTTAAACATAGTCCCAATATATATGTTACACCCGATTTGACATGTAAGCGCTGTAGAAACCGTGTTTTATATCCGATCAGTACGAAAATCGGCAGAGAGAGTTTGCTTATTACACGTATGAACACTGCCATATTCTTATCACAATGCCCGTTTTCGCATTGGTTGGTAGGTGTAGGGTATTATATAGTCGGCCCCGCCCGACTTTCTGTCTTTTTTCGTTCAGATTTAGATATAGCCCCCATATATATGTTTCACCCGATTTAACATTTAAGCGCTGTAGAAATCGTGTTTTATATCCGGTCAGTAGGAAATTTAACAGAGAGAGTTTTCTTATTACATGTATGAACACTGCCAAATTCGGGGAAAATCGGTTCAGATTTAAACATAGTCCCAATATATATGTTACACCCGATTTGACATGTAAGCGCTGTAGAAACCGTGTTTTATATCCGATCAGTACGAAAATCGGCGGAGAGAGAGTTTGTTTATTACACGTATGAACACTGCCAAATTCTTATCGCAATGCCCGTTTTCGCATTGGTTGGTAGGTGTAGGGTATTATATAGTCGGCCCCGCCCGACTTTCTGTCTTTTCTTACTGGTTCCTTTATGAAAATGTTATTTTCTAAACAAATTTTCATTATACCATCACTAAATGACAGAATATGCGATATAAGTACAGCGGTTGGAATAAATAAATACTTCTACACTCAAAAAATTTGTTCGTAGCTTTTTTTAATGTTAGATGTTTTAGTGCGAATTTTGTTCTTAAAATTTAATTGAAGATTTAATTGAATCGTTTGCTGTAACTTAGGGAAGTTTTCCTGATGGATTGTTTTTCCACAGTTAATAAAATGTTCTTACATAAGATGTATAAGCATATCCATCCTAAGAATGACCTTTAAATGACAACCTGACGGACTTGTATAATAAATATTGGTTTTTATTTCACGTAATTTATATATCGAAAATAAGTTGTTGTTAAATTATTGTTGCAGCTCATTTTTAAAGGCGAATTTGCATTTTAATGGAGCTCAATAATAATTTCAAAAGTGCATTAAATTGTAGTATTGTATTTGTTATTTGTATTTTATAACAACAAACCATGAATTTTACAAAACAATCCACGGTTTTTTTGAATATCCAATGTACTTGAACTAGAAAAGTACTTTGCTAGAAAAACTTAAGATATAGAAATGTAAGTCACATTTGACTTTTTTGAAAAAATTCTTATTGATAAATTTGGCTACTCTGATGTCGAATCCGTCCTCAACTCAATTTATTTTAAATGTCGCTTACGCTACTTTCAAAACAAACAGTTCGAATAATCGTACAATAAAGCTGCGTTTATATCTGTCATTCTTACGGCCAATTCCACAATCTCCGGTTATCCTACAGTTAAAGCTAGCCTACAGTTATTGCTGTCAAATTGTATGCAATTCGTCATTCGTCAAAAGTCAGCTAACGTACGGATAATCCTATCTATGAATTTGTTCGTAGAACACATTAAGTCATTTTACTTATGTCCGTCCATCCGTAAGCCTGACCGGAGCGAACGATAACCCTCGAAACTATAGTTTCCAGAGATTAAACAGAGATTCGTCAGGGCGACGAACAAATTCATCAATAGGATTATCCGTACGTTAGCTGACTTTTGACGAATGACGAAGCTTTTTCTATCAGTGTACTGTGGTACGATTTTATGCTTTTGTCTGTAACGCCTAAAAAAGGTGGAGATAGCAGCATAGTTTATTATTCCGGTAATCACTTTTTGAGACTATTTAGGCATGTCCGTACTTCCGCCTGTCGATATATTTCGATACCTCCATTCTAAACTATGCTAAGTGCAGAAAGGTAGTATTTCAGAAGAGGCGATGAAAGTTTGATGATTTTTTAATTTTGTGTGGAATTCCTTTATAATGCAAATCGAATGACCTGTACGGTTTTGTGAATAACTTTTGAATGGGTTTACGGATAAACACAAAATTTTGACTGAATATAATTTTGAATATTTAGATTTAGATATGCAAACTCCCTAAAACTTTGCTAAGTTGACTTACCATGGTTTAGAAGGAAGGTATCAACATGCAGGGTTTGTACAGAAGCATTTCTTGGACTCCTTCCTTCGATCCCTATTGAAGATGGGGCATATCGCACAGTGCTCTGTCCCATTGACAAAAATCGATAATAATGAATTGGCTCAAATAATGGTAAGATTGGTACTCATCATATCTTATCAATCCAATTAAGATAAACAATAACAATATTTCTTTATTTAGCTCTTTTTGACACCCAAAGTTAGTTGTTGTATACGCAAATCGACCAAAAAATAAACTACCTTAAATGTACGTTGTAAAATAGCAGTATAAAATTCGTTTATTAGGGAAATTAAACCAAATTTTTTGTATATGATAGTTTATCCAATTCCTAATAATACAAAAATGTCAAGTCGGCAGAAAATTGCTTTGGAAAATTCGTATTTGTTGTTAAAATTTGCAAGTTTAATTGGAATGAAAAAAATTGGTTGGAACAGATCCCTTAAATTTTAATCTTCAAAAACAATATATGCGCTGTTACTTTTAAACAAAAAATATTAAAATATAAAATAAAAGCGCACATACTTAAAAAATATATATATATATATTTATGTCGTCTAAGAACGTTATTTGCAAATATAGTTTCTAGGGGTGTTCCAAAAACAGTCGCCAACGCTTAACGTGTAGACCGCACCCATAATTTGTTTGCGCCTGATATCTGACAGAATTCTTAAAAAATATAAAAATTCATACTTATAAATTTTTGTTGAGCAATAATAAAAAATCGCTTTTAATATGGTGCTTTTATGCAGAAAAATCAAAAAATATTAAATATTGTATGGCATCGGAAAAAAATTTGTAAAGATCCCTAATTTTTTTTTCGCCAGATGTTGTTATTGATTTGCCTGCCCTCTTTAACCATAAAATATAAAAGTTCAAATTATTCGCGCACAAAATTTCCAAAAAGTAATTTTGCTTTGCCAAAAACCATCTTCCTTAACTTGTAGAACAAACCCATAACTTTTTTTGCGCCTAATCGTTGACGTAATTCTTAAATATGGTGTCTTTATGTCGAAAAATTAAAAAATCGGAAAAAAATAAATTTAAAAATAAAAATTAAAAATAAAATATAAAAGTTCCCATTTTTCAAGATCTTCTAGGGGTGTTCAGGGATCTTGAAACAATTCCTCCCAAATTTGTGTACACATTTACTCACAGCAAACCTATTACACTTTACAAACTTTGGTCGATTTTTATATTTATTTTTAAGTCCTTTGAACCTTTGTGTGGGATGTACCAAAAGGACTCGCTATATCCCGTCGAAATTTTGCACCGCAACTGATATATATGAAATATCATGACATGTTAAATTTCATAAATATACAATGCTCCAATTCAGTGTTATAGTCTGGTGAATTTTTGAAGATCCGTAATAATTTGCATAGGGTTACGAGACCCGCGGTCCGATTTTGTCCAAATTTAAAGATTTTCTTAACTATGACCAAATACAGCTTGGTACCAAATTTCATAATTCTGCAATTACTCCTTCTATTTTTGTCACATCGATACATGAAGACAGAGCACTGTATATCGGTCCACTGTTTCATATATCGCCCATATAAAGGTCCCCTCCTATGTCACTTCCTGACACCCTAGGGACTACATTTTTCTGATCTGACTCAATTTTAAACATAAATACCTTATACTGCACTAGTGAAAATAGATTGTATATTATCCCTTCCGATTAGAATTTTTTCACAAAATGATTGAACAAGGTCGGAAAAAATTCAATTTTCAAATGCAGATATCTCGGGAACTGTATGAGATCACTCTTACTTGTAAAAGTTTTTTTAGATCTCGGTTAGAAGAACGCACACAAAAAAGCATTATTCGAAAGCATAATTAAACATTTTGTAAACCCAAAGATGCTCCGCCCCTGTATATCATAGGGGGCACAAATCTAAAATATAAATTCTCTAATAAATCTTCTACAGGCTGCCAAGATTTGTCGCAATTTTTTTGTCTGGGTAATTCCTCCCATTGTGCAAAGTTTTAATTAACAAAATATTTCCAAGAAAGTCTACTAAGAGAATACAAAGTAAAATTTATTTTAGCGATTCTTCTTTTCGAACCAAATTTTTGCTTTGAAATCTAAACTATGTCAAAACCAATAAGAAAGGCAAACGTCGTTATCCATTATATACCTAAATGTAAAAACTGTGACGCGATATTTGAAAACTCTTTTAAAATACAAATGTTAATGAAAATGCAACCATATAGTTCCAAATTTAGCCTATTTTTGTAATTCATAGTCGAGTTAACTGGCTGAATAAGGTCTAGTGATAAAATTATGGTATAAAAATTTCCTATGACATGGATTTGGCCATATCTCATAGCCATTAACCTTGACATTATCACCATAACGAAACGTACAATAAATCGCATTATGAACGCTTATATTTACACTGTTAAAACTTTCCAATGTCAATGCGGTGAACTTCTGCGCTATCCATGAAAATATACCATGAAAAGTAATTTTAGTTTGTAATCCCAATTCGCCGGATAATAATAAATGAACTGCCATAATGTCAGCTTGTCATACAATGATTCCACTTCCGCGGCCGCGGATTCCTGACGATAGGCCACCACTACCTTGCCAATTACAGTTGAACAAATATTGTGCAGTTTCATTTCATTATAGCAGAAGATGGGACGTATTTAAGAACATGATATGAGAAGCAGTGTATCATGAGCATATCAACATATGTATTTGTATTCAATAGTATTATAGTAATATAATTATTTATTTAAATCTCCATAATTACAGAACATTAAAAATCGCATTAAATCACCAAAAGAGCGTCGGCCAGTCTTGAGCCCGGATAGTTGAAAGGATACAAATAACAAATGGAAGGAACAAATTAAATTTATTTTATTGTTTTCAATTTAGTTTATGTATTTTTGACATTGCATGAGGATTCGAAAAAATTATCAACTTGATATACATATAACATTGCAGGAAGTTTTGAGAAATATTATCAGCTTTATATTACTTCAAATAAACCTATTCAACAAAGTGGAATTTGGTCGTCACTGTAAATTCCATATAAAAATGTTTTCGTAATAAATTATTTTCTGCAGACAAACACAAAAATGTTTACAATCTTTATATATAAATTTAAACACGAAGCAAATATTTAAACAAATTTTTTATGGTAAATTTGTTTTTATTTTTTTTTCAATTAAATTCAAGGATTATTATGAGGGCTACAAATGTTACATACCTCACTTTTACGTAGAACCTATGGGTCAGTAACAGTCATAAAAAATAACAACAACAAAATTTTTTAAAAAGCGTTTTTGTTGGCTCTGAATGTCCATAAAAAATAGAAAAACAATCGTAAAAAATATTGTATTCCATATTTTAAAAGCTAGCATTCTAACGAAGTGAACTCAATGGGTAAATTTAAAAGTTGTGAGCCATAACTTATGAACCATAATGTAAAAGTAAGGGAAATTAAAACAAGTAAAAAAGTTCAGTCGGGTAAACCGACTAATGAGTCCCCTCATCTTGAAAAAAAATATTGTAAATTTATTTCTTTTTTTGTTTTATTTAAATAGTATGTACTGGTAATAAAGTTCAAAGCTGCTTACTTTTGGTACAAAATGTTGCATTTGTGTGAGAGGTACCAAAAGGGGCGTCCCAATAACGGTCACTTTTTTCTAGACTCTAGGTACTATAAAAGCATTACACTGTACAAAATTTCAAGTACTTGTATGTATTGGCAATAAAGTTATAAGCTATTAACTTTTGGTTCAAAATTGTCCATTTGTGTGGGAGGTACCAAAAGGGGCGTGGCAACTTCGCCTATTTTCCTCGAGGTAATAGTGACTAATAAACTAATACTATGTGTAGGATTTCAGAGGATTCAAATAAGTAATATAGAAGTTATAAAATAATCGATATTTCACTAAATGTTAACCCTTTGTGGGGGAGGTACTAGAAGGAGAGGACCATTATGGCCCATCTTCGAACTTAGCCGGAGATAGAAGAAAATATTACCGTATACCAAATTTGAAGTCAATCGGTTACTCCTTTCGAGAGTTATCGTGCGCACCAACCAGCAGACAGACAGACGGACGGACATTGCTCATTCGACTTAAAATGACCAAAAACGGATATCCGCCGAACATACTTAGGGTCTTAGGTTACTCCTTCGATGTGTTACACTTTTGTTCGTAGCAAATGATATAAGGTGAGGGGATAAAAACGATTTTAATTGTTTTATATTGACTATTTTGTTTGATGACTATTTTTGTTTGTTAGTACCCAACGCCCATTTTTGCAATGGACAATGGATACTAAACAAACATTAAACTGTACAAAACGTCAAGTGTTTGTATGCGGTGGAATCGATGTAATAAGACTTTAAGATGCAGCACATCTTCATCGCATAGGACTAGCAGAAAACGAAGAGTGTAGGGCATGCAGGGAAAACATCGAAACGATGGAACATTTTCTGTGTCACTGATCAGCTTTCACATGCAAGATCCCGATATTTCGGGTCCGACATATTTGACTCATCTCAGATGATATGACTGGGTGATACTGAGAAAATTCGTTCTATTACCTATTTGCTGTAACTCGTGAGGTATAAAAAGATCATAAATAAGGAGCACACAACAGGCCGAACCACTGGCTTAAGTGTATGTCCATGGACATGAGACGTTTAAACGTCTCCTCTTATCAATCTAACCTAACCTAACCATAAGACATTACATTTTTGTGCAAAATGGTGAATTTTTATGGGAGGTACCAAAAGGATACTACAGGGTGGCTGATATGTATTGCAACCAACTGCAGGTTGCTATCGTTTCTAAACCGCTAGTCTGATAGCTGACAGATCTATTTCAGTGACAGTTCATTTTATTGTTTACAAGCTTACAAAAGCATTTTGATCTATTGCATTCAGAAAAAAGTTATTCGTGATGGAATTCAAGCGTGATAGTGTGATTGCTTTATATTTGGGTGGAAAAACACAAGTGGCTATCGTTAGAGCCCTCCAGAATTTAAATGTGAATAAATCTTTTGTTTCTCGTACCATTGCTCGTTACCGTGATACTGACAGTGTTGCATCGCGTCCATAAAGTGGACGAAAAAAACGGTAACAACAACAGAAATGATCCGAAAAGTGAAGGCCAGATTTGATAGAAATCCACGCCGCAGTGGTAGAAAAATTGCTCGTGAGCTGAACATATCGCGAGAACGGATACAACACATATTAAAAAATGAGCTTGGACTAAAGCCATTGAAGTTCCAAAAAGTGCAAGAGCTCACCGATGCACAAAAAAAAGTTAGACTGGAAAGAGCCAAGGAGTTGCTTCGCTTGCACGAAAGTGGCCAGTTACCGAATTTGGTTTTCTCCGATGAGAAGCCATTCCAAATTGAGCAGTTTGTTAACAAACAAAATGATCGGGTTTACTTGCCAAAGAGGTCAGCTGAAAATTTACACCTTCGATTGGCCACCAGAACTCAAGCGCCACCGATGGTAATGGTGTGGGCCGCCGTAACTGCCGATGGTCGCTCCCCGCTCGTATTCATCGACCATGGGGTCAAAATAAATGCCGAATATTATCGGGAAAATGTCCTAAAGACAGTAATGAAGCCCTGGGCAGACAAACATTTCGGACGCAGACCATGGACATTCCAACAGGGCTCAGCACCATCGCACTCAGCACGCGTCAACCAAGAATGGCTTAAAAAGGAGGTTCCTCGCTTTATTTCTACCGCACAATGGCCACCAAGATCTCCGGATCTCAATCCGTTGGACTTTTGCGCCTGGGGCATTTTAGAGAGTAAGGTTCGCACTAAAAAATACCAAAGTATCGATCATCTCAAGACGGCGCTTCGCCGGAAAATACCGCAGAGCCACTTTCGTGCAGCGTGTGATGGCTTTGTCGGCCGTTTGAAGGCCATAATTCGTGCCAAAGGTGGCCAGTTCGAACAAATCTAAACTGTTTCTAAAATGTTATGTTATTTCCGACATTTTTTGCTTTTGAACAATAAAATTTAAAAAAAATATAGCGCTTTACTTTGTTACATTACATATCAGCCACCCTGTATAAAAGCATTTCACTGTACAACATTTCCAGTGTTTGAATGGACTGGAATCAAAGTTATAAGACGTTAATATTTTGAAGGTACCTAAAAGGGCATTGAAATAACGCCCATTTTTCACGGAACTTAGGTACTATAAAAGAATTGCACTGCACACAATTTCAAGTATTTTTATGAACTAGAATCAAAGTTATAAGCTGTTAACTTTTTTGCAAAATACTCCATTTGTATTATTTTTTCGGTACTGATTTCCGGGCCGAAAAAGTTTCCATTTGACCTACAAACCTCCAATAAAAAATTTGGTGCCGATTGGATAAGCTAAGGTCTGCCCAAAGTTGTTTGAAAACACAAAAACTCACTTTACATGAACACAATTTGGGTTTTTATCAAATGTCACATGTTCAAGTAATTAAAAAATATTTTATTAGCATGAAAAGTTTTTAAATGGTCTTTGAATAAAATTTTCTTTCTTACAAGTCGTAAACAATCAAAATCGACCGAGAAACGAAAAGGTTGCAGCAGTTTTCATTTGAATTTTACGTCATGACAGGGCATGCATGCACACCGACATGGTCTCTATGTACATATGTAGACGTAAGAGCAATCACAATAAAAAATAGATCATGCTTGTGCATGCATGAAAAAAAACAACGGATTTGTATGATAGTTGATTTTTCGCATCAGACTGACATTTTTCTACTGGCCAAATAAGAAAACATAGCCAGAACTTTGCAGCGCGCTATACGGCCATGCAGCAGGGTCGTTTACAGAACGCGCTCTGCCTCCAGCCTAAGTGAATTGAGAAAGGGACAGCTTCGCACAAAATTTAATTTTAGTCATATTCTTATTTGTCGCCAGACCGACCACATCCAAAATTGTTACTAGATCCAGTGATAAATTTCGCACCGTAGAATCAGTTGGGCATGTATCACATACAATATCTGGAGCCAAACTGCCGTCAAACAGACAAATATTTCATGATGTGATAACTGTAAATGTATAATGCTGCGACGCCTCTGACCACTGTTGGTCAGCTTGTGATTAATCGATCTACACATCAAAATTCAAATACAGGTCAAAACACTGGATCGTGCATTTTGTTTCAGAACAAATTAGATCGAAAATTAATCAAGTTCCCATGTTCTCATCACATGATGAAGATAGTATTGAAACATGTGTTTGAGGTTAAACTTCGGCGACTTGTGGTCCTGAAGTGCCTATTTTTAATCGTTTTGCTGCCGTTTGGGTAAGTCTCGACCACAAATCGTTTAAAAACGGACTCGAAGATCCAACTGTACGCTCAAAAATAAGTAATGCTGACTGCGAAGTCATTAAGAAATCCTGCATTAAACAGCTAAATGAAACACAAATCCGAGCTGATTACAAGGAACTATTACAATTAACAATAATGTTTCTTGGTGGTGTCGGCACCAACATACCACGCAAGGTTCATGGGAAAAGACACTTATGCCTTAAAAATATACCTATTTCGAGAGCAGTTTGCATTGACAAAACGAGAGTCCAGTGTGCTACGGAATATATGTATTTTTCTCGTGCGGCTGTATGTCAAAGCGTGGTTTACATGCACAAATGCCATACGAGCACCAAATCACTTGTTGAAAGACCCCATCGCATACGCAGAAATCGACCGAGATGTGTCTGAAGTTGTTTTGAAGAAATGGAAAAATCATTTGTGGTATTTGGCCGCAGAATCAATGGCTTTGGCATTTTTCGATTCGGATGTTTCACTCGAAGAGAAACGAAAAATGGTTAGGCAACTGCAATCAACAGAACCCGTCGTAAATCTGGAAAACGATCGAAAATTCTCCGACCCGAAACTATTGCTGTGTAATAATTTGAGCGATTTCGTCTCATACAAAACCAAACATTTTCGGTGCTTTTGGATTGAGTACTGAATTTTTAAAGCATGACCCATCCATTTGGGAAGTAAACGAAGATTATCAAGATGCTCTCGATGTTTGTCGTAATCTGTTTGTTGTTAACGACACTGCTGAACGCGGTGTACAATTTATGAATGATTACAACAGAATACTTACGAAAGGCGAAGAACAAAATCAATTTATATTACAGTGCATTGAAGAATATCGTAGAAAATGTCCCTCAAATAACAAGCCAGATCTAATATAATATTGAATTAATTGTATTTTTTGTTTTTTTCACCGATCTTAATATTTAAAAACTATTTATTAATTAATAATACAAAGAAATGTAATTTTACTTATTTAAACATACGATTTTTGAATAAAAAAAATATTCCCCCTATAAAGTGTGTTCTAAATTTTGAATGAACTTTGGGCGGACCCTAGGGTTATCAGATCGGCACAACAATTTTTATGGAAGTCTTATAGGCCAAATGGAAACTTTTTCGGTCCGGAAATCAAAGATCGCAGCAACTTTCACTTTTTGCATCATGAACATGTACCAAATTTGAAGTCAATCGGTTACTCTTCTTATCTTAGGTTACTTCTGCGATGTGTTATCTTTTGGCCCGCAGCAAATGATATAAAACCTCCTACACAATTCTGAGGGGCTATAAAAACATGATTTTGCCGAAATTATTTTTCTTCTATCAAACGGGTTATTATTTCTACATTTATCCATAGATTCTATTCAAGTTGACCTGGGTTAGGACCTTTGTTAGGATGCTGGCTATTTAAATATGCGCTTTTCCATTTTCTGGGACCTTCTTCGTGCCAGAAAACCACGTTTTTTTAAAAAAAAATCAAAAGTTTTTATAATTTTTTTCCAACATTTGTAGCCCCTATAACTACCTCAAAATACTAAAAGTATCTTCAAAAAAAATTTGAATTTAAAAAAAAAATAAAAAAAGGTGTTCACACTTGAACCAAAGAATTGTTTTGTTACACAGTGTTACAGACTTAATAGACATTCATCAAAATAAAAACTTAATATTCTTCACTTCATACTCACTGCAAACTCATACAAACATTTCGTGTACAACTCATGCAAGTAACGAAGTTTCCCCCACATCCCCCTGTAATTTCATAGCCACATCGCCTCAACTACTCGGAAAATTGACCACAAACAAAACTAATAAAGTGGGCTAAAAATGCGACCACAATATAACCGCCATAAATACATAAAATGTATGTGTAAATGTAATTAAATACTCCTGTTGGTCGTATTGCAAAATGGCGAAGAATGACAAATACTGATTATCTGATTCCATTGTCTGATCTGTGGTGAGAAGCATTACAATTGGCATAGAAACGTCAATGACTGAACAAAATCACAGAGTTAAGGATATAGAGAAGGTTGTCTTTGCGCTGAGTAGCAGGAATTAAAAGTGCAAAATAATTCGCCCGTTTCATAACCAGATAACCGATTGCTAGAAACCATGCATGAAGTTATGCTTTCAAACAAATATTCTTTGTCAAAAATACGTTGGTACTGTCACTTCAGGGGTACCCCAGGGGTCTGTGTTGGGCGTTATACCTTTTTGTTTTATCTTAATATTATATCGCAAATGCAAAATAGTTTTTGTGAACCCTACGTCTTTGCAGACGATATTTTACTTTTAATTAGATCTAATACTGAAGAGAATATTATTAATTTTTATCTTGGTGTCATAACAAACTTGATGTTTGCAAACAGTCTATCAAATAACCCAAACAAGATAAAAGCTATAAATGTCCATTTGCGAAATCGCTACATTTCATACCCTCGACTTTTTATAAATGATCAGCCAATTGAATACATAGATTTCCTGAAATGCCTTGGTGTGACTATAGATTCTAAACTTAATTTTGGCAGTCACATAAACATTCTTACAAACAGGGTCTGTCTTAATTTAAGAAGATTATACTCTTTGAAAGCTTATACTCCGCGACAAGTAAGATATCGTTTGGGCAATTCGTTCTTGATATCTCCGCTGAATTATGGAATTGTAGTTTATTCTGGGACTTGGTCTTATGATTGTGATAAAATTAATTGGTATTTTAGGAAGATTGTACGTTATGCTTTGAGAATATATGACCATTACCGTGTTACGGAATTAGCTCACTCGTTTCTTGGATGTTCTTTTCGTGATTATCTTTATTTATAAAATTATGAAATCGTCACAGCCACAACTTTTTGTGAATCAGTTTTCTTTTATTAATTCTACGCGGAAGGTACAAATTCATATTCCTCTGGTGCACTCAACGATTTATGAGCAATCATTTTTAGTAAGGGTATATCGATTTTGGAACGTTTTACCCAATTTGCTTAAACTTTTCTCTTACAATTATTCTTCTTGCTAGAAAAAGGTAATGAACTACCTAAATGGTATTTTACCTTAACCTATCTTAATGCTCATAGCTTCCTATTTTTATAGGCTGATTGCTATGGGACCAAATTCTTAATACATAATTTTTTTTGCCATGTTCATATGGCTGGGGAGCCATCTAAATTTTATTATTATTTAATATTTGCGAAAATATTTATCCCCTCACCTTAGAGAGGAGGGTATATATCATTTGCTACGAGCCAAAAGTTTAACACGCCGAATGAGTGAGTTTTATCTTAATATTATATCGCAAATGCAAAATAGTTTTTGTGAACCCTACGTCTTTGCAGACGATATTTTACTTTTAATTAGATCTAATACTGAAGAGAATATTATTAATTTTTATCTTGGTGTCATAACAAACTTGATGTTTGCAAACAGTCTATCAAATAACCCAAACAAGATAAAAGCTATAAATGTCCATTTGCGAAATCGCTACATTTCATACCCTCGACTTTTTATAAATGATCAGCCAATTGAATACATAGATTTCCTGAAATGCCTTGGTGTGACTATAGATTCTAAACTTAATTTTGGCAGTCACATAAACATTCTTACAAACAGGGTCTGTCTTAATTTAAGAAGATTATACTCTTTGAAAGCTTATACTCCGCGACAAGTAAGATATCGTTTGGGCAATTCGTTCTTGATATCTCCGCTGAATTATGGAATTGTAGTTTATTCTGGGACTTGGTCTTATGATTGTGATAAAATTAATTGGTATTTTAGGAAGATTGTACGTTATGCTTTGAGAATATATGACCATTACCGTGTTACGGAATTAGCTCACTCGTTTCTTGGATGTTCTTTTCGTGATTATCTTTATTTATAAAATTATGAAATCGTCACAGCCACAACTTTTTGTGAATCAGTTTTCTTTTATTAATTCTACGCGGAAGGTACAAATTCATATTCCTCTGGTGCACTCAACGATTTATGAGCAATCATTTTTAGTAAGGGTATATCGATTTTGGAACGTTTTACCCAATTTGCTTAAACTTTTCTCTTACAATTATTCTTCTTGCTAGAAAAAGGTAATGAACTACCTAAATGGTATTTTACCTTAACCTATCTTAATGCTCATAGCTTCCTATTTTTATAGGCTGATTGCTATGGGACCAAATTCTTAATACATAATTTTTTTTGCCATGTTCATATGGCTGGGGAGCCATCTAAATTTTATTATTATTTAATATTTGCGAAAATATTTATCCCCTCACCTTAGAGAGGAGGGTATATATCATTTGCTACGAGCCAAAAGTTTAACACGCCGAATGAGTGACCTAAGACCCCAAGTATGTTTGGCGGAAATCCGTTTTGGGTCATTTTAAGTCAATTGAGCAATGTCCGTCTGTCTGTCTGTCTGTCTGTATGTCTGTCTGTCTATATTTAGAAATTGTCGTGATCGGGTTTATACGGACTCAAATGAACCAAACTCGTATCGCCTGCATTTGTTCTTCGTCGGAGTCTATATAAACGAACTCGCTTATATTTAAACGCTCGCTACGAAACTGAATTTAAGTTCCTTTTTACTAACTTAATACTAGTTATATTTTTAGATTAGGTCGTGGGGTTCCCTTCTGTTCCTCACTCGGGGTCTCTAATGGCTCCGTCACAGTGTCCCTAATGACTCTGTCCAATCGCGGGGTCTCTCACGGCCCATCGTTTGTAGTCCGTATGGCTATAAACGTCACAGGGTCTTTAATGGCTCTGTCCTATCGAGGGGCCTCTCACAGCCCATCGTTTGTAGTCTTTATGACTATAAACGTCACAGGGTCTTTAATGGCACTGTCCTATCGCGGGGTCTCCCACGGCCCATCGTTTGTGGTCCGTATGACTATCAACGTCACAGGAGCCCTTGTGGTCCTGTCATTTGTGGGAGTCCTTCTTTTAATTTTGTTATTTTATACATAGTATGTTTTCTTACAATACATGCATAATCAGGGTTACCAAACGTCCTCCTTTTTCCAAAATGTGGGATTTGTCCTCCTGTTGTTACTGATTCAAATATACTTCCATAGTTCAACCAATCGTTGTTTTGATTATTCAAAGTTCCATTTAAAAAAGTGACGCAATGGTGAATTTATTAGTTTGTATATACATACGAGTACATCGTTCATTCCATGTCAAACCGAACACCTTTTTGGATCACCATCCCCGGTTGTTAAAAATAACTTGCACATCGATTCTCTGCTCAAAATAATACTTTTTATAGTTCTGAAGTCTGAAATTTGAGAAACTAGGAAAATATTCTCAGAAGACATACGTTTCAAGTAGGGTGTCCAAAAAACCGGTTATTTCGAAAATGCGGTTTCCGGTTTAACCGACATATTTTTTTTAAAACCCGATTTTCGGTTAATATTTTTTGTCGAAACCGGTTTTTAAATAATATACGAAAGTGATAAAAATGTCATTAAATGTTTATTGATGACATTACAAAAAACAACTAACAATCATTTGTATTAAAAATTAGTAAACAAAAATAGATTATTATTTCGTTTATTACAGGTTTAATTTTTTGGTTTACATTAAATAGAAAGTTTTATATTTCTGAAATTACCTTAAAAAATAATAAATCATTTAGAATGTTTTTTATGATAATATCTTAAGAATAGAATACAATTTAAATGATTATTTTTAAACGATTTTCTTTTAATTTTTTATGCAAATTGATGTTAACAAGTAAGAAAGTTTTAGTCGGGTAAACCGACTAAGGTATACCCTCACTTTGTGAGTAATGTAATATTGAATATTACATGAATTATTCTGTAAATTTTTATCCCTTCTGGTACGGGTTTAGGAAATACACACCAGCGTTTATGTGGACTGGTATATTAACGTTATGAGATATTAAATTGTGGTATTACTGATTTTGTGTGGGAGGTACAAAAAGGGGAGTGGTGATAACGCCCATTTTTCACTGGGCTATAGGCATTATAAAAGCATTACACTGTACAAAATTTCAAGTATTTTTATACACTGGTATTAATGTTATAAGCTGTTAGCTTTTGGTACAAAATGGTGCATTTGTGTGGGAGGTACCAAAAGGGGGGGTGGCAATAACGCCCATTTTTCACTGGACTGTAGGCACTACAAAATCATTACACTGTACAAAATTTCAAGTATTTTTATACACTGGTATTAATGTTATAAGCTGCTAACTTTTGGTGCAAAATAGTGCATTTGTGTGGGAGGTACCAAAACGGGTGTGGCAATAACGCCTATTTTTCACTGGACTGTAGGCACTACAAAAACATCACACTGTACAAAATTTCAAGTATTTTTAAATACTGGTATTCATGTTATAAGCTGTAAACTTTTAGTACAAAATGATGCATTTGTGTGGGAGGTATCAAAAGGGGCGTGGCAACTTCACCCATTTTTCTCGAGTTGATAGCGACTAATAAACTAATACTATGTGTGGAATTTCAGAAGCTTCGAATAAGTATAATATCAGTTATTAAAGAATCAATATTTCACAACATTTTAACCCTTTGTGGGGGAGGTACTAGAAGGAGTGGACCAATATGGCCCATCTTCGAACTTAGCCGGAGATAGAAAAAAATATTACCACATACCAAATTTGAAGTCAATCGGTTACTCCTTTCGAGAGTTATCGTGCGCACCAGCCAGCAGACACACAGACAGACAGACAGACAGACAGACAGATAGACAGACAGACAGACAGACGGACGGACATTGCTCATTCGACTTAAAATGACCCAAAACGGATATCCGCCAAACATACTTAGGGTCTTAGGTCACTCCTTCGATGTGTTACACTTTTTTCCGTAGCAAATGATATATACCCTCGTCACACTAAAGTGAAGGTATAAAAAAGCTCACAAACTTTGATGTAGTCAATATTAGTCCGATAGTCATTAAAGCATTGTATAAGTAACACAGCTTCTCCGTTTTCTTCATAAATTTTTCAAAAAAAGCAAAGTCATCATACAATGTTGCTTGCCTTTCGTTTTTTGATTCTGTGTGTGACATAAATTCAAAATTAAATTAGTTGACTCATCAATATAACAACTTATATATCAAACCGAATCAGGGGTATCTGGCTCTTCTGTCGGGATTTAACATCGCAAAAAAGTTGAAGCTATTTGTCTTTCCATTCTTGAACGTATGCTTGAAGTGTTCTGTGCTTCATGGACGAATTATTGAATGCTTTTCTGTACTTCCTGACTTTATTTATTACATCATGGATATCAAGAATATTCATTCATATTCACTTTCAAAATATTCAGAACAACTGTCAGAATTATCCACCTCATCGTTGTTATTTGTTGCATCTTGTATAAATGGTATCCACAACAAATAGAAAAAAAATAGATCAATACATTAATTTATTTTTAAAACAATACCGGTCCCGGTTTTGGACACCCTAGTTTCGAGTTATGTATTTTCAGAATGCGTGAATGCATCTGCAACCTTAATTTACATTCTGCGAAAAATATAGTTATAAAATATATGTATTATAAACGGACACTGAACATTTGAGGAATATATAGTTGCCGACGTAATAATATAACGTTGGTATTTACATTTTAACAACTATTAAAAACAATTTATTATTACTAAAACTAGTTCGCAAAATCTTACGAGGTATTAATAAAAATGCTACAGCTGAAGTGAGAAAACTTGTCTAGGAATCAGCTGCTGTTTTCTCCTCCTCTGGTTCGTTACCAAGTTGCCAGATTGTCTTGGTGCTGCCACAAATATGTTCAGCACCGTTCTGTGTTGTTTCTTCGGTTTCTATATAAAGGCTTTTTTTACCTAAAAATGTAATAAATGTATGAATGTTTTTTTTATTTGAATGATTATCTCTATTTTGTAATTTCAGTATTATTCATACTTTATAAAGGAAAATCAGTATGGGGAGAGTAATCTCCCTGTTGAACGCACAATGGAAAGATGAAAGCAAACGTCTACAAATTTATTCCATAAAAACTATAAATTGCACTAAATTTAATTTCAAAAATTACTCCTATATATATATATTTTTATAAGTATTATCAAAGCCTCAGCAAAAGATGTAATAATAGATTGAATAAATAAATTGATCTCACTGGGAATATTATAACATATTATTATTATTCTTTTATATTAATATGTCTGTTATTTTAAAACGAATATAGTCTGCTTTTTATCCAAAGAACTCTTTTGTTACATTGTCAATTTTTTTTGTAAAATTCGCAATACAAAAAGAATTGTTGATCATAATAAAATGTTTATTTTTCTAATTACTGTTATTTTTTATTTTAAAAAATGTCCTCCGAAGGCTCTTTGTAACTGTCACAAGTGTACTCTTTTTCTGGCACAAATATCCTCCTTTCAGAAAAATGTTTATGGTAGCCCTGTGCATAATTGGCCAAAAGGCTTACTTTGTATTGATGTTACTCGTATATAATAAAATGAAAAATGGAAAAAAACTTTTTGTAAAGTATAATTTCAAATGGCCATAACTGTTGTCTCAGCGGGTGTATTTAATGGCAATACTTTTTCATTTGTTGTCTATTCAGAAAAGATAATAAGAAAGGAATCGGTATATATCCGGATGTAATATATACCAATCCGTAGGAAAGGATCAAGAAAAAATTAAAAAAAAAATGTTTTCAAACGCAGACGGAAACTTCATAAATCCATATAATATTAAAATAGGAATAAATATCAATTTTTTCTGAATTTGTACGGCTTGACACCAGACATGGAGGCTAACTCTAGCATTATTTGAAAATCCCCAAAAACTGATTTTTTTTGTTTTTCCCAAAAATCTATTATACTAAAAGCCGTGCTCAAACTTACTTTCTTTTTATAATTTCCTCTATATCTCCAAAATGTTACATGTACATCATTTTGCAAATAATACAAATAATTATAAATTTTTTTAAAATATCATTTTAAAAAAATGTTTAACTTTCAACTTTCAAAATTGATGGATGGTGATAGCTAGTTGTTCGACCGAAAACACTATTTTTGAATGAATATGTGTACAAAAAGCTCACGAGAGTAATCCCGTTAGCACAAACACACACAAACTACCAATTTATATATGTTTTCGGGCGACTAGATTTAATAAATGTTTTTTCTAATATTATCCATTATTTCTCCACGCTGACATTTTCAGGGTATTTTTTCTGAATTTTTACGTTGGTGTTTTCATAATGAAAAATGCAAAAGAAGAAGAAAAATCCAAAAGTATTGAAATTTGGTCATGAGCGGGAAAATATGTTATTTTAATCTTTTTTTGCGACGAATAATTAATGTTTGTTGCTTAAATTATAATTTGTATCGTTTTCAGGTTTAAAGTTCTTTAAATAAATTCTTCAGCTATTACCTTTGATACGTTAAATGCTCCCTAACGCATTTAAGTTTAATTGTATCACAACCAATTTTAGTAAATATTGACACACACTCATTGCTCAGAAATGAACTCTTCAAACGCAACTATTGCGCACTCCAGATCCTTATAATCGTCATCATTGTACTTTTATTTGTATCACTATCAATGTGATTGCGATTTGTTAATTTATTTAGTTTGAAATTCCTATTGAAACAGGCACAACAAATGTCTATTTAAAATACACTCATCCAGTGCTCTATACATTGTGCAGAGGTCACGTTTCTTGTGTTTGGCATTATCTATGTGCCACTCTTAATCAGAAGTCAAACAGACATTACCTGCACCCACAAACACTGACGTATGGCAGGTTCGAAAATACTCGTACGCTGACATTTCTGCATTTTAAATGTTTCTATCTTCTTCATCTGCAAGTGGGCAATTCCATGTGTACAATCAATTAGTAGATATTCAATGCATTTTATAAAAAGAAAATAAAGGTCATAATTTAGGGAATATGCGAAATACTTGAAAAGTGACGTATCTAGGTTCCAAATATAGTAAATTCTAAAATATCAATTTCCACTCCGGCATCAAAATTAAATTTATTATTTGTTTTATATCATTCGCATGGAATTGCTCAGTGATTTAGCAAATTGTACATGTCTTAGCTCCATTCACTTGTCTTGGATGGTTTTGAAGTGACTTTATTCATATCGATACCTTCTTTGCAAAGTATGATAAGTCGAATTTTCTTGTTTTCAGGGACATTCAATTTTTAATTCCTAAATATTCCAAATTATATTTGGTCAAAATTTTAAGTTTATCCATCAACCCAATCAAAAATTACACACAAAAGAGTTCAGGTCATTCGATTTGTATTATGAAGGAAATCCATACAAATTTAAAACTTTGATCACCTCTCCTGAAAAATTACCTGTTTCGACTTAGCATACTTCAGAATGGATGTATCGGTATGTGTATTAGAGTAAAATGTTCTCAATGCGTATCTGTTACTGATTTTCTTTTCGTTTCTGGTTCTTTGCAAACATTCCGTTCATCGGAGCTACATATTTGGGGTACGTGGTATCCCGATTGCAGTGGCAATTAAATTTTATGAAAAATAGTAATTGCAAGACAACTAAGAGTATATGGTTAACTTTTCAATGGGTTGTAAAGAGGTTTAATACAATTATATGCTTATAGAATATGGAATTTATTTAATCGGAACCATACTGCGTATGAATAATCAGACAACAAAAACAGCACTCATCGCACCATAGCACAGTGAAATAAATTTCAATAAGTGGTAAATTTAACTGTTGGTCAGATCATTCAATATTTCGATATTTGTAGTGGATGAATTTGGTTTTAGGAAAACGGAAACATAAATTACCATGTTGCTATGTAACAATATCATACTTGGTGGGACATCTATTGTTATATCAAATATTCTAAGGACCATAACTTCAAAAATACTTGGCCGAATTCGATGAAAATCTGTTAAGCCAAATAAAATATATGTTTTATTTTTTCCTCGAACCAGTCCTGGTATTTTTTATACCCTAAACCACTCTGTGGTACAGGGTATTATGACTTTGTGCATTTGTTTGTAACGCCCAAAAAGAGAAGAAATAGAACCATAGTTTATTATACCGATCGTCATAGAATCAATTTTTGAGTCGATTTAGCCATGTCCGTCTGTCTGTCTGTCTGTCCATGTATTCTTGTAATCAATGTGCAGGTCGTATTTATAGTCCGATTGTGATGCAATTTAGCACAGTGCTCTTTTTTGGCCCAAGAACGATCCCTATTGAAACTGGTCAAAATCGGTTCAGATTTAGATATAGCCCGCATATATATGTTACCCCCGATTTGATATGTAAGCGCTGTAGAAACTGTATTTTATATCAGATCAGTACGAAATTTGGCAGAGAGAGTTCCCTTATTACATAAATGAACACTGCTAAATTCGAGGAAAATCGGTTCAGATTTAGATATAGTCCCCATATATATGTTTCACCCGATTTGATATGTTAGCGCTATAGAAACCGTATTTTATATCCGATCTGTACGAAATTCGGCAGAGAGAGTTTTCTTATAACGTGAATGAACACTACCAAATTCGGAGAAAATCCGTTCAGATTTAGATATAGCCCCCATATATATGTTTCACCCGATTTTACATGTAAGCGCTGTAGAAACCGTATTTTATATCCGATCAGTACGAAATTCTACAGAGAGAGTTTTCTTATTACATGTATGAACTCTGCTAAATTCGAGGAAAATCGGTTAAGATTTAGATATAGTCCCCATATATATGTTTCACCCGATTTGACATGTTGGCGCTATAGAAATCGTATATTATATCCGATCTGTACGAAATTCGGCAGAGAGAGTTTTCTTGTTACGTGAATGAACACTACCAAATTCGGAGAAAATCCGTCCAGATTTAGATATAGCCCCCATATATATGTTTTACCCGATTTGACATGTAAGCCCTGTAGGGACTGTGTTTTATATCCGATCAGTACGAAATTCGACAGAAAGAGGTTTCTTTATACATGAATGAGTATTCTAGGAAAATCGGTTCAGATTTTTATATAACCTCTATGTTAATGTTCCTCCTGATTTGGTATCAAAGCGCTATAGAAGTTGTACTTTACTTCCGATCATTAAAATTTTCCAGAAAGATGTTTCTCAATTTAGGAACGAATATTGCTTATTTTAGCGATTATCGGTTCAGAATTCGATAATATGTTCCTACCCATTTACCAATTATTCCAAATTATTATCGCATTGTTAGGGAGGTGTAGGGTATTATATAGTCGGCCTCGCCCGACTTTCTGCCTTTCCTTACTGGTTTATTACTGAACATTTGCATGATAAGTGATCACAGTATTTTGGGCTCACGCCACAGATTTTAGTGAAACTTGGTATAACGACTATATTTATTGTTGTCAACAACCCACCCAAGTTATTTTGAAAAAAAAGAAAAACAGCCCTACTATGAAGGTTTGTGGTGGACTTTTAATAAGTGTTCAATAGATCACACCAGTAGGCGACCGTAATTGAACTTTATAATCACCACAAAATCAGCTCGTCAGTTCTACAATACATCGTTCAATTCTTAGGAATTTTTTCTCTAAGAATTTCAGGATTTTTTTTGTTCCATATAAGATCTGGCAGCCTGATTTTTTTCGAAAATTCGACATTAATGCATGTATTTT
Source organism: Eudasyphora cyanicolor (assembly GCA_963930755.1). Taxonomy (NCBI): domain Eukaryota; kingdom Metazoa; phylum Arthropoda; class Insecta; order Diptera; family Muscidae; genus Eudasyphora; species Eudasyphora cyanicolor. Next base: position 231,502,371 of record OZ005734.1, on the reverse strand, counting down.
GGCTCCGCCCTCTAAAAACTTTCTTGTTTGTACGCATTGCTTGATTCTTTCTTTCCATCGCAGACATTGTTCTATTCACATCTTCTGGTCAAAATTTAATAAAAATAAAGTGTTGAAGTTAAATGTGAAATTATTACTATAATTAAAAACTGAATTAACCTTATAATAACAATGGCGGAAGAATATATTTCAAAATTAACCAATGCTATCAGCTTTACACATTGGCTAGGTAAAATAATTAAAATAATAATAAAAAAGGTGGTTTCCAAATAATTTTTGTTTTTGCAGTGGAACTCCATTTTAACCCAAAAAAAGTGGTAAAAACTCAACCTATTTTCATGGAATTAGTGTCGATTCCCACAAACACATATCTTACTGCCTCTCAAGATTGCAGGCACCGTGTCTTGTAAAACAAGCGAATTACCAGGCCTTCCGCATAAAGAAAAAACACGTGTACAGTCAATTGGACACAAATAGTCCAAACACGCAAATACTAAAAGAAGCCTTTGACAAATCCTCGCAATAGGATTTCACCACATCCGAGTCACTCTTCACATTCTTGGAAAGGTGGAGGTTTTATTTTGCGCTGCAACATCACTATATTCGAAATTGCACGAATCATCCAATTTATTAGCATTACGCAACGTCTTATTGTGTTAACGTGGCTATTACATCACTACAAAGATTTACAGCCGGGACTGTACTAGTAACGGTATCTTAAATTTCATTGTAAGGAACGAAACTTAATGAATGAATTTCAAATGACTTAAATGGGCTTCAAAACTACTTAGTACATATTCTTAAAATTTCAAACTTTTAATAATTAAAGAAGAGTAAAGTAGATCTCATTACCAATTACAACAATGCAAAGTGATCTTCTGTTACATTTTTGATCACCATTATACTAACTATCAGTAAATTAATCAAAGCTAATTTACTCAGACCTAATATCTAATCGCATAGATTTCCTACGTTTTGCTAGGTACTAATCTCTGCCCCTTAAATGTACATAGAACCACATATATAAGTGGCCATGATAACAATTGCATGGTTGTAATTTCTTAACATGAGCAGAACAGCAACCAAACGAGAAGAGTAAGAAAAAACAACTTTGCAGAAAGTTATTGACACACCGTCGCTGACATTGTTTTATGCTGTTTTCTTATTATCCAAATCAGTCCAATGTGACATAGCAAACGACAGCTTCTACTTTGAAATTATAAAGAAAACAACAAAATATAAAAAAAAACCAGTAAGGAAAGGCAGAAAGTCGGGCGGGGCCGACTATATAATACCCTACACCTCCCTAACAATGCCAAAAGGTCATTGCTATAATAATTTGTAATAATTGGTGAATGTTTATCTAATTCTGAACCGATAATCGCTAAATTAAGCAATATTCGTTTCTAAATTGAGAAACATCATTCTGGAAAATTTTAATGGTCGGAAGTAAAGTACAACTTCTATAGCGCTTCGAAACCAAATCAGGAGGAACATATATATGGAGGTTATATATAAATCTGAACCGATCTTCCCTGAATACTCATTCACGTAAAAAGACCTCTTTCTATCGAATTTCGTACTGATCGGATATAAAATAAAGTCTCCGTGCTTACATAGCAAATCGGGGATAACATATATATGGGGCTATATCTAAATCTGAACCGATTTTCTCCGAATTTGGCAGTATTTCTTCATGTAGAAGGAAACCTCTTTTTGCCGAAATTCGCACTGATCGGATATAAAATAACATTTTTACAGCGCTTACACTTCAAATCGGGGGTAACGTATATATGGAGGCTATATCTAAATCTGAACCGATTTCTTCCAAATTTAACAGTGTTCATTCATATGATAAGAAACCTCTTTCTGCCGAATTTCAGACTGATCGGATATAAAATAAAGTTTTTAAAGCGCTTACATGTCAAATCTGGGGTAACGTATATATGGGGGCTATATCTAAATCTGAACCGATTTCTTCCAAATTTAACAGTGTTCATTCAAATAATAGGAAACCTCTTTCTGCCGAATTTCATACTGATCGGATATAAAATAACATTTTTACAGCGCTTACACTTCAAATCGGGGGTAACGTATATATGGGGGCTATATCTAAATCTGAACCGATTTCTTCCAAATTTAACAGTGTTCATTCAAATAATAGGAAACCTCTTTCTGCCGAATTTCATACTGATCGGATATAAAATAACATTTTTACAGCGCTTACACTTCAAATCGGGGGTAACGTATATATGGGGGCTATATCTAAATCTGAACCGATTTCTTCCAAATTTAACAGTGTTCATTCATATAATAAGAAACCTCTTTCTGCCGAATTTCATACTGATCGGATATAAAATAACATTTTTACAGTGCTTACACTTCAAATCGGGGGTAACGTATATATGGGGGCTATATCTAAATCTGAACCGATTTCTTCCAAATTTAACAGTGTTCATTCATATAATAAGAAACCTCTTCCTGCCGAATTTCAGACTGATCGGATATAAAATAAAGTTTTTAAAGCGCTTACATGTCAAATCTGGGGTAACGTATATATGGGGGCTATATCTAAATCTGAACCGATTTATTCCAAATTTAACTGTGTTCATTCATATAATAAGAAACCTCTTTCTGCCGAATTTCATACTGATCGGATATAAAATAACATTTTTAATGCGCTTACATGTCAAATCTGGGGTAACATATATATGGGGGCTATATCTAAATCTGAACCGATTTTAACCAAATTATATAGGGATCGTCCTTGGGCCAAATAAAACATATGTGTAAAGTTTCGTCGAGATCGGACTATAATTGCGACCTGTACTTTGATTACAAGAATACATGCACAGACAGACAGACGGACAGACGGACATAGCTAAATCAACTCAGAAAGTAATTCTAAGTCGATCGGTATAATAAACGATGGGTCTATTTCTTCTCCTTTTGGGTGTTACAAACAAATGCACAAAGTTATAATACCCTGTACCACAGTGTGGTGTAAGGTATAAAAACAAACAAATGCCGACAATATTTTTTTAAATTTCATATAAAATAATGTTAAGATATGGATATAAATTTTTGTTAAGAAATCCCGTTCGTTTGGTACACAAAAATATAATAATATTGAATATGGTAATTTGAAGAAATGCCCTTTAGAGTTCTAAAATCGTTTAGTGATTAGTTATACATTATTAAAATTACTCGGCGATCTTATATTGTTCCAATATTACGCCAAGCATTCGCTCCCGCCACTCCAGTTGAAAAGGCCTCTTCAATCAGCGACACCAGATGTTTGGGTAAGTCTTATATTGTTGTTGCAATTTGTATTTTAGGAACAAATAATATGTTGTAATTTGCCCTCTACGTGAGTTAATGTCAGGGATGGAAAAGTTAATATTAAGGTAAAACTGTTCCATAGCTTTTCGACTCTTAAAAGTACGAAAGTATTCCCGCGAGAATTGTGTTTTTTTCTCAATAGGGAACTATATTTTTAAAATTTCTCAGAAATTTTAATTTATATATTTTGGAAATTTTCCAGAAATTTTGTATTTTAGGCATAGTGTCTCATAAATTTTGTATTAATCAAAAATTTCTCAAAAACTTTGGATTTGTACAACATATTACACCATTTCGTTTATTTAAAGAAAATTTCGTTGAAATATTTAATGTATACACATTTTATTTGAATATGCATAAAAAGTATCAGTTTAGTAGTTTTTCAAAACATCCATCCCTGGTCAAATCAAGTATGAAATAGAATCTGAAAGAGAATAGAAACTTACAGAAAGAGAATAGCACACAGCATCTCTCTCTGTGTTATTATATTTCGTTTTTTTACATTTCTCTTGATTTTGTTTTGATCCTCCGTTTTTCTTTAACGGGTTTTATTCATTAGTCTCTTTTTTTTATTTTTTCCAATTTTTTTATTCGTATAATTCTTGTTTTTATGTACTTACATCGTATAATAGCGAAATGAAAGATCAATGGCCACATAAGGAATTCTTGATGTACTCTATTGTTCGGCTAGGTACATATTTATATTGGAAAACACCCTACACTTTAAATAGTTATGTTTAATTAATCTATTACTTGTTATACAAACCAAAACTATTTTTTGCGCATACCAGACAGGGTTAGCCCTGTAAAATTATAAAATATTAAAATTATTATTTTTCAAGAATAAATAGGAAAATTAAATTTTCCTTTATATTATAGATATTTTCTTTATAAATTTCCATTAGTCCCCTATAATCACAACATTATTTTTATGTAACCTACATTCAATGGTTAATCTGTTTTGTTTAAATGATATTTACCTATTTGCCGTAATTATCTTTGTGAATATATGAATCAGTTGAATAAATATTGCACAAAATGGATTTCTAAACGAAACCTTTAGAGTTTTCCTAAGAAGATGGTGATAAAAATGTACTAGGTTATACACTTTACATTTACGTTCGGGGTTCCTTAACATTAATATGCCGAAGGAACCAAGATAGGGTGGGTCAAGATGCATTCACTCCTAAAACCATCTAGGTAGTGATTAGTAAGTAGACAACTAATAAAGCCAATGCCAAGTTATAATATATTTCCATTAGGTAATTGTAGCTAAGTTAAATTTTTTTTTGGGGCATTTAGTTTCTTTCAACTTAGCAACTCATATCATTGATAGATATTTAGCTTAAAAAAAGGAGTCTTAAATTTATTATTGCGACGTTAGGACTGACAATTATCCAAGAAGGATGCGAAACCCCCAACCGACTGCTTCTGCTAGAATTTTATTGACTCCCACAGTCCTTACTTTGATAGTTGTTTTCGAAGAATCCTTTGGATTTTTTCAAAAGAGATATATTTTTATGAAGTATTTGGAAATGCTGGTCAGTGTTCGTTACAGGTTTTAAAATTGCTCATTTGGAGAAATGCTGGATTTATTAAAAAAATTATTTATTTTGATGGGTAAAAGCTAACAATATGGGACTGAAAAATTTTAGTAAATATGTGCATTCTAAACGAAAAAAGAAAACATATTTAAAAATAATTTTAGTTTTAATTTTTTTTTTATTAAAATATATACAAAATATTAAATTTAAAAATAAAAATACAAACGGTGTTAGCATTTCCATGTTAAGTGATCACAGTACTTTTGGCTCATGACACGGATTTTAATGAAACTTGGTATAATGGTTATACCAAGTAGTCCATGCACATTATTTTGAAAAAAATAAATAACATCCTACTACGACGATTTTAAAATTTTCTAATTGTGAGTTTTGAGGAATACTGGGTTTATTAAAAAAATTATATCTTTTTATTGGTAAAGGCTATCAATGTGGATTTTTGCAAAATCTACTAAACATTTTAAAGTGCCTACAGTATTGTCGGATGAAAGGTTTAAATCTTTGCTTATCGCAAAATAAAAAATAATTTAGTTTCGACGCCATGGACCAAAAAACAGCATGTTTTTCTTGCTTAATTTAAAATGTTCAAATTCAACGTTGCAGAAAAAATAGATGGTCATGTCCTATTTCCTTAAAACCTATGTACAATGTACTTTAATGCCTAAAGCAGCATTAGCATCAACTGCAAAACCCAACTTCGTCATGGTACAACTTTTGTGTGCTATTCAAAAGTGAGTAAAGGCAATTTTTGGCGTTTCAATCCGGCCTATTGAGCATTTTAACAAATACTGGGACAAACTTGTCAGAAAGATTTAATAATTTCTCGAGAGAGACAAAAAAGGCCGTCTTGTAACCTGGCTATATTTTAGAGGATAATTTGGCCTAAAGTACAAAAAATAAAATTTAAAAATAAAAAGGGTTTTTTGTTGAAAAATTATTTTAATCCATCCATTCCAAATTCAGTAAAAAATAATTTTTATTTTTTTCCATTTTTCTTTAAGAGTGCAAATAATTTTTAATAATTAAGAATAATTATTCTTTAAGAGTGAAAATAATTTTAATAATAACTTTCACCGATATAAATATATAATTATTTTAATTAACTCAGTATCCCTCAGAATTCACATTTTCGAAAATTTAAAATTTTAGAGTAGGCCATTTTTTTTCAAAATATTTTGCATGAGTTTTTGACAACACTTAGTACATATAACCATTATATCAAGGTTCACTAAATCAGTGACATGAGCCAAATTTACTGAGATGACTTAACAAGGAAATATTAATTCCAGTGCAGAATATACATCGATTTTTTCACATAAACTTTTCACAATTGACAACAAAATTTGATGTATCATGTGAAAATTTCGGTCAGATATACCCACGACACAAAAGTTACAGACATATTGATTTTTATGTACATTCACTGTATTTAAAAAAAAATAACTATGTCTTAAATAAAAAGTTATGATGAACTCAAACCCCTTCGGTTATTTTGGGCCACCCTATATATATATATATATATTTCATATTAAAGAGAAAAAGGAAAGGATATTTTAGAAATGAGATCGGGCCAACAATTGTCTTTCGTATTGTTGCCACGCTTCTTCTTATAACATATTTTTACTTAAATCTCAAAATTAAGTCAACTTTTCTCTAATCCAAAACCTTATCATTCTAGTATTATGTTAATATCAGAGCGGGGTACATAATAATTCCTTTCACATATACTTCTCAGAATTAACAAAACAATTTTGTAAATGATGAACAATTTTTTCGAAACCCAAAAGTTACATGCATTTAAAAATTTTGTATGCTCAAGGTTACCCATCGTGAGGCCTTTTAGCTCCGCCCCTATATAGTAAGAAGCGTCGCGATTTAAATCCTAATAATTTTTCTACAATCATGCCAGGTTGTCTGGTTAAGAAACAGCATAAGTATTCTTGTATTCTTCCCACAGTGCTCTGTATGGGACATAGTGCGAATGATTGTTGTGTTAATTGTGAGAAGTTGTTCATACGCAGTGTGGACTTTCCAATGCGGTCATTCCAAAGCTGAATGCTTCAGCCAGAATTCAGATACATAATTGTTTTCACCATTTACTACAGACTAAAAGTATACAACCCTATGTACGATAGTGCCAAATCCCTCTGAGACATTTTGTGGCATATTCATCCATCTGACTACAGCGATCAATCAACAGGAAGAGGCGGAATGACTTAAACATGGTTCTTCAAATTTCATAGAAACATCGTATCTGAAATGTGGATACTTCAATTCAATTATTTCCGATAGATCATTGGGGATAGTAGCGCATTTGAAATCTTATTAATTTATATTGAATCCATTATAAGGTAATAGAAGTTTACGAAAACCAATTTGATCCTACAAATGTTTCAAGTCGACATAGTACTAACTTTGGAATATATTCTCAATAACGCCAATTGTTAAAAATAATTAGATGCTGTTACCAAAATTTTCACCAATTCGAATAATTGTTAAAAACATGTTTCCTTCAAAATTATTACTTGGCACCCTCCTGGACTTTGTTAATCACATATAGTCTTTATAGTAGTAGTCTTGATTCGTTACAGGAAGTGATATTGGCTTAATTCATGGAATTGATGCAATATTCAGTGATTATACCCTCACTTTAGTGTGACGAGGGTATATATCATTTGCTACGGAAAAAAGTGTAACACATCGAAGGAGTGACCTAAGACCCCAAGTAAAGTGTAATTAATTATATCCCGATTATAAATATATAAAAGTATTACACTTCATAAAATGTCAAGTATTTATATGAACTGGAATCAAAGTCATCAGCGGTTAACTTTTTCTGTAAAGTTATCCATTTGTTTGGGAGATGTCGCAACTTGGGTTATTTTTCTCAAGATGAATGCGATGGAGAAACTAATACTATATGTGGAATTGTGTAAGATTGTGGCGTGGGGTGGTACTCGCACCCTTAGCCCTACTCTACCATATTTAACCCTTTTTGCCATATCGTACCATATTTTACCATTGTTGCACTACGGTACCATATTTAACCCATATTTAACACATTTTTGACCCACTGCACAAATTAATTTTTTCCCCACCTGTACCATATTTAGCACTTTTTGCCCCACTGTACCGTTTTTTCCAACTGCACAATATTTATGTTTTCCATCACTGTACCGTACGTAACCTTAATCTTAACCATGTTTAACCCATGTTGTCCCACAATATTAAACACATTTTTGTCCCACTGTGCCATATTTTACACATTTTTGTCTACTGTCCACTGCACAAATTAAAAATATTTCCCCAACTGTAGCATAGTTAACCCTTTTTGCCCCACTGTACCATATTTAACACATTTGTGACCCACTGAACAAATTTAAATTTCCCCCACTTTACCATATTTACCACTTTTTGCCCCACTGTACCATATCCAACATTGTTTTGCCCCACTGCATAATATATATCATTTTTGCCTAAAAAAACTCCTTGTGTCGTCTACGTTCCAATGGCTACCCTCAAGCCATATTAAACGATTCAAACTCTTGCCATTTGGACTTGGCTTTGGTGCCATATTTGTCCCTTTTTTCCCAATGTGCGCGAAAATTTTTTAATTTCGAAAAATTGTGATTCATACCGAATCTTCGCCCTAGAACCTACCCTCACACGAAATGTTACAATTCTAGCTCCAGCCGTTAGATTTGGCAGTAATACCATATTTTTTTCTTTTTTGACCCATGGTGCGCCCAAAATTTCGAAAAATCCTTCTATATTGCACGTCTTTATAGCAAGGACTACCATCCTACCAAATTTCATGACTCTAGCTTTAGCCGTTTGGGCTGGGCGGTGATCAGTCGTAACTGACATTAAGTATAATTTTTGGAGGCCCGACCCACCCATGCCAGTGGCATGGTGGGTCCAATCGAGTCCATACATTTGGACTCGATTGGAGCACTCTAAATGGGTCAAAGAGGGATTTTTCAAATTTCCGGGACATCAGAATTCGTTTTAGAGGTATGGTTCTTTCGGCAAAGTTTCTTATTTTGATCCCTAGAATACGATTTTCACTGAGCACTTCACTGAGTGGGGGTCGGTCATACATTTGGACTCGATTGGAGCACTCTAAATGAGTCAGAGTGGGATTTTTTCCGGGACATCAGAATTCGTTTTAGAGGTATGGTTCCTTCGGCAAAGTTTCTTATTTTGATCCCTACAATACGATTTTCACTGAGCAATGGGCGATTTTTAAATCGACCCGCCCTAATGTATATGGTAAAGTGGGACAAAATGGGTTGAAAATGGTACAGTGGGGCAAAAAGCGTTAACTATGTATTTACTATGATACAGTGGGGCAATAGGGTTAAATATGGTACAGTGTGACAAAAAAGGTTACCTATACAGTACAGTAGGGCATTACAGTGGAGCAAAGGGGGTTACATATGGAACAGTGGGGCAAAAACTGTTAAATATGGTACAGTGAGGCAAAGGGTTTAATATGACACAGTGGGCCAAAAAGGGTTAACTATAATACAGTGGGGCACAATTAGTTGAATATGGTAACTTGGGACAAAATGGGTTAAATATGTTACAGTGGGGTAAAAAGATGTAACTATTGAACAATGGGAAAATATTAAAATATGGTAACGTAGAACAAAATGGGTTAAGTATGAAACAGTGGGGCAAAAAGCGTTAACTACGGTGGGGAAAAAATGTGTTAACTATGGTACAGTGGGGCAAAAATGGTTAAATATATTAGACAAAATATAGTAAGACTAAATGCTGTTAAATTTGATTCAGTGGAACCAAAATGGTTAAATATGGTACAGTGGGTCAAAAAGCGTACGTTTAGTACAGTGGGTACAAATATGGATGCAGGGAGAGAGGGTAAGTTAAGTATGAAATAAGAATGTTTTTTTTTTTTCAAAATTTATGCTTTTACTCGTCGTAGCACTGTGGTGCAAAAAAGGTTAAAATTATCATGCAGTTGGGGCAGGCAAAAATTGTTGAATATGTTAGAGAGGGGAAAAATGTGTTAAATATGGTTTAGTGGAGCAAAAAGGGTTAAATATGGTACGGTGAAGCAAAAAAAGTTAAATACGGCAAAATGGTTAAATGTGTTAAGTGGGTAAAAAAGGGGAACAAAATAGTCCCAGATATGTATACAAATTCGTATTTTAGAAGCACAGTGTAATAAAGTGTTTAATATGGAACAGTGGTGCAAAAGGTGTTGAATGTGGTCCCTGGGTGCAAAGGTAGCTCTTACAGCATAAACCAAAGCCAAGAATTGTTATTTCCAAATAGGTTGTTCTACTTAAACCGTGGGGAAAGACAAGTTAAATAAATGGCACAGATTGGGGATTTTTGTCCCCAATCTGTGCCATTTATTTAATAATGGCAATCTGTGCCATTTATTGAAATACGGCCTAAGCTTGCGAATTTGGATCTTGAAATATCAATTATCATTTTAAAATATCGTACAATCGTGCAAAATTGGTTAATTATGACACACAAAGGGTTGTGGTACAAGGGAGCGGTTCACATTAGATTTTTAAATTCGTTCCTTTATAGACACAGTGGGACAAACATGGTTTTATATTGTACCAGGGTGTGAATAAAGCTATTGGAACATAAATTAGGGGGAAGTTGATGAAGTATGAACCAAAAAAATAGTACCGACGTTCAGAGCTACAGTGGGAAAAGGGATAAATATTGTACCATGATGTCAGGTTAACTCTTGGAACACAAACTAGAAATGAAATGAGGGTTTGTATTATATATATTAAAGTAATCAAATCTTCTTCATTTTGCACCATCATGTCATTTTGAAAGAAAGAGGTATAACTATTTTACAGTAACCTAAACAGAAAATAAATAAAAGATGGGGGCTGCGAAGCGCACCGGGTTAAATCTAGTACATTATAAAGTAATTCCAACTGAAACTTTCTTATTTGATCTTATTCACACATTCACCGCTATTTTAATTTTTAAACTTTTTACACTTTTGTCGAAACCTAACAAGTTCTTTCAGTAAGGCTTACTCTGTTATTCGACCCTGGGATCTTTAAAGTAACTTTTTCTTACAGCAATAGTAGTTTCTCTTTTGCCCATCTTTAGTATTAATAGCTTCCATTGTCTTCGCATTTATTTCTTTGTCTTTAACACTTCTTATTTATTCTTGCCTTCTTCCTTTATGTTGTCACTTTTATGGATTGGTTTAAATTTACAAAATGTCAATGTCGGCATTTGCTTTTAAAACCTTTAGGCTACATTTAACTTTTAGACAACAACAACATTTTATGGATATTATCTTTTTCTTGAGTACACCTAATACTGCCGAGCCACTGTGACCATCAGCGGGTGGTGGAAGTGATGGAGAGTTGTAGTCCCATGGGGAAGTGGTTATGGATGTAAGTGCTCTAAAATGACTTGTGTATTTGCCACATCTAATGCTGTTTGCAGCAGTTCGTATTCTTGGTAAAATGTTATGTTTTGTATTGTATTCCAAGAAGCGTTGGGAGTAAAAACATACTCTATTCAAACTCTGAGAAAATCGTGTGTTTTAACGAAGAAATTGGGCTATACCCAAAGGTAAAATTATATTTGCCATACCCTTTCGGAAAATATATATCACTAGCCGATACGTTTCGCAGCCCCCACCCTTTATTTATTTTCTGTTTTGGTTACTGTAAAATAATTATACTCCTTTCTTTCAAACACACATGATTATTTCATATGGAAAAAATTAAGTAGATTTGTTTATTTTTATACAAAAACTTCCTTTTTTCATTTCTTGCTATACTCATATCCTGGTTCCATAGTGTGATCACTTTACCCCACTGGACTTCTGAACTTTTGTGCCCTAGGTTATATTACAATAGCACAAATGTGGCACAACTTAAAATTAACGTTTCATATCCTTAGACAGAAAAAATACTGTCCTATTTATACCCTACACCACACTGTGGTACAGGGTATTATGACCTTGTGCATTTGTTTGTAACACCTAAAAGGAGAAGAGATAGACCCATTGTTTATTATACCGATAGACTCAGAATCACTTTCTGAGTCGATTTAGCCATGTCCGTCTGTCTGTCCATGTATTCTTGTAATCAAAGTGCAGGTCGTATTTATGGTCCGATTGTGATGAAATTTAGCATAGTGCTCTTTTTTGGCCCAAGGACGATCCCTATTGAAATTGGTTAAAATCGGATCAGATTTGGATATAGTCCCCATATATGTATATGTTTCGCCCGATTTGACATGTAAGCGCTGTAGAAACCACATTTTACATCCGATCTTTATGAAATTCGGCAGAGAGAGTTTTATTATTACGTTATGAACACTACCAAATTCGGAGAAAATCCGTTCAGATTTAGATATAGCCCCCATATATATGTTTCACCCAATTTGACATTAAAGCGCTGTAGAAACCGTATTTTACATCCGACCTGTACGAAATTCGGCAGAGAAAGTTCTCTTATTACATGAAAAAACACTGCGCAATTCGGGGAAAATCGGTTCAGATTTAGATATAGCCCCCATATATATGTTCCACCCGATTTAATATTTAAGCGCTGTAGAAATCGTGTTTTATATCCGATCAGTACGAAATTTAACAGAGAGAGTTTTCTTATTACATGTATGAACACTGCCAAATTCGGGGAAAATCGGTTCAGATTTAGATATAGCCCCAATATATATGTTTCACCCGATTTGACATGTAAGCGCTGTAGAAACCGTGTTTTATATCCGATCAGTACGAAAATCGGCAGAGAGAGTTTGCTTATTACATGTATGAACACTGCCAAATTCTTATCGCAATACCCATTTTCGCATTGGTAGGTAGGTGTAGGGTATTATATAGTCGGCCCCGCCCGACTTTCTGTCTTTCCTTACTGGTTTTTAAGTTATGGTTTGGCGTCTCATTCTTTAGAAAAATTACATTTTGTACTTAAAATTAGGACAATTTCTGATTTTTTCTTAATTTTAAATGTCCTAAAATCTAAATGTAGTTATTTTCAAGATTATGAAGTCTTTGGCGTTTAATCTTTAAAAATATGACACAATTTTTTCAGTGTAGTTTATGTTATACATATTTAATCGTTTTCAATGTTCTAAGAGCTGCACTCGCGCCCCTTGTACCGTTTAAGCCTTTATACTTTTAAACTCTTTTTGCCACATTGTACCACATTTACCTACCCTAGGACCATATTTATTCCTTTTTACCCCAATGTTCCACATTTCACACTTTTTGTCCTACTATGCACTTAAAGTACAAATTTTGAAAATTAAAAATTTCCTATTGCTCTAAGGAAATGTCCCGCATCAACTTTTGCAATTCTAACTCTGTATAATTTAAGAAGAAGCTAAGTACTGAAACTAAAGAATTGATTTATCAGTCACTTGTACATAGTCATTTGACGTACCTCCCCATTATATATGGTTTCAGAACAAATAATATACTGAAGTCATTGCAGTCCGCCCAAAATAAAGCACTTAAATTAGTCTACAACCTACCCTTAAGGTATCCAACACTTGATTTATATAAATATAAAGCAACGAATATATTACCGGTTAAAGGATTATACAAACAACAATTACTGATGTATATGTTCAAAGCATTAAGAGGCATTGGATCCACAACCATTACATTCAGACAAAACGGAACGGTAACTGGCAGAAATACTAGACAAGCAGATCATATTGAGGTTTCACGATGCCGTCTAGATCTGACGAAGCAGCGTATTGGCTTTGCTGGACCAAATGAATATAATAAATTACCTTCAAGTTTGAGAAATATATCCGCTGCTGCTACCTTCAAACGTTCTTTAAAAAATTATCTTTTGCAAAATTTAGAAACACTTCTGATTTAAAATCTCTTAACTTGCATATAAGTTTTATTTTGTTAATCTCTCTAATATTGATTATAATTTAAATTTCACAACATAAGATGTTAACTAGTTTATAATCTTGTTTTAGTTGCCATATAGCCTCTATAAAGCCTTAAAGGCGCTGAGGCACTAAACACAAATATTGTATAAAACATAATGTAAATAAAACGAATCAAAAAAAAAAAAAAACTCTTGCCATTTAATGTGGCGGTAGTATCTATACAATTTTGTCCCGATTTAAACAAGCTACCCTCACACAAAATTTTACGATTCTAGCTCTTGACATTTGGATTTGGGTGTGATACCATATTTATCCCTTTTTTCTACACTTTGCACCTAGAGGTACGAATGTAAAAAAAAACCGACTTGTTACGCGTAATCGTAGTCCTTGGGACGACTACCCTCCCTCCAAATTTCATGATTCTACTTAGCTTCTGCCGTTTGGGCTGAGCGGTGATCAGTCAGCAACGCAACAGTAGTGTATATATAGATTTACAGTTGTTCCCCGAAATATGCGGGTGAGGGGAATATTCAATTACGTAGAAAATTTTCAGTATCAGAAACTTTTGATCGATGAAATAATTTGACCATAAAAAGTAGCAATTTTAATATATCGCACTTGTTCCACAAAAGGGTAACAACTCAAAATTTATAAATTTTGCTTTTTTGCAAGAAAACAAAGTACAATGGCAGTTTCTACCCACTGCAAAAAATGTCCGTTGATTTTTCTTCTTTTTCATAATAAAAAAACCGTTATGACTCTCTCTGTGTTTACAGAATAACGTCTTTAGATTCACCTAAAGAGTTACATTTTGAATTGTCTCCAAGTGTTTAAGCAAACGGGACCGTTGATTTATCATCTAAAGAGTAATATTTTTATTTGTGCCTTTTTCAACTTATAATCGGAGTAAGATTTTTCAGTTAAAAAGGTACAACTAAAAATAATACCACTATTTATATACAAACTTTTTTCATGAAAAGAGTAACAACTCAAAAAAGTTGTTATTTTTCTAAAATCAATAAAAAAACGAAAATAGCGTTATTATTTTTTTGTATGATATTTTATTGCAACGACATATTCTTTTTTTTTTAATATACCATTAATATTAACGGAAACAGTTTTAGGCCTCTACTGAAATTTTTTAAATTTTGAGTTGTTACCCTTTTGTGGAACAGGTGCGATATATTCAATAACTTCTCATAACATTCATTATATTGTGTCTAGGACATACAAGTGCATATATTTTATTTGACAAACAAATCAATTTTGTATACCCTACACCATAGGATGGGGGTTATATTCATTTTGTAACACCTCTAAATATTGATCCGAGACCCCATCAAGTATATATATTCTTAATCGTCTTAAAATTCTAAGACGATTTAGCCATGTCCGTCCGTCCGTCTGTCTGTTGTAATCACGCTACAATCTATAATACTTGAGCTAGGTGGCTGAAATTTATTAATTATAGATACTTCTTATAGCTGCAGGTAAGTTGGGATTGGGCGATATCGGTCCATATTTAGATATAGCTCCCATATATAGCATCTAAATTGTTGTGATTCCTACTGTTCTCATCTACTATGTTTATCCCCTCACCTTTGCTACGAACCACAAGTGTAACGCATCGAAGGAGCGACCTAAGACCCTAAGAATGTCCGACGGATATCCGTTTTGGGTCATTTTAAGTCGAATGAGCAATGTCCGTCCGTCTGTCTGCTGGCTGGTGAAATATTGATTCTTTAATAACTTCTATACTACTTATTTGAATCCTCTGAAATTGTACACATAGTATAAGTTTATTAGGCACTATTACCTCTAGGAAAATGGGCGAAGTTGCCATGCCCCTTTTGGTACCTCACACACAAATTGACAATTTTGAACCAAAAGTTAATAGCTTATAACTTTATTGCCAGTGCATACAAAGACTTGAAATTGTGTACAGTGTAATGGTTTAATAGTACCTACAGTACATACAAATTTGGGCGTTATTGCCATGCTCCTTTTGGTACCTCCCACACAAATGGACCATTTTGTACCAAAAGTTACCAGCTTTTAACTTTAGTACCAGTGCATTCAAATAATTGAAATTTTGTACAGTGTAATGCTTTTATAGTACCTAGAGTCCAGAGAAAAATGGGCGTTATTGACCCGCCCTTTTGGTACCTCCCACACAAATGGATCATTTTGTACCAAAAGTAAACAGCTATTAACTTTAATACCAGTATGTACATACCTTAAAGTTATGAATGCAATTTAAATTGATTATAATTTAAATAAAACAAAAAATAAATAAATTTACTAATATTTTTTGAGACTCAAGGTGAGGAGATTCATTAGTCGGTTTACCCGACTGAACTATCTTACTTGTTTTTTGTGTTTTTCGGTGTTATTTTTTTTAGGTTTGAGTTATTTTGTGAGGTCACATGCTATCCATGGTGGATGGTATATACGATTCGACATGGCCGAACTTAACGCTTTTACCTGTTTTTCTTTGAAATACCAAATTGTCATCGCGATATTATAATCGCGAAGGTTAGTGGGTACGTGAAAGTTTTATTAATAAATGAACCAATGGTTTGGTTGTTAACTTTTACATAAAGCATTTATTATGTACGATTGAATACCCCCACTCTCTCTCCCTCTCTTTGAAGTCATATTCTTTAAATTCTTATTCCCGTTTCCGTTTCACTTTATTTCCATTGTTTATTGCCGCCTATTCATTCATTCATACAAATTTGTGTTTACTTTGGCTTCTTTTTTAAAGGATTGCTCACCTTGATTCCCCTTTGATTTCAGATTCTTGGGATTATATTTACCTTTCGTGTGTCTGTGTGTGTTTGTCTGTTTGTGACGCCAATCATGGTCCCTCATAAACATAACTTATGATTGTCGCGGAGTAGCACATTTATCCTACTTCAACAATGCGCATAAAATGTGAGCTGGAGCACGTGTGGGGTTTGCTCTCTATGTTCTGGATAACTGACACTCTCACAAATTCATGAGTGTGATAAAGGAGAAAAACAGTGCCTGGATAAATTTGAAAATGTACACCGTTATCTATGCTCTCTCTCCGGCTAATTTTGATTATGTTTTCAGAGAGTCAATATTAAAGAGTAAAATAAAATAGATAATATTTACCGTATTATCAAGAAGATTATATTTGCTTAACATTTTCTTGAGTTAACTTGTGGTGCAAAATGGTTCAGTTGTGTGGGAGGTACCAAAAGGGACGTGCCTATAACGCCCTATTTTCTTCAGACTCTAAGTACTATAAAATTAATATACTGTACCAAACTTAAAGTATTTGTATGAACAGATATTAAAGCGATAAGTAGTTAACATTTTGTGTAAAATGGTCCATTTGTGTGGGAGATACCAAAAGGGGCATTACAACTTCGCCCATTTTTCTTGAAGTGTTAGCGACCAATAAACTAATACAATATGTGAAATTTCAGAAGATTCGAGTTTGTTGTATATAAGTTCTTACAGAATCAATATTTCACTAAATTGTAACCCTTTGTGAGGGAGTTACAAGAAGGAGTGGGCCAATATGGCACATCTTTAAATTAAAAAAAAAAATGGCGAAGTTTTTTTGAGTTTCGTCCCAACAAAACAGTTCGAAGGAAAAGGTTTGGCTGATGTTATTCTAAATTTTCTCGAAACTTCTGGTATTGATTGTAAGTATTTATTTGGACAATGCTATGACGGCGCAATGAACGGATAATTTCATTGGGCGCAAGCATACATATATCCAAGAAATATACAGCTTAGCACTGTATTCACATTGTGCAGTCAACAGCTTCAACTTGGTTGTAAGTCCCAATTTGAAATTATCTCGGCACTATCCAAACCATACATATACCACTTTTTCCAATATCCTAAAAGGCAAATAGCTCTTCAAGAAGCCATTTCTAACAACAGCAATCTCCGTGATGATAAAAAGTAAAAATTAAAGCGGTATTGCGCAACTCGATGGGTAAAACAACATGAGTCTGTTGAAATATATCTTCACCTACAAGTAGCCGTTATCGAGGCTTTGGAATGCATCTACACCACCTGATCTGATCAGAAAACTACATATCTGCATTTCTTCAAAGTGAAAATCAAGATTTAGCTGAATCCATCCATCTGGCAGAAAATACGAAATAGGAATTGATGGAAATGCGCGAAAATTGTACTCACCATTTTGGAGCGATTTTTTCGTCTGTTAAAATATTTTGTGAAGAACAGGACATTCAAATCAAGAAACCAAGGATTGCGGCCCTACAAAGTCATCGTTGCAATTTTGATGCAACAAACATTGAAGAATATTACCAGATTTGACCTATATTCCATATCTAGATTTATTCATCACTCATCTCGAAGATCGCTTTCTGAAACACCGTTGAATTTTGTCAAATTTCCAATGTCTTTTTCCAACTAAAATGGCAATACTAAATGAAGAAAATTGTAACCAATTATTTGAAAAATATTCATCAATTTTGTCTGGGAGTTCTTTTGAAGTGTGGATTAGTGAAGTGAAGCTTTGGAGAAGAAGAATTGAAGCGGAGAATATCAGAAATTCCCCGGAAGCTCTTGATATATGTAATAAGATGCATTTCCAAACGTTCACAAAATATTGACAGTGATGGCGGTGTTACAAATGATTACATCGACAAAAGAAACGCTCTTTTTCAATTTTTCAACGGCATAAAAATTCCTTGCGGTCACCCATGACTGAAAATCGTTTAAATGGATTGGCTTCCCTGAGTATTCATCGAGACATTACAGTAGATGTTAACGCAGTATTAGACGAATTTTTTATAATTTTGTATATGCTTAAAAAATGGCAACCATTAATTTTTTATATAAAAAAATTGGGTACCATATGTAAGAAGCCCCAAAACAAAATCCTGCGCACGGCCCTGCACCTGGCTGGTTAAGAAACCACAAATGTATGTCCCTTTTTCGAAATCCCCCACTGTGTATAGGTTAGGTGGAAATTCAATTCCGCATATCAAACCATTGTTTATTTTTTTCCTTCGTTTTCAGGAATAGGTGTTAAGAATCCATAATTCAAGTCGGTTCATGTGGAGTTTGACTTATAAATATATCGGACTGCTCGTTATTACACAGATTTTATTACAGATTATTATTATTACAGATTTACGCTAGGCAAGTTTTTTCAGAAGCTTATCGTCAAATTCTCTTTTGAACTTGCACGAAGAATTCAAAACGTTCAGGGAGAGCTGTTCTATTTCGTTTACCTATTCACATTGTTTTTCGAATAAGCTGTGGAAATTTTATAGCAAATGCTAAAGCTATACCTTTGTCGAAAATTCTAATTTTAATAAACAATTATTTAAAAAGAAAGTTATCCGTAAAACAATAATAATTTTTTCGGGTTTAGGACATCAAAATACATCAGAAAAATATATACCCAGCCCTTCAACCAAAATGTTAAATGAAATTAGAATAGTTTCAAAATATTAGACCTGGATAGGGACAAATTTAATTTTTAATTTACATTTTGTAGGTCTCGACTGGTAGAATATACACAACAAATTCGTTGAAATAAATTTAACAATATAGATGTTACACGCATTTCGACATTTGTTAATATCCGAATTGTCTCACTTCGAGGACCTGTAACCAAATTGTAATTTTAAATTTAAAAATATCTCTTCTATAAGTCCATATTCACACTTGCAATTTCCCCCCGCAGAATTGTAGCGTTTGTGGGAGAGGGACGCAGACGGTTACCGGTTACCCCCTTACCGCATGCGTCCCTCTCTCACAAACACTGCAATTCTGCGGGGGAAAATTGCAAGTGTGAATATGGACTAATCGTGCTATGTTTAATAGCATTCTGGTTAAGAAACGACAAAGATATGTATATTTTTTCGAAATTCCCCACTAAGTATCGATTAGGTGGATCTTCAGCATGTTCTGTCCACCTTTAAATTCAATTAAATCGCATATCAAACTATTGATTATTTTTTTTACTTTCGTTTTCAGGAATAGACGTTAAGGCTCCATAATTGAAGTCAGTTCATGTGGAGTTTGACATATAAATATAACCATTAGCCGTCCCGCCCATTGGCGTTAACAGGGGTTCCTGAAAACGGGTGTTATTTGGCTAAACCCCCTGGCTATGCATACAATGAGTTCTTCATTAGTTTTTTGATGATCGGTAGTTTTCAAAGCTGCCTTACCTTTTTGCGGATACTTAAGGTAAGTACACACGATTTGCAGATCGGAAAATATTGCCAGAAAAATGCAACCCTGTGAATTTACAACCGTGTGAACATGCAATGTTCGTTTTGCAACGTTAACAAAAAAGTCATTGCGAGATAATTTCCAGATTGTTAGTCCCCATTTACATGGTACTTTTTTTAAGTAACTTATCGACTTATTCTCTTTTGAAAAAGTATTTACGTTCACACACATACCTTTTTTTCAATACTTATACTTATTTTCATTTGTTTTGTTTCGGCTTTTCCTGTGTGAATTGTTGTTGTTTCCAAGTGCGAACGAAAAACACAAAACGATGAGTACGACAAGTACGAGTACGGCATAATTTTTTCCCCCCGTTTCCGACTGCCACTCTCGCCAACAAAACGCCGATAAGTATACTTAATACTTAAAAAAAGTATCGTGTAAATGCAGACTTATATGCGCGAAGTTTATGCATGTGACAATGGCGCTTTTGTCAGAAAAACATTTTATTGTCAACGCTGTCTTTAAAATATTTTTATTGGCAATATATTTACAAAATATATTGTAAATATATGTAACTAGCTTTAACCCGGTGCGCTTCGCAGCCCCCATCTTTTATTTATTTTCTGTTTAGGGTACTGTAAAATAGTTATACATCGTTCTTTCAAAATGACATGATTATTACATATGGTGCAAAATGAAGAAGATTTGATTACTTTTATATATAAAATACGAACCCTCGTTTCATTTCTAGTTTATGTTCCAAGAGTTACCCTGACATCATGGTACAATATTTATCCCTTTTCCCACAGTACCTCTGGACGTTGAAAAACTATTTTTTTTGGTTCATACGTTAGCAACTTTCCCCTTTTTTATGTTCCAATACCTACATTCACACCCTGGTACAATATAAAACCATGTTTGTCCCACATCTTCTACCCACTGTACTAAATGTACGCTTTTTGACCCACTGTGCTATATTTAACCTTTTGGGTCCACTGAATCAAATTTAACACCTTTTTGTCCTACTATATTTTGTCCGCTATATTTAACCATTTTTGCCCCACTGTACCACAGTTAACACATTTTTGCCCCACTGTTCCATAGTAAACGCTTTTTGTCCCACTGTACCATACTTAACCCATTCTGTTCCACGTTACCATATTTTACTATTTGTGCCCACTGTAACCATTTTAGTCATACTGTACCATTATTAACCATTTATGTCCCACGGTACCATTCTAACACATTTTTCCCCACTGTTCCATAGTTAAAGCTTTTTGCCCCACTGTACCATATTTAACCCATTTTGTCCCACTTTACCATATTCAACTAATTGTGCCCCACTGTACTATAGTTCACCCTTTTTGCCCCACTGTGTCATATTAAACCCTTTGTTTCACTGTACCATGTTTAACCCTCTTTGCTCCACTGTACAATATTTAACACAGTCATGCCCCACTGTACTGTATAGTTAACCATTTTTGTCACACTGTACCATATTTAACCTTTTTTGCCCCACTGTATCATAGTAAATAAGTGTTTGCCCCACTGTTCCATAGTTAACGCTTTTTGCCCCACTGTACCATTTTTAACCCATTTTGTTACACGTTACCATATTTTACTTTTTTTGCCACTGTAACCATTTTTGTCAAACTGTACCATATTTAACCATTTGTGTCCCACTGTACCATAGCTAACACATTTTTCCCGCTGTTGCATTGTTAAAGCTTTTTGCCCCAGTGTATCATATTTAACCCATTTTGTCCCACGTTACCATATTCAACTAATTGTGTCCCACTGTACCATAGTTAACCCTTTTTGCCCCACTGTGTCATATTAAACGCTTTGTCTCACTGTACCTTATTTAACAGTTTATGCCCCACTGTACAATATTTAACCCTCTGTGCTCCACTGTACAATATTTAACACAGTTATGCCCCACTGTACTGTATAGTTACCCATTTTTGTCACACTGTACCATATTTAACCCTTTTCGCCCCACTGTATCATAGTAAATACATTTTTGCCCCATTGTTCAATAGTTAACGCTTTTTGCCCCACTGTACCATTTTTAGCCCATATGTCCCACTTTACCATATATATAACTATTTTTACCCCACTGTACCATAGTTAACCCTTTTTGCACAACTGTGCCCCATTCAACTGTACCATATTTAACAAATTTTTGTACCGTACTCGTATTTAAAATATGTCTTCACGCTAGCGTACTTAAAACTTTTTCCCCGACTGTAACATATTTAATCATATTTTCTCCACTCCACTATTTAACCGTTTTTGACCGCAGTGCTCCTAAAACCATATAAACTCTTCATATCTTATGTTTAAGTTCCAATTTTGGCAGATTGTTCCCTTTTTTCCCCATGCTCCATAATTAACCCGCCGAGTCCCACTGTGCCTCTTAAAGTTAGAATTACTAAAAATCACTTCCAATCTCCAGTTTATGTTCCAAAAGTTACCCTGTAACCATTGACCAATGTTTGACATTTTTAAGCCACTGTACTATATTTTACACTTTTTGTCCCACTGTGCCCCGAAAACTACGAATAAAAAAAAAAAAAACTTAATACCCCGATCAGTTGTCATAAAGACACCCCTCGCTTCAATTTTCACCATTCTAATATTAGGCTTTAAATTTGGCGGTGGTACAATATTTATACCTTCCTGTCCCACTGTGCCTCTAAATTTTTAAAAAATCACACCTTGTTCTTGTTTACGTCCTAAGAGCTACTCTCACACCAAATTTCACGATTCTAGGTCTTGCCATTTGGATTTGGCTGTTGTACCACATTTTCCCTTTTTACCCCACTGTGTACGTAAATGTTCGAATTTCGAAAGATCCTGTCAATTTCAGAGTCTCCCTCATATAAGCTACCCTCACACCAAATTTCACGATTCTAGCTCTTGCCATTTGAATTTGGCTGTTGTACTACATTTATCCCATTTTTCCCTTTTTACCCCACTGTGTGCGTAAATGTTCGAATTACGAAAAATCCTGCCAATTTCAGAGTCTACCTCATAAGGGCTACCATCACAAAATATTTCACGACTCTAGCTCTTGCCATTCGGATTTGGCTGATGTACCACATTTATCACTTTTTACCCCACTGTGTGCGTAAATTTTCGAATTTCGAAAAATCCTGCCAATTTCTGAGTCTACGTCCTAAGGGCTACCCTCATACCAAATTTCAAGATTCTAGCTCGTTTCGTTTAGATTTGGCGGTGGTAACATATTTATCCCTTTTTGTCCCATTGTGCGGCTAATAGTACGAATTTCGAAAAATCCCGCCTTATTGCTCGTCTACGTCCCAAGGACTACCCTCCCACCAAATTTCATGATTCTAGCTTCAGCCGTTTGGCCTGGGCGATGATCAGTCAGTCAATCAGTCAGTCAGTCAGCCAGTCAGTCAGTCAGCCAGTCAGTCAGTCAGCCAGTCACGCAACAATTTTATATATATAGATTGTATGGTTTTCTTGCAATCATCTGAACTGACAATTTACCTTTGCCTAACAATCTGTCATTGTCCGTACATTTGCAGCACTTTAACAGGGTTGATAATTTATTACTAATAAAATATGTGCTTCTTCTTCATCAGTAAAAAAAGTTCGCGACTATCGCCCATGTGATGGCAATCGCGTGAGTTCAAATCGCAAAATTTCCCCTTCAATTTAAATGCTCTTCGAAATTAAATTTTAATAAAATGCACACATGGGTGTAGTTATTTTTCACTGTAATTAATAATTTGATTTTAATAAATCCAAATTGTTGTTCTAAAAACGAATTCAGAACATGCATTTTGCGACTTGAAATCACAATCGCCAATTTTAGGGGAAATGCGATTGCCATCAAATGGGCGTATATTTTTAAGAACGATGAAACTCTTATCTTAGCTGCGACGCCAACCAATATCTCTATTGTGAATTGATGTGTGTTATCGTGATCAGCGTTACCGTTGTGCGACTTTTGCGCTCCTTTTATTATACCCTACACCACACTGTGGTACAGGGTATTATAACTTTGTGCATTTGTTTGTAACACCCAAAAGGAGAAGAAATAGACTCATTGTTTATTATACCGATCGACTTAGAATCACTTTCTGAGTTGATTTAGCTATGTCCGTCTGTCCGTCTGTCTGTCTGTCTGTCTGTCTGTCTGTCTGTCCGTCTGTCCGTCTGTCTGTGCATGTATTCTTGTAATCAAAGTACATTTCGCAATTATGGTCCGATCTCGACGAAACTTTACATATATATTTTATTTGGCCCAAGGACGATCCCTATTGATTTTGGTTAAAATCGGTTCAGATTTAGATATAGCCCCCATATATATGTTACCCCAGATTTGACATGTAAGCGCTGTAAAAACTTTATTTTATATCCGATCTGTCTGAAATTCGGCAGAAAGAGGTTTCTTATTATATGAATGAACACTGTTAAATTTGGAAGAAATCGGTTCAGATTTAGATATAGCCCCCATATATACGTTACCCCCGATTTCACATGTAAGCGCCGTAAAATATTTATTTTATAACCGATCAGTAAGAAATTCGGCAGAGAGAGGTTTCTTATTACATGAAGGAATAATGCCAAATTCGGAGAAAATCGGTTCAGATTTAGATATAGCCCCCATATATATGTTACCCCCGATTTTACATGTAAGCGCTGTAAAAAGTGTATTTTTAATGCGATCAGTACAAAATTCGGCAGAAAGAGGTTTCTTATTACATGAATTAATACTGCCAAATTTGAGGGAAATCGGTTGAGATTTAGATATAGCCCACATATATATGTTACCCCCGATTTGACATATAAGCGCTGTAGAAACTGTATTTTATATCCGATCAGTAAAAAAATTGGCAGAAAGAGGTTTCTCATTACGTGAATTAACACTGCCAAATTTGAGGGAAATCGGTTCAGATTTAGATATAGCCCCCATATATGTATACGTTACCCCCGATTTGACATGTAAGCGCTGTAGAACTGTATTTTAAATCCGATCAGTAAAAAAATTGTCAGAAGAGGTTTCTCATTACATGAATTAACACTGCCAAATTTGAGGGAAATCGGTTCAGATTTAGATATAGCCCCCATATATATGTTACCCCCAATTTGACATGTAAATGCTGTAGAAACTGTATTTTATATACGATCAGTGCGATATTCTACAGAAAGAGGTCTTTTTACATGAATGAGTATTCGGGGAAAATCGGTTCAGATTTATATATAACCTCCATATATATGTTCCTCCTGGTTTGGTATCAAAGCGCTATAGAAGTTGTACTTCCGATCATTAATATTTTCCGGAAAGATGTTTCTCAATTTAGGAACAAATATTGCTTAAATTAGCGATTATCGGCTCATAATTAGATAATATGTTGCTGTTGACTTACCAATTATTCCAAATTATTATCGCAATGACCTTTATCGCATTGTTAGGGAGGTGTAGGGTATTATATAGTCGGCCGACATTCTGCCTTTCCTTACTGGTTTATTGTTTTTTTCTTTAAAGAAAAATCTTAAAATTTATCCTTTTTTTATGATCGGTTGCCCCTTTTTTCGAAAAAATCCCCTTTTTGTGCCCTTTTTTGAAATTTCCCAACGGTAACGCTGATCGTCATCGGTTCGTTTGATAAACACTGTCAGCTGTTTTTATTTTATCTATTTCGTTTACCTTTTGTTCACATTGTATTTCGAATAAGTCGTGGAAATTTTAAAATATATACGTATGTATGTGCATTTTAAAAGACAACCATCACTTCGGCTTCTACAATATGGACAACCTTTAATTACAATTAAACTCTTGAGATAGTATCTGCATTCCGAACGTCCGCTTGGCCACAGAAATGATGAAGCATTCAACCAAAGCTCATACAAAAGCGTAGATACATACGTAAGTATTTCACTGAATTTGTACCTTTTGTGGAGGTGGAACAAGGTTTAACAAAAGTGCTATTTATCGGAGAAGTCTTATGGTGATTTCGTTTGTGCAAAAAAAATTTAAAATTTTTTCTACATTTTACACTAAAACCTCATTTTTAGGTTCGTTTGACAAAATGGTGCAGCCGTATGAACGGGTTTTGATTTCGTTTGTAAAATTACATACATATATCGTATGTGCAATCCATAAATTGAATGATATCTTTATTTCAAAAGAAAACTTAGGTCATCGTGCCATCTGGGAACTGGAATTGTCCTATCTTCAGATGAAAGTCTTCCCTTACACAACTAAAATGCCGCATCTGCACCATTAGTAGCTAAAAAATTAAAATGAAGAATATTAAACTTGCTAAAGTCTACCCTCTTTGTGAGTAACGTAATATAAAATAGGCGAAATAAAGATGGGCCCAAAGAAAATACACCTCAGTATTTTTAATAATATTGGCCCCCAAAAAAGACGTGTCAAAATACAAAATGTTTTTGGGGAGAAATTTAAGTTCTCTTCACCATTTTAGGCCTTATTTTCATATAAGAATTTAAAAAGGGGAAGGGCTAACCATAAATGAAAGGAAGGGCTACCTTTGAATCCTGTCCATAGGAGAAAGCCTTTTAAGAGATTGGCCGACGGCGCAGAAGTCGTTCATAGTCGTGCATTATTTGAGTCGAGACAAATTGTTAGTGTTGTTTGGGGTGTACTTTCATTTCATGTTGTTATCTTCTATGGGGCATAATTTCCTGAGGCGGAGCATGACAAATACCCATATTTTGACTTATGAAATGTTCCCTCCTACAGTAAAGTGAGGATATAATTAAAAACTAAACATTGCAATGTGGTATTATCAAATTTGAGTAAAATTTTGCAATGGTCGTTAGTTGTACAAAAAAGGCCTTTCTAATGATTCTGAATTGATCTTGCTTGAAGGCAGATCTATCTTCAGCATTTATAGATGTTTTACAGGGTGTGCACTTGTTACACACTTTAGTTACCCCATATCTGCTCCACCAATCATTTCATATTATGTATTTAAATCTATGTTTCCAATTACTATTATCTGTTGACAGATAACAAGTAACAAGTTAAATTCTACATTTCCCAAAATTTTTTCTGTTTTTTTTTCCTTGGCATAAATTCCCCACATTTTTACAAATTAAAAAAAGATAAATAAGTAGTCTTAAGCTTTCTATATATTAATTTCTAGCGACCATTTTATTCCAATTAAATTCAGCTCCATTTCAAATGAATACTCCAACAAATGGAATGAATGAACCCTTCTTGGCTCGGGTTATTATTCTGTGGCCACGTTATTAAGATACGAATCTGAAAAATGTTTATGATTATCACGTTTATGCTGTGTTGTTGGGGAAAGACAAATGGTTCACACCTACCACAGCAGTTCAGGAGTCCTCTCGGCCTACATGCGATCCTTCGGGCGGCGAGCCTATTACTTGAACTTTTAAAACGTTTGGTGTAATAGTTCGTTTCCAAACGCACGGCCAAATTAGTGAAGAAAGTGCTGGAATTAAATGCGGATGGTGGTTGTTGGCGGTATATTTGCACTGTGATTGTGATGGTGTGACTAAGGATTATATTACGAAGGCAGTCGTTTTTCAGATCCTTTGACACACTCACACACAATGAAAGAAAAATTATGTGTTAAGTTAGATTGTTGTATTTATTTTTTTGTTACAATGGCTTGGTATTTAATTTGAGGGAGGAACTTTTGAAGAGTAATTTAGTTTGTCATAAGTATCTTAGCAATTTCCAGCAACAAGACTTTATTTTTAATAGAAAAATTTAATTTGATGAAAATAATGCGGTGCTATTTAAAAATTTGATTATTACATAGCTATAATGTTATTATTTATTATTGCGACAGAAAATCAAATACTTTTTTTTATCGGATGGCAAATCGTCACCATTATTCACACCATCAATATTAGTTATGAACGAGGCTAACATGTTTGTAAACCATCATTTAATCAATGATCGGCTTTGTAGCTTACAAACAAAAAACAATCATTGGCCGCCCTTAACGACCCTTATGGCCCATAGAATTTCAAACACATAAATAATCAATTAATCTTAATATTGTAACCGCATTGCGGGTGTAGTATCTAAAAGCATTTTCTTTGGGGTTACACGAATAGCTTAAATAAATCAAATCAAGAAATCTTTTATTAAATGCTTACATCCACTCACGTACAACTGCTGGTCTACAAGAACGGTCTCTGATATATGAGTAGATAATATATAGAAATACAGTTAACGGTTTTTATACTACAAATTACATACTTTATTTCTCTTCAAGGGCAAATGTTGAAAAATATTGGACTTCAAAAATTTCGAGTTTAGATCGAGTGATTTCTTACTTCATTAAAAAACAGAAAGGCATGCCTATATGCAACACCAATACGAAAGAAGCCCAAAGTCGGCTGGATTCGACTATATAATATCTTACACCACCTTGATTAAGCAGAATAAGCACCGAAATAGTTCCTTTAAATCCAAAATGACGGCCCTGTAACTTGCAGAAGTCCTTCCAGGATTAACAAACTACTGGTTGAAGCTTCATATAGATCGATGTAAAAAATTGTATTTTGCA
The DNA here is from genome assembly GCA_963930755.1 of Eudasyphora cyanicolor. Lineage (NCBI taxonomy): Eukaryota > Metazoa > Arthropoda > Insecta > Diptera > Muscidae > Eudasyphora > Eudasyphora cyanicolor. The sequence goes on along the minus strand of OZ005734.1, from coordinate 231,473,816 downwards.
ACATTTGTAAAATTGGAACTAATATTCTCAAAATTTCATAATGATCAGATCAGCCACTTTAATAAAGATCGGATGTAAAATACAATTTTAATGGCGCCCATATGCTAAATCGGACAGAACATTTATCTAAATCCGAACAATTCATTGGAAGTAAAAATTTGTATATTAAGTGCCATTAACAATAAATAAATAAACTAGGTTTAAGAGCTAACTACCGGTTATAGCTGTTATTCCACGCATAGTAATAGTTTATCAGTCGCTATCAACTTAAGAAAAGCGGGTAAGCGTTGCCCCTTTTGGTACCTCCAACACAAAGGGACCATTTAGTAAAAAATGTCTCCATTTTTCTATAGCCCTATATTTTTGACTCACTATTTTACGTTCTTTTGATCACAATATGTATATTATTCTCCTTCCATACCGACTCTGTTTGTGGCCCATGTAATACAAATACGAAAAAATATTTTAAAAAAAAATGGATATGAACCGAAATTCCATGTACATAGATTGTTTTAACTTGCCTATTTTTGATTGTAATGGCATGGAAATGTATGTGAATCATACAAACACTATGGAATATAAAGTGTGTAACTCTTCAGTCCCGTTTTTACTCAAGCAATAAATGTCGCTTTTCTCCGATCATACACAATGGCGTATGGTACAAATAGCATTAAGCCGACGATAAGTACTTACAATTCGGTAGGGTGCAATGTTTTTGAAGTATCTACTGTTCAGTGCAAAATAGGCGTATTCGTCAACGACTTCTTGTACCCCTCATACAAATTGACAGATTCGAATCGTACATAAGATTCCGATTACTTCTGCAGCAATCATCTAAACATTTTTATATCTTGCATTTTACACAACATTTCCATTGAATACAGACTGACGAAGAATGAACAAATATTTTTCAACGTTCTTGCATATTTCTCCCGCAGTACCATATTACATTACTCGCAAAGTGAGGTTATAGCTCTCGGTTTACCCCACTGACATTTTCTTACTTGTTTTAAATATCAAAATGAAACCTCTTATTGAAAAATGTAATACTAAAGAAGTAACAACATTAATTACATCGTAACTCACGAAAAAGTTCCATTTTAAAATTGTTATAAATATGACGGATAAATATTTTTCAATGATTTTGCCTTTATTGAAATGCCTCAACATTCCGGTTAATGATGTAACACTACTTAATTTATATGGCTGCCGCGGCTGGTCTTGCAGTAGCCCATTCTGTGTCGACCCAATTTTTCAACACATTTTCGATTGTGTGGCCCTTAAGGCTGATATTGAGATTCAAGTTATGAATTGTCTCTGGTTGGCGTAGCACTTAACTTTAACGTTTCCCCACAAAAAAAAACAGTTCAACGGAGTCAAATGCAGCAGCTAGGCGGTCGTAGTTCAAAAAGCAACCGTTAAATGCGCCACCCCTTACATTGGACCTTTTTTGTCCCAAACAAATTGATCCCTATTATACTTCTTACATTTACCTAACAGGCTTTTTTAAATAGTGTTCTTGGAATATGTTAAGGTTGCAAATAAGATGTATTTCCTACCAGCCACCTGACCTTTAATACTACTTTGTGTGGTTGTGTGTGTTTTCGCTTTAGTGTTTTGTATCATTGTTGTAGATTGAACCAGAGAACGACCTCCCACCCGAGTCACACGAGAATCCTTTTCGAACATTCAACACCGAGGTCAATTTTAATGTTAAACAGTATGCACGTTTAGCAGTTCTGCTTTGGCCCAAAATGTCCTGACGGCCATAAGTAACGTACGTCGGTATACTTATGGTATGAAAAAAGTGATTGCTGAACGCCAGAGTATAATAAGATGACTCCCTCTGGATGTATTTCATGTTAAATAAAGTAATGTTCATATTGTTCCATAACGTACTCAATTCTGTGGCCTTGGCAATTGAAGACAATCTCTAATAGAGGTCTTATGCTTTGAGACTTCCTCTGGAAATTGAGTAAAAAGAATGAGTCGTAAGGTAGAGATTTCGGAAATTCTATTTCTTTGAATGTCGTTGAAAGTCCTCTATAGGGGATTCTAGATAGGCTGCTATACCCAGATTTTACTTAGAAAAATCCATCTATTTCCATCCGTCAGCTGGAGCGCGTAATAATTCTCGAAAGGAGTAACGGATTGACTAAAAATGTTATTATTTTTACATATTTACCATGAGTTTTATTATACCCTACACCACACTGTGGTACAGGGTATTATAACTTTGTTTCACAACAGATGTTTGTAACACCTGAAAATAACACAGCTAGACCCACCTTAAAGTATACCGATCGACTCAGAATCACTAGCTGAGTCGATTTAACGATGTCCGTCCGTCCGTCCGTCCGTCCGTCCGTCCGTCCGTCTGTCCATGTAAAGTTGTTCGTCGACTACAGGTCGCAATTTCACTCCTATCATTCTGAAATTTTGCAGTTTAGAGTATTTCGCGGCTGTTAAGATCGCTATTGAATTTGGTTTAAATCGGTTCAGATTTAGATATAGCTCCCATATATATCTTTCGTCCGATTTGGCCCTTTAGTCATATAGAAGCTGTATTTTACATCCGATCGTTTTGAAATTTAGAATGGTAGAGTTTCTTGGTCCATGAACCAACATTGCCGAATTTGAAGAAAATCGGTTAAGATTTAGCTATAGCTCCCATATATATGTTTCGTCCGATTTGGCCATTTAGTCCTATAAAAACTGTATTTTACATCCAATCGTTTTGAAATTTAGAACGGTAGAGTTAATTGATACATGAACCAACATTGCCGAATTTGAAGAAAATCGGTTAAGATTTAGCTATAGCTCCCATATATATGTTTCGTCCGATTTGGCCCTTTAGTCCTATAAAAGCTGTATTTTACATCCAATCGTGTTGAAATTTAGAATGGTAGAGTTTCTTGATCCATGAACCAACACTACCGAATTTGAAGAAAATCGGTAAAGATTTAGCTATAGCTCCCATATATATGTTCCATCCGATTTGGCTCTTTAGATCCAATCGTTTTTATACCCTACACCACACTGTGGTACAGGGTATTATTTAAGTATAAAATGTCCCAAAAGTAAATTTATGTAAACAATTTATACATGAATTACAAAATTTATATATCAGAGTTATTCAATATTACGGGAGTGGTGTAGGGTATTATATAGTCGGCACCGCCCGACTTTAGCCTTTCCTTACTGGCTTTTGTATATATTTTATAATAAGTTGCTAAATGGTAAAATAAGATCTCGCTATAATTTATAATTTGAAAAATATTTTTTTTCCAAAATGTTATGGGGATTTTAAAATTTAAAATAATTGAAAAAAATCATTTTTGGTTTTACGAAATTGAATAGCTCTTGAACGGTTGAAACGATTTTTACAAAGTGAAAGAGAACACAACGGGCCATTTCTCGTTGAATTTTTTTTAAAAAAATTTATAAAATTTTTTATGAATATCTTTTTTGAAAGCTTTACAGCCGTATTCATAAAAAAATCCTAGTTATGATATAAAGTGCATATTAGTTAACAAACACTTTTGGCCTAATAAACAATTATTAATAAATCGTATTCATAAACAGCATTTAACTTATAAACATTTTAATGACTTCGTCAATGTAATGCTGGCTGTTGCCATCTTTTCACATGCCATATTTTTCACACACCATTTTCCCTCTTAATGATGCATTAATAGGATTATCAATCGTAAGAGTAGTCGAATATGTATTTTTTTTTTGTTTATTTTAAAAACAACTGTATTAATCAACAAAAATGTATGCTCACTTGTCCAATAAATGAAAAAACAACAACTACAGATCAAATAAATGAACAATTCAGATCATACTTTTTATTGCATACAAAAAGGTATTCGAATAACGAATAATATTTAACACATGTTGATTGTTTACATATCACTAGAGAATTTTGTACAATTTGCATTTTTTGTGTTGTGGTTTTGCAACAATAAAAGTTGTTGGTCTTTTATGAAACAAACTAGAAAAAAAGATGCGAAAATTCAATTATTATACCGATTTACAATATGGGAAAAAGAAGAATGCAAAAATGCATTTTATAAACCGATGGACGCAGAATCATGCCCAGAGCCGATTTAGCCATGTCCGTCCTTCAGTGACAATCTAAGTACTGCTCGATAAAAGGAACAATCCTTACGAAAATATTGGGATAAGGAGCAGCTTACATTGCACAATGCCTTTAACTCTTCCTGGAAAAATGCGAAAAATCGGTCCACGTTTTGATATACCTCCCATTTAATGGTACATTCCGTTTTGACATAAACAGGTTATAGAAGGCACAGCTACGTATTTTATTCTTTTTCACTTATTTTAACCAAAACCTTTTCTATCAAATATGTTTAAAAACAGTCTTATAATATTTTTTTTTTCATTTAATTAAAAAATTCACAAAAATGTTTTGCAAATGTAAACGAAGAATGTGTTTTAGGCTAATAATCGTTTATGAATAACGTTTTAACAAATTTTGCTTAACAAAGGTTTGTAAAGCGGTTTTAAGTTTTTACGGCTGTTAATTTTTTTTAAAAAAAATGCTACTTTTCGATTTATTCAAATTCACAAAGAATATGTATGCACCAGACCCTCACAAATCTAAAATATTGGGGACGCAATATTTGTAAAAGTTATAATACTTCTTTTTCTTCTTTTTTTGCAAAACACTGCGTGAAAAATTTCTTACAGAGGGATTTTAAAATAAATATGTGCAGAAACAGAAGTAAAAGGTACTATTGATGGGAAATGGGCCCTTTAAAGTATAAGTGCCAAAATTTCGATAACCAAAATTTTAAGAATTTTTTTTCGAATACTCATGGGAAACAGATGCAAAAGGAGCATATTTTTGAAGTTTTTGGAGTAAATGCGCATTATGGTCGAATTTTCTCCATTCGGTTTGACATGGAAAGACTTAAATTGTGATTTTCTTTTAAACTTTTTTAAAAAGACTTGTGTTTAGACCTTACTGAAGATAGCAAATAAAGGGTCCGTCAATAAGAGCGCTACAAAAGTTTTTTTTAAATAAAACAAAAACGGTTTTGGATATCAATGAAATTCTTTATTCCTGTGAAAGTACGTTCGCTGCCATTATGTATGGAACTCGATTTCTTTTGCATGGCCACCACGGGCACGCTTGCAGAATTCCAGACGCTGAACCCAATTTTCGACGGTTTTCAAGCATAAATCGGCCGATACTGCTGCAATTTCACGTTCGATATTCGTACGAAGTTCATCAATCGTCGCTGGATTGTTGGCATAGACCATAGACTTGACGTAGCCCCACAGGAAATAGTCTAACGGAGTCAAATCGAACGACCGAGGCGGCCAATCGACTGGACCATTTCGTGAGATAACACGTTCTCCAAACTTGGTTTCCAATAAATTGATTGTGGCATTCGCTGTGTGGCTTGTGGCGCCGTCCTGTTGGAACCACATGTCCTCCAAGTCCATATCATCCAATTGGGGCCAAAAATATTAGGTTATCATTGAACGGTAGCGATTTCCATTCACAGTAACGTGCCGGTCTTAATCATCACGGAAGAAGTACGGCCCAATGACGCCGCCGGCCCATAAACCGCACCAAACCGTAATTTTTTCGGGATGCAATGATGACTCATGGAGTACGTGTGGATTGCTGTCTGACCAATAACGCATATTTTGTTTATTGAGGAAGCCATTCAGCCAGAAATGAGCCACATCGCTGAAGGTGATTTTTCGATTTTTCGCGCTCTTAACGTTGAGGCCACTGACTCCGAATTTCGGTAGTAAATTTTAAAAATTTCGTCTCGTTGTTGGCTCGTATATCTTTCCATCATGAAATGGCAAACCTTACTGAAGAGAATGTCAAAAGTGCGGCAAAATATATGGCGTCGTTTGCTGTCCCTGTCGGTCTACTTTTGTAGCGTCCCTGTTGAAAAACCCTTTACACGGCTTGTATTTTTGATTTCTTTCTTTTAGCGGATATTCCATCTCCTTCGCAAAGTGCAAAATGAACTGGACTAGAATGAATACTTTCCGGGATACAAACGTAGATACCCAACTCAAAATCCAACCAAAAAGTTTGCTGCTACATTTGAAATATGATCGCGAAGAACAAAATTCAGAAATTGTTTCCCTTTTTCTTTAGCTACTTTTTCCTTATCGACTAAACAAATACATTTGCAACCGCAAATGAACAAACAGACAAAAGGAGCTGCACCTTTCCCATTTTTTTGGCATCTAAAGCAAAAACTGAATTAATTTCACTTTTTGCGGAAGCGAAGACACCTAAAGCAAAACGAGCAAATTTTGTCAACATTCCTCAATTTAAAAAAAAAAACCAGTAAGGAAAGGCAGAAAGTCGGGCGGGGCCGACTATATAATACCCTACACCTCCCTAACAATGCGATAAAGGTCATTGCGATAATAATTTGGAATAATTGAAAATCGGCAGCAACATATTATCTAATTCTGACCCGATAATCGCTAAATTAAGCAATATTTGTTCCTACATTGAGAAACATCTTTCCGGAAAATATTAATGATCGGAAGTAAAGTACAACTTCTATAGCGCTTTGATACCAAATCAGGATGAACATATATATGGAGGTTATATATAAATCTGAACCGATTTTCCCTGAATACTCATTCATGTAAAAATACCTCTTTCTGTAGAATTTCGTACTGATCGGATATAAAATACAGTCTCTACAGCGCTTACATGTCAAATCGGTGGTAACATATATATGGGGGCTATATCTAAATCTGAACCGATTTCCCTCAAATTTGGCAGTGTTAATTCACGTAATGAGATACCTCTTTCTGCTAATTTTTTTACTGATCGGATATAAAATACAGTTTCTACAGCGCTTACATGTCAAATCTGGGGTAACATATATATGTGGGCTATATCTAAATCTCAACCGATTTCCCTCAAATTTGGTAGTATTAATTCATGTAATAAGAAACCACTTTCTGCCGAATTTCGTACTGATCGGATTAAAAATACACTTTTTACAGCGCTTACATGTAAAATCGGGGGTAACATATATATGGGGGCTATATCTAAATCTGAACCGATTTTCTCCGTATTTGGCAGTATTCCTTCATGTAATAAGAAACCTCTTTCTGCCGAATTTCACACTGATCGGTTATAAAATGATCGGTTATAAAATTAATTTTTTACGGCGCTTACATGTGAAATCGGGGATAACGTATATATGGGGGCTATATCTAAATCTGAACCGATTTATTCCAAATTTAACAGTGTTCATTAATATAATAACAGACCTCTTTCTGCAGAATTTCATACTGATCGGATATAAAATAAAGTTTTTACAGCGATTACATGTCAAATCGGGGGTAACGTATATATGGGGGCTATATATAAATCTGAACCGATTTCTTCCAAATTTAATAGTGTTCATCCATATAATAAGAAACCTCTTTCTGCCGAATTTCATACTGATCGGATATAAAATAAAGTTTTTACAGCGCTTATATATCAAATCGCGGCTAACATATATATGGGGGCTATATCTAAATCTGAACCGATTTTAACCAAATTCAATAGGGATCGTCCTTGGGCCAAAGAAAAGATATGTGTAAAGTTTCGTCGAGATCGGACCATAATTGCGACCTGTACTTTGATTACAAGAATACATGCACAGACAGACGGACAGACGGACAGACAGACAGACGGACAGACGGACAGACAGACAGACGGACATAGCTAAATCAACTCAGAAAGAGATTCTAAGTCGATCGGTATAATAAACGATGGGTCTATTTCTTCTCCTTTTGGGTGTTACAAACAAATGCACAAAGTTATAATACCCTGTACCACAGTGTGGTGTAGGGTATAAACAATAGAAAAGCGCTTTATGTTATTCTTGCAATTCCTTTTAACTGTAGTAAAAAGAGAAGAGATATTCTTTCATAACATTTTTTAAACTAAAGGCAAATATAAGGTTGGTTTTAACATTGCGGACCAATCTCGACATAATTTTTGGCGTTGAAGTTTTTTTTAGAATTCAATATTTTATATAGGTAGATATAATCCATTTAAGAATAGCTACTCTATTATCGAAGATACACATCATTATACCCTACACCACACTGTGGTACAGGGTATTATAACTTTGTGCATTTGTTTGTAACACCCAAAAGGAGAAGAAATAGACCCATAGTTTATTATACCGATCGACTTAGAATCACTTTCTGAGTTGATTTAGCTATGTCCGTCTGTCTGTCCGTCTGTCCGTCTGTGCATGTATTCTTGTAATCAAAGTACAGGTCGCAATTATGGTCCGATCTCGACGAAACTTTAAACATATCTTTTTTTTGGCCCAAGGACGATCCCTATTGAATTTCGTTAAAATCGGTTCAGATTTAGATATAGCCCCCATATATACGTTACCCCCGATATGACATGTAAGCGCTGTAAAAACTGTATTTTATACCCATCAGTGCGAAATTCGGCAGAAAGAGGTTTCTTATTACATGAAGGAATACTGTTAAATTTGGAGAAAATCGGTTCAGATTTAGATATAGCTCCCATATATATGTTACCCCCGATTTGACATCTAAGCGCTGTAGAGACTGTATTTTATATCCGATCAGTACGAAATTCGACAGAAGGAGGTCTTTTTACATGAGTAAGTATTCAGGGAAGATCGGTTTAGATTTATATTAAAGCTCCGTATATATGTTCCTCCTGATTTGGTATCAAACCGCTATAGAAGTTGTATTTTACTGCCGATCATTAAAATTTTCCAGAAAGATGTTTCTCACTTTAGGAACGAATATTGCTTAATTTAGCGATTATCGTTTCAGAATTAGATACTACGTTTCTACCCATTTACCAATTATTCCAAATTATTATGGCAATGACCCTTATCGCATTGTTAGGGTGGTGTATATACAGGGTTGCCCATATTCGACGGACCCATGTTTCTTTAAAAAAAATCAAAGAAAAAAATAAAAATTTGGCGTTTGGCAATCTTAATCATTTAATTTGTTCCAAGTAGATTTGTTTACATCAATTTTTGAATATGATATCTCTCAAATGGCCGCCTCTGGCGTTGATGGCGTATTGTGCCCTTTTTGCAGCATTTTCCATCGTTTTCGCCAACATTTCGGCCGGAATAGCGGCTATTTCTTCACGAATGTTGTCCTTGAGCTCTTCTACGGTCCTTGGCTTGTTAACGTAAACCTTTGACTTCAAATATCCCCACAAGAAGAAGTCAGGCGGCGTCAAATCGGGCGAACGCGGTGGCCAGTCCAAATCACCACTTTTCGACATCAAACGGCCCGGAAACAAATTCTTCAGAAAATCGATTGTTATGCGACTTGTGTGCGGTGGAGCGCCGTCTTGTTGAAACCAGAACTGCCTCATACGCTTTCGACGAATAATTGGCATCACAAAATTGGTCATCATGTCGCGATAACGCTCCTGGTTGATGGTAACAGCATGGCCATTTTCGTTTTGGAAGAAAAACGGCCCAATGACCGTTTTCGCACTAACGCCGCACCAAACTGTGACTTTTTCGTCTTGAATCTCCTGAGGATTTTCAGTGGCGTAAATACGGCAATTTTGCTTATTTACCGTCTCATTCAATGTGAAATGGGCTTCATCGGACATGATAATTGATAATTGTTGAGTTTTCACAATTGACTTCTTCTGTTGAATGTAATTTTCAACTATTTCAGAGCGCTCGCGTGGCGTGTATTGTTCCATGGTAAAAATCTGCTTGGACTGACGCTTCAAACGCGGTATGTCATTAAGCGATCTGACATCTCTGTCAAAAGTTATGGCGTTGCCAGATGGGTCCGTCGAATATGGGCAACCCTGTATTAGGATAGAGCACCTCAAAATAAGAAGCAAAAATAGGGTGCGTTTTATCGATATCTCCCTAAGTTATAGAGTAATCGGATGTTAAAGTTTTAAAAATAAGATATTTTCAAACTTTATCGTCCAAAAACTCGATAACTAGGCAAGATATCGATAACATTTCAGTTAATTTTTCTTCCTATTTTGAGCTGCTCGATACAAATATGGAATCAAATCGATAATCATAGTGGTCGCAAGTGGAGTGCAAGTGACTGCAAGGTAGTTTTTAAAAAATGTATTAACTAGGATAGTTCTCTAGGAAAGTATTGATTTTTTACATATTATTGATGTAAATTTACATTGAAAATTAATGTTTTTTGAAATTTTTTCAAACTTTATTGTCCGATAACTCGATAACTAAGCATGTTATCGATAAAATACCCGTTAATTTATCTTCCTATTTTGCGATGTTCTATCCAAATATGTCATCAGATCGAGATCCTGGTGTTCGCCCTTTATAGTTCCCTTGTTAATCATCATTCCCCTGTCATTTTTTTAGAAAGGGGAATGACGATTGACTACTAAAGTCTCTATAATTTCGGTTTAAATACTTGCATTCCAAAACTTTGCAGGTATCGAAACTTGGTTTTCACAATGAAGTTAAAAAGCACAAAATAGTTATAAAAAGTATTCTTCTTCTTCTTAATTTACATACTCGTTCCGGGTGTAAGCGATCATACAATTATATATATTTTTTTAAATTAACTATTTCGCTAATTGTTTATAGTACTTATCTTTGTAATGGTAAAGTGTGATAGAGATTTATGTATTTATGTAAAACAGTTAATGTTTTGAAGTTTAAGTTCTCGATTTCTTGCAGCAGATAGCAGGTTTGTCTCATCGCTGTGATTGGTCCAATCCTGAATATAATTTTGCCATGTTATTAACCTTCTTCCTCTGGGTCGTGTCCCTTCAATTTTCGCCTTTATTAGACTTTGTATAAGCTTATATTTTTCCGTTCCTTATTAAGTGTCCTAAATACGCTATTTTTCGTTGCTTGATTGTTATGACAAGGTGACATGGTTTATTCTCCTTAATACATCTGTTATTGATGCGATCACTCCACCGAATTCTTAATACATATTCTGCGGTATAGCCACATTTCAAAAGCTTGTAGTCTCTTCTCGTATATTGCCTTTAGTGTCCAAGTTTCAGAGGAGTACAGGAAGACATCCTTCGCAAAGTGCAAAATGGACTGCACTATAATGCTGCTAAAATTGAATTTTTAGTAGTTATCTCAACTGTATTGTACTGTAATTTACTGAATATGATCGCAAAGAAAAATACTTACCTTTTGCTTTATATACTTTTTCCTTTTCGACTAAACAAATACATTTGCAACCGCAAATGAACAAACATACAAATGGAGCTGCACCTTTTTCCATTTTCTTTTGCATCTACAGCAAAAACTGAATTCATTTCTCTTTCACATTCCTCAATTTTAATAAAAACAATAGAAAATAGTTTTTTTGTTATTCCTGCCATTCCTTTTAACTGCAGTAAAAACAAAAAATATATTCTTTCATAAGGTTTTTAAATTTTTAAACTTTTAAAATTCAGTATATTAATTTTCAATAGAAAAATCTTGAAGGGCTGCAAACAATGCCTTAAGATTATGGCGTAGTGGTGTTAAAGTGGATCAAATTCTTGAAAAAATAAATAATTAAAACCTTATTTTTGTTTCAAATAATCAATTTAATTATTATAATAATTTTTAAATATCCCAAAAATATAAATCGCAATATATAATTTAATTACAAGAAAATTTAACATGGTCCTGATAATATCATTCCAAGCATGAGCTTAACTTTTCAAATTCTGTAAATTTCAAACATTCTCCTTTAGTGAAGAATGGGGTTTGAAGTTTTCAAGAACATGTTTTGTCGAATATCGTACACTTTGGCAGGAAATGAGTTACATATCGTCATCAGAAACGAGGAATGGCGTATAATAATATTTGAAAATTTTACACGAGAAGCAAAAAACAAAATAATTTGTTGCTAGGCCCTTTTGAAATTCGTTGATAAATTCGCCATTTTTGATAGAGGGTCGCTAAAACTTGTTAGGATGTGTAATTTGATGCAGTGTACCGAAATCCATCAAAAATTAAACTTCCATTTTCTAGTTGTTACACCCTTTTTCGTTTCTAATGACGATATAACGGGTTTTCCAATAAGAGTGATTTGAAAAACACACACTTGTTGTTAAGGAACTTCAAAATTTTTTTATTTAATGTGAAGTACCGGGTGTTTTTTTTACAGCTTTGTTTTTCGAATAGAGATAAAACTGGCATTTTGTGGTCAAATCTGGCAACTCTAATGTCATTTATGTTCAGTTTGGTTTGCCATTTCATCATGAACAGGTTGACAAAAGAACAACGCTTGCAAATCGTGCAAATTTATTTCGAAAATAATGGTTCAGTTCGCGAAGTTTACCGCAAGCTCCGTCCATTTTATGGTCGACATAATCGTCCATCAGAGCAATTAATTCGGTTAACCATGGATCGTTTTCGCACTACGTTTACTCTATGTGATAATACGCATCCGCAGAGACGTCGAACAGTGCGCACCGAAGAAACAATTGCCGCTGTAGAGCAAAGTGTTGAAGAGGACCCGAATGAATCGATTCGCCACCGTGCACAGCAATTGGAGCTGTGGAGAGCTAATGGAGACCGGTATAGAGCCATGATAACCGACTATTTTGTTCCCGAATTGGATGGCATGAATGTGGATGAGTTGTGGTTCCAACAAGACGGCGCTACATGCCACACAGCGCACGTCACAATCGATTTATTGAAGGAAACATTCGATGAGCGCATAATTTCGCGGAATGGACCTGTCAATTGGCCACCAAGATCGTGTGATTTGACACCATTGGATTATTTTCTTTGGGGATATGTGGTCGCTCGTCTACGCCAACAAACCAGAAACGTTAGGGGATTTGGAAGCCAACATTCGTGGCGTTATTGCCGACATACGGCCCCATATGCTCGAAAAAGTGGTTGAAAATTGGACCTGTAGAATTGGCTTTATTCGAGCCAGCCGCGTCGGCCACATGTCCAAAATCATATTTAAACATTAATGGCATAAAATTATCCTTCCAATAAAGCCAAATTGATGGACCTTAAAACGATTTTCTTGTGTTTTATTTCAATTCGAAGTTCTATACCCCTAAAAAAAACACCCATTACAATCGATTCAATTAAGTTCTAAATAAAACGTCATTCAAATGGCCTCCGCGACTTCTTCTGCAGGAACGAATTCGATGAACCCAATTTTCGAGAGTCTGGTTTATTTCGAAAGACTAATGACTTCAAATAACCCCACAAGAAATAGTCTAATAGTGTTAAATCACAACTTCTTGGAGGCCATTCAATATCACAATTTCTTCAAATAATCGAATCTCCAAACTTTTCTCGCAACAATTCAATTGTTTCATTTGCTGTGTGGCACGTAGCCACAATCGGTCAATGGCAAAAAGATAGCTCTTAACGAGAGCTAAAATATTGCTCATGGGTGTCAAGGTCGTAGGTCTACTGGAAAACGTTTTTTTTTTGGATTTAAAAAAAAATGGACAGCATCATTTTCAAATGTGAACGGAAAGTTTATTTTTTCTCTAGCTCCTTTACGGTACGTCGGATCGGGAAAATATAGCTCTTAACGAGTGCTAAAATATTGCTTATGGGTGTCAAGGTCGTAGATCGACTGTAAAGTGGTTTACTTTTGATTTAAAAAAAAATTGACTTAGCGCACGAAAAGTTGCAATTGGAGAACGATTATTTTGATAATAAAACTGAATAATTTGTAAACGTTCTTGCGTATATCTTGACATATTACGAATGGCCGAAACGTCACTTCAAAATCATATCATCCCTATTGGAAAGCCCGTTATATAGAATTTACACTATAGAGTGCAGGTGTAACTTCTCCAGAATTTCTCAATAATGAGTCAATAATGCATTCTAGTAGTGTTAACTTTTAATTTTTAGTTTTAACTTAAATTTTCATTATAGAGGCTGATGAATATTGCTACATTAGGAAACTCAAATAACTTTCTTTTCAGTGTATGGAATTCAGTTTTCTTCTATTCATGTTAAAGCTCATTAAATTTAATTAAATATAGCTTAATTAGTTTTAAAAATAAAGGAATTTAAATGCCCTTCCCCCCTGCTCGTTGATGCATGTGCGGCATCTTACCAAAAAGTTGTTCATTACTGCTTGGAGAGTTTAGACGGGAATACCCGCAATTGTTTCTCGAATGGATTGCTTTAGTTCATTCAAATTTGTTGGTGTTGCTTTGTAGACTTCATGTTTGCAATAACCCCACAAGAAAAAGTCAGGTGCATCAAGGTCAGGCGACCTGGGAGGCCAACGGAATGTGGAGTTTCTGGATATCAGTTTATTGGGAAATTTTCTTTCTCTTCCACCATTTGAAGCATCTTCTGGCAAAATTCCAAGCGAATCGGGAAGTCGGCTGAGTTCACTTTGTTGGCCATTTGAATTTTGTATGGGAATAACTCCAAATCTTTGTGCATATTTGACTGTAATGACTGTCTGCTTATACCCATTTGAGCAGATAAGGTTCTTGTCGAAACTCTTGGATTGTTTTGTATGGCATCAGCTACAGCAGCGATTGTTTCCTCCGTCCGAACTGAAGGGTTTCGATGGTAAGGTCTTCTGTTGACTGTCCCATGCTCGGAAAAATTGTTAACAAGTCTCTTTATGGTCCATCTGCTCGGAGGATTGCCGCCAAATGTGCCCCTATACTCTCTTTGAACCGAACGGACTTCAGTGCGTAATAGCGGCGGACAATCCAAATTCTTGTTTCAGTGTCCCAGTTATCCATTTTTGTTAAATCTAAAAATCAATCTGCAAAATAAAAAAAAAATAACCAGATTCCTTAAATATAAACCAGTAAGGAAAGGCAGAAAGTCGGGCGGGGCCGACTATATAATACCCTACACCTCCCTAACAATGCGATAAGGGTCATTGCCATAATAATTTGGAATAATTGGTAAATGGGTAGAAACATATTATCTAATTCTGAAACGATAATCGCTAAATTAAGCAATATTCGTTCCTAAAGTGAGAAACATCTTTCTGGAAAATGTTAATGATCGGAAGTAAAATACAACTTCTATAGCAGTTTGATACCAAATCAGGAGGAACATATATATGGAGCTTTAATATAAATCTGAACCGATCTTCCCTGAATACTAATTCATGTAAAAATACCTCCTTCTATCGAATTTCGTACTGATCGGATATAAAATACAGTCTCTACAGCGCTTACATGTCAAATGGGGGGTAACATATATATATGGGAGCTCTCTAAATCTGAACCGATTTTCTCCGAATTTGGCAGTATTCCTTCATGTAATAAGAAACCTCTTTCTGCCGAATTTCACACTGATCGGATATAAAATACAGTTTTTACAGCGCTTACATGTAAAATCGGGGGTAACATATATATGGGAGTTATATCTAAGTCTGAACCGATTTTCATCGAATTTGGCAATATTCTTTAGAGTAATAAGAAACCTCTTTCTGCCGAATTTTGCACTGATCGGATATAAAATACAATTTATACAGCGCTTACAGGTCAAATCGGGGGTAACATATATATGGGTGTTATATCTAAATCTAAACCGAGTTTCTCCGAATTTGGCAGTATTCCTTTATGTAGAAAGAAACCTCTTTTTGCCGACTTTCGCACTGATCGGATATAAAATAAAATTTTTTAACATGTCAAATCGAGGGTAACGTATATATGGGGGCTATATCTAAAGCTGAACCAATTTCTTCCAAATTTAAAAGTGTTCATTCATATAATAGGAAACCTCTTTCTGACGAATTTCATACTGATCGGATATAAAATACAGTTTTTACAGCGCTTACATGTCAAATCGGGGGTAACATATATATGGGGGCTATATCTAAATCCGAACCGATTTTCTCCGAATTTGGCAGTATTCCTTCATGTAATAAGAAACCACTTTCTGCCGAATTTCGCACTGATCGGATATAAAATACAGTTTTTAAAGCGCTTACATGTCAAATCGGGGGTAACATATATATGGGAGTTATATCTAAATCTGAACCGATTTTCTCCTAATTTGGCAGTATTCTTTCGAATTTTTAGATGTTTATCTTTATTTTGAAAGGTAATAGACAACGAAGCTCTTAATAGAAATGACCTAAGTTTTCGTTTGAGAAAAAAAATCAAAAAAACAAGTAAGACGTTTCAGTTGGGTAAAACAACTAAGAATGTAATATGGAATACTACAGGAATTGATCTGTCAATTTGTGTGGGAGGCACCGGAAGGGGTTTAACAAATACACCTATTTTTATATCCTCACATTAGTGTGACGAGGGTATTTATAATTTGCTACTGGCCAAAACCTTAACACATCGAATGAGTGACCTAAGACCCCTAGTATGTTTAATTTGAGCAATGTCCGTCCGTCCGTCTGTCTGTCTGCTGGCTGGTGCGCACGATAACTCTCGAAAGGAGTAACCGATTGATTAAAAATTTGGTATGTGGTAATATTTTTTTCTATCTCCGGCTAAGTTCGAAGATGGGCCATATTGCTCCACTCCTTCTAGTACCTCCCCCACAGAGGGTTAACAAATTTAATGAAATATTGATTCTTTAATAACTTCTATAATACTTGTTCGAATCTTTTAAAATCCCATACATAGCATTTATTTATTAGTCGCTACCACTACGAGAAAAATAGCCGAATTTACCGCTTCCCTCTTCCCTTTTTGTACCTCCCACACAAATGGACCGTTTTGCACCAAAAGCTAACTGCTTATAACTTTAATATCAGTTCATAAAAATACTTGAAATTTTGTACAGTGTAATGTTTTTGCTGTACCTACAGCCCAGAGAGAAGCGAGCGTAATTGGCACGCCCCTTTTGGTATCCCCCACACAAATGGACCATTTTGCATCAAAAGTTAAAAGGTTAGAACTTTAATACCTGTGCATACAAATCCTTGTACAGTATAATGGTTTTATTGAACCTATAGTCCGGCGAAGTATTGGCGTAATTGACATTTCCCTGTTGGTACCTCCTACACAAATGAACTATTTTGCAACAAAAGGTAACAGCTTAAACTTTAATATCAGTACATACATTAGATTTATTAAATGCAATTTATTTATTTATATGAATTACAATACAAAGTAAATTTATATTTTAATTTTATGGAAAGCCCTGTTACAATGACCATGTTGTGGGAATCGAACCCACGACCCCCAAACTCATAGCGAGCACACTACCTACTCAGCTACTGCATTTTAAATTGATAATTATTTTATTCAAACAAATAAAAAAAATAAATATACGAATATTTTTTGGACTCAAGCTGAGGGGATTCGTAAGTAGGTTTGTCCGACTGAACTTTCTTACTTGATTCATTTATTTATGAATATTACTCGTGTTATTTAGCTCATAAATTGCTCTAACTAAATTTGTTTAGATTTTGTAAGTGATTAAATTACCTTGTGATTTAAGTCACCTTTATCCTTAATATTTCATATGAACACAACTAAAATAATTATTCACTTTTAAGCTAAACTATATGAAACCTGACTATGGCATGGAAATTTTCAGCAATGTTTACACCCTATTTATTTGCGAACATAAATCATTATGGGAAATGCAAAAAAGCTGCAAAAACGACCATAATAATATATCAACTAGGTGGTGTAGGACACACCTCCTTGACACATAATATTTCGCTATAATCAAATTGTATTATGTTCTTCAAACCAAATAAAGCGGCGAAAGCAACTCCTTGACTGAAATGGCCTTAACCATATGACCTACTACCATGAACATGTTTAGCGGTTTTTGCCAGTTTAAGAGAAATGCAAAGAAGTTGACGACAAGAACAAAATTCTTTTAATAAAATATAGAAAACTGAATTTAAAAAAGTTTCAACATTTGCGGGAAATTTTGTCTACGATTTTTTTAATAAACACGTAAGAAAATTTAATTAGTTTTTAACTGAATGAACTCACCTTCGGATAAATGCTATAGGGAAATGTGGATTTTGTATGTCAGATATGAAACTTGTCACTACCAAAGTAGTTAAAAATGTCGAATTGGAGGCATCGAAAAAACACCCTGTAACATATCTGGCACCACACACAAATTCATACTTAAATCATTGTTTTCAAATTCTCGTCTGATAAATATTGTTCTACATATATTTTCCAACCTTTCTGCCACAAAATTCATATTATATTTCTTTGTAAGTATCCCTAAATAAGCCCCCTAGAGCGAAAGGACAACAATTTGTATTACTAAATTTGTGGTCAAAATGTTAAGTTTCATTGTCAAAACTTAAAACGACTGTATTTCCTTTAATATGCCTTCTAGAGCTCAAAGGGCAAACTTTCGGGATCACAAAAATGTTGTTCCAAATTTTTAATTGCCTTACAAAAACTTTAAATGCATTAAATTCCTTAAAAAAGTATCCTAGAGAATAAATGGCAAACATTTGGTATAACTTCATTTATTTGTCTCTTTTGATTTTCCACAGCAAAACTTAAAATGGCTTTAATTCCTTAAATAAGCATCCTAGGACAAAAAGTAAAAAACTGGATCACCAATTGATCAATATTTTGAATTTCCTTTGCAAAATTTAAAATGACTGTAATTCCTTAAAAAGCGTCATCGAGCGAAAGTTACGGAAATTTGAAATAACTTAATTGTTGGTAAAAATGTTGTATTTCCGTTATTAAAGTTTAATTAAATCTAAATTGTACATAAATACTAGTTTGACGATGATGAGGAATTTAAAAGAAAACACTCTAGCAAATATTTTTGAGTTGTAAGGTCAAAACTAGTATTTATGTACACATTTAGTTTTAATGAAACTTTAATAAATCAGTCATTTACTAAAGTATTTTTAAGAGACTGGTTGCGTTTTGTTCCTTATAAAATATACTATTTATGAAAAATAAATAATCGTGCGGCTATCTCACAAAATAATTGGTAAAAACATTGCCTAAAATAGAGAATGTCGAAAAAACATGTGTTTATAGGACAAATAAGCATATATTCCTAATTTTTTTAATAAACAACGTACTCGTATATTTCTTTCGAAAGGTCTAAGTTTCTTCTTCCCAAATCCGTTTAGAGATTGAAAATCAGTTTATAATTAACAAGGTTACGGACGTTTAAGTGCGCAAAGGCAAGAAAGTCAGTTTTTTACCCGTAAATCCGAATCCGGACATATTCTTGTTTTACTCGACTAGACTTACAGGAAAAAAATATCGCCATGCTTTTCAACTTCAGTTTATTTTGTCGCACTGTGTAATGTATCGCTACTGATCTCTAGAACTTAAACTTAATACATTCCTCGTCTACCTTACAGTGTGGGGATTTCTGCATTTCTTTTTTTATTGAAAACCCAATATTTTAGGAAATATTTTTGTTTTACAAATCGTCGGCTCAATGCTATTTTGTTCTATACGCCATTTTGTATGATCGGAAAAAACGCAATTTATTGTTTGAGTAAAAACGGGACTGAAGAGTTACACACTTTTTATTTCATAGGGTTCCCAACAGTGCTTGTATGATTCTCATGCATTTCTATGCCATTACATCCAAAAATAAGCAAGTTATAAAAATTTTTGTACTTGGTATTTTGGTCCATATCCACTTTTATTTTAATATTTTTTCGTATTTGTATTACATGGACCACAAAAAGGGTCAATATGCAAGGACACTAAGTTACATATTGTGATCGAAAGAACTTAAAATACTGAGTGAAAACTATAGGACGATAGAAAAATTGAGACATAGAACAAAAATATCGAAATTATTTCCCGTTATTCAGAGTAAAACTAATTTACCCTACTAATATCTCGAAAACTAGGCGAGATAGGAAAAAAATGATTGCAGATTCTGAAAGAGCATGCCATATTGCCATATTGAAACCCATATTGTCAACTCCTAACTCAAAAAACACAAAAATGACATTTAGCCGACGAAATGTTTCCACTACTTTTGAATTTTCCCACGTTGTCCGTGTTTCTGGAGGTTTCGGGCAATGTATACATCAACCAATTACTTAACCCATTTCCAACGTTTATAAAATTGAGAAAAATAAAAAAAGTATTTCTCATGTTTTGTTGGATGATAGTGTCCCTCCCCATCCTGATCCTGAACCCAATAATTTTTTCAAATGTTCCCACTATGTTTCAATTTCGCTCATATTTTCCATATAACTGGCTAATTTTGTTTTTATAATTCTGGCGATATTGTGTTAATAATTCTGGCGATACAAACAGACGGAAGGCAAATGGACAAGGCTAAATCCATTGGCAAAGTGTTTCAAGTCGTTGGAACCAAATTATAGAAAAAAATCCGGTTTTACAGTTTAGAAAATATTTATTCAAATCTTCTGCTCGTTATATGCCATTTTTATCATTTACCATCGAAAGTCACTTAATAATGTTTAATTGTTATGTATTTATATAGAAATAAAGAAACTTATTAAATCTAATAATTATTTTTTATACCCTACACCACACTGTGGTACAGGGTATTATAACTTTGTGCAATTGTTTGTAACACCCAAAAGGAGAAGAAATAGACCCACCGTTTATTATACCGATCGACTTAGAATTACTTTATGAGTTGATTTAGCTATGTCCGTCTGTCCGTCTGTTTGTGCATGTATTCTTGTAATCAAAGTACAGGTCGCAATTATAGTCCGATCTCGACGAAACTTTTCACATGTGTTTTATTTGGCCCAAGGACGATCCCTATTGAATTTGGTTAAAATCGGTTCAGATTTAGATATAGCCCCCGTATATATGTTATCCCAGATTTGACATGTAAGCGCTGTAAAAACTTTATTTTATATCCGATCAGTCTGAAATTCGGCAGAAAGAGGTTTCTTATTACATGAAGGAATACTGCCAAATTCGCAGAAAATCGGTTCGGATTTAGATATAGCCCCCATATATATGTTACCCCCGATTTCACATGTAAGCGCTGTAAAAATTGTATTTTGTATCCGATCAGTATGAAATTCGTCTGAAAGAGGTTTCCTATTATATGAATGAACACTTTTAAATTTGGAAGAAATCGGTTCAGATTTAGATATAGCCCCCATATATACGTTACCCCCGATTTGACATGTGAGCGCTGTAAAAATGTTATTTTATATCCGATCAGTGCGAAAGTCGGCAAAAGAGGTTTCTTTCTACATGAAGGAATACTGCGAAATTCGGAGAAACTCGGTTTAGATTTAGATATAACACCCATATATATATTACCCCCGATTTGACCTGTAAGCGCTGTCAAAACTGTATTTTATATCCGATCAGTGCGAAATTCGGCAGATTCCGCCCGGCCACGCCCATTCGTCTGATTCCGCCCATTTTTGGACCAATCACGTAGGTTGCCAACAGATATATTTACCCAAAATTACAGCTCTCTCGCTAACAAATTGTGCAAGATATCTCAAATTCAAAACTTGGCGTATATGGGCGGGGCCACGTCCATTGGTCCGATTCCGTCCATTTTTGAACCAATCACGTAGAGTGCCAGCAGATACATATGCACAAAATAACAGCTCTCTCGCTAACAAATTGTGCCAGATATCTCGATTTCAAAATATGGCTCAAAAGGGCGGGGCCACGCCCATTAGTCCGACCCCGCCCATTTTTGGACCAATCACGTAGACTGCCTCCATATATATATGCAAATTTCTAGTTCTCTCACTAACAAATTGTGCAAGATATCTCAAATTCAAAATTTGGCTTATATGGGCGGGGCCACGCCCATTGGTCCGATCCCGCCCATTTTTGGACTAATCACGTAAGTCGCCAGCAGATATATATACACAAAATTACAGCTCTCTTGCTAACAAATTGTGCAAAATATCTCTATTTCAAAATTTAGCTTAAAGGGGCGGGGCCACGCCCATTAGTCTGACCCCGCCCATTTTAGGACCAATCACGTAGACTGCCTCCATATATATATATGCAAATTTCTAGTTCTCTCACTAACAAATTGTGCAAAATATCTCAAATTCAAAATTTGGCTTATATGGGCGGGGCCACGCCCATTGGTCCGATCCCGCCCATTTTTAAACCAATCACGTAGGCTGCTACCAGATACATATGCACAAAATTACAGCTCTCTCGCTAACAAATTGTGCAAGATATCTCGATTTCAAAATTTGGCTTAAAGGGGCGGGGCCATGCCCATCAGTCTGACTCCGCCCATTTTTTGGACCAATCACGTAGACTGCCTCCAGATATATATACACAAAATTACAGCTCTCTTGCTAACAAATTGTGCAAGATATCTCGATTTCAAAATTTGGCTTAAAGGGGCGGGGCCACGCCCATTAGTGCGACCCCGCCTATTTTTGGACCAATCACGGAGGTCGCCAACAGATATATATAAACAAAATTACAGCTCTCTCGCTAACAAATTGTGCAAGATATCTCAATTTTAAAATTTGTCTTATGTGGGCGGGGCCACGCCCACTTGATATATCGAAAATTCAAGTACCCTATTTTCACCACGCCCCACACATATACATTCTGTGAAAATTTCAAGAAGATCGGTTCAGCCGTTTAGACGTCTATACGGTACAAACAAACCAACAAACAAACAAACCAACAAACAAACAAACAAACAAACAAACAAACACACATTCTTCTTTATATATATAGATAGGTATGAAATTCGACAGAAGGAGGTCTTTTTACATGAATAAGTATTCAGGGAAGATCGGCTCAGATTTATATTAAAGCTCCATATATATGTTCCTCCTGATTTGTATCAAACCGCTATAGAAGTTGTATTTTACTCCCGATCATTAAAATTTTCCAGAAAGATGTTTCTCAATTTAGGAACAAATATTGCTTAATTTAGCGATTATCGTTTCAGAATTAGATAATATGTTTCTACCCATTTACCAATTATTCCAAATTATTATGGCAATTACCCTTGTCGCATTGTTAGATAGGTGTAGGGTATTATATAGTCGGCCCCGCCCGACTTTCTGTCTTTCCTTACTGGTTTTATTATTTAAAAAAATCTTTATGATCTTCTGTCTACATAATCGCTCATGTGATACTAGCATTTAACATAAAACTGGCGATTGCGACTTGAAATCGCAAATTTGATGTGCTGAATTTCTTATTTAGCGGAAACTTTGGAATTATTATCATTAAATTACCGTTTGTAGGGAATAATAAAATAAATTCATGTGTAGTATATTTTATTATAATTATGTTTCGAATACCGTGAAAATTTACGAAAAAATTTTGACGTTTTGTGATTTGCAAATCACACGATATTCATCACATGGGCGAATATAAAATTATTATCTTAAATATATTATCAATAAAATAAAATTAGTTTATACTTAAAAATTTTAAGAATTAATAATAATCTGTATACAAAATATTTCGTATTTTCTTTATTATCAAGCAACTTATTTATATCCCTTGATTTTCATACATATAAAGGGTAATACGAGTATGTGGCGGAACGCACTTTGCGACAAAATTCGGCATAAATAAATGTTGTAGTTATTCCACAGGACAATTTTAAAATTAAATTGATAGAAATGGGTGCATAAATCTGAAAAGAAAGAAGAAAATAAAAATAAAAATTAATATAGTTTAATTATATGTTTTTTCAAACTTGCTATATTTTTGCAATAAAAGAGGACAGAATTGAAGATTTTCATTTGAACATTGATGGGTGATAATCAGTAAACAGTAGGAAATTTTTATTATCTACAGTACAGTCTAACAGTACTAAATATTATTTTTATGCAAATTGGTACTTTCTACAAGAAGTCAAAATTTAAGCAAACATATTTTTAGGAAAATCGATTTTGTTGCTTTAATTTTCCCATAGTACCATGTTTTTTTTACAAAATTTGAGGAATATTCTGCATCAAAATTGACGTATGACACCGGAAATTTCGGTGATCTATTGAAAATTTGTATTTTCTACAAGAAGTCAATATTCCATTATTACGAAAACTTGTATGTTAATATTTACGCTTTACTGAATTTTTCAGAAAACTGATTTTTTTTCTTTTATTTCCCCATAGTATCGATGTCTTTGGGGAATATTTTTCATTAAATAATTTCGTTTGATGAGTAATTGCAAATGTAAGCGCTGTAGAAACCACATTTTACATCCGATCTTTATGAAATTCGGCAGAGAGAGTTTTATTATTACGTGAATGAACACTACCAAATTCGGAGAAAATCCGTTCAGATTTAGATATAGCCCCCATATATATGTTTCACCCGATTTGACATGTAAGCGCTGTAGGAACTGTATTTTAAATCAGATCAGCACGAAAGTTGGCAGAGAGAGTTTTCTTATTACATGAATAAACACTGCCAAATTCGGGGAAAATCGGTTCAGATTTAGTTATAGTCCTCATATATATATTTCACCCGATTTAACATGTAAGCGCTGTAGAAACCGTATTTTACATCCGACCTGTACGAAATTCGGCAGAGAAAGTTCTCTTATTACATGAATAAACACTGCCAAATTCGGGGAAAATCGGTTTAGATTTAGATATAGTCCCTATATATCGTCGGCTTAATGCTATTTTGGTCCATACGCCATTTTTGTGTTTTTTGAGTTAGGAATTGATACTACAGGTTCCAAGCATGCTCTTTCAGAATCTTCAATCATTTTTTTCCTATCTCGCCTAGTTTTCGAGATATTGGTAGGGTAAATTTGTTTTACTCTGAATAACGGGAAATAATTTCGATATTTTTGTTCTATGTATCAATTTTTCTATCGCCCTATATTTTTCACTCAGTATTTTAAGTTCTTTCGATCACAATATGTAAATTAGTGTTCTTCCATATCGACCCTTTTTGTGGTCCATGTAATACAAATACGAAAAAATATTAAAACAAAAGTGGATATGGACCAAAATGCCAAGTACAAAAGTTGTTATAACTTGATTATTTTTGGATGTAATGGCATAGAAATGCATGAGAATCATACAAGCACTGTTGGGAACCCTATGAAATAAAAAGTGTGTAACTCTTCAGTCCCGTTTTTACTCAAACAATAAATTGCGTTTTTCTCCGTTCATACAAAATGGCGTATGGAACAAAATAGCATTAAGCCGACGATATATGTTTCACCCGATTTAACATTTAAGCGCTGTAGAAATCGTGTTTTATATCCGATCAGTACGAAATTTAACAGAGAGAGTTTTCTTATTACATGTATGAACACTGTAAAATTCGGGGAAAATCGGTTCAGATTTAAACATAGTCCCAATATGTATGTTACACCCGATTTGACATGTAAGCGCTGTAGAAACCGTGTTTTATATCCGATCAGTACGAAAATCGGCAGAGAGTTTGCTTATTACATGTATGAACACTGCCAAATTCTTATCGCAATGCCCATTTTCGCATTGGTAGGTAGGTGTAGGGTATTATATAGTCGGCCCTGCCCGAATTTCTGTCTTTCCTTACTGGTTTTTTATTAAAATGGTATTTTCTTTAAGTTTTCAATATTTAAACTAATATTTAAACTAATATGATGATGTTCCTGTAATTTCCGCATTATTGCCAAATTTTCACAAAATTTAAAGGCATTTTTGCATAAAACAATTTCGTTTGACGAAATTCCATACTTTGATTTTTTTGAAACGTTTTAAATAATATTGCATTTTTATGAAAATAGATTTTGTTCCTATAATTATACTATCCATGTTTCAACAAAATTTTAGGACAATTTTGCACAAAATTATTTTGTTTGACGAGAATGATTAGTTGGTATACCATTTATATAAATTCCAAACTTCGACTTTTTATTTCCTAAATAGAATTTTCAAGAAAATTGTTGTTATTCTTTTAATTTTCCCATATCAGTCATGTTTTAAGGAATATTTTACAAATTCCATTTTTTAAATTCCAAATTTAATTTTATTCCAAGTATTCCAATTGTTGTGGAAAATGGATGTATTGATGATTTACTTAGGGACACTGATGGAATATAGCAGATCTTTTGATAATTTGTATTTTCTTAAAGAAGTCAATAGTTAAGGGGAAATTTTTAATGCAAATTGGTTTTTTCTTTAAGAAGTCATGAAAATATTGCATTTTTATGAAAATCGGTATTTTGTCATGTATCAATATTAAGGAAATATCGCATTATTACCAAATCGAAATTGCCTGAATATTTCGAATCAAACACTTTCAATTGACGTCTGACGATTGATTGGCAAGCCTATGCCATTTATAGAAATTTCAAACATTGATTTTTTGCAAGATTTTTAAAAAATGGAAAAAATCGATGGACCGACAATTTTCATGGTTCTATTGGCGAATGATAGCGGATACTTCTGTGATCTATTGAAAACTTGTATTTTCCGGACATTTAATACTGAATAATAATACATATTGTATTTCTATGAAAAATGCTATTTTCTGCAAGAATTTATTTTATCAATACAACATAATAACATAAAATATACAATAGAAGTCATGTTTTATCAAAATTTTATGAATATTTCTCAACAAACGCTTTCGAAATGCTTTTTCCAAACTGTGGATGGATCGAGAATTTTTACGAAACTTTATTGGATGATACTGAAACCAACTCTTCTGAAATATTTTCTTCTACAAGCCAATATTTAAGAAAATATTTAATTTTTAAAGAACTAATATCGCCTTTTTATGAAAATCTATTTAGTTCCTTTAATTTTTAAATATTGTACATGTTTCAACAAAACTTGAGGACAATTTTGCACCAAACCAGTATTAGAAATTCCAAACTTCAACTTTTTCTCTAAGTTTGAAAAAAAAGAAGCAAATATTAAATTTTCATGAACATCGATTTTGTTCATTTAATTTCATGTTTTAACATATCTGAAGAATATTTTGCAATATTTTATTGCAATATTTGTGAAAAATGAATGGATCGATGATTTTCAGACAGTTCAGTGATATTTTGAGAATTTGTATTTTCTTCAAGAAGTCAATAGTAAGGGAAATAGCTTTGTATGCAAATTGGTATTTTCTTTAAGAGTCAAGCAAATATTGAAAATCGATTATGTTCTTTTAATTTCCTTACCATGTAGTCATGATTCATCAAAATTTTATGAATATTTCGCATCAAACGCTGACGATCGATTGGCGTTTTCCTTTTTTGAAATTTCAAACAATGATTTTTTGTGATTTCTTTGCAAGATTTTTATAAATGGAAAAAATGATGGGTCGACGCTTTTTATGGGCATAATGCGGACACTTCTGTATTCTATTCAAGTATAAATTTGTATTTTATTCAAATAGTCAATATCATATATTGCAGCAAATATTTCATTTTTATGAAAATAAATTTTATTTAAAGTTGATCTCTAACATGTTTTAACAAAATTTGAAAAAACAAATCGCTGGATCGTTAATTTTTACGATACTTAGGTGAATGCGGACCCTTCAGTGATCTATTGAAAATTTTTATTTTTTCTTCCAGAAGCAAATAACTCGCGAAGCGATTCTAACCAAAAAAAAAAATGTTGAGAGTTTTAGTATGTTGACTTAGTTTGGCAAAATGCGGGTTTGGTTAGTAGTTCTTGTTACATTAAATTTACTACTGCCATATGTATTTCAGGTCATTTAAGTTAAATACATACATTATTGCTAATTCTGAAGATGATAGAGTGCTGTCTTTCGAAAAAGCAGCCAATTCTACCAAGCAATTAAAACTCTACCAATTTTTGTATTTGTTTCTATTACATTTTTGCAATATGTAGACAGAAAGTAACTGATACATATGATCTTAAGCCGAATAAATTCTGACTGAATAACTAAAGCACATACCAACAATAAATAACAACAACAAAATAAAAAAATTTTGTGAAAATTGGTATTTTTCATGATATTGCATTCTTATGTAAATCAACTTTGTTTCTCTGATTTTCCCACAGTATCCATGTTTTAATACAATTTGCAGAATATTTTGTGTCAAAAAATTTCTCTTGGCCAGTAAGAAAGAAATGTTTTGAAATTTCTATTTGAAGAACAACTTTCCAAAATTAAAAAAAAAAAAAAACAAAAATCTATGGATAGATAATATTAATGCGACATTGGTGCATGATAATAGACACTTCAGCAACATATGTAAAATTTAAATTTTTTACGAGAATTAAATGTTTAAGAACAATACTCGTATTACATTTTTAGAAATATTTTTATTTTATTCAAGATGTCAATATTTAAGCAAATATTGCATTTCTTAAATTAATAAACAATACAATCATCACATCAAAAACATTATTTTGACATTAACCAAAATGTTTGTTTTAAGCTTTTTTTAGAATACATATACGAATCAGGAGCTGTATATATTTAAGGATGTTAGAGATGTCCCAGCAGTTAACTATTTTTCATTTAAAAAAAATGTGGACCTTTTCAAACATAAAGCACTGTGCTATGATGAAATAAGGATTCGAATTGTGAATTGCAGATTATATATAATTCAGGGGGTTTTAAAATTCATCTTTAGATCATTTCGTTAGCCTAATTCAGAAAGAACGTAACTAACCATTTCTTTGAAAACGCTTTTTTTCATATTCCGTTAGAAAACCCTAAAAGATATATCCTTTGAAAAAATAGTGTGATTCACGAAAAAAAAGCGGTTTTATAGGCAATTCAAAAAAGGTCTAACTCATTTCAGAAATATATATGCAAGAAAAAGGCCTAACTGACTGCACACTACTGGTAGGCATTGCGTTTTTTATGTTGATTAGAAAAAAATTCCAATATGCATACATGCAATATTCAGTTAGACAACTCTGAAACACATCTCCTCTGAAAAAAGGTGGGATGTACGAAAAATAGCGGTTTTATACTCAAATTAAAAAGGCGTAACTCGTTTGAAAAAAGTATATTGAAGAAAAAGCCCTAAATAACTGCACTTAAAAGCACTAATTCACATTTTATTTTCGTTTCCTCAAAAAAAGTGCAACATTTTAGTTGCCCTTTTCCCGAAAACTGGTCTTTTATACCATATTTTGGAATTTTTAAATAGGAGCTAAGTTTTATTGGAGGAACTACATCAGTTCTACCTAAAATTTGTCAGAATTTTGCGTCGACGGGGCAACTTTTTTTTCAGAATCGACATCACCATAACATAATTTTGTTAAAAATGAGAAAAATGAAAACAACGTTTCAAGACATGTTTTGCATTCGTTTTTTTCTTCCTCCTATAAATTTTCTAAAGTTTTTAAAACTACGAGTGCCGATAATATCTATTATAAATTGTTGTTGGCATAAGTAATTTTCGCTTTACCACATTTCAAAGAGAATTTACACCATGTGAATCACACATACTACTGAAGCTCCTTCCTCCTCCTATCTGAGGACAAATAAATAACATACTTATTTTATAGAGTGTTCTTGTTCCTTGTGTGCCACAACTATCCAAGTTGAGCCACCATAGAAACACCAGTCGTAAGGATAACAAGGCAAACCAAGAGTGTAAAGTCAACTTAAACATGACCGTGGATGGAAGGGAGGGAGTAAGGATACAAGTATCACTCTCTTTTCCTCCCGCAGAAAATACGAAATGCCTTATATGCATTTGGCCCCAGAATGTGCTAAATAGTCTTCCCAGAGAGTTTAATTACTGTTTAAAAACAAAACAATGTTTGAAAAGTTTTTGTTCATACATTTAAACAAATGTGAAGTTATTAGTGGAGCCATGTATAACTCGAGGAAATGTCAGTGGTTGTAAATATTCACATATTTTGCAATACGAAAATATTCTCACAAAAGCATAAAATGTAAAATAAATAGCACAAATATTCAAATGTGGCTTAAAGCAAATACTTAGATGGAATAAACTACGCTTCGAGGAAATCAACTTACGAGGGTTGCTATATATTCCTGGCTTAGGCAGCACTCAGTGTTGCCAAACTTTCCAATGGAAATGTCAGATGGCGGCAGGCAACACCTGATTCAAATGCGACAAAAATTTGGCATGGTTGGAGGAACAGATTTTGGAGTATTTAAGTTTTAAATTGGGGCCCTCTATACTTTACAGGGGCGAGGTTATAGGGCCTCAGAGTAGACCACATCAGAAAAACCAAAATGTTTCTTAAAATTAGACGCATTAAATTCCCAGAACAATTGTTGAACCAATTTACGATAAGAATCAGGACTAATTAATGCATTATTTCAACACTGAAGTATCTTGTTCATACTAAACATTACTTAACATTGTTCGGCACACATAATTAAGTAATTGTATTCCTTATCTGTGCACAAATGTATATATTATTGAAAATTACAACGACAAATTTTATATTTATATATGGCATATATCATAACATGGACCGATATCGGTAACTTTGGATTAGAATGGTAAAAGCCAAATAAACAATGAATAAACAGACAGCCAATTTTACCCTTTGGTTGATTGTAACGGGTGATATAAGTAGAGATACTTTTTTCAATAGCCTTTTTTGACAGATCACGTGTGAGTCGTGTCATGCTGTCATGTTATTTTTGTTAAGTATTGTTTGGCATTTCATCATGGATAGACTTACACCTGAACAACGTTTGTAAATTATTCAGTTTTATTATAATAATAATCGTTCGCCAATTGCGCTAAGTCCACTTTTTTTAAATAAAAAAAACACTTTCCAGTCGACCCACGACCTTGACAACCATGTCAATCTTTTTGCCATTGACCGATTCTCGATCCGACGTACCGGAATCATCGATCCATATTTCTTCAAGGACGATGCCGGTGAGAACGTAACCGTCTATGGCGACCATTAATCGTGCCATGATAACCGACTATTTGATGCCTAAAATTCGTGATCTCGTGATTTCGGCGACATTTGGTTTCAACAAGACGGCGCCACTTGCCACACATCGCATCAATCAATGGATTTATTGAGAGAACACTTCGGTGAGCAGATAATTTCACGTTTTGGGCCGCTCGATTGGCCACCAATATCGTGTGATATCACACCGTTAGACTTTTTCCTGTAGGGATATGTAAAGTCTAAAGTTTATGCGGACAGACCCGCTTCGATTCAGGCCTTGGAGCAAAACATCACGCGTGTCATTCGCCAGTTACCAGTCGAAATGCTACGAGTCATCGAAAATTGGACTCAACGGATGGACCATCTGAGACGTAAAATTACGTCTTAAAAAACTCTACAACAAACGGAACACGGAAATTTTAAAAAACATCTCCGTTTAAATTTGAATTTTATCCACATTTTTATACCCTCACTTTAGTGTGACGAGGGTATATATCATTTGCTACGGAAAAAATTGTAACACATCGAAGAAGTGACTTAAGACCCCAAGTATGTTCGGCGGAAATCCGTTTTGGGTCATTTTAAGTCGAATGAGCAATGTCCGTCCGTCCGTCTGTCTGCTGGCTGGCTGGTGCGCACGATAACTCTCGAATGGAGTAACGGATTGACTTCAAATTTGGTATGTGATAATATTTTCTTCTATCTCCGGCTAAGTTCGAGAATGGGCCATATTGGTCCACTCCTTCTGGTACCTCCCCCACACAGGGTTAAAATCTTGTGAAATATTGATTCTTTAATAACATCTATACTACTTACCCGAATCTTCTGAAATTCCACACATAGTATTAGTTTATTAGACGCTATCAACTCGAGAAAAATGGGCGAAGTTGCCACGCCCCTTTTGGTACCTACCAGACAAATGCACCATTTTGCACTAAAAGTTAACAGCTTATAACATTAATACTAGTGTTTAAAAATACTTGAAATTTTGTACAGTATTATGCTTTTATGTTGCCTACAGTCCAGGGAAAAATGGGTGTTGTTGCCACGACCTTTTGGTACCTCCCACACAAAGGTACCTTTTTGCACCAAAAGTTAACAGCTTATAACATTAAAACCAGTGTATAAAAATACTTGCAATTTTGTACAGTGTAATGTTTTTATAGTTTCTATAGCCCTGTGAAAAATGGGCGTTATTGCCACGCCCCTTTTTGTACCTCCCACACAAAATGCCCAAATCATACCACAATTTAATGTCTCATAACGTTTATACCAGTGCACATAAATGCTTATAAGTCGGCACAGTGCAATGAATTTAAAGTATCTAATGTTCAGCGAAAAAAAGGTGTATTTGATAAACCCCTTCTGGTACCTCCCACACAAATTGACAGAATAATTCGAGTAATATTCAATATTACATTACTCACAAAGTGAGGGTATACCTTAGTCGGTTTACCCGACTGAAACTTTCTTACTTGTTAAGATTTTCTACAAATCACTTTGCCGAACAGATTTATATTTAGTATACTTAGTAGGGACATAAATACAGTTACACACATTTTATGCTATATCATTAAAAGTAATGAATCCTTTTGGATCAAATTTATTGTATATATTTATTGACATATATTCTATACAAAAAGCAAGCACTCATTCAAAATGTCCGCCATTGGCCTTCACACATGCCCTAAGTCGCACTGCACTGACCAATCATCAATAGCTGCACGCACCTCATCGTGGCCACAGCAAGAATCAAAGCAGACTTAAGTAAATCAATGTTGGTGTATCTTTTGCGGCAGACCTTGTCCTCTAAAACTGTCCACAAATTGTAATCTAGTTGGTTTAAATCAGGGCTCCCAGAGTGTCATTCATCACAAGAAATTATAGCTGACAAATTGTTGTAAAGCCATGTCTAGGTCATTTTAGCATTATGTGCCGGCGCAGAATCCCACTGGAAAGTCCATGCCTGGTTTTGGAATAGGGAATGGTTAAGATGTTTCACAACAGCTTCCATAACGGTTGCTTGGTAATTTTTGGCCAATGTTTTGAACCCTTGTTCACAGAAATGCAAGTCAGTGACCCCATCGCAAGAGATACCCCATCAAACCACGATTGAAGCTGTATGATGGACTTTTTCGACCCGTGGAATCACTTGAGATGCTTCCTTAGACGACCCTGCATACACAATATCACTTCGTTTGTTGAATTTTTCTTGCAGGGTAAAATTTGTTTCATATGTGAACAAGATTTTTTTGTGCAAGTTATCAGCTTGCTACACCAAAAAGCGTTTGCATTTTTCTTTCCTAATATTTATAAAGCTGAAGTCAACAGATGTCCATTGCGTCCTTTGATAGTCCTAGTCTCCTCAAATAGTTTTATGCACCGGTAGATAAACATGAGACTAATCCCAAGAGGTCAGAGCGATTTAAAAATGTTGTTTTGTTCATTCGATATTTAAAAAGCGCTATAACAGCGACACGGTTCTAAGTATATGACCACTCCATAGTCAAAACTGAAGCAATTTTTAATTCCCGTTACAAACTAACGCTGCAAACGTTAGGTTTCATAATCCACCTGGTAAGGGCGGGCTTTGTTCAATTCCACTATTGTAATGAGTGTGTTCAATTTTGTGACAGTATTTATGTCCCTACTAAGTACAGTATACGTACAAAGTACCTTAAAACTTCTAGCACATTATTTTTTCCTTGTGTGAATTAACTTGTACTCGTCCAAATAATGAATGAAAGTGGTTATCTACATATTTGTTTATCTATAAGAGTGTTCCACCATTAGGAATTATACTTTTTGAAAAATGAACTTAGCCTACACATTTTGTGACATAAATCTAACCCCTCGTAATTTAGCGAGTAATCTGTAGATATTGTATGAGATGCCTATAAATCAAACACGACTTGTTCCTTTAAGAGGTAGATAAGAACTAAAAGCTTTTATTTCATTTCATTCGTACAAAGGATAGGCAAGTACGTAAATGTCATCTGACATATTACACATCTTCCCTTTTAAGTAAATGTTATAGATAACGTTAGATATTTAGTTATATATTTAAGAACTCACAATTT
This sequence comes from Eudasyphora cyanicolor, assembly GCA_963930755.1. Taxonomy (NCBI): domain Eukaryota; kingdom Metazoa; phylum Arthropoda; class Insecta; order Diptera; family Muscidae; genus Eudasyphora; species Eudasyphora cyanicolor. The sequence continues at coordinate 231,440,019 of OZ005734.1, read as the reverse complement.
AAGTTATGGGAGTATTTAAATATCATAATTCAAATACATTATAGTTCATTATACATATGTAGTTATAATTCAAAATACACTACTCAGAATCAATTATTTAAATTCGTCCAGAATGTATGAGTCATATCTGACAGGGGGTCTGATCAACCGTCCGCTTCTCGATCGTATATCAGCTTCTGTTCTGTTCAATTCTAGCATCTCCTTGGCTGTGTGCTTCTTGTATACTATCATCTCTCTCTGGATAGTTTGGCTCATTGTTTTCTTGGTTATTTGGTCTGAGTGATGTACGAAGCACCAGACTATTTCGTGAATGGTTATATTTCCCCATTTTATTAAGATGTACCATGTTTCGCCTGTACCGACCATTCGCAGTTCTTACCCAATAGGGCGGGTCAAAAAAAAAATATTGCGGTTGTCCGCATCTCAAATGAAAGCTTGTTTTGTTTAATGAATATCCCCCTAATATATATAGGCTTTATCTTGAGCCGCCAGTGAGCTAGAGCGATATTACATAACCTCTAAAATTCATGTTTTTCTTGAAAATGTCGGACATCATTGACTCAATCTGGAGCATTTTCATGTGTGCAGCTAGAACTCGCTACTCCGCTGCTAACGATACCAATACTGTGATTCTCCCGATAATAGAACCAAACATAAGAGCGTAATTTTAGGTTTTTTTGTTTTTTTTTTAAATACGCTTTGTTGAAGAACAGAATACAATTTGTAAATGTATATTTTTGATTATTGGCTAGGTATATTTTTGCACTTCTAATATGTTCGCGATGCTGTTATGCATGAAATTAGCTGTGGTCAGGGGATTGTGGACATCCCTATTACACAGAGAGAAATACTTGCCACTAATTTTAAGATTTGAGTCAAAGACAAAAATGAAAAAACGTAAAATTACGCTCTTAAATTGTGAATATCTTTGGTTCTATTATCGCAGATATCCATTATTTACAGCAATTTTATAGCGATCGTTGTAGAAACATTTCGCCTCCGGTGTAATGTTTGATTTGCGAGGCCATACCGAATTACAATAGTTTCTTAAGTCTTTCAAAATCACATCATTCTGTTGTTCCATCTTTAGTCTTTGCAATAATTCATCGGTAGCCTGAATTTGATATACTATATTACGAAAACTTTCAGATCCTCATCTTCTTCCTGATTAGAGATATTGATTGGTGCCCGTGACAATGCATCAGCTGCGATCAAGTCTTTTCCCGCTGTGTATTCAATTGTGTAGCCATAACTAAGTAGTTTCATGCGGAATCTCTGTAGTCGCGGTGTCAAATCATCCAGGTGTTTCTTCGTAAAAATTTATATAAGCGGCTTATGATCAGTTTCGATATTGAATTGTATCCCCGCCAGATAGTCTATAAACTTTTCGGTAATTGGCCACGTTATGGCCAGTGATCTTTCTCAATTTGTGCATACCGCCGCTGACCCTCCGCCAAAGTTCTTGAGGCGTAAGCCACCGGTTTTCAAAATCCATCCACGTCCATTTGTCTTAAAACCGCTCCTAAGCCGTATGATGAAGCATCCGTTTCAGCACTGGTGGTGTAGACAGAAATTTCTTTAGTTGATCGAAAGACAGTTGTTGTTGCTCGTTCCTACTACATCTTTCTTTAGTAATGGTTGACATACATCAGCCATATTAGGAACGAATTTTCCCAAGTACTGTACCATTCCCAGAAAACGTCGTAATTTGGTTATGTTATTGGTCTTCACATACTCCAGTATTGCTTTTATCTTTGTGTCATGAATGCCTTTTGGGTCTATTCGGTGCCCCAAAAATTTTACTGTGGTAATCCCAACTTCGCATTTATTTTTATTCAACGTTACCCCGGCGTCAGACAGCCTTTTCAAAACCTTCCGCAAATTAACGTCGTCTTCTTTCATAGTCTTTCCGTAAACAAGTATGTCGTCAGTTTGACAAACAACCCCTTCCTGGTCTTCTAAGATGCGCTGGATCTGTTTTTGGAATACCTCCGGTGCCGATGAGATACCAAAAGGTAACCGACGAAAACAATATCTGCTTGCTCACCCATCATATACATATATTAGAGAATTCACTTGCTCCTCATCTGGCTGCTTGTTTAGTCTCGTTGCTATACGGTAGCGGTCAAAACGTCTAAGCCATTTGGTCCACTGTGCCGGGTTACTAAAATCAAATTTATCCGGTGGGGTCACTTGGAAACTACTATGTTCCACCACAAACTGTTGTGATGCGTTTCCCTCCTCTGTCATTTTGTCGCTTTTTTATTTTTTCCCTTTATTGCTTTATTCTGATCCCACCGCTGCCACCATGTATGAGATGCCTATAAATCAAACACGACTTGTTCCTTTAAGAGGTAGATAAGAACTAAAAGCTTTTATTTCATTTCATTCGTACAAAGGATAGGCAAGTATGTAAATGTCATCTGACATATTACACAGATATTTCGATTTTTATCCCCTCACCTTAGAGAGGAGGGTATATATAATTTGCTACGAGCCAAAAGTGTAACACATCGAAGGAGTAACCTAAGACCCTAAGTACAGGGTTGCCCATATTCGACGGACCCACGGACTCGTTGGGCCCATTCCAATCGACGAGGCTTGTCCGCAGGCAACAATCTTTGCGTCAATTGAATTTTGTACGGGAACAAATGCAAATCAACGCGAATAATCCGTTGTAAAGTGGACCGAGCCATGCCCAACTGCTGAGAACGGCGTTTTTGGGATGTTCTTGGGGACCTCTCAACACTGGCTCGTACGGCAGCGATATTCTCGGCCGATCGCCTTGGTCGACTTTTATTTGGCCTCTTCGGATTAGAAAGAGCCTCACCAGTCGAAAATTTTTCGTATAAACGCTTAATGGTGTTCTTAGAAGGCGCACTTCTCACATTTTTTAATATTTTAAAAGCACGTTGACTTGACTTCTTCTGTTGAATGTAAATTTCAACTATTTCAGAGCGCTCGCGTGGCGTGTATTGTTCCATGGTAAAAATCTGCTTGGACTGACGCTTCAAACGCGGTATGTCATTAAGCGATCTGACATCTCTGTCAAAAGTTATGGCGTTGCCAGATGGGTCCGTCGAATATGGGAGACCCTGTATGTTTGGCGGAAATCCGTTTTGGGTCATTTTAAGTCACACGAGCAATGTCCGCCCGTCTGTCTGTCTGCTGGCTGGTGCGCACGATAACTCTCGAAAGGATAAACCGATTGACTTCAAATTTGGTATGCGGTAATATTTTTCTCTATCTCCGGCCAAGGTCGAAAGTGGGTCATATTGGTCCACTCCTTCTAGTACCTCCCCCACAAAAGGTTAACATTTTGTGAAATATTGATTCTTTAATAACGTCTATACTACTTACTCGAATCTTCCGAAATTCCACACGTAGTATTAGCTTATTATTAGTAGCTTCCACCTCAAAAAAAAAATGGGCGAAGTTGCCACGCCCCTTTTGGTACCTCCCACACAAATGGACCATTTTGCACCAGTTTATAACTTTAATACCAGTTCATAAAAATACTTAAAATTTTGTACAGTGTAATGTTTTTATAGAGCCTACATTCTGGTAAAAATTTGACATTATTGTATGGCCCCTTTTGGTACCTCCCACACAAATGGATCGTTTTGCACAAAAAATAAAAGCTTGAAATGCTAATACTCGTACCTACAAATAAAAAAAAATTGTACAGTGTTATTGTGTTATAGTGTTTACAGATCAGTGAAAAATTGGAATTATTGCCCGCCCTTTTGGTACCTCCCACACAAATGAACCATTCTACACAAAAAGTTAACAGCTTATAACTTTAATACCAGTACATACACATACTTGAAATTTCGTACAGTATAATGTTTTTATATCGTACCTACAGTCCAGTGAAAAATGGGCATAATTGCCACGCCCCTTTTGATACCTCCCACCAGGGACTTATCCAGGATTTTGGTTCGGGGGGGCCCAACCTTTCTTTCGATAACAAAGATAAACAATTAAATTATTGCGTTTACTGTGTAGGTAAGGGAAGTTAAGTTCCTTAGTTTTTTATTCGAATATTATTCCTAAATATAAATATGTACTTTAGCACGAGATCATTAAAACTTTTTATAATAAAATACGTAAGAGTTAAAAATGTAATCTTAGATTTTTTGAAAGAAATATATCAATTATTTCATCGATTTTGACTTCATCTTTGTATAAAGACATCAAAGCCAGATAAGATACTCGTAGCCTTTCTCCCCCCCATTCTGTTACGGAGATAAGCTTTTATTCTTCTTAACGTCGAGAACACAAACTGAAATAGCATCTAATGCATTTGATGGCTTATCATTCTTCTGCTTCCAATAATCAATCCATATACTTATTTCAGCTAATTTCCGGCTAGCACCAATCAAAAAATCGTGAAACATGCACTTTTCTTATTTTTGGTTGTTATTACTTTTACTGTTACCATTTTTTGCGCTTTTATATTGATTTTTTTTAACTGCCTTCCAAATATTTTTCGTGTTCTATTTTTTTTTGAGTGATTTTGAAAATTGTAAATAGTTTATTCCTATGTTTAAAAAAATTTCGGGAGGGGCCCGGGCCCCCGGAATACGATTAATTCTTGGGACTCAAGGTGAGGGGATTCTTAAGTCGGTTTACCCGACTGAACTTTCTTACTTGTTAAGGGCATTTTTCGCTAATTTAGTAAATGAGAAAATACATATTATATGAAAAAATCAATATGTCCCGTCTTCGAACTTAGCCTGACATAGAGAAAGTATATATGTATTACCACATACGAAATTTAAAGTCAATCGGTTACTTCTGTCGAGATATATCATGCACACCAACCAGACAGACGAACCTAGACCAAATGACTTAAAATGTCCTAAAGCAGATTTCCGACGAACATACTTGTGGTCTTAGGTCACTCCTTTGAGGTCTTAGGTCACACCTTATGACACTTTTGGCCCGTAGCATTTGCTATATACCCTGCTCCACTAAATTGAGGGTATAATAAAACAAGTAAGAAAGTTTCAGTCGGGTAAACCGACTAAGGTATACCCTCACTTTGTGAGTAATGTAATATGGAATATTAAACGAATTATTCTGTCAATTTGTGTGGGAGGTACCAGAAGATTTTTAACAAATGCACCTATTTTTCGCTGAATAGTAGTATAGTGTTTACAGATCAGCAAATACGTAAAATACATTGCACTGCGCCGAACTATAAGCGTTTATTTGCACTGGTATATTAAGGTTATGAGATATTAAATTTGGCTATTTTGTGTGGGAGGTAAAAAAGGGGCGTGGCGATAACGGCCATTTTTTACAGAGCTATAGGCACTTCAAAAGCGTTACAGTGTGCAAAATGTTGTAGCATTTTCGTGCATTGGTACTCATGCTGTGAGCTCTTAACTTTTTGTGCAAAATGGTACCTTTGTGTGGGAGGTACAAAAAGGGACGTGGCAATAGCGTCCATTTTTCACAGGGCTATAGACATTATAAAAGCATTACACTATACAAAATTTCAAATATTTGTACACACTGGTATTAATGTTGTAAGCTGTTAACTTTTGGTGCAAAATGGTACCATGGTGTGGGAGGTACCAAAAGGGGCGTAGCAACTTGGCCCATTTTTCTCTAGTTGATAGCTACTAATAAACTAATGCCATGTGTGGAATTTCAGAAGATTCGAATAAGTAGTATAGCAGATATTATAGATTCAATATTTCACAACATTTTAACACTTTGTGGGGGAGGTACTAGAAGGAGTGGACCAATATGGCCCATCTTCGAACTTAGCCGGAGATAGAAAAAAATATTACCACGTACCAAATTTGAAGTCAATCGGTTACTCCCTTTGAGAGTTATCGTGCGCACCAGCCAGCAGACAGACAGACGGACGGACATTGTTCATTCGACTTAAAATGACCAAAAACGAATATCCGTCGAACATACTTAGGGTCTTAGATCACTCTTTCGATGTGTTACACTTTTTTTCGAAGCAAATGATATATACCCTCGTCACACTAAAGTGAGGGTATAAAGATGACTTAACTAAATATATTTAAGAACGACATCATATATATATTTTTTGTGATGAAGAATTATTGTCGAAACACTTTCAAAATGCATAGTTACAGCCAAATTGTTTTACCAATGTGGCATTTACGGTTTGGATAAATATATTTGAAAGGGATAACTATGTCAAAACGTGTACCCATATGATCAATCTTTGCGTTGTAGAATTAAATCAGAAAAGAAAAACAAGCTGGAAAATGGGAACCTTATTCGATTGGAAAATGTGGTATTTATGGATTAAATAAGAATATTCGAAAGAGACCTATATGAGGATTATAACAAAATATAAACTGATTTTGGTAATTTTTTATGTTGATTTTTTGTCACAATAAAATACAAACTAAAAAGTTTCAGCTTAGTTACGATACTTGCATAGATAATGTGGCTCTTTGCGGCTTAAATAATTATATTTGGAAGCGACCTCTTTAGGGGAGATATATATACCAAAACATTAATCGATTCAGTTCGATACCTGCAACTACAAGAACGGACTGAACCGTGATTTCAACACAGACCTATTCACATAAACAATTAAAACTCGGTACATTGTACCATGTTTTTTTTAGTACTCTCTGTTCAACTCTATTTGCCAACGCATTATGGAAACCCTCTATTTTCCATATTACATTTCTCACAAAGTGAGCGTATACTTTTGGTCGGTTTATGTATTATTTACTAATGTAAATAATAAACATTAAACACACAATACAAATATTCTTTGGTGACCCTTAGTACAAACAAGTCGGTAAATATTACAACACATTTATCTTGCTGGCCACTCTAGTGTGCACTATTATCAAATGTGGCACAAACTACTTAATGAGTGTTGAAGGAGTTTGTTGTGTGCATAAACATGTATGTCAACATGGACAACCGTGTAATTAAACACTCTGTGGCAGCAACAAATACTTGAACATGGACTCTGTCAAAAGAGGTCTTGGCGAAGTACTCGGAACTCCAGTTAGCAGACTCGTACTCATATATTTAGTAGTAACACGGCAAGCAAGATGGCGTGAATGTGAAAACTTAATTTCAGTTTCATTACTTTGCATTCTCGACTAACTCATACAAGGAGGTATTGGTAAATACTCGTATGTGAATGACAATAGAAATATAATACAAAAGAAAGGATTATAGACAAATACGTCAAAACGAATTCACAACTTTAATTTGTGCCACATATTTCAACTTTAATTTGCTACCTTATGGTAAAAAATATGAACAGAGTGCCAAATTTATTCGCAATTTAATGTTGGGCTTTATTTGAATTCACACGATTCTATGCTGCTGGAAATTATATAAAATATTCCAATAAGAAGGGATATTTTTATCAAAACGTGAGCCAACAGAATCGGTAATTGGAAACCAAGATTTTTTAGAAAAAATTTTCCCAAAAATATAACGTTTCTTATATATTTCAACATTACATTATAACGGGTTTTCCAATAGGGATGATATGATTTTGAAGTGACGTTTCGACCATTAGTAATATGTCATGATCTGTCATTTGTATTTCATTGTATTGAGTTGTGTTTACAATTTCATCATGGGGAGATATATGAAAGAACAACGTTTACAAATTATTCAGTTTTATTGTCAAAATAATCGTTCTCCAATTGCAACTTCAATTGCAAATCGTCTTAACCGATGAGGCTCACTTTCATCTGAGTGGTGCGGTAAAAAAACAAAACTGTCGATTCTGGTGCGAAGAAAATCCACAAATTATTCATGAAAACCCATTACATTCACCTAAATTTACAGTTTGGTGTGGTTTTTGGTCAAGTGGAATCATCGGTCCGTACTTCTTTCGAAATTAAGCTGGTAACACCGTTACTGTCAAATTTTTGTGGCCGAAATTGGAAGAAGTTGATCTTGATAACATTTGGTTCCAACAAGACGGGGCTACGTGCCACACAGCAAATGAAACAATTGAATTGTTGCGAGAAAAGTTTGAAGATTCGATTATTTCAAGAAATTGTGATATTGAATGGCTTCCAAGAAGTTGTGATTTAACACCATTAGACTATTTCTTGTATGGTTATTTGAAATCATTGGTCATTCGAAATAAACCAGACTCTCTTCAAGCTTTACAAGTCAATATTGAACGTGCCATTCAGGACATACGACTTGATTAAGTGGAAAAAGTGCTCGAAAATTGGGTTCGTCGAATTCGTTCCTGCAGAAGAAGTCGTGGAGGCCATTTGAATTAATTTATTTAGAACTTAATTGTATCGATTGTACTTCACATTAAATAAACCAATTTTGAATTTCCTTAACAATAAGTGTGGTTTTTTTTTCAAAGAAATCATATCATTCTTATTGGAAAACCCTGTATATTTCAATTGCACCCTAAACATATTTCTGGGACAATGTACTACAGAAGCGATTTTTTGTAGGGGATGATGTACTGGTTATAAAAAACTATTTTTTTTTAGTCCAGAAACATAAACCCTCCGCAACGAATTCAATTATTAAAGCTCAAAACCGAATTTTTTGTTATTATTTTTCTCGGATTCTTTAATTTGAAATTTTTTTCATAAATAGTCTCTCAAATCGCGTTTTGTAATTCATTTTGATATGCTGATCCTGATTATGTTTTTTGATCTAAAGTTTTTCATTTAGTTTTTTAGATATGGTGATTAAAAAAGGTGAAAAATTATATACATATGTATGTACAATTATTTAAATATATAAAACCGCTATAACCTCAAAACTATATGACAAATTCTGGATCAAATATTTGGTTCGAGATCAACTAATCAACAAATTATTAAATGCCGTTTTTTGGAAAAATGTATTTGGTGCGGAAGGTTTTTGTGCAATTTTAAAAAGTAAAAGTGCAGTTTTTCATATTTTTACATGCCCTACACGGTAATAGCAAGAGCAATTTGAAATTCCAAAAAAATAAAAAAAATTGACTAGCCCTAGTCTGCATGTTGCACTTTACAATATATTAATAAGTATAATTTCAGAATATGCTTACCCATAAGAAGCAGTATCAATCTCAAACCATTCCTTGGAGTGTATCTCATTCTTGTCTCATATTTTCAGTAATTTCATATTTATACTTGGAGTCTAAAAATAAACAAAGAGTAATTATGTTATTAAAACCATGCGAAGCAAAACGTAAATTACAATAAATCAATTAAAATTGAAACTCATTGTTCATATTATTTCCAAAAATATACAACTTATGTTGAGGTATGTCATATACTGTTACATACTTCCAATTCTCCATAAAATGAACTAAATCATATAGTTATGTGAGAGCCCATTGTACATATTATTCCCAAAACTATACAATTTATATCGAGGTATGTATGCCATATACTGTCACATACTTCCAATTCTCCAATACTCCATTATTTATTTCATTTCCATCCAATTTCACAGAGTTGAAGTAAAGCCCATTCAACGTTTATAGCCCTTCAAATATGGCGGAAGTTGTAGTATTCTAGCAACATACGAAACTACCTAACTTTTATTTCCAGAGTGACTAAGGTGCATTCAACTTTGTTCACTCAATCCTCTAAAATTGATTTTTTTGCTTTCTTTTTTCAGGTACAGTGAATGTAATATAATGGGTACATACCAGGCTTAGCCATGGTGAAAGAAAAATTGAAGATTTTTTATGTAAAATTATAATTAAAATGAATTTATTATTTCCAAAAAAAATATACAATTTATGTTGAGGTATGTCATATACTGTTACACACTTCCAATTCTCCATAAAATGAACTTAAACATGTAGTTATGTGAGAGCAAATTATACATATTATTCCCAAAACTATACAATTTATATCGAGGTATGTATGTCATATACTGCCACATACTTCCAATTCTCCAATACCCCATCATTTATTTCATTTCCATCCAATTTCACAGAATTGAAGTAACTTCCATTCAACGTTTATAGTTCTCTTCAAATATGACGGATGTTGTACTATTTTAGCAACATACGAAATTGTACTAAGGTGCATTCAACTTTGTTCACTCAATCCTCTAAAGTTGAATTTTTTGCTCTCTTTTTTCAGGTACAGTGAATGTAATATAATGGGTACATACCAGGACAGAGGAGTCAGAGTTTTTCAATTTCTACAATTGAATTTAATGTAAAATTATAATTAAAATGAATTTATTATGTAAATTTTTCTTTAAAATCCATTAATTTTAACTTAACAACAATTAAGCAATTAAATCAATAAATACGTTAATGTGATATGTATCTAATATTATTCTGACTTGTGTCCTTAATACTTTTTCCCACCACGGTGTCCAAAAACATGACTGGATAGGTGCCAATTTGAGAGAGTGATTGTGACATGCATTTTGTTGAATATTTAATGCAATAAACATAGTTTTTGTCTATAAATACTTAATTGAATGTATTTCCTTCAATGGCGTCAATGAACGGACTAAATAAATAATGTATATTTACAAAATATGTACCAGCAAGTTTTCATAAATATGTATAGTTGTGTAGAGAGTAAAAATACTACAACACACTTAATATGTTACAATAATTTAATAGAAATGTTCATAAAAGACACACTAATAAAGTAAGGTAGTGTTAAACGTCCCGAAAACCAAGATTTTCATCCGTTCAAGGATATTTGAATTAAATTAAACCTAGTTAGTGATCTCATTGTATGTCGGTGCAAATATATTTTTGCCGGCTTTCAAATAAAATATTTTTAAGAGTGATGATAATAAAAACACTTTCTACAGCAGCATCTCTTAATCATCCATTGAGTACCTATACGTGCTTCCTTACGCATTTCCGGAGTTTCTTTAAACAACAGGACTTAAATACAACTTATTTATTTTTGATGGGCCACCACCACTTTTCTCGTTCACAAAAACAAAAAATACGACAATATTGAACGAAACAAAGCAAAAAAGGTCCGTCCAGACACCTACAACAGCACCGCTTTCTATCTTTTAGCCAAACGAAACGGAAAGAAAGCAGTACCAATTGCTTAACGTATTTCCGTATCATCGGTGACCACTTAAAAAGGTTATTTGGGTTTCTCATGGACAAGTGAACACTTAAGCAAAGGATATTGCAACAGAGCGAACAAAGAGGACAACATTTTTCATAAGAAAGTTCACAAGGAAATGATAAATATTTTATGCAATATAATTATGAACAGGATTTGTTTTGGACAACTGGTATGAGTTTCTAAGTACGATTAAGGCTTTAATTATAACAATCCTATTATTGTTCTACTTAAAAGCTTTTCTTGGTTTTGTAAACGGCAAATTAAGGAAGAAATTTGTATGAATTAAATCAGATCTTAGTTATGAGTACAGATGAAGAGAAAGAGAAAATTAAAATGGATACATACATATCAAATTTAGGTGGTATGTCATAACGTCAAATTTCATAATGCCCATGGACGTTATGATACTATAAAAGTATAGTTTAGTTAATTTATAGAGCCTTTTATACAATTTTTTAATTGAGTAACTACATTAATAAACCAGTAAGGAAAGGCTAAAGTCGGGCGGGGCCGACTATATAATACCCTACACCACTCTCGAAATATTGAATAACTCTGATATATAAATTTTGTAATTCATGTATAAATTGTTTACATAAATTTACTTTTGGGACATTTTATACTTAAATAATACCCTGTACCACAGTGTGGTGTAGGGTATAAAAACGATTGGATCTAAAGAGCCAAATCGGATGAAACATATATATGGGAGCTATAGCTAAATCTTTACCGATTTTCTTCAAATTCGGTAGAGTTGGTTCATGGATCAAGAAACTCTACCATTCTAAATTTCAAAACGATTGGATGTAAAATACAGCTTCTATAGAACTAAAGCGCCAAATCGGACGAAACATATATATGGGAGCTAAGCTAAATCTTAACCGATTTTCTTCAAATTCGGTATAGTTGGTTCTTGGATCAAGAAACTCTACCATTCTAAATTTCACAATGATTGGATGTAAAATACAGCTTCTTCAGGACTAAAGAGCAAAATCGGACGAAACATATATATGGGAGCTATAGCTAAATCTTAACTGATTTTCTTCAAATTCTGCAATGTTGGTTCATGGATCAAGAAACTCTACCATTCTAAATTTCAAAACGATTGGATGTAAAATACAGCTTTTATAGGACTAAAGGGCCAAATCGGACGAAACATATATATGGGAGCTATATCTAAATCTTAACTGATTTTCTTCAAATTCGGTAGTGTTGGTTCATGGATCAAGAAACTCTACCATTCTAAATTTCAAAAGGATTGGATGTAAAATACAGCTTCTACAGGACTAAAGAGCAAAATCGGACGAAACATATATATGGGAGCTATAGCTAAATCTTAACCGATTTTCTTCAAATTCGGCAATGTTGGTTCGTGGATCAAGAAACTCTACCATTCTAAATTTCAAAAGGATTGGATGTAAAATACAGCTTCTATAGGACTAAAGGGCCAAATCGGACGAAATATATATATGGGAGCTATATCTAAATCTGAACCGATTTTCTTCAAATTCGGCAATGTTGGTTCATGGATCAAGAAACTCTACCATTCTAAATTTCAAAACGATTGGATGTAAAATACAGCTTCTATAGGACTAAAGGGCCAAATCGGACGAAAGATATACATGGGAGCTATATCTAAATCTGAACCGATTTCAACCAAATTCAATAGCGATCTTAACAGCTTAAGATCGTTAAGATTTAGCTATAGCTCCCATATATATGTTTCGTCCGATTTTGCCCTTTAGTCCTATATAAGCTGTATATTACATCCAATCGTTTTGAAATTTAGAATGGTAGAGTTTCTTGATCCATGAACCAACGTTGCCGAATTTGAAGAAAATCGGTTAAGATTTAGCTATAGCTCCCGTATATATGTTTCGTCCGATTTGGCCCTTTAGTCCTATAGAAGCTGTATTTTACATCCGATCCTTTTGAAATTTAGAATGGTAGAGTTTCTTGATCCATGAACCAACATTGCCGAATTTGAAGAAAATCGGTAAAAATTTAGCTATAGCTCCCATATAGATGTTTCATCCGATTTGGCTCTTTAGATCCAATCGTTTTTATACCCTACACCACACTGTGGTACAGGGTATTATTTAAGTATAAAATGTCTCAAAAGTAAATTTATGTAAACAATTTATACATGAATTACAAAATTTATATATCAGAGTTATTCAATATTACGAGAGTGGTGTAGGGTATTATATAGTCGGCACCGCCCGACTTTAGCCTTTCCTTACTGGTTTATAGTAGGATGTGTTTATAAAATAAATGGAGTGAATTGTATTTACCCCCTATGAGTTCCTGATAGTACTAGGTCATAAAAAGGATGTCGTACACAATCATTAAAATTAAAATTTGGCGCGGGTTCATTAATAAAAGCAATAGGTGAAATATAGTTAGTATTTGACCAACTAAAATTTTTCTGTTCATTCAAAATTGATTCAATGACCATATTATTATGTTGATCCTATCTTGATATAAATCGTTTTAAAACATCACAAATATAAAGTACTATACATGTATAGGGTCCATGGAAATTTAAAGTGTTGCAATGTGTATGCACCTTATGACTCTTTCTTTAGTGTCATAACGTCCATGGAATCAATTTTGAATGAACAGAAAATTTTTTAGTTGGTCAAATACTAACTATATTTCACCTATTGCTTTTATTAATGAACCCGCGCCAAATTTTAATGTTAATGATTGTGTACGACATCCTTTTTATGACCAAGTTCTATCAGGAACTCATAAGGGGTAAATACAATTTACTCCATTTATTTTATAAACACATTCTACTATAAAAAATTGTGTATTTTCGAATTATTTGTAATTTTCTCTTAATATTCTTATTTTGATTATTTTGTTTGTTTTTAGAACGTTTTCTGGACGTTATGATATGCCACCTAAATTTTATGTATATATAAGTATAATTTTTAATTCTCAATACTTTCCAATGCATTTTCTAAAACTAACAATAGAATTTTTATCCCCTCACCTTAGAGCAGAGGGTATATATCATTAGCTACGAGCCAAAAGCTAAGACCCTAAGTATATTCTGCGGATATCCGTTTTGGGTCATTATAAGTCGAATGAGCAATGTTCATCCGTCTGTCTGCTGGCTGTTGCGCACGATAACTCTCGAAAGGAGTAACTGATTGACTTCAAATTTGGTATGTGGATATATTTTCTTCTATCTCCGATTAAATTCGAAGATGGGCCATAATGTTCAACTCCTTCTAATACTTCCCTCACAAAGGGTTAACATTTAGTGAAATATGGATTATTTAATAACTTTTATACTACTTATTTGAATCCTCTGAAATTCCACACATAGTATTAGTTTTTAGTCACTATTACCTCGAGAAAAATGGGCGAAGTTGCCACGCCCCTTTTGGTACCTACCACACAAATGGAACATTTTGAAAGAAAAGTTAATAGCTTATAACTTTATTACCAGTACATACAAAGACTTAAAATTGTGTACTGTGTAATGGTTTAATAGTACCTACACTGATAGAAAAACCGTTCGTCACCATTAAGAATCAGTTTCGTCAATATATCTTCGTACTGGTGACGAAAAGTTTCGTTCCTGCGATGTCAAGTCATGTTTTTGATGATTTCGAAATTCGTCGAGAGAACGATAAGGTTTCATTCCCAGGACGAAATGATTTATTTGGCCATTTTGCTGAAAATATAATCAAACGAAGCAATCAAATTATAGTTTTGCTTAAATGTACTGTTCTATATGCGCTCCGATTACCTTAGTTAAATAATTAGTTGTAAAAGATCAATTTAAAAACTCTAATAATTATTGACGACCACCGTTCGTCAATAAGATTATCCATTCATCATGAGAACGATCGACTTATTCGCCCTTTACGGCAACGTCAACTCCTACAGCGAAACAAAGTAAGACATGCGACGTTGTTATGTTCTTCCACGTGTGTGTTCCACGCAGCACCGATTGGTTCAAACAAACCGCACTGGTAACTGATGTTTGTTTAACAAAACATCAAACACATGCGTACTCGTACATGCAGCTCGACAAGCTGTATAAGTGTGAAACATTTGTGCTTGTGGTCTGTTGGCAAATACATTACTTGATGTGATTATTTTTGATTTAAAATAGCAGAAGTAATGAATACT
Source organism: Eudasyphora cyanicolor (assembly GCA_963930755.1). Taxonomy (NCBI): domain Eukaryota; kingdom Metazoa; phylum Arthropoda; class Insecta; order Diptera; family Muscidae; genus Eudasyphora; species Eudasyphora cyanicolor. Next base: position 231,424,804 of record OZ005734.1, on the reverse strand, counting down.
TCTCGTTTGTTTGATTTCAGCCTTACCTGATAAGAAGTGTGCGTCTCGAAACGAATATTCACAACTGAACCTAGCAATGCAGTCAGATAATTTTATTTTCCATACCATTTTATTTTAAATGGTTTAAATCTAGAAGAACATTTATTGGAATTTTTAAAATTTAAATAGTCGTGGGCATGAATTCGTCGTGGTGATGAATGGGATTCGTCGTGATAATGAATGGGAGTCGTCGTGGTGACGAATGGAATTCGTCGTAATGATGAATGGGATTCATCAGCACGACTGAGGACGAAAGTTTTTGGAAACAGAAATTCGTCATGGTGACGAACAAATTCATCAAGAGGATTATTCCGTACGTTAGCTGACTTTTGACGAAAAAATAATCGTGATGATGTACAAATTCGTCGTCATGACGAAGCTTTTTCTATCAGTGTACAATACAGAGAAAAAGGGGCATTATTCACACTCCTTTTGGTAGCTCAAACACAAATAGACCATTTTGCACCAAAAGTTACCAGATTATAACTTTAATACCAGTGCCTACAAATACCTAAAGTTTTGTAATGATTTTTGTAATGATTTTATAGTTCTAGAGTTCAGAGAAAAATGGGCGTTATTGGCACGCTCCGTTTGGTACATCCCACACAAATAGACCTTTTTGTACCAAAAGTTAACAGTTTAATACCAGTGCATACAAATACTTGAAATTTCGAACAGTGCAATGCTTATATAACAGGTGGCGCAAAAGTAACCTTTCGATGTTTTTTGTGCCAAAGTCACCGACCGATTATTGGTCAAATAAATAGTCAGCAATATTCCGCGTTCTGGAGCAGTGTAGCGTATCATTGTTTATTAACGTGTATTTCGCATGTGTTTACTACACAAATGTCACCATTAGGCATTAGGGGCCAATCGCAAAATGTATAGCATTTTCTGATAGGAGGATTACTTTTGCGCCACCTGTTAGTACCTAGAGTCTAGAGAAAAGTGGACTTAATTGGTACGCCCCTTTTGGTACCACCCACACAAGTGCACCATTTTACAGCAAAAGTTAACAGCTTTGAACTTTAATACCAGTAGTAAAGTTATTAAATGCAATTTAAATTGATAATAATTTAATTATTCCAAAATTTAAATAAATTTACTAATATTTTTTTGAGACTCAAGGTGAGGGGATTCATAAGTCGGTTTACCCGACTGAACTTTCTTACTTGTTTTTATTAAGTTTATTATTTATAAGATGACCAGCAATGTTGGTCGAAATATCGGAATAGAAATAAATAAATCACTGAAAACAAATATGGACAGTATTTTTATTTCAATTACCAAATAGCCAAACGAACACTAATAAACAAAGCTAACATTGATAAACAATATATATGAAGAGTTTATCATAAATGCTATGAAAAGGCTTTACATATAGTGAAGCTAATTTATTAAAATTAAAGTCTAGACTGCAAAAACGTTGGCTTTGATTTGGAGCGAAAGACACCATTTCGTACTGTTTTTCCAACTATAAATATAGTCTTCACAAAAGACAATGATGAACAAGTGAAATATTTTAACATTAGCAAAACTGTAGAGCATTACCAGACACTCTAAATTTCCAATGAAAATATAGATAGGGCGGGGCCGACTATATAATACCCTACACCTCCCTAACAATGCGGTAAGGGTCATTGCCATTATAATTTGGAATAATTGGTAAATGGGTAGAAACATATTATCTAATTCTGAGCCGATAATCGCTTAATATAGCAATATTCGTTCCTAAATTGAGAAACATCTTTCCGGAAAATATTAATGATCGGAAGTGAAGTACAACTTCTATAGCGCATTGATACCAAATCAGGAGGAACATATATATGGAGGTTATATATAAATCTGAAACTATTTTCCCTGAATACTCATTCATGTAAAACGACCTCTTTCTGTAGAATTTCGTACTGATCGGATATAAAATACAGTCTCCACAGCGCTTACATGTCAAATCGGTGGTACCAAATATATGGGGGCTATATCTAAATCTGAACCGATTTTCTCCGAATTTGGCAGTATTCCTTCGAGTAACCAGAAACCTCTTTCTGCCGAATTTCGCACTGATCGTATATAAAATACAGTTTCTACACCATTTACATGTCAAATCGGGGGTAACATATATATGGGGGCTATATCTAAATCTGAACCGATTTCCCTCAAATTTTGCAGTGTTAATTCATGTAATGAGAAACCTCTTCTGACAATTTTTTTTACTGATCGGATTTAAAATACAGTTCTACAGCGCTTACATGTCAAATCGGGGGTAACATATATGTACATATATGGGGGCTATATCTAAATCTGAACCGATTTCCCTCAAATTTGGCAGTGTTAATTCATGTAATGAGAAACCTCTTTCTTCCAATTTTTTTACTGATCGGATATAAAATACAGTTTCTACAGCGCTTACATGTCAAATCGGGGGTAACATATATATGTGGGCTATATCTAAATCTCAACCGATTTCCCTCAAAATTCGCAGTATTAATTCATGTAAAAAGAAACCTCTTTCTGCCGAATTTCGTACTGATCGGATTAAAAATACATTTTTTACAGCGCTTACATGTAAAATCGGGGGTAACATATATATGGGGGCTATATCTAAATCTGAACCGATTTTCTCTGAATTTGGAAGTATTCCTTCATGTAATAAGAAACCTCTTTCTGCCGAATTTGACACTGATCGGTTATAAAATAATTTTTTTACGGCGCTTACGTGTGAAATCGGGGGTAACGTATATATGGGGGCTATATCTAAATCTGAACCGATTTCTTCCAAATTTAACAGTGTTTATTGATATAATAAGAGACCTCTTTCTGCTGAATTTCATACTGATCGGATATAAAATAAAGTTTTTACAGCGCTTACATGTCAAATCGGTGCTAACATACATATGGGGGCTATATCTAAATCTGAACCGATTTTCTCCGAATTTGGCAGTATTCCTTCATGTAGAAAGAAACCTCTTGTTGCCGAATTTCGCACTGATCGGATATAAAATAACATTTTTACAGGGCTTACATGTCAAATCGGGGGTAACATATATGGGGGATATATCTAAATCTGAACCGATTTCTTCCAAATCTAAAAGTGTTCATTCATATAATAGGAAACCTCTTTTAGCCAAACTTCATACTGATCGGATATAAAATACAGTTTCTACAGAGCTTACATGTCAAATCGGGGGTAACATATATATGTGGGCTATATCTAAATCTCAACCGATTTCCCTCAAATTTGGCAGTATTAATTCATGTAATAAGAAACCTCTTTCTGCCGAATTTCGTACTGATCAAATTAAAAAAACACTTTTTACAGCGCTTACATGTAAAATCGGGGGTAACATATATATGGGAGCTATATCTAAATCTGAACCGATTTTCTCCGAATTTGGGAGTATTCCTGCATGTAAAGAAACCTCTTTCTGCCGAATTTCACACTGATCGGTTATAAAATAATTTTTTTACGGCGCTTACATGTGAAATCGGGGGTAACGTATATATGGGGGCTATATCTAAATCTGAACCGATTTCTTCCAAATTTAACAGTGTTCATTCATATAATAAGAGACCTCTTTCTGCTGAATTTCATACTGATCGGTTATAAAATAAAGTTTTTACAGCGCTTACATGTCAAATCGGGGCTAAAATATATATATATCCAAATCTGAACCAATTTTAACCAAATTAAATAGGGATCGTCCTTGGGCCAACAAAAAGATATGTGTAAAGTTTCGTCAAGATCGGTCCATAATTGCGACCTGTACTTTGATTACAAGAATACATCTACAGACAGACGGACAGACAGACGGACATAGCTAAATCGACTCAGAAAGTGATTACAAGTCGATCGGTATAATAAACAATGGATCTATCTCTTCTCCTTTTGGGTGTTACAAACAAATGCACAAAGTCATAATACCCTGTACCACAGTGTAGTGTAGGGTATAAAAATAAATAAATTTACTAATATTATTTTGGGACTCATGGTGAGGGGATTCATAAGTCGATTTACCCGACTGAACTTTCTTACTTTATTAAGTTTATTTATTATATTATTTATTATTTATAAGATGACCATCAGTGTTGGTCGAAATATCGGAATAGAAATAAATAAATCACTGAAAACAAATATGGACAGTATTTTTATTTAAATGACCAAATAGCCAAACGAACACTAATAAACAAACCTAACATTGATAAACAATATATCTGAAGAGTTTATCATAAATTCTATGAAAAGGCTTTACATATTGTGAAGCAAATTTTATAGACTACAAAAACGTTGGCTTTGATTTGGAGCGAAAGACAATGAAAACATAAAATAAATCAATTTTGTACATTTAAAAAAATCAATTGGTATTATGTAAATTATCGTTATCTTAAGTATAAAATGTTCTTATATTATTGATTATTGTCTTTGGTGCCAAATCAATGTCATTTTCTTTAATAGGTATTAGGACGTTTTTTGTTTCTTTTTTATACCCTCACTTTAGTGTGACGAGGGTATATATCATTTGCTACGGAAAAAAGTGTAACACATCGAAGGAGTGACCTAAGACCCCAAGAATGTTCGGCGGAAATCCGTTTTGGGTCATTTAAAGTCGAATGAGTAATGCCCGTCCGTCTGTCTGTTTGTCTGCTGGCTGGTGCGCACGATAACTCTCGAAAGGAGTAACCGATTGACTTCAAATTTCGTATGTGGTAATATTTTTTTCTATCTCCGGCTAAGTTCGAAGATGGGCCATATTGGTCCACTCCTTCTGGTACCTCCCCCACAAAGAGTTAAAATGTTGTGAAATATTGATTCTTTAATAACTGCTATTATACGTATTAAAATCTTCTGAAATTCCACACATAGTATTAGTTTGTTAGTCGCTATCAACTCGAGGAAAATGGGCGAAATTGCCACGCCCCTTTTGGTACCTCCCACACAAATGCACCATTTTGCAACAAAAGTTAAAAGCTTATAACATTAATGCCAGTGTTTAGAAATACTTGAAATTTTGTACAGTGTAATGCTTTTATAGTGCCTACAGTCCAGTGAAAAATTGCCGTTATTGCCGCGCCCCTTTTGGTACCTCCCACACAAAGATACCACTTTGCCCCAAAAGTTAACAGTTTATAACATTAATATCAGTGTATACACTTACTTGAAATTTTGTACAGTGTAATGCTTTTATAATGCTTATAGTCCAGTGAAAAATAAGCGTTATCACCACGCCCCTTTTTGTACCTCCCACACAAAATGGCCAAATTATACCACAATTTAATATCTCAACGTTAATATACCAGTCCATATAAACGGTTACAATTCGGCACAGTGCAATGTATTTAAAGTATCTACTGTTCAGCGAAATGTAGGTGTATTTCTTAAACCCCTTCTGGTACCTCCCACAAAAATTGACAGAATAATTTGTTTAATATTCAATATTACATTACTCACAAAGTGAGGGTATACCTTAGTCGGTTTACCCGACTGAAACTTTCTTACTTGTTAAGTCACCATTTCGTACAGTTTTTCCAACTATAAATAAATCTAAATTTCCAATGAAAATATAGATGATCCATTTACTAAAACCACTTGAGAAGCACTTGCATTACGTAATTCTTAGATCTCCTCCAAAAATAATCCATTTTTATCCTTTTTCTGAATTTAACAATTCTATATTTGGTTAGAATATATCGCTCACTCACTTCAAGAGTGACATAACTCAAAATTTAAAATGTTTGAGGTTGCCTTACAAAAATGCGAATTTTGCAAATGTTCATAAATTAATCTCTGCGAAATTTGGTCTATAAGTAAACAACAATATTTCGGATTATTCAAGTGTATTTAAACATCTTATTTCATGTTACTTATCTTTTTATACGGACTTAAAGTTACACATCTTGGCAATTTTCAATTTTGAGTTATGTCACCCTTGAAGTGAGTGAGCGATATGTATCTATACATATAGATAAGTATGTGTATTTGAAAGTGTATTTACATTAGGATGAACGTGTTTTTCAACTCAATGAAATAGGTATTGGACAAAATGAAAACTAAATATAAAGTCAAACTTAAAAATATTAAAAAAAACATACTTTTAACATATTATAATAAGTTAAGGAAGTAAGCAGCAGTAAAATAAACCGATAAATATAAAATATATTTGGTAAGGTTTGTGCTTCAACAAAGAGAAAATGTTGTTCAATATACCAGAATATACACAGCAAAATAGGGCATCCAAAGAAGCGATAAAAATCCCCAACTTATGATCCCTAAGTTGTTCTAATTTGGATTTTCACCAATGAATTTATCAAGAATTCACTAATGAATAACTATAGTTAATGCAAGAATATGTTGATTAAATTATCATGTCTTAGTCAATTTGTGTGGAAGATAGTAGAAAGAGAGAAAGGGCAACACAAAATAAAAGCTTTAACATTTCACAAAATTTTAAACATTTTTTGGGGAGGTACCAAACCATTGGTATACCCCATCTGTTGTATGAACTTAATCTATGTTTAGAGAAAATATAGAAATTGATTGTCGTATAAATTTCGCATCTTATGCGAGAGAAAAAAGTGCCTTGATAAATACGTCAAATTTCCTCTGAAAAATTTGACTTCAAAGAGACTGTATGGTTCAGAATTTTATGTATTTATTTATTCTGGCTATGAAGTTACTATGAAAAGTTGACCCCTTTACGTGAAAGGCACCACAAGGGTTGTGGTAATTGGGCACATTTCTCTGAGAAAAAACAGTGGGTCCGTATGGTCCATGTTTGAATAAAAGCAAATTCGCTCACCTCTTTGAAGATTTATAGTGCACACTATCTAGCTACATTGACATAGATATGGAAATAGCTCAAATAACATACTCGTAAAATGTCATAATACGGAGTACTTCCAAACATACATATAGTATAGTTACATTTTTTGTAACAAGAAAACATGTTTATCTCAAATTTATGTACGTAATGAAAATTCGTATTGCATTGAACGACTTCGGTTGTTCGGTCGGGTTTGTTTGTAGTAAAAAAATTGTGTTAAATCACATAAAAAATGAAAATTTATATTTTTATTTTATTATATTTGAGTTTTAAAGATTCTACCAAAATTTATCCACCCTAATACATATGTTTACTCGACATTTGTTACAACCAAGGAAAGTGCAAGTTTGAGCAATATTGTCATTGCTTTTGTGTCCGATTTTAAGTGAACTCAACACAGTTCAAATTGTCATCGCATTGTTGAGTAATGCATGTGTGGATGAGAAACCGTTGCACGGTGGTTTAGAGTTTCCTTGCAAATACATTTAAAGAAGGGAAGACAAATTTATGTATATTTGTAACTTAAAGCCGTGATTTATACATATTCAACTTGTTCCCATGTCTCTTTTAACCCATCCAGTGGAAGCAGCTATCTTCCTAGGCCTGGAAACCAATATAGCAGAACCCACAGTACAAGGCGAATCAAACAACACCTCATGGACAACAAAACACCTATACTGCTACGACAGCAACATTAACCCCACGCAGAAACACTTTATTTTAGATAGCCGTCTTCGAACATAACCACACAGCAGATATTCTGTAATCCCAGCCGAAACTCGCCCACACAGGAACACTTTGGCCCGCGTAGCCGATTTTGGACAGAAAGGAAATTTCCCTTCATTTGAAGAGCAGCACTGGTTATAGACCCAAAACCAATTTGTAAAGATCCTGTAGGGAACTAGGGACCCAAAATATACTTTTCAAAACCCTCAATGGGGTTTTTGGGAAGGGTTTAAGGTCATTGGGAAGGGGTAAGTCCAAAAATATACTTTCACTACGAACCAAAACATATGAACCCAAAATCTATTTTTCAAGACCCGGCTGTTTTAATTTTTTTACCCGGCTTAAATGCAGTTTACCCACACAGCTCCGATCTTTTCCAAATTTTCACCATTGGTAGAACTTTTCATCCTTGTTCCAAAACTATTTTGTCGGCGCCCCATAGTTCCCAAAAAATAGGGCCTCCAATTTTGAATATATATTTCGGTAAAGTTTGATATATCTTCGTTATTTATTATCGGATCGGCGAGAAATATATGTCTCTGGAAAGCTTATTAAACCCCCTTTCTCATGATGCATTATACGCCCTGGTGCGGTGCAGTATCAAATTAGTTTTTTTTAACCCCACTTCTTGAGAAAAGTGGCCATTTATTCAAAATTATAATACACTTTTTTATACAATATGAAGAGGAAACTTCAAGCAATAATTTGCGTTATTTGGGGTCTCAGTAGCTCTATAGACATACCCCAGAGGAGCAAATCTTTAACTCAGGCCGAAGGCCGGCAATGCGGAAAAACTTTAGTCTGCGTAGCCGGTGTTGGACATACCCCAGAGGAGAAAATCTTTAACCCCGGCCGAAGGCCGGCTATGCCGAATTCTTTAGTCTGCGTAGCCGGCGTTGGACATACGCCAGAGGAGAAAATCTTTAACCCCGGCTATGTCGAATTCTTTAGTCTGCGTAGCCGGCGTTGGACATACCCCAGAAGAGAAAATCTTTAACCCCGGCCGAAAGCCGGCTATGCGGAAAAACTTTGATCTGCGTAGCCGGTGTGGGACATACCCCAGATTAGAAAATATTTAACCCCGACCGAAGGCCGGCTATTCGGTAAAACTTTAGTCTGCGTAGCCGGTGTTACACATACCCCAGAAGAGAAAATCTTTAACCCGGGCCGAAGGCCGGCTACGCGGGTTTCTTTAGTCTGCGGACATACCCCAGAGGAGAAAATCTTTAACCGCGGCCGAAGGCCGGCTATGCGGAAAAACTTTAATCTGCGTAGCCGGTGTTGGACATATCCCAGAGGAGAAAATCTTTAACCCCGGCCGAAGGCCGGCTATGCGGTAAAACTTTAGTCTGCGTAGCCGGTGTTGGACATACCCCAGAAGAAAAAATCTTTAACCCCGGCCGAAGGCCGGCTACGCTGGTTTCTTTAGTCTGCGTAGCCGGCGTTGGCCATACCCCAGAGGAGATAATCTTTAACCCCGGCCGAAGGCCGGCTATGCGGAAAGACTTCAATCTGCGTAACCGGCGTTGGACATACCCCAGAGGAGAAAATCTTTAACCCCGGCCGAAGGCCAATTCAAGTTTTTGATTATTATTTACGCGTTTTATGTATAGTGAAGGTGATATGTATATACACTTACAAATACTTGAAAAAAATAAAAATGCTTGAACGCACTGTATTAGTTGATTATAATTGCATATCGGGACAAACGGTACCATTAATAAAAGCTTGAAGTGTGAGCTTTAAGATGACGTTAAAATACATACCTCAATATCTGGAATTTTTTCATATAATGGGCATTTTTTACCTTACACACCACACTTCAAAACAAAAAAAAACAAAAAACAATTCTAAAACAATGGGGTTGCTGATCCGAATGTATCATGAATATATCATTTTATAGATATTATAAGCTTTCCAATGACACCAATATATCTCCGATCCGATGAAAATTGACGATATTATATAAAAATATTTATTCAAAATTGGAATCCCTATATCTCGGGAACTATGGGCGTCCGACAATTTTGTTTTTGTTTTTTATAATCTGCTTTGGAAACCCTAAAACCAAAAAAAAATCAAAAAAAATCGGGCTTGTGTGGGTAAACTGCATTTGTTCCATTTTGCCACTCACTGGTACCTCCTTCAGAAATGGGGTCCAATTTAGTGAAATACTTACGTATATCTACATATTTATATGAGCATTGTACCAGCTCCGTATGAACGCTTCATCATCTCGGTGTTCAATCTGTTCTACGGAATCCACAATGATTGGAGATTATTAAAGGTCCTCAAGCAAAAATGCTGGCGTTGTAAAAGCGATAAATTAATAAAAACTCTTATATATGTACATATTTTAAAATGTGCAAACTTATTGGAAGTAAAAAATTGAGATGTACACCGGTCAGCGAAATAGATACAATAAAATCAGCAAAACATCTGACCGTGTTTACAAAGGAATCGATATCGACAATCACGATGACACACATCAATCAATTCACAACATATGTAGATATAGGTTAGTGTGAATGCTAAGACTTTTATCATTTATGAAATATAGGTTTTTTGGTGTCGTATCCCCAAATATTCATTTTGTGTCCCCTAATATTCAAAAAGTGATTTCGCATACCCAAAATATCCCCACAAAATACTTTAATGATGTATTTCAAAATTCAATGTACTTGTACTAAAATTTATTTTCTTTGTACAATTTTTATTTTCATTGATTCAAATCGTTCATATCATCTAAATATATATGTACATACATCATTTAATTTTTTGTACATGTTTTTGGTATTTAAATGTTTGATTATTTCTGGAAATAAGCTCAACGATTGGGAAAATACTGAATTATTTTTAAAGTACGTCAAAGGGTTAATACTAGCAAAGCAAGTTCTTTAAAATGGGATTGGACCAGCAGCATTCTGATACAAGTAAACTTTACTCCAAAATTAACTTAAATTGTTCATAATGTCGTCCTGAAAACATCCTTCCATTTTTTATACCGCAAGATTTAACAGAAAATACAAATTTAAACATAAATGGAGGTATGTAATAACAAGAAATTTAAATCCCCGCCAAATCCTCAGATCAAATCGGCTTTTTTCGCATAGAAGTCATGCGAACGTTAACGTTCGACATCGGGGGTCAGGCGGTTAAATTTCAGCCATATCAGTTGGAAAATGTGTTCTCTGGAACGTCAAGAACTGACATCGTAGGCGACCATTATATAGGTCGCCTAGACGGATAGACAAGCAAACAGATGGACATGGCTAAATCAAAAAATTCTATGCCGATCGGTATACTATTTTTGGGCATTACAAAGTCATAATATCCTGTACGACAGTTTGGTGGCGGGTATAAAAAGTAAACGTCAGAGATTTTTCTTTAGGTTCCTAATAAATATTCCAACATCCAATTTATTCTTACATAGATTTAAATTTAAAATTAAATCTGTATAGAAGGACTTACAAGACATTGTTAGCACTGGCTGTATGCCCTGTCCAATCACAGCCTGTTGCCACGATTTCTCTAATCACAACGCTAGGATCATACAACATTTGTAATTTTTACGTGTATAATGGTAAATGTAGCAAAAAATACCGCAAAAGGTTTTCGTTAACCAGACTTATATATACATACAGGCATGTCACAGGTTTTGTACGAAATTGGTAGGTTTTCGTTTTCAAAATCGTATCGTTTTACTTTTGCTTCTACATCTCTTGTACGTTTTTACGAAACCAAAAGAAAATGAAAACCGAAAAACACTATCAAAAATATGGCAGCATAGAAATAGAAGAAACAGCTGTTTCAGCCACCGTCGTCAACCAAATCGGTTCGACTCCAGATTCTGATTGGCGGTAGTGAAAATAAATAAAACATTTTAAAGCCCAAAAAAAATAAAATAGACCAAAATCTTGGCTTGATTAATGTTTCTGTGTTTGCCCCTTTAAATATATAACAATAATTATTATTAAATTTAACATTAAAATAAAAACAAACATTTCATTGATCGAATCTTTTTTTGGTATTTTTTTTAGTTACACTGTTGCATTTTCTTTTTTTTTTTATTTTTTTTTTTTTGTTTTATGGTTACTTATGTGGATATAGCACTTCGAAGACCAAAAGTATTAACATTTTCGTGCGAAAAGTATTTGAAATAGTTTTTTTTTGCTTGGAATTAATTCAAATATTTTTCATACTTATTCTTTAGTAGATTTTTTTACTTTTCTTGAGTTTAAATTACTAAAAACATAAATTACGGTTTACGTTTTCTGTAGAAGCTAAAACGTTTTCGAAACGCAAATTCTTGTACGAATTTGTACTCTGTGACATGCCTGATAACTTTGTTTTTGTTTTGGAAATTGTGTGAAATAGGCATTTTTATTATGAAAAAATAAGTTATTTGTTGTTCGGCCCTTTTGAATTTCGTTAATAAAATCGCCATTTTTGATAGTAAGCCGCTAAAATTTGTCAGGATGTGTATTATGAACCAATTAACAAATTACTTATCAATCATTCAAATATCATTATCGATATTTAAGCAAGACCGATACTAAAGCGTGATCCATTTCGAGGTTCCCTACTTTTTTAAAGAAAAAAAACCAAAAAATTGAAATTGAATGGGGAATGTTTATTATCATTTGAAAGAACATTCTTTGGTATTTTTTTTTTGAAGATTATGACTATCAAATGTTGGCCGCGGCTACGTCTCAGATGGTCCATCCGTTGAGCCCAATTTTCGATGACTCGTTCGAACATTTCGACTGGTAACTGGCGAATGACACGCGTGATGTTTTGCTCCAAGACCTGAATCGAAGCGGGTTTGTCCCACGATCTTGGTGGCCAATCGACCGGCCCAAAACGTGAAATTATCTGCTCACCGAAGTGTTCTCTCAATAAATCCATTGATTGATGCGATGTGTGGGAAGTGGTGCCGTCTTGTTGAAACCAAATGTCGCCGAGATCACGAGCTTAAATTTCAGGCATCAAATAGTCGGTTATCATTGCACGATAACGGTCGCCATTGACGGTTACGTTCTCAAAATAGACTTAGGGCAATTGGCGAACGATTATTTTGATAATAAAACTAAGTAATTTGTAAACGTTGTTCAGGCGTAAGTCTTTCCATGATGAAATGCCAAACAATACTTAACAAAAATAACATGACAGCATGACACGACTCACACGTGATCTTTCAAAAAAAAGTCTATTGAAAAAATATCTCTACTTAGATCACCCTATATGATTTTATATTTAAAAGCAACGGAAAATGCTTTACTCATAATTAAGTTGATAAGAATTGAAATAATATGCTGCTATGCAATTAAGCTGGATAAATATTCTGATATTTTAATAAAAATGTTTCGGCCTCACATATTTCATAGTCCTTAGTGGCACATGAGTTGCAGTATCATAATGTATACATCAAATGGATTGCGGAACAATTAACTTTCCCAAGAATCATTAATTAGATAAAGCATCGAGGTGTTCTACAATTATCTTGAACATTTATATAACATTTTTCGAATTCAATATATCATTTAAGTATGGAAAATAAACATTTAAATTAGGATTTGAACCGTTGTACACTTTCATCGGCATTAAGTTTGCATATATAAAAAATTAAAAAAATTCCGCATGTAGGAAAATCTCCCTAAATAATCACGCTATCTACGTCCACCCCCGGGTAGCCATGCCTCCCCAGCTGGGAAGCCCTGCCCAAAAAAGCATTAAAAACGCCCTGACCGACAGAGAAGAACGACTAATGGCATTAATCAATTTGCACATAGAGTCAAATCATTTCGCCATAATATTTGTAGCTTTCATTTACATAGTTCCTTAGACCCGATTCACACAAGGCGAGTTTACTTTTGGCAGATCGGAGTTCATTGGAGAGAGAGGCATGAGAAATAGAAAGAGGAGAAATGTTGCTCGTACTGGCATTCCATTTTGTGTTTTCATTCGCATTAAAGATGACTGCAAATTTATTTGTCATTTCGTTATATTTGGTCATTCCTTGTTTTGTTTGTATTTGGTGGGAAAATTAAATTGCTAAATAAGCAAATTGCTTTAATGAAATATAAAATAAAAATATGTCTGTGACATGGCAAGAGAAGAAATTGCCAGAATTGTGAACACGAGAGGCAAGTTCAAAAGAGAATCAGAGAAATTGAGAGAATTGTGAACGCAAGAGTCAAGAGAATCTGAGAAATTTCCACAAGTATAATTTCCCAGTGTGCATCGGGATTTAGGTTTCCTATGTAAACATCGCGTCTGTAGTAAAATTGTTATTTTTGGGAAAATTAACTTTTTTCAATAAATCGGAAAAAAATCAATTAATTATTTACGATTTTCCCACTTTTTAAGACAATATGCACGGCAATTCTGCACAAATAATATCGATAAAAGAGATATTCAAATAGTCCGTACGTAAATATAATATTTTTGATCAAACAAATGCATATTTTATTATATTTTGCTAATTTAATTGATGTTATTTTCTAACTGTCGTTTTGGCACACCCCATACAAAATATCCCACACAATCTGAGGGTTTGATTAGGTTTACTTGAATAAACAGCACTCAAATTTTTGTAATCAAATAATACCTTTAAAATAGTTTTAACAGCCACACAAAACAATGTGTTCTGTTGCCCTCCCCACTCATGACATTTTTTGACATTTTTGACTTTATTTGCCTCGTGTTGCCATAAATGTGCTCTTAGCTGATGTAACATCTTCAATTCCGTGAAGAAAGAAAATCCGAGTGAGTCGAGATGCGGTGGAGTAATGACAACTTGGAAGAATTGCATTACACGAGACGGTAAAGCAAACAAATGCCAGTAAAGTTATTGTAATGCCGGCATTGACTATGACGTACATCTATATAGCATATGAAATACTACAGTACAATTCAACCAAAAACAATATAATTTAAGAAGACATTCCTTCCTGTAGCGAGTAATTGTCAGTTACGAACGAATAGGAATTTGATTCCAACGAGTAAGGTTTTTCGCGGATTTTGAGACGGGTTTTCCCGAATTTTTTGTAATTGTCACAATTAAAAAAATAATATTAATCGATAAGTGCAAACAAAGTTCAATCAATGTTCGCTGAATACTGTTTTTTCGCGTGTTACAATTCATTCCTATTCGTTCGCAACTGATAGATTTTGACGTTTCGGAATGAAGGAATGTCTTCTTATATTCTATTTGTATTTGAATTCAACATCAATTTACTAAACATACGTATGATTTGACTTTTCTTTTTCTCTGCAGATTTCAGAAATAAACTTGATTTGACTTGCAGAGAAAAATAAATATAAAAATTACAATTTATGATTTAAGCAGTAAAAAAACAGAAATTTGTTTTTGAAAATTTTCCAGTTTGAAAATAATTTTCAAATTGTAGTACAAATTTAAAGCAAATGTCATTACAGACAAAGTCCATTCAAAGAATATTAAGAAGAAAGTTTATTTCTATAAAAACAAATCAATTTTAACTTAAATAGGCTCTAAGCAACCGCAAGCGAACAAAAAGGAAGAAAAGGATCGGACAAATGTAGATAGTTTTTGGCATGGATTTTCTGTTTAGGCTATGATTCAGACAATTTTTGTATAGCAAATAGACTCTGATTCAGAGAAATTTTCCTATAGCAAATAGACTCTGATTCACAGCAATTTTCCTATAGGAAATAGCCTCTGATTCAGAGCAATTTTCCTATAGAAAATATTCTCTAATTCAGAGCAATTTTCCTATAGAAAATATTCTCTAATTCAGAGCAATTTTCCCATAGAAAATATACTCTGATTCAGAGCAATTTTCCTATAGAAAATATTCTGTTATACAGGGCAATTTTCGTACAGAAAATAGACTCTGATTTAGAGCAATTTTCGTATAGAAAATAGACTCTGATTCAGAGCAATTTTCCTATAGAAAATAGACTGTGATTCAGAGCAATTTTCGTATAGAAAATAAACTCTGATTCAGAGCAATTTTCCTATAGAAAATAGACTCTGATTCAGAGCAATTTTCCTATAGAAAATAGACTCTGATTCAGAGCAATTTTCCTATAGAAAATATAATCTGATTCAGAGCAATTTTCCTACAGAAAATAGACTCTGATTCAGAGCAATTTTCTTATAGAAAATAGACTCTGGTTCAGAGCAATTTTCCTATAGAAAATAGACTCTGATTCAGAGCAATATTCCTATAGAAAATAGACTCTAATTCAGTTTTTGTATAGAAAATAGACTCTGATTCAAAGAAATTTTCCTATAGCAAATAGACTGTGATTCAGAGCAATTTTCCTATAAGAAATAGCCTCTGATTCAGAGCAATTTTCCTATAGAAAATATACTCTGATTCAGAGCAATTTTCCTATAGAAAATATACTCTGATTCAGAGCAATTTTCCTATAGAAAATATACTCTGATTCAGAGCAATTTTCCTTTAGGGAACTGTCTCTGATAACAGACTCAGATTCAGAGCATATTCCCGTTAGAAATTATTTTCTTATAAAAAATTGACTCTGACTCGGAGCAATTTGGAAAATGGACTCTGATTCAGAGGAAGTTACCTATGGAAAATACACTCTGGTACAGAGCAATTTTTCTATGGAAGATAGACTCTGATTCAAACCAATTTTCTTATGGAAAATAGACTCTGTTTGAAAATAAATTTAGTTTTATCTTTTAAAGATATATAATTTTGCATATGACAAAAAAAATTATAAATGTGTAAAAGATTTTGTAAAATATATTTAAATTCCTTAAAGTCCGCGATTTTGGAAATACTCATATATCAATATCATATTGCATGTAATCCGTCCGCGATTTTGGAAATACTCATATATCAATATCATATTGCATGTAATCGGATGCACCCTTTGATACAGAGTGTTGTGAACCTAGTGAAATAAATTAACAATTAATTTAAAAACAAATTATAAATGACTTCTTACTTTTTCCCAAACTCAAGCTGAGAGCCGACGATTGACATTTAAGTTTATTTAAGTTT
The DNA here is from genome assembly GCA_963930755.1 of Eudasyphora cyanicolor. Taxonomy (NCBI): domain Eukaryota; kingdom Metazoa; phylum Arthropoda; class Insecta; order Diptera; family Muscidae; genus Eudasyphora; species Eudasyphora cyanicolor. The sequence continues at coordinate 231,408,201 of OZ005734.1, read as the reverse complement.
CATCCTTACTCGAAGCTACGTCCAGTTATGTATAGCTGTATTCTAAACATTGTTTTGCTTTTATTTAAACAAGTTTTGTTTGACCTTTTTTATTCTGCAAATATTACAAAATGAAGGTGTGCAGCGACATCAGCAGTAGTACCAAAGAAGTACCAAGGACCAAAGTATGACAGCGAGCGATGGAGAGGGAGTAGAATATGGCTCATTATGACAACTGTACAAACAGAACATTGTTAATGTTTATTCACAACTAAGCGAATAAGATGCGCGCTCTCTCTCCCTTACACTCTGTGTTTGTCTGAGGGATTACAAATACAGTAATGAGAATGTATGCAAAGCTTATTACGAATATCACAAACAAAAGGGAGTGGTGTTGGAGGTGGTACTGGGAGATACTGACATGTTAAGCCTTTTTGCAAAGGCATCGCCTGTGAATGACCTTTAATGAGGGTCTTATGTTTCATATCTCAGCAGTTCGGTCACTAAACAAAAACATTTAATTACATGGAATGTCTGCTTTTGTGTCATCGTGTAGACAAAGGTACAAGTGAATGCAATGGGTCACTAAATAAAAATATCCTCTCAAGAAATTATAAATATAAATGACAGCTCAAAAGACCACGAATCAAGTAATTTTGAATTTATCATTGGACTATTGACCTCATAATTTGGAGAAGACTAATTTACTTTGATCTACACCTTTTGAAGTTTGCACTGAGAATATATAAATTTATAATGGTTATTGTAAATTTGTATTGAGAAAATACAAAATCATATTGGAAAATGTCCATTTATAATGAGAACACATAAATTCATAGTAGAATATGTACCGATTTTTTTACATCAACTTTTCTAAATAAGCAACAAAATTTGCTATATGATGAAAAAAATCGATCCAATAATCGTATACCCAATAAGACAAAAATTATGGCCAATTGAAGTTATATTTTCAAGAAAATTTGATTTTGATATATATGGGCATTTTCCTGGGCTAAAATACAATTTTGCAATGTACTCAAAGTTTCTGCGCCACATTTACGCATTATGTAAATAAAAAAGTTTAACAATCTTCCCATGAAATATTTGCTTTAGACATTGTCGATCTTACTACGTAAAATTTTTTAATAATTATTGTAAAGGGTGGTTAAATTTAAAAGGCCGATGTTGATTTTATTATGATAATATTGGTATGGTTCAATTATGTATGGAACAATATATAGGCCAAATGGCCGCCGCGTCCTCGGTGGCATACCTCCATCCGAAGGTCCAAATTTCCGATGACGCTGAGCCATAATTGAGGTTCTATGCCATCAATGCGCCGAATTATCTCATCCTTTAGCTCTTGAATTGTTGCTGGCTTATCGACGTACACCTTTTCTTTCAAATAACCCCAAAAAAAGAAGTCCAACGGTGTCAAATCACATGATCTTGACTACCCTCACTTTGTGAGTAATGTAAATATGCACTGGTATATGTGCCTCTATTATGAGCTATTTAATTTTGGTATATCTTGGCTCTTTTTGTATGGGAGGTACTAAAACAGTCATAACTCCATTTTTTAAAAGGACTGTAGGAATTTTAAAAACTATACTTTGTGCAAAAATATTGAGTATATATTTGTATCGATATTCACAATATAAGTTGTTAACTTTTTGTACAAAATGGTACATTTGTGTGGCAGGTACGAAAAGGGGCGTGATAATATCGCCCATTTTTCGACAGACTGTAGTTACTTTATAAACAGTACACTGTACAAAATTTTAAGTATTTCTAGGCGCTAGTATTAAATTTATAAGCTGTAAACTTTTCGTCAAAATGGTACTTTAGTGTGGAAGGTACCAAAAGGGGCATGGCTATAACGCCCATTCTTCACAGGATTGTAGGTGCTATAAATTATTCTTTAAAAAAAATGTCAAGCCTTTGAATGCACTGGTATTCAAGTTACACGCTGTTAACTTTTGGTTCAAAAGAGTACTCTTGTAAGGGAGGTACCTAAAGGGGCGTGCCATAAACGTCCACTTCTCACTGCACAATAGGTACTATAAAAGCATTACACTGTACAAAATTTCAAGTATTTGTATGAAGTGATATTAAAGCTATAAGCAGTTAGGTTAGGTTGAAGAGAGGAGACGTTTAAACGTCTCATGTCCATGGACATACACTTAAGCCAGTGGTTCGGCCTGTTGTGCGCTCCATATTTATGATCTTTTTATACCTCACGAGTTACAGAAAAACGGTACTAGACACGAATTTCCTCAGGATCTTCCAGTCATATTCTCTGAGATGAGTCAAGTCTGGTAATATGTCGGACCCGAAATGTAGGGATCTTGCATGTGTGAAAGCCGGGCAGTGACACAGAAAATGTTCCATCGTTACGATGTTTTCTCTGCATGCCCTGCATTCGTCGTTTCCTGCTAGTCCTATGCGATGAAGATGTGCTTGTAAGCTTGAGTGTCCCGTTAGAACACTCATCATCTTACTAATATCGATCTTGTTTAGTTTCAGAAGACTTCTTGTTTTCTTTTCATTTGGGTCACCCCACAGTATCTTTGCAGTTGCTCCTACTGTTGCGCTATTCCACACAGTTTTATGAGCCATCACTGCCCAGTGCTTCAACTCATTTTTCGTGGCTTCGAAAGGTTTCCAATTTTCCAAGTTTATTACTCGAAGTTCTCTGCCCTTTGAAGCCAAGTTGTTTGCCCGTTCATTTCCAATCACTCCGTTGTGTCCTGGTACCCAGTAAAGACGCAATTGACCATGGGCTGAGTAATCATTTATCGTTCTTTTACAGTCCAACACAGTTCTGGATTTGACCCTTTCCGATGTTATTGCTTTAATCGCCATTTGGCTATCTGTGAAGATGTTGGCATATTTAGGCTTTGCCGTGTTACTGAGCCAGTTCACACACTCCGTGATTGCTCGAACTTCTGCTTGAAATACCGTGTTATGGTCAGGGAGGCGGAAGTGAAGTTCGACTTCTGGTTCATCAATAAAAAGTCCCAGACCCGTCCTTCCTCCTCGCTTGGACCCATCCGTGTAGCAGCTGGTTCCCACTGGCACATGGGCCAAAGTTCCATTTTCCCAGGAGCGTCTGTCTGGCACAAACGTATCACAGGTAGCTGTAAGCCGCACTTCAGGTATGCGGTCCGAGATTTCTGGCGTTTGAATGTGACCAACTAGATATTCTAAAATCTATAAGCAGTTAACTTTTGGTGCAAAATGGCCCATTTGTGTGGGAGGTACCAAAATGGGTGTGGCAACTTCGCCCATTTTGATCGAGGTGATAGTGTAAAATAAACTAATACTATGTGTAGAATTTCAGAGGATTTAAATATGTAGTAAAGAAGTTATTAAATCAATAATTCACTTAATATTAACCCTTTGTGGGGGAGGTACTAGAAGGAGTGCACCAATCTGACCACATTCCAAATTTGAAGTCGCATCAGCCGGCAGAGAGACAGACGGACGGACGGACATTTCTTATTCGACTTAAAATGACCTTAAACGGAAATGCGCCGAACATACTTAGGGTCTTAGGTCACTCCTTGGATGTGTTACACTTTTGGCCCGTAGCAAATGATATATACCCTCGTATCACTAAAGTGAGGGTATAAAAAAACTTGACGTTTAGGTGTGGTTCACATTCAATATCGGCCCTTACAATTTAACCACCCTTTAACTATAATATTGACATTAAAAGATATATTTTAATAACACCTTTTCTATATGAATTTGATGCTGTCCGGAACATGCCTTCCGGAATTCAACAAAATTCTAAATATCTCAAAAATATTTGCATTTTTAGAGTAAATGGTAAATACTTAAGATACAAAGTTATGTATTATTTATAAAAGATTTTTTTTTTCGTTGAAATTAAATGACTCAATATACCTCAAGAATAGTGTTTTATTTTTCGTGCCGTCCGTCACGCCGTCCATTTGTCGATTTTTATTCTAACTAAAAAATTTTCAAAATTTTATAAATTCAGTGTTACTAAGCTCGATAGACTTTACAAATGAGCTAATAACAATAATATTCCTATGATCAATAACATGGAAGTGAGGAAAACTAATGAAATTCCTGCCGTCCGCAACGCAGGAAATGACCATATAATATGAGTACTTTGAGTACATTGCTAAAAAAATACTCAAGAAAGATTTGCAAAATTGTAAGGCATTTTTTTGAGTAGCCCAGGGAAATGCACCTTTATATTTATATTCATCCCTAAGGAAACTTCCTAAAGAATATTTTCGTAGAATGAACCGGTCAAAAATATTCACTGGTATTGCTGCGCAGATTCTCCAATTTACACTATTTTTTAATAAAAATTTCAAAAGTACCCAATCGCAAATCTAGAATATTGAAACATTTACTTTCTTTTTTATGTTGTATGGTGTTGCACGTTGAACTGCAAAGAATTACCAAAATGTTCATAGGTCCATAACTATTTTTTTTATTTTTTAAAAATCCTTATTCTTGTTATGCTTTCTTTTAAAGTACCTTTTTCATCGAAATCGGAGAGAAGTGCCAAAATTTGTGTGATCGCTTCACATTACTCATAATATTGATGTTCTAGGAGAACTATATCAAAACATGTTCCGATAAAGAAAATCTTCGTTGTGCAGGATTTAAGTTGATATGTGATATTTATATCATAAAAGAGAATATTTGAGAACGACCTCTATCTTTAAGGGGACTATATGAAAATATGATTAAAATGGGATATTTTTATTCTATTCAAAATAAAACAAAACTGCACAGTTTCAGCTAAATTTCTTAAAAAATGTGCTGTTTAAAACATATTTGAAAGCGATCTCTATTATCAACAGACATGTAGGTGGGCATAGCTAAATAGTCCTAGAATTTTACGACGATCAGGAACAACTCGTTAACTTAATTCAGAAAGGGCGTAACTGTAATTTTTTCGAAATCGTTTTTATTAATTCTGCTAACTATCTATCAGAATATATAAAACTCGACTCCGAAAAAATTTGAGTTACGCCCTTTCTGAATTAAGGCAACAAACCATATATATATATATACACTAGCGGACCCGGCGAACTTCGACTCGCCCCAATTTAACGCCTTCAGATAAACTCCAGAGTGATAATAAAACACAGATAGTTAAAATTTTAATGCGATTTGTTTAAAAGGAATCGAAATCAGTAGAGAGCGATGTGATAAACAACAAACAACGAAGACAGAAGACAGGCAACGTACAGATGACCGTGCGAAAAACAGGGAAATTCGAGATTAATTCCACAGACTTCCTACGATTGGTTTTGAGATTTATTGATTGTCATCGCAAAAGCCAATCGTACAGGGAACTGAATCCGCTTGAATTGGAATGAAAGATCAGTTGGAATAATCGGAATTCGTGGGATAAGGACTTCCTCTCCTTTGAATTTTCCCTTGATGATCGTCGCCTGAATCACATTGTCCATCAGTTTCATAATGGACATCCGCGAACTATGCACAATTTCGAATGATTCAGATTCCGCAACATGATTATGATCGATTCCACCTTCAGCTATAAATTATGCGGCGGAGCTCCTGGCACATCAGTTCGATTTTACTTTGAATAATAAAATTCATGCTATTGACGTCCTTATTCTTCGCTGCTAATATTGCCCGTTCACTAATCTAATCGAGATTTGGAAACACTTTGGTGATGAGTTCCTCGTTCGACGATGTGAACTCGCAAAAATTTGCCGGGAACAATATCAATGCAGTGGAAACATCAACAGTAATTTGGCCATTGCCAAGCGCCAACAGTTATTTCGAGAATTCAAGAGCCGATGAGTCGTTCTGCAGCGCAACTCTCATGTTCGTGGTCAATTTCAACTTCTTGAAAATGGAAAATTAATAAAAAAATTTGGATTGAAAAAGAGAGCAGTAGATAGGAACAGTAGGAATCTCGCAAGAAATAGCAATTTTCGATTTTCCCAATTTTCCGACTTTTCCGGAGAGTTTTCCCAAAATTTTCTTTCGTAAAAACCTTCTCCAGGCAAATACGAACAACTAAAAAAAATTGAGCCAAATCGGTCCAGCCGTTCTCAATTGATGAGAGCAGTAGATAGGAACAGTAGGAATCTCGCAAGAAATAGCAATTTTCGATTTTCCCAATTTTCCGACTTTTCCGGGGGGTTTTCCCAAAATTTTCTTTCGTAACAACCTTCTCCAGGCAAATACGAACAACTGAAAAAAAAATTGAGCCAAATCGGTCCAGCCGTTCTCAATTGATGAATTACTATACATTTTTCACACCATTTTTATATATATAGATTATAGGGTATTGGATTAATAGTTCAGTGTGTTTCAAAATTAATGGAAAAGTTAGTATACTCCTATCCTATCTTGGAATGTTTATGTAAACGTATATGTTTCGAAATAAAAAAAATCATCAATTGAAAGTCAAAATTCCTTAACTGGAATTCAGAGTACCTCAATTAAAATGTAATATACATACGTCAATGAGAATTAACAAATTGTTTCAAATATGTTTAATTTATTTAAATTAGATTTTTTTACCGGCACCTTAGTGCTACATAATAAAAAGTAATATGTACATCGAAGAAGTGAACAGACATTCGAAAGACAGGTACAGTTTAATGTTTTAAGTTGCTTTGGTTGTAAATTTGTCAAGGCTATTCTGGTAATAATTTCCTTACTTCTGAACTATTTTTACAATGGCCATAGGCTGACAAAGAATGAACAGACTTGACCACCGTTCTGTCATATCCCACATAAATTACCAAATTCACTTTGAGCCCCCACTGGGCCATATTTATAACTTCATGCCCCTCAAGACTCACGCCCCAAACACTTCTTATCTCTAGTTTATGCTCTAATAGCTACCAGGAGCAAGCACACCTCGGAGCAAGTACAAATTAAAACCAAACGTTTTAATATTCATAGTTAATATTCCAAGACCTACCCTTACACCCAGGAATCATATTTAACCTTTCTTGCTACACTGTACCATATTTAAACCATTTTTGACTTTTTCTACAATATTTAACCAATTTTCCCCTTTGCACAATATTTTTATTATGTTGTGCTGCCCTCGCATTCTAGGAATACATTTTGGACTCACTGTGCCACATCTAAAACTTTTAGATCCATCTTAGCATATTTTATACGATTTACAATTCTTATCTCTCGTTTAATTTCTAACCACTACACTCGTACTCATTTTAAGACATTTGAGCTATATCCGTATGTCCGCAGAATGGATCCAAAATATTTTTTTCGTAATAATTCTATAACATTTGAAAACACACTTTAAGAAGGCAATTTTTGATAATTTACAAAACTGTTGGTTCCTAGTTGACAAAATATGAACCACACGTTTTCACACAATATCATGAAAACATATCAAAAGTTTTAGTTTAATCAGGTAATCAAAGATAGACGTAGTAGTTTTATTTCATTGAAGTTTTATCTGGTTACAGATATGGTATCAATTAAATATTTTTCATTGAATTTAAGATGTTTTACAAATAACTATTCTCACACACCTTAGACTGTATGTATTAATGCAACTTCCTCCTGCATGAATACACTCCAATAAAAATTTCATTAATGACTTATTATTATTTATTGTGTAAATATTTGTTATTTTTGAACTTCTGTAGAATTTGGTCCACTTCTGTAGTCATGCAGCACACAAAATCGCTTTCTGGCAATGTAACCGCATTACATTGTCCAATTAAATATGGAGAACAGTTTAAACGAGTGCCGCTTCCTCTGCACTTGAGAATGCAGCCGAAGTGTCTGTGAATGCATGCGTGTGCGTATGGAGAAAATCTGGGTTATGTTTGCAAATACTACAAAGAAGGCGACAACAGAAAGCACTGGGACAGTGAACATAAAAAGGGTACACAGCATTACACACTCTGCTCTGGGTCACTGCACCAGCCACAAGCTCCCTTCCACTTTTGACGATGACATTGTATGAAAACGCATATACATATATGTATATGTATATACGTCTGCATGTATGTTTATGTAATGCATACGAAAGAACTCCTTTGTAATGCATTTTACCCCTATTGTGCACAGCTCTGGGGCCACAGTGACTTTCGATGCTTTAAAATGCGTAAATTGTAGTATTTTTTGTACGCTAACGTAGTTTGTGGCTTTTATTGCGGATACGATTTCATTCTGCTTCGTCGTATTGTCGTTGTTGTTGTTATAGTTGTTTATCAACACTATGAACGGGTGTAAGGAAAAATCACGTGCTTTAACCGCAGAGACAAGTAAATATTTCCGCTGTTTCAAGGCAATGGATTTGACTAAATAATGGATAAAGCTGCTAAAGCAATATCAACATAAAACCATACATTCGTAAAGTTTATCCAGCCATGCGCAGTAAGACAGTATTGCTCTTCAATAGAGTAATTCTCTTAAAGATTAAAGAGAGATAACATTTGTAACATGACATACAAATTCTAGTACTGGGTGACGTATGATTACTGATGTGAAATTGAACTAAGAGTGCGTATACGCTAATAAGTCACTGCCGAAACATGTGATCATAGTGAGAAGTTAATCGCTACTCCAATATGGTTTTAAGCACAGACACTCGATTATACAGATGTTTCGTCGTGCCTTTGTTTACATTTGCGTGAGTTACGAACGAATAGAAATGATTTTTAAACGTGAAAAAAATAGTTTTCTGGAGCCTTTTTTTTAACTTTTTTGGTACTTAACGGTCGATATTAATTTTCTAAATGTGATAATTACAAAAAAATCTCGAAAATCGGTCTTAAAATACACAAAAAAATCACTCGCTGAAATCAAATTTCTATTCGTTCGTCACTGATAGACTACCCGCTACTGGACGGAACTTCTTTATAAATTTATTTTTTTGGTTTTAAGTGCTGCAACAAATCGAAAGTCTGCTAAGTCATAATTTATAATTTTCAGGGTTATATTTTCTTCAGAACTGTACGAAAACTTAACAGATGTAGTTAATTTTCGTTGTGGTACATATTTAACGGGAATTTTTTGCTCTCCCGAATAAACCAATAATACGCCGAGAAAAAATTAATTTTAATTATTTTATTTTTATTTTTAAAAATAACCTTATCTTTGTACCACCTTTTAAAAGTTATAATATATTAACTAGTTTACTACTTTTTAACTTTACATTGGGAATGTATCAGAAATGTTGGTCCAAGATGGCTATCTTCAAAACAGAGAAAATATTACCGCGCACAAAATTAAAGACAAAAGTGATAATAGGCAGACATGGTTTTAAACTGCATGAAACAGAATGTTTTAGCCAGTTTAGCAAATCTTACCAAACAAATTTTAGCAAGGTTTTTGACTGTTTAAATTATTATCACACCGGAACAATATTTATATAAAATGTGATTTATTTATTACTATTTTGGTCTACCTAAAGACGAATATGAAATAAAGGTAATAACTAATCAACTGAAAACCAAGAAGAAAGCTGATGGTGTTGCAATACTGTAGTATCCACAAAACATATATAATATTAAACCATCCCACCCGATTTGAAATTATTGTATCACAAATTCTTTCCAAAATTGTTTTTAGAACGAACTAACCCAATGTGAAATTATTGTATCACAAATTCTTTCCAAAATTGTTTTTAGAATGAACTAAGTAAACACTGATCCACATATTTTACTCTAAATCGAATGTGATAAAATAAATGCCCTGCACACCACTAATAACAATCCTTGTAAATGAATAATGTGTCAAGGCGTAAGTTTATGTTCCATATCAAAATGAATAAAATTTCAGGACAGAAACCGGTATTTATTTCAGACTTAAATAAAACTATTTTAAGTTAAAACTTAAAACGACAATATTCAGAGACAGAACAAAGACAAATTCCATTATAACTTGTTGGGTATGTATTTCTAGAAAGTGCCAGTGAGCAAATATATGTCGTAGTTTCATTGAGTTTGATGTTAGAAATTTCAACCAAAAAAATACTTATGTCTACATATCGATGCCTTAATTCTAATTCGACTTAGCATGTTTTTAGGCAGATTGCATTTTCAATTTCTAAATATTCCAAATTATATTCAGTCGAAATTTGTTGTTTATATATTAACCCAATCAAAAGTTATTCACAAAGCAGTACAGGTCATTCGATTTGCGTTATAAAAGAATTCCACACAGGTTTAAAAAATGCATACAACTTTGATCGCTTCTCCAGAAAAAATACCTTTTTGCACTTAGCATTGTTTAGAATGGAGGCATCGATATTCTCGAAAGTTCTTACAGCACTTTTATAAAAATTTTAAATTTCAGCAATTTTTTTATTTGTACAGCGACGTTAAAAGTTAAACTCTAAAATTATTTTTCAACAGATATAGCGAATAAAACTGAAAAATCCCAAATTTGGGGGGTTGTAAAGTTTTTGGGAACTGCGTGTTTGTAACCCTCTGCCTTTTATTGTGTGCAAATGAATTATATACTGTGATAATGTACAACAAAAAAAAACAAGTACGAAAATCTCAGTCGAGTTCTTAAATTTTTTTGTCGGTTTGACCACAGGCTGATCGTAAAATTACTATTTGTTTTCTTTAGCATGACGCCTACAGAGCTGGGTCTGTTTTTTTTCATTTCATTTTTTTTTATTAATGTAATTTAAAGCCAGAAAGCCAATTAAAGGTAAATTACAAAATTCTTCAAAAATAATTGGTTTATGCTATAATTTGACTTAATGTTTGATGTTTAAAGTTTCTACTACAGAAAACGCCAATATTTTGAAAGTTTTATACATACTTTGATTTTTGATTTTCACCATGTGATTTTCGACCTCTTGACCAATAATTGTAAGCCTACAGAAAGGAGCGTTATGTATGGGCTACTTCAGATATGTATGGGCCGTATTCAGTTCTTATGCTTTTAGAACTTTAATATTATTTTTTGTTATTGAATCAAAAATCAGGAACCAAAAACTCAAAACAAAAATGGTTATTGTAAAAGAAAAAAGTATAATTAAAATCTTTGGTTCACAATTAGCTTTGTTTGCTTAATCACACGCCTGTGATAAACAAGTAAAAGCGTTAAGGTAGGACATACCGAATCGAATATACCCTCCACCATGGATTGCACTCAATTCTATTAATGGAAAAATCTTTGGATATGGAGCAAATCTTGCAACCATCTTTTTTGGTTAAGCAAATTATTAAAACAACGAACTCTGAAATTTTTAGCCAAATTTTCGGACTCAAATTTTTTAGCCAAACTTTTCATCCAAAAACGTGGTATTTATGGCTTAAAGGCTACATCTACACGGGGACCACAACAAAATATAAACGGACTTGTGTGCATTTTATTGAGATGAGTTATTGCCAAAATAGAATACAAACTGAAAAGTTTCAGCTAAATTGCTTAGAAAATGTGTTGTTTATGGCTTAAATAAGCATTTTTGGGTGCGACATATATAAGTGGACTATATTAAAATATGAAATAACTAAAAAAAATCACTGTGGTGAATTCTTGTCTAAATAAAATACAAACTGCAACAATTCGCTTAAAATGCTTAAAAAATGTGGTATTTATGTCTTAAATAAGCCTATTATGGAGCGACATCTATAGAGTGACTATAATAAAATATGAATCGATTTGTAAAATTTGTAACGACCCCTACAGAGGGGCAGTGTTGCCAGAAATGACGATTTATCGTCATTTTGACGATTTTTAGAGCCAAAAAATAGGACATGACGATTTGACGATTTGACGATTTTTGTGATAAAAAAAGTAAAAAAAATTTAAAAAATGTTTCTTATAAAGGATTTTTCATAATTACTTCCAGATATAATTTACACTTCCAGTTATCTTTCTAAAATTAAAATTGGAAATGTTAGAAAGAGTCTCAAATATTATGGCTGATCATTGAAACAATCAAAATCAGTCATTTAAAGTGGTAGATTTGATCACATTCAATGACATAACAGGAAAAGTCTCTGGAATTTTATTAAGTTGCAAAATCGGTTGAGGAAAATGCAGTAGGCATTTTAAGTAAAGGCCAAACATGGACTTAGGAGATATTAATCCAAAGAAATAGTTTCATTTCAAATAAATCGCATAATATAATTCTTTCAATGAAAATGAACTATTTTATTTTTGATCCTACAAGTCGAGTTGAATGGGATCTTTGTATGGGACTTTGTCAAAATATGGACCAATGAGGTCACATACTCCATAAAAGGGTTCTGGTTCTCAATTGATAGGTAGGGTGCTATAAAAAAATGTTTGGGTCTACATAAAACCATGGATCTACGCCAGACCCTTTTCGGTGTGAATGGTTCTATTAATTTAAAATTTCGTCCAAATCGCATGAATTCTGTCGCTTCTATGAACTAAATAAAAATCTACTGCGATATTTCTGTGGGAATATATCGAATTATAAAATGATAGCAGTTCAAGAATGTGAGATCGAATCACAAATTTGTTTAATCTAACTTTGAAGTTCCGCATAATCATTTGAGAGTACTTATACTCGTAATCACATATCTGTCTCTGAAACATGCCCTTCGGCCGAGAAAAACACAAAAGTGTGTTGACGATTTCGAAAACTTATTTTGATGATTTGACGATTGTTGTGCCCCTATTTTGACGATTTTCGGTCAAATTAGTCTAGCTACACTGCAGAGGGGCTATATCATAACATTGACCGATATGGCCCATTTGAAATGCAAACGACCTGGAACTATAAGAAATATTTCTACCAAATTTGATCAACCTAGCTCTTGTATTACGGACTGTAGTGTGATTTCATAAAACTGACAGACGGCTTAATCGTCTTAGAATTTCACGACGATCAAGAATATATATACTTTATGGGGTCTCAGATCAATATTTAGAGGTGTTACAAACGGAGTGACAAAATGAATATACCCCCATCCTATGGTGGAGGGTACAAAAATTAAATTCGAAAAAGTCAGCAAAAGATTTAAAAATATTTTTTTACCCTCCATGGGGGGGATTACCGTCCGACCATCCGTCCGTCCGTCTGTGGTAATCACGCAACAGTCCGCAATAATAGAGCTAGGTTGATCAAATTTGGTACAAATACTTCTTATAGTTGCAGGTTGTTTGGGATAGCAAATGGGCCATATCGGTCCATATTTAGATATAGCTCCCATATATAGCATCTAACTTGTTGTGATTCCTACTGTTCTCATCTACTACATATATTTTTTGTGTTTTTCGGTGTTATTTTCTTTAGGTTTGAGTTATTTTGTGAGGTCACATGCTATCCATGGTGGAGGGTATGTAAGAATCGGCATGGCCGAACTTAACGCTTTTACTTGTTTTAATTTCAGATGATCCGGTATCCAGTTAAGATGGGCTCCGCAATTAAATTTTTTTTCGAGACGCTTCCGCATAAATGCTGTTGTTTCCATATTTTTTTATGAAAATTTTACAAAATAATCTTTAAATGTTATACTTTAATGCACCATTAGTTTCAATAACAAAATTTTAACCATTTCGTAACAAAAAAATCATAAGAATGTTTTTTTGCACAAATTAATGTTAACCGCACATTAAAAAAAACATTTGCTTCTAAAAAAATTTAATTAATTCATAAGCAATTAATAATGTTTTAAAAAAAAATATTAATTAAAAAAAAATTTTTTCTCCGGAGCTGGGATTCGAACCCACGATCACCTCGTGCGTAATCGAATAATGTGTATACATTAAGGCGGGTTGATTTTTGTTCTTTTTAATCGTATAGCAAAAACGTAAACTACATAAAATTCTAAGAAAATTCTACGAAGAAACCATGTATCTAAAATAAAATCCTAATCCGCGTCTAATATAAGAAAAAATAGATTTTTCCAAAAAGAAATAGAATAGAATAAATATTCACCCAAGTTCAAAAGTTTGTATACAATTTTATATTTAATATTTTTATAAGGAACATAGATAACAAATTTTTTGTTACAAAAAGAAATTGCACTCAAAAAATTGTTTTCAGTATTTATAAAATAACCTTCTTTTGTTTCCATAAACAATTCTTATTTTATAATGCAAATAAAAACGTGAAACGTGTTCTAACTATTTATACCCTACACCACACTGTAGTGTAGGGTATTTGACAATAGGGCTTTTTGACAGCTGTCACTTGATCTATGATCAGTTTGGTTTACAATTTCATAATGAATAGACATAATCCGGCACAACGTTTGTAAATCGTGCAAATTTATTACCAAAATAATGGTTCGGTTCGAGCGACGCATCGCGCAACGAAACAAGAAAATTTGTTTCAGTGATGAAGCTCTCATTTGGATGAATTAGTACGTTTATAAACAAAAATTGTCGGATTTGGAGTAATGATAATCCACAAGCCATTGTTCAGATGCCGTTTCTTCCACAAAGAGTCTGCGTAGCTATCTTTGGACATACCACATTGGAGAAAATCGTTAAACCTGGCCGAAAGACTGCAACGCAAACATATTTTGGACCAGGTAGCCCTCTGGAGAAAAACTTTAATACCGGCCGAAGGCCGGACACGTTATCACAATTTTATTCGTACTTTGCAAAATTTGAAGGTTATTGAAATGTCGCATCGCCCAAAAAAACATTGGGCTTTACAACATTGCTTTTGGGAGATAGACAATCGATTTTCAGCGATATGTCGCTTTTTGGGCGATATGACATTCACGGTTTTGGGCGATATAACATGGCCACTTGATTAACAAGAACTTATATTCTAGGATCCTCTTTATTTTAGGTTTAGATTGGAAATCATATTTCAAAGTTTTGTCCTACAATTCAAAGCAAAATCAGACTAAAATTTTAAACTAAGCTTGAAGGTCCATTTAAATTCATTAAGACGATAAGTAATTCATTTCAACTAAGAATACAAGTTGTTTCACATTGTTATCAATAGAATGCAAATTAAAACGGATTTAACAAAAATATCTTCCTGTATGAATACAATAACACCCAACTGTTTTATGCAATTTCTCCAGATATAAATTGTCCGATGGAAATTAGAACACTAAGAGAGTAACGAAGTCGAAAACATACATGAGATTGTTTAGAAAATTCTTTTGTTGCAAGTGAAAGGAACTTCTGATGTCATAAGAAATGAAAAAGAAATATAAACAGAATACAATTCTTCACTAGAAGAATATGGAATACACAGACAACATTTGTTCATTAAAACAAAGAAACATTTAGGTATACATTTAAGATACTTGTTTCTTAGGAATAAACAAATGCTTCTTTATATTTATAATTATACCCTCACTTTAGTGGAGGAGGGTATATATCATTTGCTACGGGCAAAAGTGTAACACATAGAAAGATTGAGTGAGACGGAAATCCTTTTTAGGGCATTTTAAGTCATTTTAACTATGTTCTTCCGTCTGTTTGGCTGCTGCATGCTATAACTCTCGAAAGGAGTAACGGATTGACTTCATATTTGTGATAATATTGTTTTCCATCTCAGAGTAATTTCTAAGATTGGTCCAATCCTTCTTGTACCTCCCTCACAAAGGGTTAACATTTAGTGAAATATTAATTCTCTTATAACTAATATACAATCTAAATCCGAAATCCTATGTAATTCCACACATAGTAATAGTAGATCCGAAAAATGGGCGAAGTGGTGGGCCCACATTTTGGCATAATTGTTTTCAGTGTACAATTTTCGAAATTCTATTATTTCAATTCGTTAAATATGACTGCACCTCCAAATCAGCGAAATATCAGTTCAATTGCACTGTTCTCCGGAGGAGTAGGAGGGGGTTGTGCTCTATTTTCTAATTCTTTATTTTGCTCGATTTGTGTGATATTAGTGGTGACATGCATGTGCATGCATTTTACAATTTAGTCACTCTGATATGTATCGGTATTAGTTTCAAGTACCACCAATCACACTTGAAATGACAGACATAAAACATGGTGACGCTGATGTGGGACAGACTGAACTGCATTGGACATGCGGTGCTCCAGGTGGACTAATTGTCATTAGGACTTGTGTTAGGTGTATAACAATACCGCTACGTGTAACGGCTTAGTAAATAAGAGCTATGATTTAACGAATTAAGAAAGATTGCAAACTAAACATCGATTGGTATTTTAAGTTACATTTATGTGTATATACTCGTATATACCATTTCCACTTAAAATCAACTGGTTATTTTTTAATTTTTAGGATATCTGATTTAAAAATGAATTGCTGTTATGACTGCTCTCAGGAAATTAAATTATTTTTTGTTTTTGGAAAACCTAAATTTGTTCTAGAAAATTTAATACTAATTAAAAGAAAAATAAATAAATTAATACTTTTAATGTGATAACCCTTTAATGGTTTTAGATTTTGACATTTCGGTGAGTAGGCTGGTGAAACCTAAGTCGCGTGTATGTACAAACACGCCGCATGGTTTTCAAATACCGGCATGCAAATGGTCGTGTATGATTATGTACATTAGAGGGGGTAGCTTAAACAAACATAAATAACATATTAAATTGATGCAAATTTAAATAAAAAATAGTTTTGTTTTAATTTCTATGGGGAGGTTTACAAACATTAGCAGAATTTGTTATCTTTTTATCTAAAAAAAATCGGCAAAGATTTGTGCCACATATTTCGAATATTTTGGCTATACTTCGCAATTACAATATAGACTAAGAAGTAAGACTATTTCAGTCTAGTAAAACGACTAAGATATAGCCTGGGAGAGCCAGAGCGGTTGGAAAAATTTGCTTATTTTTTGTCAGGCTGTACTCATTAGAAACGTAGTCTAAAATGCAAAATACTACTCGGGAGAAAATCGCCATTTTTGATATGATTGAATTTAAAGAAAATATATTTGGAAACCAATTTTTGAAATATTATATATTTGTTAACAAATAAATTTTATTAAAAATCTATACATTTTATTTGGTACGCATATATTCATATCTTAGAACAAAAAATCTTTAGGAACTGACTTTCACAAATAAAATATATGTTTACACACAAACAAAGTTAATGTTTAAAAAGTTTTCCAAACATATATTATTTAAAAATTTGCTGACTTTTACGAATTTTAATTACATTTTCCTAGATTCCGTATTATACTTTGTAGTTTAAAATTTCATAAACAGCATTCGCTTTTGTTTTATAGCACTAATTTTAAATTTATAAATATTCCAATTCATCAACAGAAGTTATGGGGAAAATATTTTTCAATATTTCAGTTAATGTTAACCACTTGTGGGAGAGGTAGCAGAAGGAGTGTTACCAACCCCCATATTGTCTCCTATCCGCTTAAGATTGGAGAAAATATTAAATGAAATAAAATTTCCTGAAACAGATTTTCACCAAACATATATAGGATCTGAGCACCCCAGTACACTGATAGAAAAAGCTTCGCCATGACGACGAATTTGTACATTATCACGATTATTTTTTCGTCAAAAGTCAGCTAACGTACGGAATAATCCTCTTGATTAATTTGTTCGTCACCATGACGAATCTCTTTTTCCAAAAACTTTCGTCCTCAGGATGATCACATTTCATCCCCACGATGAATCGAGTTCATCACCACGGCGATTTCCCATTCATCATCATATAGAACAGTACAATTAAGCACAAACTATAAATTGATTTCTTCGTTTTATCATTTTTTCGGAAAAATGGTCAAATAAATTTTTTCGTCGTGGGAATGAAACCTTATTGTTCCCTCGACGAATTTCGACATCACCAAAAACATTGGTTGATGATCGTGTTCGTTCTATTGACGCACAAAAACATCGCACGTACGTAACTTTTCGTCACCAGTACGAAGATATATAGACGAAACTGATTCGTCATGGTGACGAACGGGTTTTCCATCAGTGTAGATGAGTAGGTATCGTATTCGCCTATGAGTTTGGGGATCGTGGGTTCGATTCCCTTTGTAACCCGTTTTATCCCTGGACTGCAAAATTTGAATGCAAATTAGCTTTGTATTGTAATTCATATAAATAAATATATAGGATCTTAGGTCACTCCTTCAATATGCCTTTTTTGTAAAAAATTATATAGTGTGAGAGTTTTTTAAGAGATTGATTAAAAATTTCCCAAATTTGTTATTCTTTTTGACGGACATAGCCCAAAGGACACACAATTTTCTGAAATAGATTACCGAAACATGTAAGGTATATTAGTTTACTCCTTCGATGTGCCACACTTATTTGTAACAACAAATATTTCCCTTTCCTGCAAATTGAGGATATAATTTTTTTTAAAAACATCTAAGGAAAAGTTTAAGTCGCACGAAGCCCTACGGTAATATGTTTGTAACAAAATAAGGTCAAATATCTAATTTTATAAACGCTGGTTTGATCTAAATCTGAAAATGTTACATTTTCAGTGCTCACATTTAACATTTGATATATCTATCTATCTATATATATAAAGAAGAATGTGTGTTTGTTTGTTTGTTTGTTTGTTGGTTTGTTTGTTTGTTGGTTTGTTTGTACCGAATAGACGTCTAAACGGCTGGACCGATCTTCTTGAAATTTTCACAGAATGTACATATGTGGGGCGTGGTGAAAATAGGGTACTTGAATTTTCGATATATCAAGTGGGCGTGGCCCCGCCCATATAAGACAAATTTTAAAATTGAGATATCTTGCACAATTTGGTAGCGAGAGTGCTGTAATTTTGTACATATGTATCTGGTGGCAGTCTACGTGATTGGGCCAAAAATGGGCGGGATCGGACCAATGGGCGTGGCACCGCCCATAGAAGCCAAATTTTAAAAATTATATATCTAGCACAATTTATTAGTGAGAGTGATGCAATTAAGTGCGTATATATATCTGGTGGCAATGTACCTGATTGGTCCAAAAATGGGCGGGATCGGACCAATGGGCGTGGCCCCGCCCACATAAGACAAATTTTTAAATTGCGATATCTTACACAATTTGTTAGCGAGAGTGCTGTAATTTTGTACATATGTATCTAATGGCAGTCTACGTGATTGGTCCAGAAATAGGCGGGATCGGACCAATGGGCGTGGCACCGCCCATATAAGCCAAATTTTAAAAATGATATATCTTGCACAATTTGTTAGCGAGAGTGCTGGAATTTTGTGTATATGTATCTGGTGGCAGTCTACGTGATTGGTCCAAAAATGGGCGGAATCGGGCCAATGGGCGTGGCACCACCCATATAAACCAAAATTGAGATATCTTGCACAATTTACTAGCGAGGGAGCTGGAATTTTGTGTATATATATCTGTTGGCGATCTACGTGATTGGTTCAAACATGGACGGGATTGGACCAATGGGCGTAGCCCCGCCCATACAAGCAAAATTTTGAATTTTAGATATCTTGCACAATTTGTTAGCGAGGGAACTGGAATTTTGTATATATATATCTGTCTACGTGATTGGTCCAAAAATGGGCGGGGTCGGACTAATGGGCGTGGCCCCGCCCCTTCAAGCCAAATTTTCAAAATGATATATCTTGCACAATTTGTTAGCGAGAGTGCTGGAATTTTGTGTATATTTATCTGGTGGCAGTCTACGTGATTGGTAAAAATGGGCGGAATCGGGCCAATGGGCGTGGCCCCGCCCTTACAAGCCAAATTTTGAAATTGAGATATCTTGCACAATTTGTTAGCGAGAGTGCTGTAATTTTGTGCATATGTATCTGGTGGTAGTCTACGTGATTGATTTAAAAATGGGCGGAATCGGGCCAATGGGCGTGGCCCCGCCCATACAAGCTAAATTTTGAAATTGAGATATTTTGCACAATTTGTTAGCGAGAGTGCTGTAATTTTGTTCATATGTATCTGGTGGTTGTCTACGTGATTTGCAAAAAATGGGCGGGATCTGACTAATGGGCTTGGCACCGCCTATATAAGCCGAATTTTTAAATTTAGATATTTTTCACAATATGTTAGAGAGAGTGCTGTAATTTTGTGCATGTGTATCTGGTGGTAGTCTACGTGATTGGTTTAAAAATGGGAGGAATCGGATCAATGGGCGTGGCCTTGCCAATATAAGCAACCTTTTGAAATTGAGGTATTTTGCACAATCTGTTTGCGAGAGTACTGTAATTTTGTATATATGTGTCTGGTGGAAGCCTACGTGATTGGTTTATAAATGAGCGGGATCAGACCAAAGGGTGTGCCCCGCCCATGTTACCCAAATTTGAGCTATCTTGCACAATTTAGTAGTGATAGTACGGTAATTCTGTTTATATGTTTCTGGTTGCAGTCTACGTGATTAGTTAAAAAGTGGGCGAGATCAGAGTAAAGGGCGTGGCCCCGTCCATATAAGCCACATTTTGAAATTGAGATATCTTGCACAATTTGTTAGCGAGAGTGCTGTTATTTTATGTATACGTATTTGGTGGCAGGATTCGCGATTGGTTCAAAAATGGACGGGATCGGAAATCTTAATCTGGGGTAACGAAGTGGACCGGGTCCAGCTAGTTTTAATATAAAGAGGATTTTCCTTATCCCCGGTCACTGCCAAATTTGTGGAGAATCCGATTATATTTCAATATAGGGTCTCTATATTGATGGCTTTATATAAAAATGGCGTATTTCGATTTTGTCCTTCTATAACAGGGGCACGAAAATACGAAAAAAAATGAAAAAAAAAGCTTTACCATTAAATAATTTTGGTTTTTATTTCATAAAATAGTATACCTCAATCTAAAGGGTTTTCCAACAAGAGGTGTTATTTTGGCATTCAAAGAAAAATGCCATTTATTGAGATAAATGATCGGATGTTTATTTCATAATAAAGAGGAAGGTATGCCGATAATAACGAAAAACAACATCAGCCAAATGGCCACCATGACCACGCTTACAGGACCATATCCTTTTCATGAAATTTTCCATAACCAAAGTGGCTGCCCTAAGTCCTCGATAGCCTCACGAATTCTATCTTTGAGGTCTTGAATCGACGCTGGGCTGTTGGCGTAGACCTTATTTTCACGTAGCCCCAAAGGAAGAAGTCGCAAGGTGTTAAATCACAAGATCTCGGTGGCCAATTGTGATCACCTCTTCGAGAGATAACACGGTCCGGAAACTTTTCCCGTAACAGAGCAATGGTTTCGTGGCTTGTGTGGCACGTAGCGCCGTCTTGTTGAAAGTAAACGTTGTTCGGATCAATACCATCCAACTCCGACCATAAAAAATCATTATCTTCATCTCTCGATAGCGCAATCCATTCACAGTAACTGTTGATCCACCTCATTTTCGAAAAGGTAAGGACCAATGACCCCGCCGGACCATAAACCGCACCAAACAGTCACACGTTGAGGTGGAGAGGCTTCTCAACAATAACTCTTGGGTTTTCCTAGCCCAAGATGCGACAATTTTGCTTGTTGACGTAGCCACCGAGGTGGAAATGGGCCTCATCAGTCAAGATAATTTTGTATCGTTCGTATCGTTTTTTTGTTCGATTGTTTTTTGATCGTTTTGTATCGTTCGATGATCGTGTATCGTTCCATTTTTAGTAATGGCGCAGTTTCTACCTGTCAAATGTCAAAGAATAAAAGCTTCAAAAGTGACAGCTACCGAAATACCGGGTGATTCAAAATAACACCTCTTGTTGGAAAACCTTGTATACAAAAAAAGATTTAGGGCTCGGACACAAAAAAATGGTGGCATAGTGTTATCAATCACAAGTTTCCTGGAGCTATAAAAAGTATTTGTCCCAAATTTAGCTGAATTATTGTAGATTGTAGAGTGATTACAACAGACGGACATGTCTACATCGGCTTAGAATTATTCTAAGATTAACTAATATTATTAATTAATTTGATATGAATTAGGAATTCGATGGTATATACAGGGTGGCCCAAAATGACCGAAGGGGTTCGAGTTCATTATAACTTTTTATTTAAGAGATAATTATTAATTTTTTTTAAATGCGTTATATTAATGAAGAATATTTTTCATTTAATTATGAAAAATTATATCTCTCCATTGTGTACTGTTCCATTTTAAATTATTTTTCTTTTTAACAAAATACTAAAAAGAAATAAAAAAAAATATATTTAACAAATTTTTAAAGAAATCAAACCCCTTCGGTCATTTTGGCCCAACAAAAAAATGATATTTTTGAACTTTCTATTTTAAATTCCCTAAGTCTTTTTACAAAATACTGAAATGAAAAAATATTTTAAAAAAGTTAGAATAATTTTAAGCCTCTTCGGTCATTTTGAGCCATCTTGTATTATATACATTCGTATACATTATATAAAAATTAGCGCGAAATAATAAATTCAACAGTTTTTTTGCTCTCTTAAAAATTGTTTTTTTTGGATATAGGCCATCGATATACTTTTTATGATGTTGGCACATTATGGATGTTATGATTTATTTAGTGTATTAATTATTTGAATATGTATTTTTATACCCTACACCACACTGTCGTACAGGGTATTATAAGTTTGTTTCATGGCAGATGTTTGTAACACCTAAAAATAACACAGCTAGACCCACCTTAAAGTATACCGATCGACTCAGAATCACTAGCTGAGTCGATTTAATGATGTCCGTCCGTCTGTCCATGTAAAGTTGTTCGTCGACTACAGGTCGCAATTTCACTCCGATCGTTCTGAAATTTTGCAGTTTAGAGTATTTCGCGGCTGTTAAGATCGCTATTGATTTTGGTTGAAATCGGTTCAGATTTAGATATAGCTCCCATATATATCTTTCGTCCGATTTGGCCCTTTAGTCCTATAGAAGCTGTATTTTACATCCAATCGTTTTGAAATTTAGAATGGTAGAGTTTCTTGATCCATGAATCAACATTGCCGAATTTGAAGAAAATCGGTTAAGATTTAGCTATAGCTCCCATATATATGTTTCGTCCGATTTGGCCCTTTAGTCCTATAGAAGCTGTATTTTACATCCGATCGTTTTGAAATTAAGAATGGTAGAGTTTCTTGATCCATGAACCAACCTTGCCGAATTTGAAGAAAATCGGTTAAGATTTAGATATAGCTCCCATATATATGTTTCGTCCGATTTTGCTCTTTAGTCCTGTAGAAGCTGTATTTTACATCCAATCATTTTGAAATTTAGAATGGTAGAGTTTCTTGATCCATGAACCAACACTACCGAATTTGAGGAAAATCGGTTAAGATTTAGCTAAAGCTCCCATATATATGTTTCGTCCGATTTGGCCCTTTAGTTCTATAGAAGCTGTATTTTACATCCAATCGTTTTGAAATTTAGAATGGCAGAGTTTCTTGATCCATGAACCAACATTGCCGAATTTTAAGAAAATCGGTGAAGATTTAGCTATAGCTCCCATATACATGTTTCGTCCGATTTGGCCCTTTAGTCCTGTAGAAGCTGTATTTTATATCCAATCATTTTGAAATTTAGAATGGTAGAGTTTCTTGATCCATGAACCAACTCTAACGAATTTGAAGAAAATCGGTTAAGATTTAGCTATAGCTCCCAAATATATGTTTCGTCCGATTTGGCTCTTTAGATCCAATCGTTTTTATACCCTACACCACACTGTGGTACAGGGTATTATTTAAGTATAAAATGTCCCAAAAGTAAATTTATGTAAACAATTTATACATGAATTACAAAATTTATATATCAGAGTTATTCAATATTACGAGAGTGGTGTAGGGTATTATATAGTCGGCACCGCCCGACTTTAGCCTTTCCTTACTGGTTTTAGAACTAACTTGAGAAACTTGAGTAATTTAGAATGGAAAAACTCATCACAGAACAATGAACCAAATTTGTTTATTCAAAAACTCATATTGGGCTATGAAGCCCATTCATTGTTCTGGTGAAGAGAGAAACATCGTTCAAACTATGAGAGCAAATCGTTGAAAGAAAGCTTTAAGTTTTGTTCAAGTTTTTAGCTTAACTCACCCTAATATACATATGTTTGTGGAAACGGAAATTGCTCACACAGTTCACAAATCCGGTTGACATAAATCACCCAAATCTCCTCAACAGGAGTGGCTGATTTGACCACTTTTTGGTGGCTTTTTTTTGAACTCATCCCGCCCCGTTTTCCACACCTGGTTAGAATCTAAATATAACAATAAACTTCAGCATTACCAACCCCATCCCTGACCTCTGACAATATCACCAAATATTCTGGCGCCTAGGAACGCTCGTAATTCCACTATTGAAAAACAACAACAACTGGGACGAAGTCGGTGAAGTTATTTCTCACGCAAAAAAAAAAACAAGAAATTATAAATTTCACATCATGCAATAACACAGGTATACACACATTTTGGTGCCGATACTTTTTGAACTGTAAATTCGACCTCCTGAATACGAATCTGCAGTCGGTTTTTGCGTAGCAGCTCCCGTTTTCATGTTATGGGGTAGGGTGTTGTCTAAGGGACACCACTTAGAAATACCCAAAATAATTGTGAAATTGTGAAGTATTCACCACATATATAACAGCATTGCTCGGGATGTTTTACACAGATTCTGTGGCTAAACGAAATTTTTGAAAATTAGCTCTCAATCACTTACAGTATTAGTAATAAGAATATGCGATTATTTTACAGCAATTCCTTATCATAAATATAAAATAAGATAAGAAATGAACAGTACCTGTAACAGAGAAGAAAATTATGCAAACACACGTTTGTTACGTGTATATCAGAAAAGCATATGCACCTTTTAAATACATAGTAGGGTAAATTGGATATTTCTGTAACTCAAAAACTAGAGCTGCTAGGGAAAAATGGTGTTCAGTTTTGAAATCCGCGTTAAAAGTACAAAAAAAAAACAGCTGCAAAACTCAAGGCACCAAAAAATTATTTATTTTTTGTAGACCTGTGTAATCATTAAATCGCTTTTCTAGAACAGAAATATTATTTGTTCTTCTCTTTCGACCTCTCTCGCTCTCCTTCACTCGCCAATTAAGTGAAATGCGAAATGAGTTCGTAAGTAAATACTGTTTTTGTTGTTTTCACTATGGCAATTTGTTGAGGAAATCGATTTGTTGTTTGTGTTTCCGGTTAGTCAATATAGAAATCTTTGTTTATTTTTCTCTTTATTTTCGGTAGATATAGTTAAATATTAAAATCTGTTGGTTGGTGGCAAACTCATTATTTTTTATGACTTTATTGAATTTTTAAATTAATTTCTCAAAAATAATTATATACGTATGTTCATACAACAGACCGGAAAAATGTTTTAGAAATAATCAAGAAGAAAAATTTTAATAAGGTAAACCGAAAGAACGAATTAAAAAAACAAGTAAGAAAGTTCAGTCGGATAAACCGATTTCGGTTAAACCCAAAATAATCGTAAATTTTTTTTGTTCTAATTAAATTATTATCAATTTAAATAGCATTTAGTAATTTTAAAGTATGTACTGGTATTAAAGTTAAAAGCTGTTTACATTTGGTACAAAATACCTCATTTGTGTGGGATGTACCAAAAGGGGCGTGCCAATAGCGGTCACTTTTCTCTGGGCTCTAGATACACCGTACAAAATGTCAAGTATTAGGTATTCAAGGTATTAAAGATAACATCTGTTAATTTTTGGTACAAAATGATCCATTTGTGTGGGATGTACCAAAAGGGGAGTGCCAATAACGCCCATTTTTCTTTG
Source organism: Eudasyphora cyanicolor (assembly GCA_963930755.1). NCBI lineage: Eukaryota > Metazoa > Arthropoda > Insecta > Diptera > Muscidae > Eudasyphora > Eudasyphora cyanicolor. The sequence goes on along the minus strand of OZ005734.1, from coordinate 231,382,640 downwards.
GACTCTAGGTGCTATAAAAGCATTACACTGTACAAAATTTCAAGTATTTGTATGCACTGGTATTAAAGTTATAAGCTGGTAACTTTTGGTACAAAATGGTACATTTGTGTGGGAGGTACCAAAAAGAGAGTGCCAATAACGTCCATTTTCCTTTGGACTCTAAGTACTATAAAAGCATTACACTGTACAAAATTTCAAGTATTTGTAACAACTGATATTAAAGCAGTTAACAAAATGGTCCATTCGTGTGGAAGGTACCAACAAGAGAGTGGCCATTTCGCCCATTTTTCTTGAAGTGTTAGCGACAAGCAAACTAATACTGTGTGTGAAATTTCACAAGATTCAAGTAAAAAGTATAGAAGGTATTAAAGATTCAATATTTCACTAAAAGTTAAACCTTTGTGGGAGAGGTACAGACAGGCAGACAGACGGACGGACATTGCTCAAATGACTTAAAATTACCCAAAACGGATTTCCGCCGAACATACTTAGGGTCTTAGGTCACTCCGTCGATGTGTTACACTTTTGGCTCGTAGCAAATGATATATGCCCTCCTCTCTAAGGCGAGGGTATAAATATAATGCAAAATTAAATAATGCCCTTAGTGTAAGTTTCTATGTACAATACCAATTCTTTTGAAGTTTTGTGGTTTTTATTATTTGAATAACAAATAAGAATATTGTAGTCCGGTAAGCCGATTAAGGGATACCATCACTTTGTGTGTAATAACGGGTTTTCCAATAGTGATGATATGATTTTGAAGTGACGTTTCGTCCATTTTTAATATGTCATAATCTGTCATTTCTTTTCATTGTATTCAGTAGTGTTTACAATTTCATCATGGAGAGATATACGCAAGAACAACGTTTACAAATTATTCAGTTTTATTATCAAAATATTCGTTCTCCAATTGTAACTTTTCGTGCGCTAGGTCAATTTTTATACCCTACACCACACTGTGGTACAGGGTATTATAACTTTGTGCATTTGTTTGTGACACCCACAAGGAGAAGAAATAGACCCATCGTTTATTATACCGATCGACTTAGAATCACTTTCTGAGTTGATTTAGCTATGTCCGTCTGTCTGTCCGTCTGTCCGTCTGTCCGTCTGTCTGTGCATGTATTCTTGCAATCAAAGTACAGGTCGCAATTATGGTCCGATCTCGACGAAACTTTACACATATCTTTTTCTTGGCCCAAGGACGAACCCTATTGAATTTGGTTAAAATCGGTTCAGATTTAGATATAGCCCCCATATATATGTTAGCCCCGATTTGACATATAAGCGCTGTAAAAAGTGTATTTTTAATCCGATCAATACGAAATTCGGCAGAAAGAGGTTTCTTATTGCATTAATTAATTCTGCAAAATTTGAGGGAAATCGGTTCAGATTTAGATATAGCCCCCATATATATGTTACCCCCGATTTTACATGTAAGCGCAGTAAAAAGTGTATTTTTAATCCGATCAGTGTGAAATTCGGCAGAAAGAGGTTTCTTATTACATGAAGGAATACTGCCAAATTCGGAGAAAATCGGTTCAGATTTAGATATTACCCCCATATATATTTTACCCCCGATTTTACATGTAAGCGCTGTAAAAAGTGTATTTTTAATCCGATCAGTGTGAAATTCGACAGAAAGAGGTTTCTTATTACATGAAGGAATACTGCCAAATTCGGAGAAAATTGGTTCAGATTTAGATATAGCCCCCATATATATGTTACCCCGATTTTACATGTAAGCGCTGTAAAAAGTGTATTTTTAATCCGATCAGTACGAAATTCGGCAGAAAGAGGTTTCTTATTACATGAATTAATACTACCAAATTTGGGGGAAATCGGTTGAGATTTAGATATAGCCCACATACATATGTTAAACCCGATTTGACATGTAAGCGCTGTAGAAACTGTATTTTATATCCGATCAGTAAAAAAAGTGGCAGAAAGAGGTTTCTCATTACGTGAATTAACACTGCCAAATTTGAGGGAAATCGGTTCAGATTTAGATATAGCCCCCATATATATGTTACTCCCGATTTGACATGTAAATGCTGTAGAAACTGTATTTTATATCCGATCAGTGCGAAATTCGGCAGAAAGATGTTTCTTATTACTCGAAGGAATACTGCCAAATTCGGAGAAAATCGGTTCAGATTTAGATATAGCCCCCATACATATGTTACCCCCGATTTGACATGTAAATGCTGTAGAAACTGTATTTTATATACGATCAGTGCGAAATGCGGCAGAAAGAGGTTTCTTATTACTCGAAGGAATACTGCCAAATACGGAGAAAATCGGTTCAGATTTAGATATAGCCCCCATATATATGTTACCACCGATTTGACATGTAAGCGCTGTAGGGACTGTATTTTATATCCGATCAGTACGAAATTCTACAGAAAGAGGTATTTTTACATGAATGAGTATTCAGGGAAAATCGGTTCAGATTTATATATAACCTCCATATACATGTTCCTCCTGATTTGGTATCAAAGCGCTATAGAAGTTGTACTTTACTTCCGATCATTAATATTTGCCGGAAATATGTTTCTCAATTTAGGAACAAATATTGCTTAATATAGCGATTATCGGCTCAGAATTAGATAATATCGAGCCCTTAGCGCGGAATGATCGCAAGCGCCAAAACACACATTTTACAGGAGAAGGTTTTTATTGATTATTTTGAAATATTTGCATAAAATAAATATGTTTTAATGCAAAATGTTTCAATTTCGCCGTACCCAACGAATTATTATTAAAAATTGATCATTTGTTTACATCATACGGTACTTTTGGCGCTTGCGATACAAATATTGTACTTGCGGCTACAATTACTGAAAAAACTATGGCGCTTACGATATAAGTTTTTTCCGCTTAAACCTCAACATTTTAGTAAAAACACACTTTTTATTCTAACAAATTTATTAAAACAACATAATAGAATAGATAACACTACTTTTATAAGGGAAAAATAAACAGTTAACTAATTCAAATCGTTAATAACAAAACTATTTTAGACACATTTGAATTCCTATGATTAATAGTTAAATTTGATATAAGAGTTTTTAGGTAATTCGTTGTCGCTTTCAGCCAATTTGTCTTTGATTTGATCATCACTTTTCATATTCAAATACTCAAGTTGGTATCGTTTGGGATTTATTTCTTTCTCACATAGTCTTCTTAAATCTCTGTGTTTCTCCACTGAAATTTTTAGTTGCTCAGGGTAGAGTCGGTTTGGCCCATTGGCAACGATCATTGAATTTTTCTTTGAACGAATAATTAAATTAATATCCAGTCATCCACCCTACTTTCTGCAAAATATCCATATTTAAACTGCGCACAAAATCCCAGTTTTTCGAAATGTGCCGATCTCAAACAATTAAATTTTATTTTAATGTTTGGTGGTAGAAATGCTCTAGAAAATGAATTCCAGTCCTTAAAATCTAAATGATTAGTAAAATACTTTCATAGCACTTTGGTATCGTGCGGGAATCTGTAATTATGGTCGGCCACTCAGAAATGTGTCCAAATTGTTCTTCCTTTACAACATGCTTCAATTGTAGAGTGTATAGAATCAACTGCCGTCATTGTATGACCGGGAAGTAAAAATGTTATGTTAACGTTCTTAACGAAAACTGAAGTTTTAAAAAAATTGAATTACAGATAATACTGCTCTGTAGCGATTTTTTCCTGCGCAGCTATCACAAAATAAACTCACGTTGTCAATTTGCCACGTTTTTCACACCACTCAAAAACATTTACAATTACTTTTCATGCATTACTATGAAGTTTGTCATAGATAAATTACTGGCTATGTTCAATGAGTTTAAATATACGATGAACATGCAACTATGTGACATATAAGCAAGTAAACAAAACCGTTACGTTTTAAATTATGTTTGCTTACATAAACTGAACTGTTTTTACTCTTTAACTCTATAGAATTGTGGGCAAGGTGCCCATTTTCATCACTATTTTCCAACAAGAGGTGTTATTTTGAATCACCCGGTATTTCGGTAGCTGTCACTTTTGAAGCTTTTATTTTTTGACAAGTGGAAACTACTAAAAATGGAAAGATACACGATTTAACAACGCATTGAAATTATTAAAATTCAAAAATCATCTTGACTGATGAATTCCATTTCCTCCTCGGTGGCTACGTCAACAAGCAAAATTGTCGCATCTGGGGCTCGGAAAACGCAAAAGTTATTGTTGAGAAGCCTCTCCATCCTCAACGTGTGACTGTTTGGTGCGGTTTATGGTCCGGCGGGGTCATTGGACCTTACTTTTTCGAAAATGAGGATGAGATGATTAATGATTTTTTATGGTCGGAGTTGGGTGGTATTGATCTGGACAACGTTTACTTTCAACAAGACGGCGCTACGTGTCACACAAGCAACGAAACCATTGCTCTGTTACGGGCAAAGTTTCCGGACCGTGTTATCTCTCGAAGAAGTGATCACAATTGGCCACCGAGATGTTGTGATTTAACACCTTGCGACTTCTTCCTTTGGGGCCACATGAAAGATAAGGTAATAATACGCCAACAGCCCAGCGTCGATTCAAGACCTCAAAGATAGAATTCGTGAGGCTATCGAGGCAGCCACTTTGCTTTGGTTATGAAAAATTTCATGAAAAGGATATGGTCATGTAAGCGTGGTCGTGGTGGCCATTTGGCTGATGTTGTTTTTCATTATTAACGGTATACCTTCCTCTTTATTATGAAATAAAACATCCGATCATGTATCTCAAAAAAATTGCATTTTTCTTTGAATACCAAAATAACACCTCTTGTTGTAAAACCCTTTATTATGTTTCTTTGTCAAATTTGCCACTATTTGAATTAAATAAATGTTAACGTTTACCCACAATAATAGGGAAATGATATCAAACCCATTTATATAGTATTTGGCTTAATATACGAATATTGAAAGAAGTCATTAAATTATTGTTTATAAGGTACAAATCATACAAAAAGGCTTTGTGTTCTCCAAAAAGGCAATAATTTAGAGCTACTTTCAGTTCTTGTGGGTAAACATATTTCTTCTGGATCGATAAATAAATATGTATATAAAACAAATATCTGGGAACTTCGAACCTCTTAGTTTATTTCGTTCGGAACCTATCGAACTCTCAACCAACAGACGAACACTTCATTCTATGGCCGAGTGTTTAAAAGTAGACTTATTATTGCATCAATATATTGATAGACTTACCTAGAAGATTTATAAATATCTCTTACATTATCTGACACTAGTCACTTACTGGTTTTGCCTTAATTCATAAACTGTCGCTTACGATAAAATTGATTTCTTTGAAAATGTGAGCAGCGACTTACGATAAAATCTTAGCCACATTTTTTTATATAAACGCTAACAATTTTGACTTTTTCACAATTTTTATTTATGTATCAGCCCATAAAATTTTAAATGCAACAACAAAAAAAAAATTTCAGAAAATGTCGCTTACGATAATTCCGCGCTAAGGGCTCGATATGTTGCTGCCGACTTACCAATTATTCCAAATTAGTATCGCAATGACCTTTATCGCATTGTTAGGGAGGTGTAGGGTATTATATAGTCGGCCCCGCCCGACTTTCTGCCTTTCCTTACTGGTTTTAAAATATGTTTGCCATTGACCGATTGTGGCTACGTGCCACACAGCAAATGAAACAATTGAAAAGGGGCGTGGTAATAACCCCCTTATTTCATTGGACTATTGGCACTCAAAAAGGGTTACAGTATACATAATTTCGAGTATTTTTATGCACTGGTATTAAAGTTATAAGCTGTTAAATTTTGGTGCAAATAGGGTCCATTTGTATGGGAGGTGCTGAAAGGGGCGTGACAACTACGCCAATTTTTCTCATGTTGGTAGCGACTAATAATCTGATACTATGTGTGGACTAATAAACAAATTCTATGTGTGGAATTTCAGAATGGGCGAAGCGTTACTTAAAATCTGAATGTATAGGAATCATAAATATCTTTCATTAAAAACTGCCTTCAATCAAAATATATTGGTTCAACTGAAATTTCCAAGACAAAAATCTTGAAATTCCAAATATACGAGTATCTTAAATTTAGAAAATCTAGTTTAATGCGAGTAATAACCCCTACCCAAATATGTGACGCTGAGTGACGCTGCGATGAAACTGCAGTACTTCTTAGAATAGCTGCCACTCTATTCAATATTCAACAAATTGACTTTCGTTTTCACTTTGACTTTATGCATCTGCTGCTGGACCATAGAAAACATTGACCTTGATAAATCGTTCCACTGATATTTTCTCTTCCTTGCCAGTAAACAGCATATATTTTTGGCCAGAGGTTCGAAAGAACGAGAGCCAAATATTCCATCAATTCACAAACATTCAACAATCGCTAAAGTGAGAATTACATATTTGTGTTGTATGGAAATCACATCGTTTGTTTCCAATAGTTTGTTCATTTTTTGTGTAAATTTCTGTAATTCTCACACAATCATTTTTTCACACCTGAGGTTTATAATATGTGTGATGGTATATGTGTTTATGGTTTCGACCAATAAATCATGTCACCCTTCTTTTTTGGCAAAGGATTGCGGTGAAAGTTCGTGGTTGGCATTCTGATTGCCATTACTGCCATGGTCGCCGCTCATACTGCTGTACGAACACGTTTGGTCGTTGTCTGTCATTTTGGCGATGGGAATTTAAATTTCCATTCTTTTGTGATGATTAACGATGTGAAAAATACAGCATTTTATTGTATTTCTAGGGAACACCTTTTGAAGATGATTTTTATTCTTCAACAAGGATATGTGTATGTATATATTCCCTTATTGCTACGTTTAATGGTGGATATTTAAGGCAATGACTATGGGCAAAAATGGGGCACTTAGTGTTATATTTTTGCACATATAGCTAGTTTAGACTAAAACCAGTAAGGAAAGGCAGAAAGTCGAGCGGGGCCGACTATATAATACCCTACACCTCCCTAGCAATGCGATAAGGGTCATTGCCATAATAATTTGGAATAATTGGAAAATGGATAGAAACATATTATCTAATTCTGAAACGATAATCGCTAAATTAAGCAATATTTGTTCCTAAATTGAGAAACATCTTTCTGGAAAATTTTAATGATCAGAAGTAAAATACAACTTCTATAGCGGTTTGATACCAAATCAGAAGGAACATATATATGAAGCTTTAATATAAATCTGAACCGATCTTCCCTGAATACTCATTCATGTAAAAAGACCTCCTTCTGTCGAATTTCGTACTTATCGGATATAAAATACAGTCTCTACAGCGCTTACAGGTCAAATCGGGGGTAACATATATTTCTCCGAATTTGGCAGTATTCCTTCATGTAGAAAGCAACCTCTTTTTGTCGACTTTCGCTCTGATCGGATATAAAATAACATTTTTACAGCGCTCACATGTCAAATCGGGGGTAAGTATATATGGGGGCTATATCTAAATCTGAACCGATTTCTTCCAAATTTAAAAGTGTTCATTCATATAATAGGAAACCTCTTTCTGCCGAATTTCGCACTGATCGAATATAAAATACAGTTTTTACAGCGCTTACATGACAAATCGGGGGTAACATATATAAGGGGGTTAGAGCTAAATTGGAATATGCTGCTATTATTTGGAATCCTTTATACAATAATCATTGCTCCAGACTTGAAAGAATTCAGAAAAAATTTATTAATTTTGCTCTTCGGTCGATTGATTTTACTCAGCAACTCCCTTCTTATGAAGACAAATGCCGATTATAACATTTGCAAACACTTATGAATAGAAGGTCTTTTTTATCACAAATATTTCTTTATAAGTTAATCCCTGGCTTTATTGACTGTGGTGTCTTACTTGAATGTTTGAATTTCAATGTTCCACCCAGATCTTTGCGTAACAACAATTACTTTTTCATTCCTATTCATAGAAGTAATTATGCCATTAATGAACCAATTACTCGCGCACTAATTGAATTCAATCGGATCTCTAATAATCTCGATTTTAGTGAATCTTTAACTAAGTTTATTAATACATTAGATTTAATTTATTTTTAGTTTTAAGTTTGTCTGTAAGGAACATTGTATTCCATAGACTAAATTAAATAAATAAATATCTAAATCTGAACGGATTTTCTCCGAATTTAGCAGTATTCCTTCATGTAATAAGAAACCTCTCTTTGCTGAATTTCGCACTGATCGGATATAAAATAACATTTTTACAGCGCTTACATGTCAAATCGGGGGTAACGTATATATGGGGGCTATATCTAAATCTGAACCGATTTCTTCCAAATTTAACAGTGTTCATTCGTATAATAAGAGACCTCTTTGTGCTGAATTTCACACTGATCGGATATAAAATACAGATTTTACAGCGCTTACATGTCAAATCGGGGGTAACGTATATATGGGAGCTATATCTAAATCTGAACCGATTTCTTCCAAATTTAACAGTGTTCATTCATATAATAAAAAACCTCTTTCTGCCGAATTTCATACTGATCGGATATAAAATAACATTTGTACAGCGCTTACACTTCAAATCGGGGGTAACGTATATATGGGGGCTATATCTAAATCTGAACCGATTTCTTCCAAATTTAACAGTGTTCATTCAAATAATAACAAACCTCTTTCTGCCGGATTTCAGTCTGAGCGGATATAAAATAAAGTTGTTACAGCGCTTATATGTCAAATCTGGGGTAACATATATATGGGGGCTATATCTAAATCTGAACCGATTTTAACCAAATTCAATAGGGATCGTCCTTGGGCCAAATAAAATATATGTGTAAAGTTTCGTCGAGATCGGACCATAATTGCGACCTGTACTTTGATTACAAGAATACATGCACAGACAGACGGACAGACGGACAGACGGACAGACAGACAGACGGACATAGCTAAATCAACTCAGAAAGTGATTCTAAGTCGATCGGTATAATAAACAATGGGTCTATTTCTTCTCCTTTTTGGTGTTACAAAGAAATGCACAAAGTTATAATACCCTGTACCACAGTGTGGTGTAGGGTATAAAGAGCTAAGTCCACTTTTTGAAAGAACTGGCTAGTGCATATTAAAAGAATGAAATGCATATATTTATATTGTTTTAAGTCATTTATCATACCATCACTTTTGGGGAGGACGGTATATATGATTTGATACGGGTTAAAATTGTAACACATGGAAGGAGTGAGCTGAGACACTAACAGCCTGTTTCTGTAACTTAAAAATTTGCTTTCGTTCGCCTGCCAGGCGACAAACAGCTGATTTGGGTTTCACTAACTACCATCACAACCAGAATTCGTACGATAATGAACTCGTACGAAAACGTAATCATTTCAGTGCAAATTTTGGTTTCTCTATCTCACTTTGCTGTCATCTCGGCGAACACAAATGTCAGATCGAGTCACATTATTTTATTTGTCGACTGATAGGAACAATGACAACATAAACATTATTAAAAGCAAAAAATAAGTAGATATTAATATAATTATGGTAAAAAAATTAAATAATAATAAAATTGTGTACATATGTGTAAATATTTTAGCATAAAGAAGTCAAGAAGTTGCTCGCTAAGATGGAAAAAAGTTATCAGTGCACAATGAGAGAGACGTGTGAGGGAGAGAGAAAGAAATGAGAGTCTTGGTGCAGCTCAGCTGACCACCCAGGGTTGCTTTTTTGGCCACCGCTAGTGTAAATAGTGCAGATATGTATTTGCTAAGGTCGACCATACAAAAATGTGTGCTTTTTATACCCTACACCACACTGTGGTACAGGGTATTATAACTTTGTGCATTTGTTTCTCCCAAAAGTAGAAGAAATAGACCCATCGTTTATTATACCGATCGACTTTGAATCACTTTCTGAGTTGATTTAGCTATGTCCGTCTGTCTGTCTGTCCGTCTGTCCGTCTGTCTGTGCATGTATTCTTGTAATCAAAGTACAGGTCGCATTGTTGGTCCGATCTCGACGAAACTTTACACATATCTTTTTTTTGGCCCAAGGACGATCCCTATTGAATTTGGGTAAAATCGGTTCAGATTTAGATATAGCCCCCATATATATGTTAGCCCCGATTTGACATGTAAGCGCTGTACAAACTTTATTTTATATCCGATCAGTATGAAATTCGGCAGAAACAGGTTTCTTATTATATGAATGAACACTGTTAAATTTGGAAGAAATCGGTTCAGATTTAGATATAGCCCCCATATATACATTACCCCCGATTTGACATGTAAGCGCTGTAAAAATGTTATTTTATATCCGATCAGTGCGAAATTCGGCAAAGAGAGGTTTCTTACTACATGAAGGAATACTGCTAAATTCGGAGAAAATCGGTTCAGATTTAGATATAGCCCCCATATATATGTTACCCCCGATTTGACATGTAAGCGCTGTGAAAATTGTATTTTATATCCGATCAGTGCGAAATTCGGCCGAAAGAGGTTTCTTATTACATGAAGGAATACTGCCAAATTCGGAGAAAATCGGTTCGGATTTAGATATAGCCCCCATATATATGTTACCCCCGATTTCACATGTAAACGCTGTAAAAACTGTATTTTATATCCGATCCGTCTGAAATTCGTCAGAAAGAGGTTTCCTATTATATGAATGAACACTTTTAAATTTGGAAGAGATCGGTTCAGATTTAGATATAGCCCCCATATATACGTTACCCCCGATTTGACTTGTGAGCGCTGTAAAAATGTTATTTTATATCCGATCAGTGCGATAGTCGGCAAAAAGAGGTTTCTTTCTACATGAAGGAATACTGCCAAATTCGGAGAAACTCGGTTTAGATTTAGATATAACACCCATATATATGTTACCCCCGATTTGACCTATAGCTCCCATATATATGTTACCCCCGATTTGACATGTAAGCGCTGTAGAGACTGTATTTTTTATCCCATCAGTACGAAATTCGACAGAAGGAGGTCTTTTTACAGGGAAGATCGGTTCAGATTTATATTAAAATTCCATATCGTCGGTGCGCCGACAAATACTCCTATGTGTAATTTTTCGAATTTTTTTTTATTGTCGAATTCGAACGTCCTAGGGGTCAAACGACTACCCACCAAAGCATTTTACGCTATCTTGAACGGTTCCGAAGTTACCAAAAACTCCTATGTGTATCCCTCTATAGCAATGCTCCGACAAAAACTCTTATGTGTTGTAGGCACAGCCTGTCCCTAGGGATAGAAAGTTGGCTTAGATTCTCCCCAAAAAACGGCTAATGAGGTTTTGTTCAGAATCATCCCCTCTATTCAACAATGAATAGATCAAAATTGGATCTGCATCCATTCGCGAGTTATCGCGAAAACAGTAGTTTTACTCAAAACAAACTTAATTGCTTTGATTTGTAAAGAAAAACGCGGAAATTTAGAACCGTAACACAATTTCCTTTAATTATGATTATTTGTAAGACGCTTTGTAACGCCCGCGACATTTTCCATGTTTTTATATTGCGAATTTTGTGTAATCCATAAAATCGACTTACACCGCCAATTTTTTCCAAAAATATTATACCGAATTTAATAAGATTTATATATTTACATTCTATGATCTCTGAGGAATACATTAATATCAGCATTTTCGCGAAAACTATCCCTCGACGAGTAAATGTTGTACAAAAAAAATTTGTTCGGAATAATTTTACTACATAATGCTATTATTTCGCGTATGACCAGTTCTAGGGAAAAGTGGTCAAAGGAAGTTTGGGAGATAAGCGAAAGGCCTACATCTCTTTCTTTAACAAACAAAACTTATAGTAATTGGGTAAGGATTTACAGTGTGTTAAAACTTTTGTATGCTTTTTCCTTTATATGAGGCATATTTTGATTTGACACATTGTAAATCCCTACCAAATTATTATAATTTTTTTTGTTAAAGAAAGACTTGTAGTCGTTTTTAATATCTCCCAAACTTCTTTGACAAATTTTTCCTAGGACTGACCGTTCGCGTAATAATAGCATTATATAGTAAAATAATTCTGAACTTACATGTTTTTGTTCGAAATTTATTCGTCGCGGGATGTTTATGGCGGAAATGCTGGTGCCAATCTATCACTCAGAAATCATTGAAAGTTAATATATAAATTTTATTAAATTCGCAATAATATTTTTGTAAAAATTTAGCGGTGCAAGTCGAATTTTTGGATTACAATAATTTCGCTATAGAATAATATAGCAAATATCGCGGACATTACAAAGCGGCTTACAAATGTTCATATTTATGGGAAATTATGTTATAGTTTTAAATTTCCGCGATTCAATGTAATTAAATTCGGTTTTTTTGTTAAAAATTGTTTTTATCGCGATAACTCGCGAAAGAAAGCAGATCAGATTTTGATTTCTTCTTATCTGAGTAGAGGGGATGATTCTGTACAAAATCTCATTAGCCGTTTCTAGCTACAATCCAGTCCAACTTTCGTTTGCTTGAGGTACGCTGTGAACATTCAAATATTAAAACTCCTATGTGTAATTTTTTTGTTTTATAAATATTTAAAATGCTCCGAACAAAACATCCTATGTGTCGATTTTCATGAAAACCATTTACCACGTCATGGGCTTTTCACATATAGGATTTTTGTTATGATATATTGGTGGTAAATAATTAAAAGAAAAATTCAAAAATCAGAGATACTAAAAATATCGCGATTTGGCGAAATAGCAACTTTTTTTGTCTCTCCTGAAAACTAGTAAAAAAACACATAGGAGTTTTCGTCGGCGCACCGACGATATATATGTTCCTCCTGATTTGGTATCAAACCGCTATAGAAGTTGTATTTTACTTCCGATCATTAAAATTTTCCAGAAAGATGTTTCTCAATTTAGGAACGAATATTGCTCAATTTAGCGATTATCGCTTCAGAATTAGATAATATGTTTCTACCCATTTACCAATTATTCCAAACTATTATGGCAATGACCCTTATTGTATTGTTAGGGAGGTGTAGGGTATTATATAGTCGGCCCCGCCCGACTTTCTGCTTTTCCTTACTGGTTTAGACCGGAAGTTGTGAAATTATTGATCTGGCAATTACATTATTTTCCAATTGGTAAATTGCTAAAGTCATTGACGTAAGGCCAGGCGAACGAAATGATTTACAATGTCCAAAAACTGATCTCTGCCGAACAAGCTTACGTTCTTAGGTCACTCCCTCGATGTGTTACACTTGTCATAGCACATTATATACCTCCTCCACTAAAGCGAGGGTAAAAAAGGCAACAATATTATATCAAACCTCAATATGATATAAAACTCGTGTAAATTTTTTTTTCGAAAAAGTCCTACTTTAACTTGTGACACAATGGGACTAAAGCGAGGATTATCGGGATAAGAAACGATTTTCCGAAATTCGTACTTTTAGGGCATAGTGGGACGAAAATGGAAAAATAATGTATCGTCGCAAAATCAATGATAACAAACAATATATTAAGGGGTAAATGGGCAAGATTCGAAACTTACTTTACACTTAAGGGCCACATAATGATACAGTTACATATATCATTACGCCGCGCCACTAATATCATTACCAAGGCGAACATACACACATACATACTCGACGCCATTGCAACCAACATATACGCAGGAATCTACACGACGTTCTTCAGTTTAGTGTTCGTTCATTTCTTTAACTTCAAATATAATTCGAAAACACACTACGTACCAAGGTATCCAACTTTCTACCAGCATTCGGCAGTTAGCCATTAAAAATCATGAGCCTAAAAACCTTTTAGATTACACTAGCTTACAAAGTTTTTGTCGATAGGCTGTATATAAGATTTTCTGGTGAAATGTGGTATCCTAAACACGAAAAAATATAAAATGCTTTTTTATAATTTCGGATTTTCTTGGGAGGCACATTTAATATTTGTACCATATTTTTTGGGGTATAAGGTCGATAAAGCAGGGATAACCTTTAAATTAAAATCAATTATGAGTTAAGAATATCACTTTCAAGCAGAAACAGTAGCTTAATAACTTTAGTTAAAACAATTAGAAAATTTTTTATTGTTTTTTTTCAAAATAACGGTTTTTGCTGGCACGGACGGACGGACTTTGCTCATTCGACTTAAAATTACCCTAAACGGATTTCCGCCGAACATACTTAGGGAAATTAGAAAAATTGTTATTGTTTTTTTTTCAAAATAACGGTTTTTGCTGGCACGGACGGACGGACTTTGCTCATTCGACTTAAAATTACCCTAAACGGATTTCCGCCGAACATACTTAGGGTCTTATGTCACTCATTCGATGTATTACACTTTTTCCCGTAGCAAATAATATATACCCTCGTCACACTAAAGTGGGGGTATAAAAATGTTATGTCCTTTTAAACATGAACTCGACCAGAAAATAAAAAACTGAGTACGCAGTTTTATTTTTTTTTTGACATAAGACTCTAAGTATGTTCAGCGGATATCTGTTTTGTGTCATCTTAAGTCGAATGAGCAATGTCCGTCCGTCTGTTTGTCTGTCTGCTGGCTGGTGCGCAAGATAACTCTCGAAAGGAGTAACCGATTGACTCCATATTTTGTATGTGGTAATATTTTCTTCTATCTCCGGCTAAGTTCGAAGATGGGCCATATTGGTCCACTCCTTCTAGTACTATGCTACTTATTTGAATCCTCTGCAATTCTACATATAGTATTAGCTTATTATTGGTAACTATTACCTCGAAAAAAAATTTGCATTATTGCCACGCTCCTTTTGGTACCTCCCACACAAATGGACCATTTTGTACCAAAAGTTACCAGCTTATAACTTTAATACCAGTGCATACAAATATGTACTTGAAATTTTGTACAGTGTAATGCTTTTATAGTACCTATAGTCCCGAGAAAAATTGGCGTTATTGGGACGCCCCTTTTGGTACAGCTTTTAACTTTAATACCAGTACATACTTTAAAGATATTAAATGCAATTTAATTTAAATTGATAATAATTTAATTAAAACAAAAAAAAAATTGTTTTAGTTAAATTATTATAATATTTTTTTGGGACTCAAGGAGAGGGGATTCATAAGTCGGTTTACCAGACTGAACTTTCTTACTTGTTTTTTTCCAGTTAGCTTTCACAAGGTTATAGGCATTTCCATGAGCATTAATTTTTGTTCAATTTTGTCGCACGGTGTTATGAATGTCATTCTCTGTACTATTTCAGTATAGTAGAACTAATTAGCTTGTAGAAATTAGAATATCGGATAAGTTTTCAAATGTTTTTTTTTTTTAAAAAAGATTTTTAAGTAGAGGTCAACACTATGCCAACTCAATGCAATGCCTACAAATGTAATTACCCAAATAGAATATAACTTTAACTAATACCGTTAATTAATATTTCCACTCAGTAAATACACTTGGACACTATATTGTCGATATCTTCAAATACAAATTACCGTTATTTGATATTTACCCAACTTTTATAATTATTGAATTAAATTTGTTTTTGTTAAGCTATCAATATAAATTAGTTAGTAGGTTAATTTGTAGTTAATGGTATCAGATATACATGAACTACACACAATAGACTAAATATGCATGTATATATGTACATCGGTGGGTGATGTGGGTTCAGTCAATATTGATGTTTCCAACAGTACAGGATAACGTATAAACAATTTTAAATGCAAGTGTGTAACGTATACGTACAAGTGGTCGTGAGCGTGAACGCTATGATTGTTGGATAATAAAAAACATGTTTCTTGTTTTGAAATAAATATGAGCATTTTTCAATAAATTAGGTTTTTGGGAAAAATTGTAGCTAAAAACAAAACAAGATATCTAAAAATTTTTGGCAACATTGTGTAATAGTTGAGTTTTAATTTTATTTTTTTTAACAAAATTTTGATTTTTTTTGCTTTCATATACAGGACAAATGCAGGTTTCACTAAGGGCCATTAACAATAAGAAAAGAAAATACGTTTTAGAGCTAACTATGGGTTATAACTGTGAAATTACATAAAATTTAACTTTTCGTTAGCTCTAACGCTCGGTAATTTTGTTTTGTGTTAATGGGGGTAAGAATCACAAGAATTGATACAAAAATATTCCGATCTGTTAAAATTTATTTATTCATATAAATATAAAGCATTGAAATTCTTGATAATTTAGATTGCAAAATGGAATTAAATAAACGATTTAACCTAATGAACTTTCTGTACACTTTTCGATATCATTTCAATGTTATACTCCTCAAGGAATTTCTTCGGTTTCGCCCAACAAAAGAAGCAGAAATCAAAGCGCAATTTTTACTAAAACCTCAATGTTTACACCTCAATAATCGCATAATCCGATTGCATAAAATAGTGTTGAAAAATCAAAGCAATTTGCCACCGCAACTGTTAAATAATTTAAATCTATTGAGGAATTAACTTTAATACTTCTAAACTTGCAAAAGGAACGTTTGGCGTTAATAGCTACAAAGAGAAGAGTGTATATGCAGAGTATATGCAGAAGCAAAGAGAATATTTGAATTGAGTACACACTTACATACAAGTTTAGCACTATAGTCTGTATGCATTGAGCATAGTGCACTAAAAGAAAAAAACTTCTTACATTTATGGTAAGACTGTTACGTTATTCTGTTTACACAGATACAATGTACAATTTCTTAGGTGTGATGAAATCTAGCAGTGCTAAACTAAATTGTTTCATTTGCATATATTTTGCTAGTTTCTAGATTCATCAGAGTAGTAAAGAAACATGTTTCATTGATGGAATGAAACGTTTGTTTTAAAAATTATCAATAAAAAATATACTTTAATAAAATCAGTTACATTCCTGAGTAATTGCAGCGGAATGAATTAGTAGTGATTTTTGAAAAATTATGACTTTTATCATATAGCGTGATCCATTTCGAATGTTTATTATCATTTGAAAGGACATTCTTTGGCATTTATTTTTTAATTATGTCTATCAAATGTTGGCCGCAGTCTTGCTTTGACTGCGTTCGGTGAAAGACGTGTCCATCCGTTGAGTCCAATTTTCGATGACTTGTTCGAGCATTTCGGCTGGTAACTGGCGAATGACACGCGTGATATTTTGCTCCAAGGCCTGAATCGAAGCGGGTTTGTCCGCATAAACTTTAGACTTTACATATCCCCACAGGAAAAAGTCTAACGGTGTGATATCACACGATCTTAGTGGCCAATCGACCGGCCCAAAACGTGAAATTATCTGCTCACCGAAGTGTTTTCTCAATAAATCCATTGATTGATGTGATGTGTGGGAAGTGGCGCCGTCTTGTTGAAACCAAATGTCGCCGAGATCACGAGCTTCAATTTCAGGCATCAAATAGACGGTTATCATGGCACGATAACGGTCGCCATTGACGGTTACGTTCTCACCGGCATAATTTTTGAAGAAATATGGACCGATGATTCCGATACGTCGGATCGGGAATCGGTCAATGACAAAAAGTTAGCTCTTAACTAGAGCTAAAATATTGCTCATGGGTCTCAAGGTCGTGAGTCGAGTGGAATTATGTTGGATTTAAAAAAAAATGGACTTAGCGCAATCGGCGAACGATTATCTATATATATAAAAATGAAACGGTCCATCTGTGTAATGGCATCACGTCAGAACGGCTGGACCGATTTGGCTCAATTCTTTCTCAGTTCTTCGTATTTGCCTAGAGAAGGTTGTTACGAAAGAAAATTTTGGGAAAACCCTCCGGAAAAGTCGGAAAATTGGGAAAATCGAAAATTGCTATTTCTTGCGAGATTCCTACTGTTCCTATCTACTGCTATTTCTTGCGAGATTCCTACTGTTCCTATCTACTGCTCTCTTTTTCAATCCAAATTTTTTTATTAATTTTCTATTAAACAAAAAAGTTTTCTATTAAACATATGTACGAGTATGTGCTATTTTTCTTGGTGCAATTCATTCGAGTTTTGCGTATTGTTACACTGATTTCGCGTATCACATCGGCAAACGGTACAAGCATTACGATCAATTAAAATTCACGATATTTATCAATTCGAACTTTTTTTCAGATAATAAGTTTGAGTATAAGAGGTAAGGTTATCTTATTGGATTGCGGGCATTGCAAAATCATAATTTCGGATGAATGCACGATGGCGCATAAACGAGCTCTGGAGGCAATTGACCGAACGATGAAGGATTTACAAAATCATAATTTCGGATGAATGCACGATGGCGCATAAACGAGCTCTGGAGGCAGTTGACCGAACGATGAAGGATTTACGACGTGATTTGAGACAATTTGGTGAGTCTATGATATTGCTCTCCGGAGATTTTCGTCAAATGCTTACCGTCATCCCGAAATCTACTGCCGATGAAATTAATGCATGCCTGAAATCGTGGTCTTTGTGGCGGCATGTCAAGAAGTTGAAATTGACCACGAACATGAGAGTCGCGTTGCAGAACGACTCATCGGCTCTTGAATTCTCGAAACAACTGTTGACGATTGGCAATGGCGAAATTACTGTTGATGTTTCCACTGCATTGATATTGTTCCCGGCAAATTTTTGCGAGTTCACATCGTCGAACGAGGAACTCATCACCAAAGTGTTTCCAAATCTCGATTAGAGTAGTGAACGGGCAATATTAGCAGCGAATAATAAGGACGTCGATAGCATGAATTTTATTATTCAAAGTAAAATCGAACTCGCTTGATGTGCCAGGAGCTCCGCCGCATAATTTACAGCTGAAGGTGGAATCGATCATAATCATGTTGCGGAATCTGAATCATCCGAAATTGTGCATAGTTCGCGGTTGTCCATTATGAAACTGATGCACAATGTGATTCAGGCGACGATCATCAAGGGAAAATTCAAAGGAGAGGAAGTCCTTATCCCGCGAATTCCGATTATTCCAACTGATCTTTCATTCCAATTCAAGCGGATTCAGTTCTCTGTACGATTGGCTTTTACGATGACAATCAATAAATCTCAAGACAAATCGTAGGAAGTCTGTGGAATTGATCTCGAATTTCCCTGTTTTTCGCACGGTCATCTGTACGTTGCCTGTCTTCTGTCTTCGTTGTTTGTTGTTTATCACATCGCTCTCTACTGATTTCGATTCCTTTTAAACAAATCGCATTAAAATTTTAACTATCTGTGTTTTATTATCACTCTGGAGTTTATCTGAAGGCGTTAAATTGGGGCGAGGCGAAGTTCGCCGGGTCTGCTAGTTTTGATAATAAAACTGAATAATTTGTAAACGTTGTTTAGGCGTAAGTCTTCCCATAATGAAATGCCAAACAATACTTAACAAATATAACATGACAGCATGACACGACTCACACGTGATCTGTCAAAAAAAGGCTATTGAAAGAAGTATCGGTACTAGGATCACCCAATACATGTAGGGGGATTTCATGAAGTTTTGAAACCGATGTCTTCTGATCGAGATGGAAGATGAACCATGAAATTTCAACTAGATCGCCAAATGATTCTCCGAGATGGGCTTTGTAGCATTTTGACATTTTGGTCAAACAGCCCTTTTTCCCATCTATATAACTATAGGTATTTACCTATTGTATTTGGAAAATTTGGTCCAACGTGTTTTCGATACACTTGTGGCAGCACCAACACCGCCGTGTTCGTATGCCAAACAATCTGGCAGGGTTTTAACGAACCAGAGGAGGAGAAAACAACAGCTGATTCCTAAACAAGTTTTCTCACTTCAGCTCTAGCTTTTTAAGTAATACTTCGTAAGATTTTGTGAACTAGTTTTAGTAATAATAAATAGATTTAAATCGTTGTTAAATGTAAATACGAACGTCTTATTACATCCGCAACTATTATACCGCCTTTCTTTCGATTGTTCGGACAATATTCTTAATCAGAACAACTCTAAAGCCGTCCGGCATGAGACTTCTGGCTGCAAACAGCAGTGAAATACAAACTTATGGTAATTGTGTTCTTAAATTAGACCTAGGTCTACGTCGTGATCTCAAGTGGTTGTTTACCATTGCCGATGTCCAGTCGTCCATTTTGGGAGCAGATTTTTTAATTCATTATAATTTGATGATTGATTTAAAACGGAAATGCTTTACAACAAATTTAACAAGTCGTGGTGAAATTCGTAAGACCAAAGATTTTAGTATTTCAACATTATCGCCAACGACAGGACTATTCCATCAATTACTGAAGGAGTTTATTGACATCACAACTACTACTTTGACGCATCGAAACAATCGGAAACCCTGTTGCAGACCGCCCACGAAGACTTTCTGGAGAGAAACTTGCAGCTGCTAAAGCGGAAATTGGCTTCCTATTGGCGAGCGTTTGGAGATTACCGAAAGCTGAATTCGAAAACTGTGCCCGACGGATACGCAATTGCCAACATCAACGATTTTTGTGAGAAATTATATGGTAAGTCAGTTTTTTCTACACTTGACCTTGTTAAGGCTTATTACCAAACGTACTCGAACAACGGCTTATCATCCACAATCGAATGGAATGATTAAGAGATGGCACAGATCTTTCAAAGCAGCTTTAATGTGTCATTCACAAGTTTCGTGGATCGATATACTTGCAACTGTTTTGTTCGGATTAAGGACAGCTGTCAAAGAGGATCTTCAAGCTTCGCCTTCGGATCTTCTTTATGGTGGGCACTTACGGTTACCTCAAGAGTTCTTCGCCGAATCAGAAATGCCTGCCAGCACAAAGACCGCCGTGTTCGAATGACAAACAATCTAGCAAGGTTTTAACGAACCAGAGGAGGAGAAAACAACAGCTGATTCCTAAACAAGTTTTCTCACTTCAGCTCTAGCTTTTTAGGTAATACTTCGTAAGATTTTGTGAACTAGTTTTAGTAATAATAAATAGATTTAAATAGTTGTTAAATGTAAATACGAACGTCTTATTATTACATCGGCAACTACATACTCTTATTATTTTTGCTAAATCCAATGCCTATGTATTTTCCTTTATATTCTTCTTAAACGAAACTTCCTGGAGAATGTTTTCGAAAAAAGAGTGGGTCATAGGTTTTATTAATAGTGTTGCCACGCTTCTTCAAATTACACAATTCTTTTTACGAACATTTCAGAATTTTGCCAAATTTTCATAAAGCTATGATATGGTAATCTTTTCCACTTTTATACCGTACACCACACTGTAGTACAGGGTATTATGACTTTGTGCATTTATTTGTAACGCCCAAAAAGGGAAGAAGTAGAACCATAGTTTTTTATACCGATCGAAATAGAATCACATTTTGAGTCGATTTAGCCATGTCCGTCTGTCAGTCTATCTGTCCATGTATTTTTTTAATCAAAGTGCAGATCGTATTTATGATCCGATTGTGATGAAATTTACCACAGTGCTCCAAGGACGATCCCTATTAAAATTGGTCGAAATCGGTTCATATTTAGATATAGCCCCCTTATATATGTTACCCCCGATTTGACATGTTAGCGCTGTAAAAATTGTATTTTATATCAGATCAGTACGAAATTTGGCAGAGAGAGTTCTCTTATTGCATGAATAAACACTGCCAAATTCGGGGAAAATCGGTTCAGATTTTGATATAGTCCCCATATATATATTACACCCGATTTGACATATAAGCGCTGTTGAAACTGTATTTTACATCCGATCTGTACGAAATTCGGCAGAGAGAGGTTTCTTATTACGTGAATGAACCCTACCAAGTCAGTTCAGATTTAGATATAGCCCCTATATATATGTATGTATGTTTCACCCGATTTGACATGTAAGCGCTGTAGAAACCGTATTTTTTATCCGATTAGCACGAAATTCAACAGAGAGAGTTTTCTTATTACATGTATGAACACTGCCAAATCGGTTCAGATTTAAACATAGTCCCAATATAGATGTTACACCCGATTTGACATGTAGGCGCTGTACAAACCGTATTTTATATCCGATAATTACGAAATTCGCTAGAGAGAGTTTTCTTATTACATGAATTATAATTACCAAATTTGGGGAAATTTAGTTTAGATTTATATATATATAGCCCTCATATATATGTTTCACCCAATTTGACATGTAGGCGCTGTAGAAAACGTGTTTTATATCTGATCAGTACTAAATTCGACAGAGAGAGTTTTCCTGTTACATGTGTGAACACTGCCAAATTCTTATTGCAATGCCCATTTTCGCATTGTTAGGGAGGTGTAGGGTATTATATAGTCGGTCCCGCCCGACTTTCTGTCTTTCCTTACTGCAAAAGAAATTTTGAGCCCAGTTTTTAGTATAATAGATTTTGGGGAAAAACTAAAAAAAATCAGTTGGGAATTGTAAGATTTTGATAAACAAATATAATATTTTTGGAATTAGCCTCGATTTCTGATGTCAAGAAGTAAAAATTACAAAAAAGATAATGTAGATTTATGTATTAATTTTTAAATATTTTATGTATTTATAAAGTTTCCGTCTGCCTTTGAAAACATTTTTTTTTTTAATTTTTATCCGAATCAGAATCATGATTCGTATCGGTTGAGAGTTTATATTTCGGGTTCAGCAAAAAAAAGACTATCATTTATCATTAGAAAAGGGCTTTCAAAGTATTCTCCGTGAAGATCATGTGCTTAAACTAAGTTTCGAAGCACTTTTTCCACTCCGCTTGAGACACTTCCAAAACCTGGTTTATGAACGCTTTAACAGTTGCTTTGGGCGCCGAAAAACGTTGACCACTCAGACTTTTCTCGATGTGAGGGAATAGGAAGAACCCATTGGGTGCCAAATCAGGGTTGTACGGCGGATGACCCATCAATACGACATCTCGAGTGCTCAAGTGCCCATTGTTTCAGCTGATGTGTGAAGCAAAAAATTATCCGTTTTCTCTTATTATTTTTTCTTATTTCTTCGAAAACTATTGGTAAACAGATGGTTGTGTATCACTCTGAATTGACCTCCAACGTTTCACTATAGGCACTGTGGTCACATAACCGGTTAAAGTAAAAAAAACGCGATCATTTGCTTCGATGAGCTTCTTCCACGAACAACTTTTGTTGGATTTGGCTGGTCTTGAAATACCCATACGGTCGATTGCTGTTTTTCGAGCTCATATGCATAGATCTATGATTCCTCACCCATGACGATGTTATACACCGCATTTGAGCTACAGTGGTTGTATTTTTTCAACATTTCTTTGGTCCAATCGACATAAGTCTTTTTTGAGCATTCGTTAAATTATGTGGGATCCAACGAGAACAAATCATGTTCATGGCCAAATGATATTGCTATATCTTATTGACGATTGTCATACTAATGGCCAAGGATGCCTCAATTTCACGGTATGTCACATGTCGGTCATGCTTTATCAGTTCACGCACAGCATCGATGGTTTCCGACAAAAAGACCAAATTTGCACAACCTATACGAAATTCATCCTAGAGCGGCGTCCGAGACTGAACTCTTGGTACCAGCGATTTACAGTGGTTTTTGGCAATAATTCATCACCAAAAGTCGAAACAAGTTGATTGAAACACTCTTGTCTCGATAATCCACGCCGATAATCGAAAAAAATCATCGCACGAAAATTATATTTCCATTTTTTGACCGAGATGCATTCTTCAACACACTATAAACTAAACAGTTCGCGATCAAATAATAAAACGTTCTGAGTGAAGTTATGCAAAATAATGTCAAACTTTCCAATAGAAGTTCCAGTTTGCATCTATCTGGCAACACTAGCATTCTCAGGTCCCGAAATATAAATAGCAACCCTCGTAGTAGAATACATTTTGATCACCCGAGGTGGCCAACTTTGAGGCTCTTAGTTCCGACTCTGTATACCATACAGGGTGGCTGATATGTATTGCAACCAACTTCAGGTTGCTATAATTTCTAAACCGCTAGTCTGATAGGTGACAGATTTATTTCAGTGACAGTTCATTTTATTGTTTACAAGCTTACAAAAGCATTTTGATCTATTGTATTCAATTCGTGATGGAATTCAAGCGTGATAGAGTGATTGCTTTATATTTGGGTGGAAAAACACAAGTGGCTATCTTTAGAGCCCTCCAGCATTTAAATGTGAATAAATCTTTTGTTTCTCGTACCATTGCTCGTTACCGTGATACTGGCAGTGTTAAATCGCGTCCAAAAAGTGGACGAAAAAAAACGGTAACAACACCAGAAATGATCCGAAAAGTGAAGGCCAGATTTGATCGAAATCCACGCCGCAGTGGTAGAAAAATTACTCGTGAGCTAAACATATCGCGAGAACGGATACAACACATATTAAAAAATGAGCTTGGACCAAAGCCATTGAAGTTCCAAAAAGTGTAAGAGCTCACCGATGCACAAAAAAAAGTTAGACTGGAAAGAGCCAAGGAGTTGCTTCGCTTGCACGAAAGTGGCCAGTTGCCGAATTAGGTTTTCTCCGATGAGAAGCCATTCCAAATTGAGCAGTTTGTGAACAAATAAAATGATCGGGTTTACTTGCCAAAGAGGTCAGCTGAAAATGTACACCTTCGATTGGCCACCAGAACTCAAGCTCCGCCGATGGTAATGGTGTGGGCCGCCGTAACGGCCGATGGTCGCTCCCCGCTCGTATTCATCGACCATGGGGTCAAAATAAATGCCGATTTCCAAAATATAAATATGTATATGCATGTCACTTATTCCATGTGTAATATTTTTTATAGAAAACTATATATAAACACCTCCCCGTGAGGTGATATAATTTAAAGTTCAGTTACTGTATGTTTTTTGCTACCGTATGGAAAACAAATTGCAAAACTTTCAATCTTTTTGAAATCAATCTACACTCAATTCATTCGCCATGTAAAAAAGAAAGCGTTGTGGTAGATCAATTCCAATGGCGGCAATGATTGTTAGGGATTTCTTTTGTAGCATTTTTGCTTGAATCGAATGCGGTCCATGAAAAGGAATGGCCTGTTGGCCACAAATGCAGAGTGCTGCAATGACAGATGGAACACTTGGAATATATTTTTCCATGTGGCAAAAACAAAAAAAAGTTAATATCACTAAGTAGTTACTCCACTGCATTTAACACCAATTAATGTCATTGTTTCTTCGGTACTAATTAGTCGACGTTTGTTCAATTGGCATTGATGATGGCGTTGGCGTTCACCCTGATTCTGGTGATTCCTTCAGTGAAAGGTAATTGATTTTATTTCAATGCCTGAATGTTTTATGTTCCAAACGAAAGGAAACTCGTAACTCGAATGAAATTTTATTTCTATAGAAATCGAATGAGTGCTTTGGTTGATGGTTGGAAATAAGTACTATAAAGGACAAAAGAATAGTGTTCGCTCCCAAGTACAACAGAGCTTTATTTTTATATGTTGATGATTTCAACTCTTAACCTTTCACCTGATTCCGCTTTAAAAAGAACTTAATATTTAACATTCATTGGCACAATACTCTAAAGGCTATGTGGTAGAAAATTACCGGAAAAAAGCTATGGCTGTGTACAATTAAAAGTAGCTCTAATGACAATATTCCATTCTTCTACATTTCCTAGTAAGTCGTCGCCCCTTCCCTCCCATTGATGATTTACAACTCTTTCCTTGATGAAATGCCAAACAATACTTAACAAAAATAACATGACACCATAACACGACTGACACGTGATCTGTCAAAAAAATGGATATTGAAAAAAGTATCTCTACTTGGATCACCCTATATTTCAATATACTTTTTTTTACAGTTATTCTACAAATTTCCCTTAAGATAGAGTTAATCAAATGTTATATATTATTAATTTATTTTCA
Organism: Eudasyphora cyanicolor; assembly: GCA_963930755.1. Taxonomy (NCBI): domain Eukaryota; kingdom Metazoa; phylum Arthropoda; class Insecta; order Diptera; family Muscidae; genus Eudasyphora; species Eudasyphora cyanicolor. Next base: position 231,356,936 of record OZ005734.1, on the reverse strand, counting down.
ATAATTTAGATAATGGAAGTGTCATAAAAATGTCCGTCTGCGAACAATGTAAATATAATTATTACATTGTACTAGTTTAGCGTTTGCTTTCGTTTACCAGAAATATTTCAATATACTTTTTTTGACAGTTATTCTACCAATTTCAATTAAGATAGTGTTAATCAAATGTTATATATTATTAATTTATTTTTAAGTAATTTATATAATGGAAGTGTCATAAATATGTCCGTCTGCGGACAATGTAAATAGAATTATTGCATTGTATTAGTTTTGTGTTTGTATGTAATACAAATTTGAAAACAAAAAATAATGTCCATTGGAATAATTGAATATTGTAGTCATATAGCATCATCCATTGTAGTTTAGTATATAAAAATGTTATATCGAAGGAAAAAGCATGTAGCATTTCATTCGAGTAATCCGACTAAGGTACTTTGTCCAAGGAAATGTTTTAAGAAACGATATTTACTATTTTCGATTTCTTAGACCTTGTTGCATTAAAATAAGCTTGAAAAAACAACAACATTTTCTGAGAATTTAAGAAAGGTTTAATTTTTGGCCTGTGACACTTGAGAAAAAACTGTCCAAATGTATGTATATCATCATAAAATCCTAGCTGAATTTTGTAAATATAATGTACTAGCTGGACCCGGTCCACTTCGTTGCCCAGACTTCAGATTTCCGATCCCGTTCATTTTTGGACTAAATACGTAGACTGACACCAAATATGTATGCACAAAATTACATTGATCTCTCTAACAAATTGCTCCAGATATATCAAACACAAAATTACAGCAGTCTCGCTAACAAATTGTGAAAGATATATAAATTTAAAATATTGACTTATATGGCCGGGGCCACGCCCAGTGACCATATCCCGCCCATTTTTGGGTCAATCACGTTGACAACCACCAGGACCATATACACAAAATTACAGCACTATCGCTAACAAATTGTGCAAGATATCCCAATTTCAAAACTTGATTCACTCGGTCGGTGCCACGCCCATTAGTCTGATCCCGCCCATTTTTGGACCAATCACGTAGACTGCCACCGGATACATATACGCAAAATTTCACCACTCTTGCTAACAAATCGTGTAATATATCTCAATATCAAAAGTTGGCTTATATGGGCTGGTCCACGCCCGTTGGTCTGGTCCCGCCCATTTTTGGACCAATAACGTAGACTGCCACCGGATACATACATATGAACTAAATTGCAGCACTCTCGATAATAAATTGTCTAAGATATCTCAATTTCAAAATTTGGCTTATATGGTCGGGGCCACGCCCATAGGTCCGATCCCGCCCATTTTTACCAATAACGTAGACTGTCACCGGATAAATATGCACTAAATTGCAGCACTCACGCTAACAAATTGTTCACGATATCACAATTCTAAAATTTGGCATACAGGGGAGAGGCCACGCCCTTTGGTCCGATCCCGCCCATTTTTGGACCAAACACGTAGACTGCTATCAGATACATTTACACAAAATTATAGCACTCTCGCTAATAAATTGTGCAAGATATCTCAATTTCAAAATTAGGCTTATATGGGCGGGGCCACGCCCAGAGGTCCGATCCCGCCCATTTTTTGACCAATAACGTAGACTGTCACCGGATACATATGTATTAAATTGCAGCACTCACGCTAACAAATTGTTCAAGATATCACAATTCTAAAATTTGGAATATAGGGGCGGGGCCACGCCCATTGGTCCGATCCCGCCCATTTTCTGACCAATTACGTAGAATGCCACCAGATACATATACACAACATTGCAGCACTCTAGCTAGCAAATTGTGCAAGATATCAAAATTTGGTCTATGTGGGCGGGGCCACGCCCATTGGGCCGATCCCGCCCATTTTTGGACCAATCACGCAGACTGCCACCATATACATATACCAGCACTCTAGCTAGCAAATTGTGAAAGATATCAAAATTTCAAAATTTGGTCTATGTGGGCGGGGCCACGCCCATTGGTCCGACTCCGCCCAAAAAATTTCAGCACTCTAGCTAAAAAATTTTCTCAATATCAAAATTGGACCCATATGGGCGGGTCCACGCCCACTTGATACATCGAAAATTCAAGTGCCTTATTTTCAGCACCCCCTTCACATGTACATTCTGTGAAAATTTCAAGATGATCGGTCTAGCCGTTTAGACGTCTATACGGAACAAACAAACAAACAAACCCACAAACAGACACTCTCTTTTATATATATAGATTTTTTGATTGTATATATGTACATGTCGGTGCCATTGTCAGCGGTTTCGTTCACCCATTCCTTTCCCATTACTTTGTGCGGAAACAGAGTTCAACTTGTGTCAGAGTTCAAATATTCATCAAGACGTCATGTGTTTTGCCAGAACAAACAATGTTTCTCTCTCTTGTATTTGAAAATGCCTAAAGCAAAATAAATAAATGCACACAGAGCCATATACATATACTGAAAACATATCAACATACACATGATGATTACCAAAGCTCATATATGAAGATGAGTCGCACATTTTAGATGGAAAATCTCATATATTTTTTGAGTGACGCACTGGCAAATTTGTAGCATATATAGCGTGATCTATTTCGAGGTTCCCTACTTTTTTAAAGAAAAAAAACACAGAAAATTCAAATTGAATAGGGAATGTTTGTTATTATTTGAAAGAACATTCTTTGGCATTTATTTTTTGAAGATTATGTCTATCAAATGTTGGCCGCGGCTACGTCTCAGATGGTCCATCCGTTGAGTCCAATTTTCCATGACTCGTTCGAGCATTTCGACTGGTAACTGCCGAATGACACGCGTAATGTTTTGCTCCAGGGCCTGAATCGAAGCGGGTTTGTCCGCATAAACTTTAGACTTTACATATCAAGGTCGACCGGAAAGTGTTTTTTTTAATTAAAAAAAATGGATTTAGCGCAATTGGCGAACGATTATTTTGATAATAAAACTGAATAATTTGTAAACGTTATTCAGGCTTAAGGCTTTCCATGATGAAATGCCAAATAATACTTAACAAAAATAGCATGACTCGACTCACACATGATCTGTCAAAAAAAGGATATATAAAAAGTCTCTCTACTTAGATCACCCTATATAAGCAAGACCATATTTTCATTAAATATTTGGCAGTGTGGCCGTGTCTTAATAATTTCCATATTTAATATCCATTTTTATTCAAAAACTGCAAGTACCCGCTTGCCAACATTTATAAATATTATTGAAGTTAAATGCAATACAAAAAACCGGATAAATTTGATTACCTTATTTTTCGTGGTTTGTCCAAGCTCGAATAAAGAAATTACTACTTTAAATTGGACTTAATCGTCCCCAGTCAAAATAGGGTACATCGGTCCAAGTTTTGTTATTGCTCCCATATAAAAGTCCACTCGGATGTCACTTCTTGATGCTCTAGAGAACGCATTTTTGATATATCCCCTATATAAAGGTTCCACCGATGTCACTTCTTGCCAATGAAGAGACCACATTTTTCAATTGATCTGGATTAAAATTAAGAATTTATACTTTATGTGGAACCTACTCGTTCCTAGCAAAAATAGTGTACATCGTTTAGTATAGGCTCCATAAAAATTTCCCCACATATTACACTTCTTAACGCTCTAGAGAACGGATTCTTCAATTGATCTGGCTGAAGTTAAAACCAGTAAGGAAAGGGGCCGACTATTTAATAACCTACACCTCCCTAACAATGCGCTAAGGGTCATTCCGATAATAATTTGGAATAATTGGTAAATGGGTAGGAACATATTCTCTAATTCTGAACCGATAATCACTAAATTAAGCAATATTCGTTCCTAAATTGAGAAACATCTTTCTGGAAAATTTTAATGATCGGAAGTAAAGTACAACTTCTATAGAGCGCCCCAGTAGGTGAGTTGGTAGCGTACTCGCCTATGAGTTTGGGGGTTGTGGGTTCGATTCCCACCAGAGGCTCTGGTCTGTCGCTGCAAACATTTAGCCATATGGTCTTTGTAACCCGACCTTTCCCTGGACCTTATAATTAGAATATAAATTTACTTTGTATTGTAATTCATATAAATTAATAAATAAAAAAAACAACTTCTATAGCGCTTTGATACCAAATCAGGAGGAACATATATATGGAGGTAATATATAAATCTGAACCGATTTTCCCTAAATACTTATTCATGTAAAAAGACCTCTTTCTGTCAAATTTCGTACAGATCGGATATAAAATACAGTCTCTACAGCGCTTACATAATCGGGGGTAACATATATATGGGGGCTATATCTAAATCTGAACCGATTTTCTCCGAATTTGGCAGTATTTCTTCATGTAGAAAGAAACCTCTTTTTGCCGAATTTCACACTGATCGGATATAAAATAACATGTTTACAGCGCTTCAATGTCAAATCGGGGGTAACGTATATATGGGGGATATATCTAAATCAGAACCGATTTTAACAAAATTCAATAGGGATCGTCCTTGGGCCAAAAAAAGATATGTGTAAAGTTTCGTCGATATCGGCGCATAATGGCGACCTGTACTTTGATTACAAGAATACATGCACAGACAGACGGACAGACGGACATAGCTAAATCAACTCAGAAAGTGATTCTAAGTCGATCGGTATAACAAGGATGGATCCATTTCTTCTCCTTTTGGGTGTTACAAACAAATGCACAAAGTTATAATACCCTGTACCACAGTGTGGTGTAGGGTATAAAAACATACTTTATATTGAATCGTCCCTAGTAAAAATGAGATATTTTAGTCTTTCCTTACAGATTTTAATTAAAGTAGAAATATAGTGACATGTAATCTGCCCTCCTAAGACCAATGTAAATCCCCTAACCTAAAACTAAAATTAAAAGGCTCGAATGTTAAAAAACGTAAAATCTAAATGTTTCAAAATTAGTTAAATGCCGGGTCACTGTCTTGTTGGATGGCACGAATATAGATTGAAATGCCTTTTGCAAAAGCTGAGGATACGAAAAGGAGGAGGAATCAATTGAACACCATCTGCGTATGTGCCCCCTTCTCCCTCTCTAGAAGGCGGCAGGCTATACTAGGACCTTTTTTAAGGTTAAAATCCGAAACTTTTATGCTTTCTAAGAGAATCCAATTGGTTCAATAGGATGGGCTATGGAAAACCCCATGTTTTTCTTATGTATTTGTGGTAGAACAATGCAATTCATTAGTCTAAGTGAGACTGTCATACATGCTGCTACATGCTTTAACAAAAATAATATTGCCTTCCAAATTAATTTTTTAGAATGACCCCATCCAATATACTCGAGCATGCATATGACAAATTAAATTTTTGTTGCAAACGTGAAGGGATTTTCTTATATCTATGATAAAGGGGAAAATATAACGAAAATAGCCATTTGTCTAGAACAATATGATACTTTTTACATACTATACACATACAATATATGTGTGTGTATGTCATATGTGCAAATATAAAAAACGGATGAAATTATTCACTCGCTGCATACACTCATAGAAACAGTGCGACGTTTAGCAAATTAAATCCGTATCGATGCCTTCACTCCAAAGAATTCTAAAAATATTCCAAAGAATATTCACTCAACATTTAGATACCTCCATTCCAAAACATGCTTAGCCGACTTAGGATGTTTTTAGGGAGATTGCATTTTTATACCCTACACCACACTGTGGCACAGGGTATTATGACTTTGTGCATTTGTTTGTAACACCTAAAAGCAGAAGAGATAGACCCATTGTTTATTATGCCGATCGACTCAGAATCACTTTCTGAGTCGATTTAACCATGTCCGTCTGTCCGTCTGTCTGTCCATGTATTCTTGTAATCAAAGTGCAGGTCGTATTTATGGTCCGATTGTGATAAAATTTAGCATAGTGCTCTTTTTTGGCCCAAGGACGATCCCTATTGAAATTGGTTAAAATCGGTTCAGATTTGGATATAGTCCCCATATATATGTTTCACCCGATTTGACATGTAAGCGCTGTAGAAACCACATTTTACATCCGATCTTTATGAAATTCGGCAGAGAGAGTTTTATTATTACGTGAATGAACACTACCAAATTCGGAGAAAATCCGTTCAGATTTAGATATAGCCCCCATATATATGTTTCACCAGATTTGACAGGTAAGCGCTGTAGGAACTGTATTTTAAATCAGATCAGTACGAAATTTGGCAGAGAGAGTTCTCTTATTACATGAATAAACACTGCCAAATTCGGGGAAAATCTGTTCAGATTTAGATATAGTACCAAAATATATATGTTTCACCCGATTTGGCATGAAAGCGCTGTAGAAACCGTATTTTACATCCGACTTGTACGAAATTCGGAAGAGAAAGTTCTCTTATTACATGAAAAAACACTGCGCAATTCGGGGAAAATCGGTTCAGATTTAGATATAGCCCCCATATATATGTTCCACCCGATTTAACATTTAAGCGCTGTAGAAATCGTGTTTTATATCCGATCAGTACGAAATTTAACAGAGAGAGTTTTCTTATTACATGTATGAACAATGCCAAATTCGGGGAAAATCGGTTCAGATTTAAACATAGTCCCAATATATATGTTACACCCGATTTGGCATGTAAGCGCTGTAGAAACCGTGTTTTATATCCGATCAGTACCAAAATCGGCAGAGAGAGTTTGCTTATTACATGTATGAACACTGCCAAATTCTTATCGCAATGCCCATTTTCGCATTGGTAGGTAGGTGTAGGGTATTATATAGTCGGCCCCACCCGACTTTCTGTCTTTCCTTACTGGTTAATTTCTAAATATTCCAATTATATTCATGCAAAATTTGGTGTTTATCCGTCAACCCAATCAAAAATTCACATAACAGTATGGCTCGTTCGGTTTGCATTATAAAGGAATTCTATACAAATTTAAGAATGTCATAAAACTTCGACCGCCTCTGCTGAAAAACCACAGTTTGGCACTTAGCATGTTTTGAAACGGAGGTATCGATATATCTAAAAGAAAACATGCACTAAAAAATGTTCCGTTTGCTCCAATAATACCCTACTATTTTATATCTATTTAAGGTCTTTTTAAGTAATTTTTGGCTTCAAATTTTATAAAAACGAAAAATTCCGAATTTAAGAATAGTGTGAAAGTACAATAACTCACAGATTTTTTTAAAACAAATTTTCCTACACAATTTTTTTTTCATAAAATTAAAGAATGTGGTCAGGAATGTCCCTAATATTTAAAATAACTATATTTTGTACTTCAATTATAGACAATTATATTAATATTAAGTAAATTTTCTGAATTTTAAGTACACAGTGTACTTATTTTAAAGATTAGGGACGTATTTGGTGCCAATCATTACATTTATATTAAGCATTTTTCGGTGTACCTTTCCTGGCACCTGCCACACATCTTACCAAATTCCGTATTGTATTTCTCTGAAGCTGGTTTAGCCGGCAGATACCTTTTTGGTTGTATTTTCTCTGAGTGTACTGTCAAGTACAAAATTAAACAAATATGCCAAACCCCGAAAGGAAGGGGTACCCGAAAAAAGTAACATCAAATAATGTCAGAACTTTACTGACACTCCAAGTAAATAACTCATAGCGAAAAAATGCTTCATATCGTAGTTCAAATAGAACAGTTTATATGCGGATTTTGTAGCCTTAGGCTAAATATTTATACTCAGCTCATAGCGGTGTTTTTTTTTGTCCCATTTTGTTCTCTTTGAACCCAATTTCAAATGCTGCACCCCAAGAGATAGTGAGAGAGAGGGGGAGATATAGAACTAAGGGAAACAACAATCACAATGTAATGTAACTTAGCTGAATTGGCCGGGCCAAATGTGACAACAAATCAACTGAAAAATTCAACTCGTCGACTCCAACGGCTGTTGGTGGGTATCATAGTTGGCTCTGGAGAGCAACAACTCTCTGCATTTTATTCCGTTTTCCTCTCATACTCATTTCCATGTCCTCAGTTAATCATCCCCATCATCAACAATAACAACAACATGCACATCAAAAGTGTCAGCAGTGTCATCAACAAACTTGGAAGCAGTTCCATAAGTGTTTATAAACTACTGTCGGTGGGATAAGTATTGTTGTACAGTGGAAGATTTGCCAAAAAGTTGATATAATTATGCCATCCATTAACTAACAAACCGATTTCAATTTCGCTATTGATATAGCGAAATTGAAATCGGTTTGTTATCTATCTAGATAAAGGGACAAACATTTTAATATATTCCCACTAAAGCAAGGTCGTTTAAAAGCGTCGTTTTTCAGCGTTATCTCCTGCACTATAAGAGCTAGAAAGATGCAACTTGGTATGTACGTCATTGGAACAGCAATAAATTGTTTTTGGGAAAAGTGAAAAAAGTTATATCAATCAAAGCACTTGGCCGATAACAATAAAATTCAACGTATTAAATTTTATTACTCCTGTGAACTTCACAGTCGAATTTAAATATATCGGTTATGATTTGTATAAAGCTCACATATACATTAGATAGCCTCGATTTGTATGGAGCCAAAAAAATTGCAAATGTACACCCTCAGAAATGAAGATTGTTATATTTTAGAGTGATTCCCAAAATATTTTGGTTCTAGCTATTTCCATTTGTGAGCTGGACCACCTCCAAAAACAGGGTTTTTCGTCAGTAACATAACCGATATTATACTTATATTAAAACCAGTAAGGAAAGGCAGAAAGTCGGACGGGGCCGACTATATAATACCCTACACCTCCCTAATAATGCGATAAGGGTCATTGCGATAATAATTTGGAATAAGTGGTAAATGGATAGGAACATATTATCTAATTCTGAACCGATAATCGCTAAATTAAGCAATATTCGTTCCTAAATTGAGAAACATATTTCTGGAAAATTTTAATGATCGGAAGTAAAGTAGGAGGAACATATATACGGATGTTATATATAAATGTGAACCGATTTTCCCTGAATACTCATTCATGTAAAAAGACATCTTTCTGTCGAATTTCGTACTGATCGGATATAAAATACAATTTCTACAGCGCTTACATGTCGAATCGGGGGTAACATATATATGGGGCTATATCTAAATCTGAACCTTTTTCTTTCGAATTTGGCAGTATTTCTTCATGTTGAAGGAAACCTCTTTTTGCCGAAGTTCGCACTGATCGGATATAAAATAAAATTTTTACAGCGCTTACATGTGAAATCGGGGGTAACGTTTCTATGGGGGCTATATCTAAATCTGAACCGATTTCTTCTAAATTTAACAGTGTTCATTCAAATAATAGGAAACCTCTTTCTGCCGAATTTCATACTGATCGGATATAAAATAAAATTTTTACAGCGCTTACACTTCAAATCGGGGGTAACGTATATATAGGGGCTATATTTAAATCTGAACCGATTTCTTCCAAATTTAACAGTGTTCATTCATATTATAAGCAACCTCTTTCTGCCGAATTTCATACTGATCGGATATAAAATAAAATTTTTACAGCGCTTACACTTCAAATCGGGGGTAACGTATATATAGGGGCTATATCTAAATCTGAACCGATTTCTTCATTCATATTATAAGCAACCTCTTTCTGCCGAATTGCATACTTATCGGATATAAAATAAAATTTTTACAGCGCTTACACTTCAAATCGGGGGTAACGTATATATAGGGGCTATATCTAAATCTGAACCGATTTATTGCAAATTTAACAGTGTTCATTCATATTATGAGCAACCTCTTTCTGCCGAATTGCATACTTATCGGATATAAAATAACATTTTTACAGCGCTTACATGTCAAATCTGGGGTAACATATATATGGGGGCTATATCTAAATCTGAACCGATTTTAACCAAATTCAATAGGGATCGTCCTTGGGCCGAATAAAACATATGTGTAAAGTTTCGTCGAGATCGGACAATAATTGCGACCTGTACTTTGATTACAAGAATACATGCACAGACAGACGGACAGACAGACAGACGGACATAGCTAAATCAACTCAGAAAGTAATTCTAAGTCGATCGGTATAATAAACGATGGGTCTATTTCTTCTCCTTTTGTGTGTTACAAACAAATGCACAAAGTTATAATACCCTGTACCACAGTGTGGTGTAGGGTATAAAAATTTTAAATTTTGTTTTTACACTCCAGATATTAACATTTTTGTGCGATTTTTTTACGTTTTTCCATATGATTTTCATGAAATTTTAAATATCACACATGTTTTCCATCGTAATTTAGATTTTAGGGTACCGTTGGAAAGGTCTTTTCCGATTCTATCTATTTCTGAGTCTACTTAACCCATTCTGAATATAAATATTAGCTTTCTGTATCTGGTCCATAATTGGTTAAATTTACCGATTTTTAGATAAAATGCATATGTTTGCTAATTTCATGGTCACAAATTTATGTATTTATCAATTAAATAAAAATGGTTGTAAAAACGTGTTACAAGGAGTAAAATTAATTTATATTTAAGAAATTTTTTCGGGAATTCATTTTAGGATATTCCTTACGTGACACAATTTTGCTGATTATGTGAGCGGGTCGGTTTTTATCAATGACTGCTAAGCAGGATTGGCTCTTAAGAGGACATCTGCAGCTGGTTACACAAAATAGTTCATTCCATTGCTTCTCTATATAATGCGATGGATTCTTTGTGTTATCGCGATACCTTTCTACAAGCTTTACCAGCTTTTTACGAACTAAAATCCTACTTATTACTGGAAGCTGCGTTCTTTTCCAAACCTGTAGAATGTCATTGGTTACAACTTCATAAAATTTGTAGAACCCCAATGTTCGAATATTGGTTTTATCTCTCAAAAACAGTAAATGATGTATTACATCGCAACACCTTGGTAATTTTTTTTATTAATTTGCGTGGAACAAACAACATTTTAACGTTTTTGAGGCCAATGGAGCAACTTTATTGGAAACGAGAATAATTTATGAAATTATGTGTAAAATTTTTAAGCTCTTTTGAATGAAATTTTAATGCTATACTCGTGTTGATGTTTTTCGATATCATAACAAAGTATTTATTTAACAAAGTATTTATTTAAATCAACCTGCTTGTTATTAGCATTGGTACAATATTTCTTATCAGAAATGATTAATAAGATACAGGAGTGGATAGAAATGGAAAAAACCTTTCCGACGGTACCCTAACATCGAAATTACGATGGAAAACATGCGAGATATTTAAAATTTCATGAAAATCGTATGGAAAAACGTAAAAAAATCGCACAAAAATCTTAATATCTGGTGCGTAAAAACAAATTTCAAAAATGTTTAAATGCAGAATACAAGCGCTGTCGTTTTTCCATTATATTTGGTCGTTTATTTTAATATAAGTATAATATCGGTTATGCTACTGACGAAAAACCCTATTTGTGGAGGTGTTTCGCAACTGGTCCAGCTCACAAATGGAAATAGCTGGAACCAAAATATTTTGGAAATCACTCTAAAACATATCAATCTTCATTTCTGAGGGGGTACATTTGCAACTTTTTTTTGAGGCACTCTAATATACATATATCGTCAACGGAAACGAGAAAGGGCCTATCATCATATTTGAAAATTTCACAGGAGAAGAAAAAAACTAAATAAAATGAAATATGTTGTTGTTAGAAAAACGTGCTTTTCAGGATAATATCTAAACATTATTATGCATATATAAATTCCCAAACACATGATTTATAACTTGTTCAATGACAATCGAAGGTATAGACACACAATCGCAGTTGACTTTTAAAGTAAGTGAAAAGCTTTCTGTAGATGGCTACCTAAAAATATTCTCACTCGCATACAAACGTACGCGAAATTGACTTTTCCCCCATCTTGTGGAAAAAAGTTGCAAATACACTAGGATGTCTATACTTTAAATTGTCATTGACTTGTTTCTGAAAATTGCCTGAAGTAGGAATTTTTAAATATGAAAAAAGAAATAATATGTTGTTAGGCCCTTCTGAATTTTGTTAATAAATTCGCGGAAAAATGTAAAAAATCTACATTTATTCAAAATATAAATTGAATGGTCATAACTATTAACTGAATAGAGATTTTCCATCTATACCATTGTTGTTTATTTACAAATAATGAGCAGGGAAAGGTTCGGTATATTTTTGGCAACGATATTATTAAAACCAGTAAGGAAAGGCTAAAGTCGGGCGGGGCCGACTATATAATACCCTACACTACTCTCGTAATATTGAATAACTCTGATATATAAATTTTGTAATTCATGTATAAATTGTTTACATAAATTTACTTTTGGGACATTTTATACTTAAATAATACCCTGTACCACAGTGTGGTGTAGGGTATAAAAACGATTGGATCTAAAGAGCCAAATCGGATGAAACGTATATATGGGAGCTATAGCTAAATCTTAACCGATTTTCTTCAAATTCGGCAGTGTTGGTTCATGGATCAAGAAACTCTACCATTCTAAATTTCAAAACGATTGGATGTAAAATATAGCTTCTATAGAACTAAAGGGTCAAATCGGACGAAACATAAATATGGGAGCTATAGCTAAATCTTAACCGATTTTCTTCAAATTCGGTAGTGTTGGTTCATGGATCAAGAAACTCTACCATTCTAAATTTCAAAACGATTGGATGTAAAATACAGCTTTTATAGGACTAAATGGCCAAATCGGACGAAACATATATATGGGAGCTATAGCTAAATCTTAACCGATTTTCTTCAAATTCGGTAGTGTTGGTTCATGGATCAAGAAGCTCTACCATTCTAAAAAATCGGATGTAAAATACAGCTCCTATAGGACTAAAGGTCCAAATCGGACGAAACATATATATGGGAGCTATAGCTAAATCTTACCCGATTTTCTTCAAATTCGGCAATGTTGGTTCATGGATCAAGAAACTCTACCATTCTAAATTTCAAAACGATTGGATGTAAAATACAGCTTCTATAGTACTAAAGGGCCAAATCGGACGAAAGATATATATGGGAGCTATATCTAAATCTGAACCGATTTCAACCAAATTCAATGGCGATCTTAACAGCCGCGAAATACTCTTAACTACAAAATTTCAGAACGATCGGAGTGAAATTGCGACCTGTAGTCGACGAACAACTTTACATGGACAGACGGACGGACGGACGGACGGACATCGTTAAATCGTCTCAGCTAGTGATTTTGAGTCGATCGGTATACTTTAAGGTGGGTCTAGCTGTGTTATTTTCAGGTGTTACAAACATCTGCCGTGAAACAAACTTATAATACCCTGTACCACAGTGTGGTGTAGGGTATAATAATGGATTAGTATAGGGAAAAGTAGTGAGAAATTTTAATTTTAAATGCAGACATCTTGGAAACTATAAATGATAGGCATTTGAAGAGTACTAAAATATTTCAAATTGCGCAGAATAGTTACATGTATTTAAAAATGTTGTATATCCGAGGGCCTGCTGCTCAGCCCCTGTACTCATATGATTTAGAATAATCAAGTTTGAAACTGAAATTCGCCAACGCATCTTCCAGAAGTTATATAGCAATCTGTATAGGGCTAAGAAACGGCAGATTTTTGTGAAGTTTTTCGAAATTCCTCCACTGTGCACTATGCGTTCGTTGAATAAATATTGGTAGCCAGGGTAGTTGGCCGATTCACTGCGGCTGCTGTATCATAAATCAAAAACACACACTTGAGATGAAACTATTCCCGAATAAACCTTGAAGCAGAGCAAAATATGATTGTACATTTGTTTAACTTCCTTTTTATCGTTTCCAGTCTCCATTCCCTACGCCTCATAGTGGGCTAAAATGAAAAAAATGGACATAATTCTGCCATTTCGAAACCACTTATCGTATGGCGATGAATTAGGTGTGTATATAAGAGGTGTTAGAGAGTTTATGTTCGGAACTTGGGCCCCCTATCTCATACAGGGCGGAGCTACAGGGCCCTAAAGTTGACCACCTCGGGTATACGCAATTTTCATCGGCTTCTATCTTTTGAATGGAGTGTCCGGTTTTAGTGGCTACTCCTAGACCAGACATACAATAAGCATTTTATAGGTTGAAGATATCTTGAATAGTTTCCGAGATATGTGGATTTTAAATTTGAATTTTTTAGCCGACTTTGCCTTGGAGTTTAGCCAATATCTCAGTCAAAAGTTTACCGATTTTGTTCGTGTGTTTTTTTTTTGTGGATTGCCAATAAAATTTACAATATCATGAAAAAAAGAGTCGATAACATATGTGAAGAACTAAGAAAGCTATGGCCCTATAAAGTAAAATTTTTGAAAAAATTTAATTTTTGGAGATTTTTTGGCGAAAAAAGTCCAAGTCGTCTTTAGGTCTTGTAGATAAAGTTTGTTGCACAAATTATATCAAATTTATAGTCATTTTAAAGGAGACGTTTCACAGAATCTGCTAGAGAAAATCCGAAGCCAAAATTTTAATTGGTGTGGTTGCCACCCTTCTCCGATTTGGACCTTTTTATACCCTACACCACACTGTGGTACAGGGTATTATAACTTTGTGCATTTGTTTGTAACACCCAAAAGGAGAAGAAATAGACCCATCGTTTATTATACCGATCGACTTAGAATCACTTTCTGAGTTGATTTAGCTATGTCCGTCTGTCTGTCTGTCCGTCTGTCCGTCTGTACATGTATTCTTGTAATCAAAGTACAGGTCGCAATTATGGTCCGATCGCGACGAAACTTTACACATATCATTTGTTTGGCCCAAGGACGATCCCTATTGAATTTGGTTAAAATCGGTTCAGATTTAGATATAGCCCCCATATATATGTTACCCCCGATTTGACATGTAAGCGCTGTAAAAACTTTATTTTATATCCGATCAGTATGAAATTCGGCAGAAAGAGGTTTCTTATTACATGAGGGAATACTGCTAAATTCGGAGAAAATCCGTTCAGATTTAGACATAGCCCCCATATATATGTTTCACCCGATTTGACATGTAAGCGCTGTAGGAACTGTATTTTAAATCAGATCAGTACGAAATTTGGCAGAGAGAGTTATCTTATTACATGAATTAACACTGCCAAATTCGGGGCAAATCGGTTCAGATTTGCCCCGACATACAACATATTTGTATTGTCATGAACATTTTTAAGGTCAGAGGGGAAATACATCGGACAGAAAACAGTTAATGCAATCAACGGATGAAGTAAACAGTGTACAATTTAAAAATGCTGTTATATTTAAAATAGAGATAACTTAGTGCGTTTCGCAGTCCCGTTCATTTTAATGAAATGAAACTTTTAACTGTGTCAACATATTTTCCCCCCTTGTGTTCACTTAACCATAGAACGAGGGTATAAAAACATTGTCATTCCGTTTGCAATATCTTAAAAAGTTGATCCGAGATCTTATAAAGAATAATTAGGCAAAATTATAAGTGATGTAAACATAGTGAAGCTGAGGTTTGCTCCTCAATATTAAAGCAGTCTTTCGGAGTTATGATTCTAAATGAGTATATCCTTATAGAACAAAGCCATAGCAATCATATTTATAATTTTCAGAAGGAAAGCGCAGACTTGAACGATTAATACACACTCACACGAAGTTGAAAATTGCTACCGTCTTAAATGATTTTGACATTTTGTGGCAAAAGTATTGCTTTATTCGACCATGAACGCAATCGCGGGACACTTTCGCGGATGTAGCCCCGAGTGAACATTTCTTGTTTTTAATCCTGAAGAAATGTCACGGCGGAAAGAGATTTGTTTTCAACGATGAAATAATATTACAAACAAAGATCTATTTTCATGTTTTTTTGTTTGTTTTTTTCTACAAATCCAAATAGGTATGTACATTAGGGGGAACATTTCGTTCGCACAAAGCGTCAGTCAAAAGCGTAATCTACGGAAAATTCGAAGAACATTTCTCCAAGAAATCCACTTCAAATTTTAGCTCACATAAAATATTAAATTGTGCACAAAACCCTATATGTCCATACAAGAGCAATACCGTAAGATGTAAAAAGACTTATGTACACCACCACAAAGATAACCAGTAAGGAAAGGCAGAAAGTCGGGCGGGGCCGACTATATAATACCCTACACCTCCCTAATAATGCGATAAGGGTCATTGCGATAATAATTTGGAATAATTGGTAAATGGGTAGGAACATATTGTCTAATTCTGAACCGATAATCGCTAAATTAAGTAATATTCGTTCCTAAATTGAGAAACATATTTCTGGAAAATTTTAATGATCGGAAGTAAAGTACAACTTCTATAGCGCTTTGATACCAAATCAGGAGGAACATATGTACGGATGTTACATATAAATCTGAACCGATTTTCCCTGAATACTCATTCATGTAAAAAGACATCTTTCTGTCGAATTTCGTACTGATCGGATATAAAATACAATCTCTACAGCGCTTACATGTCGAATCGGGGGTAACATATATATGGGGCTATATCTAAATCTGAACCGATTTTCTCCGAATTTGGCAGTATTTCTTCATGTAGAAGGAAACCTCTTTTTGCCGAAATTCGTACTGATCGGATATAAAATAACATTTTTACAGCGCTTACATGTAAAATCGGGGGTAACGTTTATATGAACCGATTTCTTCCAAATTTAACAGTGTTCATTCAAATAATAGGAAACCTCTTTCTGTCGAATTTCATACTGATCGGATATAAAATAACATTTTTACAGCGCTTACACTTCAAATCGGGGGTAACGTATATATGGGGGCTATATCTAAATCTGAACCGATGAATTTAACAGTGTTCATTCAAATAATAGGAAACCTCTTTCTGCCGAATTTCATACTGATCGGATATAAAATAACATTTTTATAGCGCTTACACTTCAAATCGGGGGTAACGTATATATGGGGGCTATATCTAAATCTGAACCGATTTCTTCCAAATTTAACAGTGTTCATTCATATAATAAGAAACCTCTTTCTGCCGAATTTCATACTGATCGGATATAAAATAAAATTTTTACAGTGCTTACACTTCAAATCGGGGGGTAACGTATATATGGGGGCTATATCTAAATCTGAACCGATTTATTCCAAATTTAACAGCGTTCATTCGTATGAAAAGAAACCTCTTTCTGCCGAATTTCAGACTGATCGGATATAAAATAAAGTTTTTAAAGCGCTTACATGTCAAATCTGGGGTAACATATATATGGGGGCTATATCTAAATCTGAACCGATTTTAACCAAATTCAATTTTAGCTAAATCAACTCAGAAAGTAATTCTAAGTCGATCGGTATAATAAACGATGGGTCTATTTCTTCTCCTTTTGGGTGTTACAAACAAATGCACAAAGTTATAATACCCTGTACCACAGTGTGGTGTAGGGTATAAAAATAAAAATGCACGGTTTACCCCGTTTTATTTGGACGCGTCATATGCGGGTCTGTTCTGTAGCAAGGTGATTTGATATCGCGGAGATTTTAAAATCACCGGCGAATTAAAATCAATGTTGGAGTTCGAAATCGCCCGGTTTATTTTTCATAGCCTCCCAAAAAAGATTGTTCGAATTATGTTCGGGTGATTTCGAACTCCAAAAGTGATTTTAAGTCACTGGTGATTTCAAATTCACAGACCGGATTATTTGTTTAAAGTAATTTCCTTTTTCTTCTGTTCAACTGTTAAAGAAAATAATTTTTTTACAAAAAAATAAAAATCGAAGCATGGCGTTATCAATCAATGCAATAGAAGCATGCGTTTGGCATTTATTCATAATTCCTAAGAAAAAATCAAGGTCAGTTGATAATCTGCGTTCAATAAACAACCGTGTTTTAAAAAGTGTTCAATTATAAATTATAAGGCTGAAACATCTGTAATGCCGGTTGATTCCGCTAATTCAGAAATTGAGTCGTGGCGTTATGTTCTACCAAGTCTGATGATAGGCTTGCCATGTAACTTAAATTGTATAAATTTACCAAGTACCCACCACTATGGAATTCAATGCAATTGAAGAGTATTGCATTAAAAACGTGCGGGCGAAATAAAATCACTGTTTTAACGCGGATTAAGCTTACATCGAAATAGAAAAAATTGGTTCGTTTCGTTATTTAAATCTGAAGAACATATATATGGGAGCCTTATCCAAATCTGAACTGATTTATTTCAAATTCAAATACAATTCAATATGTTGAATTTTACGGCCAAGTACTTTGATCGATATAAAGTTTTTTTACAAAGGTGCGTGGCTCTGCCATCTTTTCCCACTAAAAAAAACAATTTATTACTGTTCCAATGACTTCCATACCAAGTTTCACCTTTCTAGCTCTTATAATACAGAATATAACGCTGAAAAACGTCGTTTTTACCCGACTTTCCTTTAGTCCTTGTATTGGGAAAAACTTTAATCCTTGACCGGTTTTGAACAATTGCAATACCAACCATTTTAGGACAATAACAAAAGTTTATGGAAAATTGCAGCCACCTAGTCAGCCATTTGACCTGTAGTCTGCTTTCCACAGACATACGGACATGGCTAGATCGTCTTAGAATTTGAAGTCGATTTCCGCCGACTAGGAATTAATTTTAGATCCATGGTTTCCTGGAGAAATATTCTTTTCCGTATATTTAATTTTTGGTTGACTTTTTTGCAACCCATACAAATGTACATACCTATTTTCGCTTTGAAATGCGTACGAGTAACAATATAACTACTCATATCTCTCAGAGAATTAATTTCATAAATATTGTACAAATCTTATTTCACGAGTGAATTTTTTTTAAATGTTAACAAATTAACAAATGCACACATTATTAAAGTAAATATTAAGTAAAGTAGAACTGTCGAAAACTAACACTAAATCTATGCTTCAAAATAAAACTAATAATGATGCCAATGGACATAATCATATACATACATCTCACGTTCTCACGTTCCAAAGATGCAGAGATGGATGATCGAGAGTTATATGTTAGCCATTGATTTTTAAAACATAAATCCCTTGTAACAAAATACAAATTTTTAAAGGGTAAAAACATTTTCCGTTTGAAAAAAAATCACTGTGGCCAGTATCTGCAAATGGGTAAAAACGCTTGTGATGTCCCCATCACAAACTGAAATAGCATCTAATGCATTTGATGGCTTATCATTCTTCTGCTTCCAATAATCAATCCATATACTTATTTCAGCTAAAACAGATTTTGCTGAATTTTTTAAATCGTTTTTGTAAAAAAGTGTGACTTCTTCGAAATCTTCCTTTATTAGATTTACAACTCGTATCGGAACGATATTAAACAGACTTGTAATTATAGCTTCATGTTCGGAAAATCTATTATTTAAATGTGATATTACTTCGTTCAGATATGGTATGAACAATGTTGTCCTAAAATACGCCTTGGCATCTGAACCAGGAATATTAGCCCTATACTTTTGAGTGCCTGCTCTTCTAGGTAGTGCAGCTTCTATTCCAAAACTTCTTGCAAGTTCTGTACATTCTTCAAACAGTTTGTCAAACTCCGCATCGGAATTTCTACGCATGTCACTTAATTTAGTCGTTGTCAATTTTATGATTTCGTAAGCCATTATTATATCTAGGTTAATCGTTTGCAAATACCGTGATAAGTTCTGTGTAATGGCCAAAACCGTACTACTTATTATCACACCCAATATAAAGTCAAATTTACATACACGGTTGTGCAAAATCATTCCATCACTGCAACCTACATGTTAAAAAGGTAGATAGATAAGAAATCATAAATGTAATTTGAACTTAATTTTCGCCATATCTGGTTATCATAAATTTAAAGCCAACCAATAATTACACCGGTCGACAAAAATAACATTTTTTCTTGGGTTTCTGTTTTAATGCATAGATTCTGATTCTAGACGTCAAAAAACGTCAAAATCTCCAATCTTAGCTTTTAAAGTTTGTTTTTGTAAAGAAAGTTTTAAAGTTAAAACCTTAGTAAATTAATGGGTAATGGTAATGGGCTCGTTTAATTCATGACCGAACAGACTTTACGATAAAACCATAAAAATATATCATTTGTTCATTTTTAGATTGTTTTATATCTTACAAAGTATTGCAAAAAATCATATTTTTTGACAAAATTTTAATAATTTTTAAATAAAAGCCTCATAAAACATCTAGAAACGCATAATTGTTTCCGAAGAAAATCGATGCATAATTTAAAAAGTTTTAGCGATTACTTTTACTGTTACCATTTTTTACGCTTTTGTATTGTTTTTTAACAACCTTCCAAATACTTTTCGTGTTTTTTTTTGAGTGATTTTGAAAACTGTAAACAGTTTATGCCTATGTTTAAAACATTTGGGTGAGGGCCCGGGCCCCCCTCTAGATACGTCCCTGGTCGAGACCCTCGGTGAAAAGCACTTGTAAATAAGCCTTCCCTTTAAAATAAGCCTTCATTCTTTGAGTTCTGCCCACGCGTTTTCTCACTACAACATTTTCAATATTCCTACCTAGGCACTTTTTTCTTGATCTTCGCAATTTTCACTTGGTCATATCGTTGTATTTTTTTTTTTTTTAATTACGTGAAAAATGTTTTCACCGTAGAGTATGCTTGGAAAAAGTCGGAGTCGTCATCGTATATTTTTTTACGAAAACAGTTCGGTTTGATATGGAATGAACGATATACATGTCATTGGACATGTACTTAACCCCACGCTTACAATTATTCTAAAGTAAGCGACGACGTAAGCAATACTTTTATGAGTGTGTTTGTGTGCTGGTGGTGAATAATTTGTGTGAATTAAGAGAATTTTAACATAATAATTTTTTTAATACGACCACTATTGTGAACGCGGGTATATATCAGTGCCAAGAGTCTAACACATTGAAGGACTGACCTAAGAGACCCTAAGAATATTTCGTGGAAATCCATTTTGGGACATTTTAAATCATTTGAGCAATGTCCGTAGCCAGTCAGGCTGGTGTGAACGATATCTGTCGATAGGAGTAACCGATTAACTTCAAATAAAATTTTAATATTAATATTTTTTCTATCGCAGGTTAAGATCAAAGATGGACAATGCTAATACACTCCTTGGAGTACCTTCCTCACCAAGGGTCTTAATTTAATGAAGTATTGATTCTTTAATAACTTCTATACTACTTATCAGAATATTTCGCAATTCCACACATAATGTTTAATTCTTGGTTGCTGTCACCTTGAAAGAAATGGGAGAAGTTACCACACCGGTATTGGTATCTCCCATACAAATGGTCAATTTTTCCAAAAAAAGATAACGGCTTCTAATTATATTTCCAGTCCATACTGAATAGCCTTTTATAGTAAACATAGTACATGAAAAATGGGCGTTATTGCCACGCAAAATAAAAAATATGAAGAAAGTTTTTTTTATTTTTCCTTACTTTTAAAATATGGGTCATAATTTATAAATTTATGCATTGATTTTTCAAATTGCTTTTATTTCTTCTTTCGGGAATAGAACATTTTATTTTTTTATTTTGAAAGATTTTTCTTTTCAGCGAAAAATTTTTTTTTGAAAAAAAAATAATATTTTTTTAATGGTTTAAGCGACAATTACTAGTCCACTGCCTCTAAATGAAAGTGATACTCCGAAATTTGAGACCTCATATTTTTTTGAATTTAAGGAATACCCTTGTCTTGCACAAAATTAAAAATTACTACAATCAGTCTGCTCGAAAAAAGTTTCTAGGAATCGGACAAAAAAAATTGTTGCATAGTGTTATTTAATATCTGAGGTCTACAAAAATCTATTTACAACTAGGAGTTTTTGAACCGTCCCAATATTTTATTATTTAAAAAGGTATAACATACTTACGTATATTCATGTTATAGGAAAGATGTGGGAGAATTTTCTCGAAGCACCTGATTCCATTTTTACACTACATTTTATGCTAATTTTTTGATCCATTCTTTTCTAAAGCAGAAAATCGCCGAACAACAAAACACGTCTAACTGTTATGTCCCTCACGAACAAACTAAACTTAACACAAAGAAACTCAACATAAAAGCATACAAGAAACTGAAAAATACCACTTAACCCCACGCTTACAGTTATTCAAAAGTAAGCGTGGACGTAAGCAATACTTTTATGAGTGTGTCAGTAGTGGTAAGAGGTGAGAATTATAAGAGAGTAAAATTGGCTGGAGCATAAAATTGGGAAGAGTGTAATTAGCGATTGTTTGCATTTGCCGGGAGGTGAGCTTAAACTCGCGACCTCATGATTTCTTAGTTTTGAATCATAACCACTAGCCTACCTCTGTTTCATATAGACCGGTGGAAAATGTGGATTTTACAGTGTGTACATACCAAATCGTAGGTACTTATATATGAGGCTATATATAAACCTGAACCGATTATCGCTGATTTCAATGGGTTATCTTCCTCGGGCCAGAAAAGAGCTGCACTTTCATTACAACGATACATCTACAGACAGACGGACATGGTTAAATCGACTCAGGATGTGATGCCAAGTTGATCGGTATAATAACACAGTGCGACAAAATAAACTCAAGTTGAGAAACAAATAACGCGACACTATTTTTCCAGTAGGTCTTGTCGATTAAAACACGAAACTTTTATTTTTTTTACTTCCCTGGACACCCCCAAAATCCGGATTTACGGATAAAAAACCGATTTCTAGCCTTTCTCCTATAACTTTGTTAATTATTAGCCGATCTTCAATCTCTAAACAAATTCGGAAAGAATAAATTAGACCTTTCGAACTATATATATTTTGTTTAACCCATTAACGCCTGACCCCCGATTCCGTTGTCCGATTTTGACGAAATTTCACACAGTTAGTATTTAGGACATTTATATTGCGGTGGTATTTTTTAAAAAATTTTATCATTCACACACGAGCCTGTGGCCTTTGGGTATTATTCTACCCACTTAGGCATTAACGTGTTCTAAAATATATGAAAACAGTAGCAATAAACGTATTTTTTGTATGTTTTGATGACAATCTAGTGTTTATCTATTTTTAACTATGTGGCATGAAAAAATGTGTGTGTGGTGCGTTTATGTAGTGTGTGTGTGGTGCGTTTATCTAGTGTGTGTGTGTGGTGTGTGTGGTGTGTTAGAAAAAGAATTTGGGACTTCCCCGTTTTTGGCTAGAGCTGCAATGCAATAAAAGTGTTCGATATAGTTTGTTGTATAAAGTGGTACATTGTGAGTTGTGGTTGCGACAGATATTCTGTAAATATTTGACATAGTAATACTGTAGTGATTTTTAAATTTTGTGAAAATGTTTCGACGAATTACAAGCAGAAATCGATGGATGGATTAGTGACGAGGAAGAAAATGTCGTGGGTCATAAAGCAGATAAAATAAATTTTGTTATTACTCCACCGGATAAGGTTGACAATATTAGTGATAATGAAGACATAGATGATAATCTACCAATACTTCATGATAAAACTCAATTTCCTAATGAAATGCCTGGCCAGTTTGAGATTGAATACATTTATGACGATAATAATGTGAATCTACCAGTGGTTTCTGAATCTATGGAAACAGACTATGATCCATTGGATGCAGACAATGATCCTCAACCATCTACATCGAAGGCAAAAGGGCGTGTCTCAGTGGGAAATAAACCTAAATGGAGTAAATCGCATAAATACAATTTTGACAAACAACCTTTTGACAATGAAGTGAACGCCCAAAAAACATTGTACGAGATAATTGGTAAGTTGTGTGGCGTTCCTTCGTTGTATACACATCCTGAGAGCTATTTTTGGTTTGGTAGGTTCGTACACACCATTGCAATTATGGGAATGCTTTTTTGATGAAGAAGTCATGAATATGATCATCGAAAGTACGAATGAATATGCTGGACAAAAAAATGTTGCTGGTTTCGCTACTTCAATTACAGAAATGAAAACATTTTTCGGAATCTTGTATCTTACAGGATATAATACTTTGCCAACCATCAGATCATACTGGTCAAATCAAGCATCTCTAGGATGTCAGATTGTGAAAGATGCGATGAGTCGAGATAGATTCGAACAAATAAAACAAAACATACACGTTTGTGACAATCAAAATCTTGATATAAATGATAAATTTGCCAAAATTACACCGTTAAATGATGCCTTAAATAAAAAATTCATGCAATTTGGTGTATTTACTCACAACCTATCGGTGGATGAACAGATGATTGCATACTACGGTCGCCACTCTTTGAAAATGTTTATTAGAGGCAAACCGATATGATTTGGTTACAAATATTGGGTTTTAGCTTCAGCGACAGGATATTGTTACTTTTTTATTCCGTATACTGGTGCTTCTGCCAACAATAATGCCGATTATGGTCTTGGAGAAAATGTGGTCTTACGATTGTTGGAAAATGTAACAGATCCAACCCAACACAATGTTACATTTGATAACTTCTTTACTAGCCATAAGTTGTTGTGTACACTGACTCAAAAAGGATATTTTGCAACTGGTACCGTTCGCGACAATCGTACAAATCATGCACTATTGGATGATCCCAAATTAATGAGAAGAAAGCCGCGAGGTTCATCAGATTTTTGTTTTGACAAAAACAACAAAATAATCGCTGTTCGTTGGAATGATAATTCGGTAAATATATCTTATTCACTTTATTCGTCCAATACTGACTATTTTTGTTTTAGGTGGTGACTGTGATGTCCAATTTCTTGGGTGTAGAGCCGATGTGCCGAGCCAGAAGATTTGATCGGAAAAATCGGAAGATGTTATCTCTCGAGCAACCACATCTTATACATCAATACAATCAGCGAATGGGTGGAGTGGATTTGTTCGATAATGCTATGAACAATTATCGCATTCAAGTTCGTGGAAAGAAATGGTATTGGCCGTTACTCACTAATGCTATGGATGCTGCTATGGTCAATGTTTGGAAGTTGCACTGGATCTGTAGAAAATCTGAAGGCGCGCCGCTAATGAGTCAACTTCATTTTCGTGTAAGTGTTGTTGAAGCATTGATAACAATAACGGAAAATCGTGGCCATGTTTATAGAAATGTCACTAACGCGCAAATAATGACAAAACGGATGGATAAATTTGATCACATAATTGGAAAGATTGGTAAACGCGGACGCTGTGGGCAATGTGGGGGTAAAACAGAGTATGGATGCAAAAAATGCCATGCTAACTTACATCCAAAGAACTGTTTTGCACAATTTCATGATGACACTCCAAAAAACATTGATAAAATTAAAAAATCTAAATAGTTATAAATCTTATATATGACATGTATCTCACTATAAATGTAATAAAATGTTTTTTTTTATGAATTCCTACCAAAAAACATTACAAAAAACCCATTTTTAATCGGAAATTAAAATTCGCCTTTCATGTGTTTTAGAACCCTTTAACGCCTAAGTGGGTATTTAAATACCCATGCCATAAAATCCTACCTGTAGCCCAGACGAGTGGCCTTATCTCAGTGATTTTTTTTTTTTGTAAGATAGGGGACATCTAGGGCTATAAGGCATCAAGAAGTTTTTTGCTAAGTCTGCTCCACAAAATTTTTAGAGCCACTTATGTTAAATTTTTTTGTCTTTTTAAAATTAAGGATTTTTGACCCGTGAATTCCCTCCCAAGATATGACCCTATATGAACAAAAAAAAATAGTTCCTTAGTTCCATCCTTTCTTTATCTGTTAGTAAACACGGATTTGCGATACCTCTCACACGACTCTAGCTAGAATTTTTCTAATGTAGCTCTATTTTTGGGTATTTTTCTACCCATTCGTCGTTAATGGGTTAATATGTAGTAATATAGCAACAAACATTTTAAGCAATGTTTTTAACAATTATTTTGTGAAATAACCGATCGATTAATTGATTCCCATATATAGCATATTTTATAAGGAAAAAAATGCATCCAGTCTCTTACAAATACGTTTGCAATTGACTGAGTTATTAAAGTTTCATTAAAACTAAATCTGTACATAAACACTAGTTTTGGCCATTCAACTCAATAATGTTTGCTTGAGAGTTTCATTTTAACATCAGCGTCAAAACTTTTATTTATGTACACATTAATAACTCAGTCAATTTTAATAACTAAGTCAATTGCAAACGGATTTTTAAAAAATAGTATCGAGGTTTTTGGTTTCACTGTGTAATCGATGGGTTTTGATTACCTTTCCTCCTTTTGGATGTTACAAACAAATAATCAAACTCATAATACCCTGGACCACAGAATGGTGTAGCGTATAAACATTTTAAAATGCAGAATATGAACCTGGTATCTGATCGATCAAATATAGAAATTAAATCGGATTAACTTTTTTATATATCGTAGACACAATGCAAAATTTCATTCAGAAGAATTTCACAATTCTAAAGCGCAGAAACAGAAACGTTATAAATTGGCATACCAATATCAGTATTTCGTACATAACAAATATTGAGTGACCGAAAATCCAATTACTGTTTTCAATGTACATTTGAAGAAAATCAAAGGGGAAAGCATTTTTGAAAGATTAAAAAATAATAATATTTAAAGATTATAAAATAATAATAGTGATTTTTTACAAGGAATTTTCGATGTATTCCAAAAAATCAATCGATTTCTACGACTTTTGATACAACATTATTTTTAGAGGGAGATTTTTGAGGGTAGGGGGATGAGCGATGGTGTCGGGTGTTGTGGGATAAATACTTCTTGAAGTATCTCCTTTCGATTGCGAAAAGAGCGATATTTTGTTTTGTTAATTTTTGAATTTCTTTAGCAACACTTTGAATGACAATATCTTGTTAAATATTTGCCGCAGAGCGAACAGAACGATATTTTGTTATTACTTACTTTTATTAATTTCTTTGGCAAAATTAGAACGACTATATATGAGTAAATATGAGCGAAGTTGTGTTATTACTACTTTTTTTAATTTATTTAGCAGAACTTTAAATGACAATATCTCTTTAAATAAGCGACGTAGAGCGAAACGGACGAAAGTTTTCATCACTTTTTTTTTATTTGGCAAAACTTTGTCGTAGAGCGAAAAGAACGAACTTTTGTTATCATTTTATATATTGTTCAAAATTTTCAATTTCCCTTAAAGAATTTCAAATGACAATATCTGGCTAAATAAGAGTCATACGGCGAAAAGAGCTATATTTTGTTATAACTTATTTTTTAGTTTACTTAGCAGAGCTTTTCATAGCAACATCCCGTTCAATAAGCGTCGTAGAGCGAAAATAACGATAAGGAAAAAATGACCCGTTATGTTCTTTTTAACTTACTTACTTACTGTGCTGTGGTCTTTGCATTATTGAGATCAACATCACGTTTCGTAAGAATTTCTTTCACGGAGTCTCACCAGGTTAGTCTCGTACATCCTCTTTGACGTGTACCAGTTGGTATCGATTGGAGTATCAGTTTTGGTAACCTAGATTCACACCTTCTCCATACATGTTCGCATCATCAAATCCTACATTTCTATTTTAAATTGTCAAGAGCATTGTCTGTAGGCTAGTTCTGATTTTTATACCCTACACCACACTGTGGTACAGGGTATTATGACTTTGTGCATTTGTTTGTAACGCCCAAAAAGAGAAGAAATAGAACCATCTTTATATATAAAATCCTTTGTTAGTAACGCATGATCTCCGAAACCATAAAAGCGAATGGGCTGAAAATTGAACAATATATTCAGTTTGGGGTCATTTGTGTTTTAGAATTATTTTCACCGCGATAAACTACGGAGTGGTCAAGTTATTTGCAAAATTCGCATTTCCAGAGCGATTTGACTGAAATTTAAAATGTATGTATGGTTTGTCTTGATAATAGTTTGTATGTATGATTCCAACCGGTAGATGGACATATGGTCAATATACATTTTTTCTTGAAACTCGGGATGTATGCAACTTTGAATGAAATATCAATGAATAACAAACCAATACATCCCAAACAGGACGGGCAGGACAACGTCTGCTGGGGTCAGCGAGTAGTTTATAATACCGATCGTCATAGAATCAATTTTTGAGTCGATATAGCCATGTCCGTCTGTCTGTCTGTCCGTCTGTCTGTCTGTCCGTCTGTCTGTCCGTCTGTCAGTCCGTCTGTCTGTCCGTCTGTCCGTCTGTCCATGTATTCTTGTAATCAAAGTGCAGGTCGTATTTATGGTCCGATTATGATGAAATTTAGCACAGTGCTCTTTTTTGGCCCAAGGACGATTCCTATTGAAATTGGTCAAAATCGGTTCAGATTTAGATATAGCCCCCATATATATGTTACCCCCGATTTGACACGTAAGCGCTCTAGAAACTGTATTTCATATCAGATCAGTACGAAATTTGACAGAGAGAGTTCCCTTATTACATGAATGAACACTGCTAAATTCGGGGAAAATCGGTTCAGATTTAGATATACTCCCCATATATATGTTTCACCCGATTTGACATGTTAGCGCTATAGAAACCGTATTTTATATCTGATTAGTGCGAAATTCGGCAGAAAGAGGTTTCATGTTACACTAAGGAATACTGCCAAATTCGGAGAAAATCCCTTCAGATTTAGATATAGCCCTCATACTTCCGATCATTACAAAATTTTCCAGAAAGATGTTTCTCAATTTAGGAACGAATTTTGCTTAATTAAGCGATTATCGGTTCTGAATTAGATATAGTCACATGTATATGTTCCTACCCATTTACCAATTATTCCAAATTAGTATCGCATTGTTAGGGAGGTGTAGGGTATAATATAGTCGGCCCCGCCTGACTTTCTGCCTTTCCTTACTTGTTTGTTTCTTATTCTGTCCCTTCTGATTTTTCCCGCTACTTTGTGCAAATATTTCATCATGTTACGATCGATCTACATAATTACGATGAAAAAACGTTGTTGGGCCGAATCTGCACGCTCGGAAAAATTAAAAAAGTTTTTTGCAATTGTCGCAATTGTGATGTTTAATATTCGCATTTAGCATTTTTGGTGACTCGATCTGAAATATATCCATTTTAGTTCGCAATTTAACGACTTTCTAACGACTTATTAGAGTCAATCACTGAGATTTTTCTGTATATGTATTTTATTCTACATAATTGGCGTCAACAAAAACAGGCCAAAGAGAGGTGTAAAATTTCATTTAAAATTTGACCGTTTTAGCATTCCGTTTTCAATGCATCTACCAAATGATTTTCGACATCCCGAATATAAATTCTTACAAATATGCTTGTACATTATTAATATCTAGGAATCTCCCAAAAAGGGAATGTTACTTTAAATTCAACTTGAAAACTTTTGCAAAGATACAGCAAAAAACCAAACGTTACCGTAAAACCAAATCCTTCAGCAGTTTCACAAAAGTATTTCATTGTTTAGACAAAAACCTACTTTGAACACGCAATACCTGTCACACTTAATTCTCAGACTTCTGTGTAGGTCTGTCTGTGAAAAGAATTCGAAAGAGCTATCCAAAGTGAATGAGTATTAGTTTTGCTGTTTTACTTCTTCAGCTTCTGGTTGTTGGGTGCATGCAAAGAAAAAAATTGTCATAAATGTATAGATTAAATCCAAATACGTGCTTATCATTATAATAAGTAAATTGTATGTATACTTAAAATTAATTAAATTTAATTAATACTTACGAAATTGTCTATATTTTTAGTGTGAAATGTACTTAACGATAATATCCTTCTTAGGCGACTATCTTTTAAATTAAAAAATTTTTTCTGTGTAAGTATTTTGAAACATTTACACAATTGGAAATTCATTTGTTGCAGTTACAAGACAATACTCAGCGTACTTTTCTATAATTTTGTTTTTGTCTAAGGTAAGCTTTCTTCATGTGTACAAATAATGCCATCTGGAGACTGTGACGAAGAGGACAGAACGGGAGCGGGAGAGAGTTCTGCTGTTGTCCATTTGCTTCTTCCATCAATTTTTCCTTCCAAATGTTTATAAATATTTAATTTAGTTTTGCACTGTTTAGACTGCCATTGAAATAGTCACGTTTTTCTCAAGTTTTATGGTAAATATTGTTTTCTGAACAAGGCAAAACAACGGACAAAAATGCAATTAAAACCAGCAAGGAAATATCAAAGCCGGGCGGAATCGACTACGATACCTTACAGCACAGCACACAGTGGGAGGAATTCAGAAAACGCTACATATTTATACAGTTTGTTAACTTGACAACCGAATGCGAGATAACTTGACATGATTGTAGAAGACGTATTGGAAAGTTTAAGTTTCAAATCTCTCTTCTTATCTACACAGTATAGGGACAGATCTCCAAGCGTCAATTGGGTCACGCCGGGTATGCAAACTTTTTAAATGCTTGTAATAATCTATATAGTTAACGAGATATCTGCATTTGAAAATTGAATTTTTAATTTCTTCCCGACCATGCCCTAGTATTTTTTAATATCAGGACAGAATATATGTCGATTTATATCTCATAAACTTTTCTGAATTAAAAACAAAATAGTTATACCCGAACGGGTTTGATTTCAGTATAACTATTTGTTTAAGACATAATTATTAATAATGTTATGTTAATGTTGTTCAATTGTGTTTTGTTCTATTTTTAATTCCCCAAGACTTTTTTAAAAAATACTGAAAAGACGTAAAAAGTATCGGTCATTTTGGACCACCCTGTATATAGCAGGAAAACAAATTTCTACAATTATATACTATATTTAAAAAAAATAGTAATAATAATGTCTTAGATAAAAAGTTATAATGAACTCAGAACCCCTCGGCCATTTTGGGACCCGTTGATAAAAAAGTAAATACGGATTAAGTTTGGCTATGCCGAATCTTATATATAACACACCATGGATCGCATGCGAATGGTTACGGGTACTAATAAACTCATTATACCAAATTTCAGCCCAATCCATTGAAATTTGAGGTTTTTGTGGAGATACGAAGTCAAATCTAGTGGGACATTTGTATGGGGGCTATATCAAACCATGAACCTATGACGACCGTTGTTTGTGTGAAGGATTCCGGGTATAAATAAACCCCAGTTACCAATTTTCAGCCTGGTCAGTGGACATTTGTGGTCTCTATGACGTTAAGAAGTCAAATCGGGGAGATGCTATATATAGGCGCTATATCCAAAAATGGACCTACCCATTTTCAATCCAACATACCTGCAGACATAAGAAGTATATGTACCAAATTTCAGCCACCTAGCTCAAGTATTATAGATTGTAGCGTGATTACAACAGACGGACACATGAACGGACAGGCGGACATGGCAAATCGTTTTAAAATTTCTCTGATCAATATTTAGTGGTCTGACAAACGGAGTGGCAAAATGAATATACCCCTCATCCTATGGTGTAGTGTAGTAAAAAGTTTAATACGAATACCCACTAAGATAAAAGTTATGACCATTCGAACTTATATTTTGCAAAAAAGAAATTTTTTGTAAATTTTTGCGAAATAAAAATATGTCGTATTTTGGTGTTAAAGAAAAACTCATTTAAAACACGTATACACTATTTATAGTATATTGAACTTCAAGCAAACTTCTTGGTGAATATTTTCGAAACAAAAAAGGGTCAACAATTGTCATTGGTATTGTTGCCACGAACTTTGCATGCGAACAATCGAACAAAAATCGTGCGTTGAGTAAAACCCATACCTACATTATGGCGCAACCATTTGATAGTGCATTAAGAATGTACGCTTTCAATTAGGTTTGGTTCTGATGTTTGCTTTTTGACGGTGCAACACTCCACACCGTGGACTGGGCTAAGTGTGGAAAATGCGATATTTTGGCATTTGCGGAGTGTAATAATTTTACAAACGAAATCAAAACCCGTTCATACGGCTGCACCATTTTTATAAACGAACCTAAAAATGCGGTCTCAGTGTAAAATGTAGAAAAATGAAATCACCATAAGAAACAGTATCTGCAAACGTTAAGTTAGAATATTAAAACGGTTGTAATTAGTGGTAAGGTGTTACAAGTATAGTACAGTATTGGGATTTTCGAATTTACTTTGGGAATTGTGGGATTTTTCTTTGCAAATATAATGATCTCCTTTTCTCCCGATACCTTTCCCACGTCCCTCGCGTCACCGTGGACTGCAGCGTTGTCATGTGGGCAGTATTCTACTCTGCAGTAGCGTCACTCGCACCATGGTTTCCTAGGGAGAGGATTTTAAATCCTAGTATGGGGCTATTATGTAGCAATTATGTCAAATAAGTGGTATAGGTATAGATTCCCATGTGCGCATCTTTGCGACGTCCAGTTTTCCGCGCGCGGTTACATGTGCGCTTAAATCCACGTTCAATCGGGTGCATTTGTTGGCTGGGACAAGATAATGATCTGAATCCATATTTGCATATCGAATTGACCGCATGGCCAATGCGCTGGAAATATGCCTACCGTCGACAATTAGGTGACCTCGTCACCTGATCGCGAGAGATCCACATAGCCTTGTTGATGTTGAAGTGTGTCAACTGCGGGCCAATGCGCAGGATATCAGCCTCAAGCCTTTGTTGCTTGTCCCCTCATGTAGGCAGAATTTTTTGATAATTCGATTAATGCTCTCTTCTCTTGCTATATTGAAATTAAAATACCGTAGAACAATCTTAATGTCGTGGTTGGGGCAGCGGTTACAAGCTCTTTTAGGCTCTCATAAAATAGATCATTAAATTGCTCCGACTTGGTATCCCGAATGCCCATACCACTCTTTTTTCGCATATTTAGTGGTTTTGAAATAATGCCTTACACTAAAAAAAACAGCTTTCCTTCATATAAATACTTTACTATCTACATTTTACATAAAAAAGTTTGTTCCAGACGGATGTACCATATAACATAACTCGAAAATATCTCATTTCTTACAAGATCCAGAAGTACATTAATTTACATACATATGTGTCTCCTCAGAATTTATCATATGCGAGGTATGTTTAAAGAATATCGCGAATTTTTAATTTCCGCGGGCTACGTGTATTTGATTTTTGATGTTTTTGTAGCGTCCTTTATGTCCCTTACTTATGCTGACAAGGTCGGCCATTTTGAATGTTTAGTTAATTTTTAACAGCGTTGTGCTTGGATGTGTTTTAACTTGTCTTCGATTTTTATCTATTTCAGAAAATGGATCAAAGAATCTGCATCAAATTTTGTGTGAAAAACAAAATAAAGTGCGCAGACGCATTCCGAATGTTGACTGTGGCATATGAAGATGCGAAGGACGAACAGCGTGCCGGACGCGACGTAAACAACAGACGAAAACATCACAGTTTTCTTTGATTGCAGGGGCGTGGTGCATTATGAGTTCTTGCCACAGGGTAGTACGGTCAATAAAGAATATTACCTGCAAGTTATGCGCAAATTGCGCGAAGCAATCCGCCAAAAACGCCCGTATTTGTGGAAGAAAAAAAAATGGCTTTTGCACCATGATAACGCCCCTGCACACACATCGTTGCTTGTGCACGAATATTTGGCCAAAAACAACACAGTAATGGTGCCGCAGCCACCGTATTCCCCTGACCTATCCCCCTGTGACTTTGTTCACAAATCTGAAAATACCCATGAAAGGACGACGCTACGCCACGATTGAAGAGATAAAGACGGCATCGAAGGAGGAGCTGAACAAGATCACAAAAAATGATTATTTGAAGTGCTTCGAGGATTGGAAAAAACGTGTATTATATCCGAGGGGAATTACTTTGAAGTGAACAAAATAGATATTCATGAATAAATAAATACTTTTTGAAAAAATAAAAAATTCCCAATATTAAACATACTACGTATGTATAGAAGAATTGATTTTTGTCTTCCATAAGTCAACATTTAATGATTTAAGACGATTCTTTGGTCTCAGTGGTACTCGTTTTATGGAAAAAAGCTACAAATATCCCTATAATGTAAAAGTTCGCAAAATTTCTATATTCTTCCTAATATGTTTGAGTTATTTATAATTGTTTGAGTAACAATTTCAAACGATTTTAATAAACTATTCCTTAAAATATAAAAAAAATTAAAATATCCTTTTCAAATTTTATCAATTTAATGAATGTGATAAACATAGTTCAAAATAAGGTAAATAACTAAAATTTTAAGCTACTCGAGTTTTAGCATGTTAAAATCGATGCAACCTTGTGTATAAACCCGAGCAAAATCTTTGAGGGTACTATATCAAAACATTAACCGAAATTGCTAATTTTCAATCCCAAAAGACCGGCAACTACGTACAAGAAATATTATTGTCAAGTTTGAATAACCTAGCTCTATTATTACGGCCAGTGGCGTGATTTCAACAGACAGGCGGATAGACACGGCTTAATTTGCATAAATTAACTGCAAAGACAGAAACTATATAAATAAAATATATTTACCGTCTTCAAAGCGTTGTGAGGAATGTATTATAGAAGTCCAGCATTGGCCATATTTGTACCTGCAACAAATAAAGAAAATAACATTGCGATGAAACGGTCAATAAATAGTTAAATTGCTGATTAATTACATTGATATTAGTTTGACATTGTAATTACAGTCATAAAACGAAAGTATCATAAATCCTAATATTGTCTAATCAGTTGCAATGTTAGAAAGTTTACCCAAAATAAAGAAATTGTGTTGAATTTAAGCATAAAAGCCTTTCATCGAAAACTTAAAATCCAAAAATATGAAAAATAGTTACATAGTTACACATTTTACGAGTCTCTGATACTTCTTTAAATTAATTCAATTATTTTATCTATTAAAAAATATTTATTGTTTATTATAAAGTCATTCGGCATATGATCACTTTTCACTTAGTCATGTCCGCCTGTAAATACATACATCCTTCAGATCAAAGTACAGTTTGCAAATATGAAACGATCTTTGAGAAAATTTGGGATGAGGGGGGAAATAGGCAATATAGGTAAAAGTTTTGATATAGCCCCATATAAATAGTTGATCCTGAAATTTCGTCCTTTGGCTGTAGCAGGCGTATCAAAAGTACTAAAGTTATGTCAAGGAAATTCAAAATTTCGTCAAAAAATTTTGCGATACCAAATTCAAAATGTTGTCAAAAAATTAAGTGATACCAAATTCAAATTTTTGGCCAAGAATTAAGTGTTACCTTGTTTTCGTTTGAGGAATTACTGCCACTATAAATTTTGCTTAAATGTTGTATTCAAAATTTGCCCAAAAATTCACTGGTACCAAAGTATAAAGATATTTAGTCATGTCCGTCTTTTGTAATTACGCTACAATCTAAAATTATTGACTAATATTAATAATACTATTATTAATTATATTATTAATTATATATATTAATTATTATAATATTATCCATTAATAATATTAGCTAATATGAAAAGCATTTATAATTGCAAGAAACCATTCATGCAAAAATTTGTATATCGATGGCTAAATGTAAAAAGGACATATCTCGATTTTGTGGTTCCTTAACAGAGGCACGAAAAACCGAATAAAAACCAACGAAATTCTTTTACTGGACTTATGAGTTTTTACAATACCTACTTATAGCCAGCAAAAAAGAGCATCCAAAGAAGCAATAAAAATCCTCAACTTATGATCCGGAAGTTGTTCTAATTTGGATTTTCACCAATGAATTTAACAAGGGGTTGTCGCGCCGGGGAAGTACTTCTTTTTCACCACTTTTCCAGAACTCCTTTTAAATCACTGTAAGATTTGCTTTTTTGGTGTTGTATTTATTTGATGAATGCATGTCGTTCTTATTAGCATCTTTTGGTCCAGAGATCTCTTATTTTAAAAGAATACAAATGTTGACATAGGGAAGGGAACGTATAAATAATATACTATTGGCCAAAGAGATCAACGATCATATATATGTATGTATGTTTAGGACATTTGAATATGTTTGTAATCAGTATGGTGTAGCTGGCTCTTGAAAAGTGTGACCCCATAGTGTAATCAACATTCTCACTAATAAAAAAGTATTTTTATTTTACACTGTAATACATAGCACATTTGTGTGGCGCTATGTATTTTCCGTAGCCCCGGTTCAGAGACTAGTAAAGTACCACAGTGTGGTACAGTAAGTATGGTAGGGTATATTTAATTACCATAATTTCTTTTAAAATTATTTAATTATAACCTACACCACACTGTGGTACAATTTATTATAATTTTATGCATTTGTCTCTAACACCTAAAATGAGAAGAGATATATAGAACCATCGTTTATTATACCGATCGACATAGAATCACTTTCTAAACCGATCTAGCTTTGTCAGTCTGTGCATGCATTCTAGCAATCAATGTACAGGTCACAAATATAGTCCCATCTAAAAGAAATTTTGCACATTTCTTTATTTTGGGACAAGACAATTCGTATTCAAATTGAAAGACAATCCATATTTAGATATAGGGCCTGTTTCTGTAACTTATTTTCTTTCGTCTAGGGCGAACGATCAAAAATCTCTCAACTATTTGAATAACAGTTTAGAACCAGATATCTTAATATATAGAAGATGATATAAATTCCTTTCGATATTCATGAAATTTGGTAAAGAGAATCTTATTTCAACAGTTAATACCTGTGTGAACAATATCGGTTCAAATTTACATATAGCCCCAGATACTCGCATGGATGTGTTCCTTCCGATTTAGCATCTAAACTCCATAGAAGTCATATTTTAGTCAAATGTACTATATTTTGCACAAAGGATTTTTTAATCCGAGAATAAACGGTCACTAGCAAGGTTGGAAAAATGTGTTTCCGTGTTTTACTTCAGATCATTATTAAATTTGGCAGAGATTAGTTTATAGAATCATGAACACTACGAAATTTGATTTAAAAAATGGATACCATTCAGATAAAGGCCAAATTTAAATACAAACTCCATATAGAATTTTGCATCTAAAATAGCTGTCAAACACGATTGACAAAAATCAGTACAGCAACAAGAGAACTACTTCAAAGGTTAAATAGATGAATACAGTACGTTCTGTTTAATAAAATGTGCGTTACGCCTTTTGTGCTTTAACAAAAACGATCACTTGATGTTACGTCTTTTTTTCTTCAATAAAATCGTGATTTTTGGACGAAAAACAAATTTCCATTTTTTGAGGGTTACGCTCTTGGGCATCTCTGGTGACGATATGTCAACATTTGTGGAAAGTATAACGTGTTATTAATAAATTCAGTTTATATTGCAATCCAATGTGCTAAAATTCCACAATTTAACATATTTCGAAGAAAATCAGCATACCTTGAAATGACTTTATGTTATTTTAATCGACTATGAAAAAGTCGACTTTTAGGTCCGATTAATCGATTGATGAAAAAGTCGAAAGTCGACTAGCTTCCAGAACCATTCACTAATTCTGATATAGCCGCCATATAAATATATATTTCTTCCCTTTAGTACTATAGAAGCAGTATTTTACATATATTTAAGCTTTATTTTACATCCAATCGTTTTAAAATTATGCATTCTTGGGTTAATAATTTATGTTCCGAAATTGCATTTTGGTTAGTTATTTAGGAGAACTTCCTTAAATGCCGAAAAAATGTTCATACTTATGATTTGGAAGTAATTATAATGTTATTCCTTTGGAAGTACATCTTTTATTTTTTGCTGGGTATAAATCCTTTATTTGCAACTATAGGCCCCAACAATTAAAAAAAAAAACATTTGACAGCTTTTTACCACAATAAACGCTAAATGCAATTATGGAAAAATCAAGAAACGCCCTTTTTATACATATTAAGCCATCGATATATTTACAATTTTTCTGTGATGAGAATTTCAGCGATAAAAACTAAATATGTGTTGCAAAAAAATATATACAAAATTCCTCCGCCTACTATAGGGTAAAAAAATACGAACATATTTTTTTCAGAATGACGTTAAATTAATTACATAACATTAATTAACATTTTCATAAACTAAAATAGCCTTACACGATAACGAGTTGCAGATTGTCCTTTTAGGACAACCATCTCTCACCATATAAAATTGATAAACATTTCCAGCATCCAACAACAAATAAAGCAAAACTTTACACAATCAATGCTTGTAGTTAGAAAGTTGTGTAACCTCACCCCACCCCCCAAATTACAATCCCTCACCGAACGCCTGTCCATCTTCTCGAAACTCTACTGAGATAAGAGCCATTGTATTGCTATCATTTCAGCATAAATCACCTGAGGATATTCATTCATTCGTTCGTTTAACAATTTGACAGTTGATTGAAATGTCAGTTTCTTAGAACTGCAAAAGCAACGAGACGTCTTTCACACAAATGTTTGGATTCAGACTCGTACTTCGAACGATTGTTTGCATTTATTGCGGGACTGAAGCAATGTAGAGTGGTTTGGACTGAGTGACGCAATACATGCTATGTTCTATGTGATTGGTTATGGAAGCCCAGCACGCGGACGTACCTACATTAGGTACACTAATGACAATTTTTCGGCCAAAATATGGAATGATTCCAGATACCGGAATCAATCTATGGGGAGGAGGGAGGCAGATATTGATTGATATGATTTTTCAATTTAATAATTGTTTCAACAAATTGTAACCATTTGTGGGGGAAGTAGAAGAAGGACTAGACCAATATGACATATCTTCGAACTTCACATGAGACAGAAATTAAAATATTACCACATATCAAATTTGAAGTCAATCAGATACTCCTTCGCGCACCGTATGCTCAAATTGCATAAAATGTAATATAACTGATTTTCGCCAAACATACTTATGGTCTCAGGCCACTGCTTTGATATGCTACACTTCTAGCCGGTAGAAAATGATTATTTTTTCTATCTCAGGCAGATGATCTATATTTCATTACTCACAAAGTGAGGGTATTCCTTAGTCGGTTTATTCGACTGAAAAAACAGTGAAATTTATTTTGACAATATTTACGATGTTTTTTAATAACATTGCGCTTGTTAAATGCTGTCTTAACAAACTAAGGGGATAACTCCACAATTTTTTCAGTACTGTAACAGACCGGCCCAATATTTATATGTCATTCAAAAAGTGTATAAAGTTACTTCTAGATTTCGACTGAAGTAATCGTTGTAATATGGATGTTGATAATGGGAGTTTGGTGGCTACCGAAACAGATCTGTCTATCCAACCACCCCCAATTCATGTCACTTGCTTCTGTTTTAATTTTTAACAACGTTGTTTTCATATACAGAAAACAACAATAACGATCTTGAGCCTAAGTGCAAAAACAAAATAGTTACTTCTAGATGTTACACTAATTCTCTGATATATATATTTTTATTACCAGACATTAATCCATCTCTAAAATAAACTTAAACATGTCAACTGCTTATGAAATATTTAATACTATTAACGACGAATTAAATTCTTTTACCCCCATAATTTCCAAGTTTTAAACACTTAACAGTTCTTACTAACCTAAAATATCGTTCAATTCCATGAACCTTTGGTAGAGGTTATATCATTTGGTTTGTAATTTTACCTCGAGCAATTAAAGCATTTGCAATTTTTTCTTTAATAATCATAAATGGTGAAATATTAAATTGAAGAACAATACAGAAATAAACATATATAAACACCACAGCCTTCTCCCCTCTCCAAAGCCTTAAAATAACATTAAACTTTCTGCTACTATGTACTTTGACAGTCAACACAATACACCAAAGGGATATCATGATGCCACTGCTGCTGCCCTAGAGCTGTCGAACTTTGTTTATACCCTACACCACACTGTGGTACAGGGTATTATGACTTTGTTTATACCCTACACCACACTGTGGTACAGGGTATTATGAATTTGTGCATTTGTTTGTAACACCCAAAAGGAGAAGAGATAGACCCATTGTTTATTATACCGATCGACTTGTAATCACTTTCTGAGTCGATTCAGCTATGTCCGTCTGTCTGTCCGTCTGTCTGTCTGTAGACGTATTCTTGTAATCAAAGTACAGGTCGCAATTATATTCCGATCTCAACGAAACTTTGCACATATCTTTTTTAGGCCCAAGGACGATCCCTATTGAATTTAGTTAAAATCGGTTCAGATTTACATATAGCTCCCATATATATGTACCTCCGAGTTGGCATATATGCACTTGTATAAGCAACATCTTGTAACCGATTTGTACAAAAATTGACAGAGAGTAGTCTCGTGATACACTTAGATACAATACAAAATTTGGGGGTAATCGGTTCAGATTTATATATAGCCCCCATATATATGTTGCACCCGATTTGACATGTAAGCGCTGTAGAAACTGTATTTTATATCCAATCAGTACGAAATTCGAAAGAGGTTTCTTATTACATGAAGGAATACTGCCAAATTCGGAGAAAATCGGTTCAGATTTAGATATAGCCCCCATATATATGTTTCCCCCGATTTGAAATTCAATAGCTGTAGAAACTGTATTTTATATCCGATCACAGCGAAATTCGGCAGAAAGAGGTTTCTTATTACACGAAGGAATACTGCCAAATTTGGAGAAAATCGGTTCAGATTTAGATATAGCCCCCATATATATGTTAGCACCGATTTGACATTCAAGCGCTGTAGAGACTGTATTTTATATCCGATCAGTACGAAATTCGACATAAGGAGGTCTTTTTACATGAATAAGTATTCAGGGAAGATCGGTTGAGATTAATATTAAAGCTACGAGTACATGTATATGTTCCTCCTGATTTGGTATCAAACCGCTATAGAAGTTGTATTTTACTTCCGATCATTAAAATTTCCCAGAAAGGTGTTTCTCAATTTCGGAACGAATATTGTTTAATTTAGCGATTATCGTTTCAGAATTAGATAATATGTTTCTACCCATTTACCAATTATTCCAGATTATTATGGCAATGACCCTTATCGCATTGTTAAGGAGGTGTAGGGTATTATATAGTCGGCCCCGCCCGACTTTCTGCCCTTCCTTACTGGTTTTTACATAAATTTCAAAAGTTTGATCGATTTTCTCCAATCGCAAAGCTAAATTGTTAAATTTTTCTTTTTATTTATTTGTATTAGGGTGTAACAAAATCGACTGCGAAGGGAATCACGAGCGCGGCTTTTCATATCGAAGATATAGGACTAAAAGTAAAAAATCCCATTTTTGTGGATTTTTGATGTTTTTTTTGGGAATTGAGGGATTTTCCGTTAGAAGTTTCCACATGTTGCGTTTGATTATTATTTCTAATATCAAAATAAAGAACTTTAAAAAAAAATCATCGAAATATATACATTTTTAAGAATTTTATGCCGTATTAACGTTTCTGTCTATATGCAATTTATATACCCTACACCACACTGTGGTACAGGGTATTATAACTTTGTGCATTTGTTTGTAACACCCAAAAGGAGAAGAAACAGACCCATCGTTTATTATACCGATCGACTTAGAACCACTTTCTGACTTGATTTAGCTATGTCCGTCTGTCTGTCTGTCTGTCTGTCCGTCTGTCCGTCTGTCTGTGCATGTATTCTTGTAATCAAAGTACAGGTCGCAATTATGGTCCGATCTCGACGAAACTTTACACATATCTTTTTTTGGCCCAAGGACGATCCCTATTGAATTTGGTTAGAATCGGTTCAGATTTAGATATAGCCCCCATATATATGTTACCCCCGATTTGACATGTAAGCGCTGTAAAAACTGTATTTTACATCCGATCAGTGCGAAATTCGGGAGAAAGAGGTTTCTTATTACATGAAGGAATACTGCCAAATTCGGAGAAAATCGGTTCGGATTTAGATATAGCCCCCATATATATGTTACCCCCGATTTCACATGTAAGCGCTGTAAAAACTGTATTTTATATCCGATCAGTATGAAATTCGTCAGAAAGAGGTTTCCTATTATATGCATGAACACTTTTAAATTTGGAAGAAATCGGTTCAGATTTAGATATATCCCCCATATATACGTTACCCCCGATTTGACATGTGAGCGCTGTCAAAATGTTATTTTATATCCGATCAGTGCGACAGTCGGCAGAAAGAGGTTTCTTATTATATGAAAGAACACTGTTAAATTTGGAAGAAATCGGTTCAGATTTAGATATAGCCCCCATATATACGTTACCCCCGATTTGACATGTAAGCGCTGTAAAAACTGTATTTTACATCCGATCAGTGCGAAATTCGGGAGAAAGAGGTTTCTTATTACATGAAGGAATACTGCCAAATTCGGAGAAAATCGGTTCGGATTTAGATATAGCCCCCATATATACGTTACCCCCGATTTGACATGTGAGCGCTGTCAAAATGTTATTTTATATCCGATCAGTGCGAAAGTCGGCAAAAAGAAGTTTCTTTCTACATGAAGGAATACTGCCAAATTCGGAGAAACTCGGTTTAGATTTAGATATAACACCCATATACATGTTACCCCCCGATTTGACATGTAAGCGCTGTAGAGACTGTATTTTATATCCGATCAGTACGAAATTCGACAGAAGGAGGTCTTTTTACATGAATATGTATTCAGGGAAGATCGGTTCAGATTTATATTAAAGCTCCATATATATGTTCCTCCTGATTTGGTATCACACCGCTATAGAAGTTGTATTTTACTTCCGATCATTAAAATTTTCCAGAAAGATGTTTCTCAATTTAGGAACGAATATTGCTTAATTTAGCGATTATCGTTTCAAAATTAGATAATATGTTTCTACCCATTTACCAATTATTCCAAATTATTATGGCAATGACCCTTATCGCACTGTTAGGGAGGTGTAGGGTATTATATAGTCGGCCCCGCCCGACTTTCTGCCTTTCCTTACTGGTTATACCCTACACCACACTGTGGTACAGGGTATTATGACTTTGTGCATTTGTTTGTAACACCCAAAAGGAGAAGAGATAGACCCATTGTTTATTATACCGATCGACTTGTAATCACTTTCTGAGTCGATTTAGCTATATCCGTCTGTCTGTCCGTCTGTCTGTCTGTCCGTCTGTCTGTAGACGTATTCTTGTAATCAAAGTACATGTCGCAATTATAGTCCGATCTCAACGAAACTTTGCACATATCTTTTTTTAGGCCCAAGGACGATCCCTATTGAATTTGCTTAAAATCGGTTCAGATTTACATATAGCTCCCATATATATGTACCTCCGATTTGGCATATATGCACTGTATAAGCAACATTTTGTAACCGATTTGTACAAAAATTGACAGAGAGTAGTCTCGTGATACACTTAGATACTATACAAAATTTGGGGTAAATCGGTTCAGATTTATATATAGCCCCCATATATATGTTGCACCCGATTTGACATGTAAGCGCTGTAGAAACTGTATTTTATATCCAATCAGTACGAAATTCGGCAGAAAGAGGTTTTTTATTACATGAAGGAATACTGCCAAATTCGGAGAAAATCGGTTCAGATTTAGATATAGCCCCCGTATATATGTTACCCCCGATTTGAAATTCAATAGCTGTAGAAACTGTATTTTATATCCAATCAGTACGAAATTCGGCAGAAAGAGGTTTCTTATTACATGAAGGAATACTGCCAAATTTGGAGAAAATCGGTTCAGATTTAGATATAGCCCCCATATATATGTTAGCACCGATTTGACATTCAAGCGCTGTAGAGACTGTATTTTATATCCGATCAGTACGAATTTCGACAGAAAGAGGTTTCTATTTTACATGAATGAGTATTCAGGGAAAATCGATTCAGATTTATATATAAGCTCCATATATATGTTCCTCCTGATTTGGTTACAAAGCGCTATAGAAGTTGTACTTTACTCCCAATCATTACAAAA
The DNA here is from genome assembly GCA_963930755.1 of Eudasyphora cyanicolor. Taxonomy (NCBI): domain Eukaryota; kingdom Metazoa; phylum Arthropoda; class Insecta; order Diptera; family Muscidae; genus Eudasyphora; species Eudasyphora cyanicolor. The sequence continues at coordinate 231,313,322 of OZ005734.1, read as the reverse complement.
TTCTCCAGAAAGATGTTTCTCAATTTAGGAACGAATATTGCTTAATTTAGCGATTATCGGTTCAGAATTAGATATATCCGCATATATATGTTCTTACCCATTTACCAATTATTCCAAATTATTATCGCAATAACCCTTATCGCATTGTTAGGGAGGTGTAGGGTATTATATAGTCGGCCCCGCCCGACTTTCTGCCTTTCCTTACTGGTTTCAAACATGAACTTGAATTTCATATTTCCTTATTTTGAACAGATCAAGTTTAATAACCCCATTACGAAATTACTCACAAATAAGGAAATATCAACAGATGTATGTAATTATGCACACATGTGTACAAACGCTTAACACAAAGTATTCCGATTAAACAATACTATTGTAGAGAGAATATCATAAACCTTTTATTTGTTGAAGTACCCGGAGATATAATGTATTTCGTAGGTTCTGAACGAAAATTCTTGGCGAATTTCAAGAAAATCAGAGAACATGAAACTAAGAGATTTTTTGTTTTATTTTATTTCATAAAATAACACTGTGCTAGCCCAAAATTATAACAGAAAGAAACCTCTATGGAAAGATCCATTTCGGCCATGCTGATTCTAATGGTAGTACCCGTTTTTCTAGGTTAGCTCTAGTTAATCAGATATCCGGCCACAAAGGTTGCTGGGAAATCAGAGGTTAGTTATCTCGGTGGTGATTTTGGACTGGAAGTCTTCGGATACCACGCTTCAGTCTAAAAAATGAAATAAAGGTAACCCTTCAAGAATTATTTCAATCAAAACAATCATCCACGCTTCTCACCCACTTACCCATAAAAAATATAATCAAATCTGTGTCAAAATCAAAAGTCATAAAAATGCTCGGCATTTTTTGTTAAAATGTTGACCGAAACTGTTCCCTTTGTGTGGCAGTTATCACGAGATTGCTATATAATGCATTACATTGTACCAAAATTAAAAAGTGAGCTGGGCCGTAGCGAGGGCCAGGACATTGCTCAAATTTCATAAATAGTTCTGAAAAGGATTTTTGTCAAAAGGGTCTTAGGTCAGTCGCTCTTCCGGGTTACCGCTACCAAATAGTATTTCATTGACAATCATTCATACAGAGGAGCAAAAGTGTCAATTGGTATATCCAGCCGGCTGATATGGGTATTTTATTGTGTTCCACCATTCCTGGTAAAAGTGGCTTAAATGGGTTCAAATATTAAATGACCATTACGTTTCCACTTCTAGACGATTTAGAAGCCACATTCCCAAACAGCAACTATAATTGCAATTTGGGACGCTCCCCTCCAGTTTTCCTTCTTTACGTTCTGGAAACCACAATTTATAAACGACAAGGCTGCAAATTTATTTTTTATTCTTCCCTTAACTATTTCTGGTAGAAGGGGATCGTACCGGAATCAGTTTAATAATTGTATTCAATAGCTTCAATATCATCTCCCTAAAGATAGATATTTTTTTGGTCGACTTTGTGACGATCCACCCCAATATATAGGAATAAACATTTGTGAATGCTGATTATTATGCATGTGTACGTTTGTACTTACAGGTGTGTATTGGTTTCAAGTTTTCTTCGATTTGCTCACACCCATGCTTAGTTCAACCACACATTTCAAAATTGTTTATGGGAAACTCAATAGCATTGTTCAAGTCAAGTATGTTGCACAGACTGACCAACAGTTAACGGACAATGAGTCGGTGGAGACGTTTCGGTCTGAGTGTTTAATTCAATGATGATGACGACGACGAAGACGTAGGCGGAAACGACAATGGCTATAAAAGTGAACTTCATTTGTTGTTTGTCATAAGAATTGATGTTGGAAATACAAATTGGATATTTGTGATATGACACCCAAAGGACTGCTGTGCTTCAGTCTTACTACTGCAAATAATGGAGGATGATAAAGCAAACAAAGCAATGTGAAGTGAGAACTTTATGACTGGTCAACACAGAGGGCGTGAATAGTGGCCTACAACTTACAAATATATAATTGTAATTTTTAGGTTCTATGAACACTCGGCTTTATAGTGCCGTATCTGAAATTGTAGATACACATGAATGTCCATAAAGGCATTGTCCTTAAAAGCATTTGTTACCTGTAAGTAAGCAATTAAATCCAACACCCAATTCGCTGAAGGGTTATTATTTAAAGGAGTAATACCCAATGAAAGATTTTCAGATGCAACTCAAACTTTTACCGGAAAATTAGCGATCCTAAAATAACTGCCTTTTCAATCTAGGACTCTTATTTAAGGAGTTATTTCTAATTAAAGTTTTTCAGAGTAGATAAAAAATGCTGATATAAAAACGTGTGATTCCAAATTAAAATTTTTTCGATTCAGGGCTATTTTTAATTAGTTATGACAAATTAAAATTTAGAATAGAGAACGTTTATATTTTAAACTATAATAAAATTTTCCTCACCACTATACCCACTTCTAACAGACTTACTAACTTACCTTCCACTGTTGACTGAAAAGATCTGTGACCATTTTAGTAGAGTTAACAGTAGATATCTGCAAGGTGGTAATAAAACAATTTTCTATTATCTAACTCCATCTTTACAACACACTCATATCTAGGATATGACCAACATTTTGTTACATATTCCCCAAGCATAAATAAGAACACGTCACATAAAATGTCATCTGACACCGAACGTCTGGACAAAAGATTTTAAAAGGCACTTTGGAATCAAATTCAACCATAGACAATGACCGACCGATGCCTCGCCAGACACAATAAATCAAATCCAAAAGATAATTCTGTCTGACAATCAAACTACAAAGTAACTCACAGGGAGAGAGAGACTGATAGTCTGAATCTTAATTGAGACAACATTTTGTACATTCATTCATTGGATGAGATAGGATAGGTGTAGAATAGAGGTTTTGTGCTTATGATAACAATTTCAATTTATTCATCCAGCACAGTTTTCAGTAGAGTCAAATATGACAGTGACAAGGATAAAATCTGGAAGAAAATATAAGAGGAACCGAAAGCTATGGAAACAAATTAATTTAAACATATACAATGTAAACATGAAACAAATACATTCAAGGACATAAGTGTCGAGTTGGTATACCTTTGTCAATCAATGTACACCTTTGCGTAAAGTGTGACTTTACTCGGCAGGTATTTTGCCAATTTATAATCTTAATTTATAATTTCATACCACAAAAAAAAAACCTCAAAAAAGCTTATAAAATAGAATAAAAGAAACACAAATGCTTGAACCACAAATAGTTTCTAAAAAATCTCCCAAATATTTTTGTGTTTAGAATTTTGAAGCATCGCTCCTGTTTATGACTTAACGCGATTTTTCCTATCTTAAAGAATTCATATTCAAACCAGTAAGGAAAGGCTAAAGTCGGGTGGAGCCAACTATATGATACCATATACCAAAGCACACATATCTTTGTTCAATAACTGAAGCGATTACATTTTAACTCGAAGCATTCGAAACTAATATTTTTCACAATTAACAAAAATCTAACGGAAATTGTGTGACAATTTCTGTACATGGTTCATGACATCTAAACGTGAACCGAATCTCGGATCTAGAAACTCCATTTACCAAATTTCAAAATTATGAAATAGAAAAAACGGATTAAGTACCACTTAGATGCCAAATCGTGAGGATATATATAAAGTAAATCTGACCGACTTTCGTAATGTTCGTTACGCACAAATTCCAAATCGGAGTTAAATATACGAGTATATGGAATCTGTATCTTAATCTGAACCGATTTTATTCAAATTCTCCAGTGCTCGTCCTTGGATAAGGAAACTCCACTTAGCCAAATTTCCAAATCACTAGATACAAATATATATTTTTTTAAGTTTAGAGGCCAAGTCGGAATGTACACATATATGGGGGATATATCCAAATAACTATGATCCTATTTTTATACATTTTCAATTAATGCTTCTTTTATCAAAATAAGTTTCACTACCAAATTTTATAATGATCGAATGTAAAATAAAGCTTCTGTACCGCTTTTACAAGGGCACTTGGATCCACTTTAACTTCTGAAATTCAGCAATGAATCACATCGTAGCTCTAGGCTCAAGCGTTTAGAGAAGAATTATGAGGGATCACAACGGATCATGACTCAGTAAAATGTAGTAAAATTCAGTGCCTAAGTTAATGCAGTTCCAGTGATACACATAGTAGCCATTCGCTGAACTTTATTTAGTATCGTGCAGAAGGTTCGCCGTATATAATCATCGGTCTAATTATCTACATAGGCAATATTCTTCTCCAGAGCAAGCATAATATTGTTTATGGGGAGATTCCATAGCAGGGGAAACAGAACGACACCTCGTTGCCCTGATAGCATACGAGGGCTGCTATATAATTCTGGCTTAATAATGAAAATGCGAATATTTTTCATCAACAATGGTTTTATTGTTTGATGTGCGGGAATAAAAAGATGTCATTGGGTGCCAAGTCATCAATTCGACGTTTTGGCCGGCTCGCATTGTCATGGTGCACAATGATTCGTCTTTTCTTGTTCGTTTTTCGAATTTCTCCGACGACTTCAGGCAAACAAATTGTGGTGTACCACTCAGAATTTACCGTCCTATGTTGCTCAAGCGGAACAGTCGCCACATGACCAGTTTTGCCGAAGAAACAGGGGGCCATTTGCTTCGAAGTGCTTCTTCCACGAACAACTTTCGTTGGATTTGACTCGTCTTCGAAGACCCACACGGTCGATTGCTGTTTTGTTTCGGGCTCATACGCTTAGATCCAAGATTCGTCACCTGTGACGATCTTATAAACGTCTTTTGAAACACCGCGATCGTATTTTTTTAAAATTTATTTGCACCAATCGACGCGAGATTGGGATCCAACGAGAACAAACCTTTTTACGGCCAGCTGTTCATGCAATATCGAATGTATGCTGGTGGAAGAAATGCCAAAGGATGCCTCTATCTCACGGTATGTCACATGACGATCTTGCATTATCAGTTCACGCACGGCATCAATGTTCTCTGGCACAACGGCCGTTTTTGGACGACCTTCACGACCTTCGTCTTTGAGCGAGCGTCGGCCACGATTGAATTCATTAAACCAGTTTTTCGCAGTGCTATAGGATGGTGCTTCGTCTTTGAGGGAGCGTCGGCCACGATTGAATTCATTAAACCAGTTTTTCGCAGTGCTATAGGATGGTGCTTCATCGCCATACAAAGATTTAAGTTCATCGATGCACTCTTGTCGTGATAATCCACGTAGAAAGTTGTGAAAAATGATCGCACGAAAATGTTCAAGAGTTAATTCCATTTTTTTGCCAAATTGATTTTTCAAGACACTGTAAACAACACAAATGATGGTCGTACGTCAAAACGTTTTGAATACGTTTATGCTAAAAAAATGTTAAACTTTCCAATGGAAATGTCAGATGGCGCCAGGCAACACTTAGTGAGATATATATATAGCAATCCTCGTATCTATTGAGGTCAGTTGCCGTTGAGATAGCTGGAAGGCGTCTTTTAATAAGAATTTTATGAATGAACCCCAGGGTTGCCAGAGCCGTAACTATAGCGGCTGGATTTATACTATTGAAGGCACCCTATATATCTAAGAAAGCTAGGATATGGTAGCTTTCTTAGGTATAGAGGAGATCCTTCTTTAGAGAGATCTTTCAATAAAGCTGACCAGATCATACAGGGCGGTTTCGCTGCATTTGATTTGCTTGTATAGAAAATTGGCCTGAAGTCATTAGATCCTGTATGAGACGGGTTTCCCGCTTTTGGGATGAAGCCAACCTTGGCTTCTCTCCATTTTGTTAGTATATAGGCCTGATTTATACAACAAGTATAGAGCGCTCTGTTTCAAGGAGTAATTGTATCAGCCACTGCTTGTAGTTCCGTCGGTTGGCCATTGTCTTACTTTACCTATGAATACATTTATTAAAACAAAAAATCACAGTTTGGCAAATTTTAGATGGATTGTTTTTAAAAAATAGAAAGGTATCACTATTAGGGACCATATACCATAATATGTACCAAAACAAGTTCCTTTGCACAATTTTATGAGTATTTGTTCGTGTATCAAGTGTAATACTCGTATATGATATATATCCATATTTTCTCCTTTAAGGTGTTACAAACAAATGCGCAAAGTCATAATACTCTGTACCAAACTGTGGTTCACCCATATGAATTCTCATACTCTTAAAACATAACACAAAAATTTATTTTCCCTCATAGTTTGGTCAAAAAGAACTTGCTACACTTATTAACTACCTGTAGACTATTTTCTCATTTCATTTCTTGCATTCCATTCTCAGCGATAATGAGGCAAACTTCATGGCAGTCAGTTGAACTGGGGCGAATGACTGTGCATTATTATAAAACGTAAGTTTTGCTGAAAGACATTACTATTCGGATAATAGTTAAAGTACTGCCACAATGGCAGTTTAACACTCAGCATCTTCAGTTCCATGTCATAGTGTTTCAGCAGTAATGGAGAATTTTTTTGATATGGGACCACATTCCCAATTACACATGAACAACTAATGTGCCATGTCCATAACTGCGCGACGCTCACGGGAGCGATGACGACCACGGACATTGGACATTCTAGGACATTGTTGCAGAAGGAGGAGTATGTTTCTTTTTGGGTCCAGTCATTCATTAAAACATATGATGGTGGTGATGATGATGACGATACAAACGATGATAAGGACAAGGTAGGAGATGAAATGAAAGAAGAATGATAAGGAATAGGAATATGTTATTTTTTCTCCGCGAAGTTGTTGCTGCAAATTGCAGGAAAAGAGAATGCCTGGGCTGAATGGATGAAGAGTAATTACCCGTGTTATAAGCTTCGTACCGAGGTAACAAACCGTGTTCACTTGTTCGGTCACAAGCCAATAGAATACAAAACCAGTAAGGAAAGGCAGAAAGTCGGGCGGGGCCGACTATATAATACCCTACACCTCCCTAACAATGCGATAAGGGTCATTGCCATAATAATTTGGAATAATTGGTAAATGTGTAGGAACATATTATCTAATTCTGAAACGATAATCGCTAAATTAAGCAATATTCGTTTCTAAAGTGAGAAACATCTTTCTGGAAAATTTTGTTTGATACCAAATCAGGAGGAACATATATATGTAGCTTTAATATAAATCTGAACCGATCTTCCCTGAATACTTATTCATGTAAAAAGACCTCCTTCTGTCGAATTTCGTACTGATCGGATATAAAATACAGTCTCTACAGCGCTTACATGTCAAATCGGGGGTAACATATATATGGGAGCTATATCTAAATCTGAACCGATTTTCTCCGAATTTGGCAGTATTCCTTCATGTAATAAGAAACCTCTCTTTGCCGAATTTCGCACTGATCGGATATAAAATATAATTTTTACAGCGCTTACATGTAAAATCGGGGGTAACGTATATATGGGGGCTATATCTAAATCTGAACCGATTTCTTCCAAATTTAATAGTGTTCATCCATATAATAAGAAACATCTTTCTGCCGAATTTCATACTGATCGGATATAAAATAAAGTTTTTACAGCGCTTACATGTCAAATCGGGGGTAACGTATATATGGGGGCTATATCTAAATCTGAACCGATTTCTTCCAAATTTAATAGTGTTCATCCATATAATAAGAAACCTCTTTCTGCCGAATTTCATACTGATCGGATATAAAATAAAGTTTTTATAGTGCTTATATATCAAATCGGGGCTAACATACATATATATGGGGGCTATTCAATAGGGATCGTCCTTGGGCCAAAAAAAAGTTATGTGTAAAGTTTCGTCGAGATCGGACCATAATTGCGACCTGCACTTTGATTACAAGAATACATGCGCAGACGGACAGACAGACAGACGGACATAGCTAAATCAACTCAGAAAGTGATTCTAAGTCGATCGGTATAATAAACGATGGGTCTATTTCTTCCCCTTTTGGGTGTTACAAACAAATGCACAAAGTTATAATACCCTGTACCACAGTGTGGTGTAGGGTATAAAAAGAACCTCAATAAATCACTAAATGAGTTTGTTCCACCCGTTTTGTGGGTTATGTTACTTGTATGGCGGGCATTCATTCATTTGCCATTTGAGAGCATTAACATACATTTAAATTAAATATAAGTCACCTGGCTAATGGAAAATTTTTCTGTATGGGTTATGTATGATTATTTTCATACAAAATATTTTAAATATTGTATGAGTTGACTTTTGTATGCATGCAAATGGATGCAGACTTCTAAGTCATTATCATATATAAAAGAAGGACAATGCTTATTGCATAATTTTCTCATTTCTCCTTTAAAAACTAGAGAGATTAATCGACAGTTTTCTTTAGAACTAAAGTTGGTCACAGGCTACCATCTAATCCACAGCATGAGTTCAAAAACGAAAAATCCACCGAATCGTTCTCTGTTAAGGAATATACTATCATAGTTTTTCTTAGATATAGTTACGGCTATGGCAACCCTAGGGGTTGAGAGTAAAAAGTTTTAATCATAACAGTCTGATCAAGTGATGCATTTCAGGTTGCTTCGGGTCAACTGACTTCCATAGATTTGTCTCGCTGCACCTACAACCCGAAAAAATAACATCAGTTTACTACTGTTTTAGAAACTGGCTGAGGTACACTAATCGCAAATCAATGAATGTTTTCGAACGCTGAAGACCGGTATCGGTACAGGGCTCTAATATTTAAGAGCGCAAGCAATTACAACGACTTTATCGTGCGCAATTAGGCATTTCTGAATAATTAATGTTGAACTACGTAGCGTATGATTTACTATTCCGGCACGTCACAATACGTATACGCACTGTAGGATAAAAAAGGCAAATATGCTATTAGCATTCACTGCTGACTTTATGGAAGTGTCGGGCAAGAAGAGAAGATGCCAAAATCGTGTATTGTTTTCAATTCGTCAGCCAGGCAAAGTATTTTATTTTTACATTTTTAATATTTGGTAAATTTCTTTGAAAACATTGATAATTTTCTGAAATATAAGGGCTTTCCAAGAAGTCTAATTTCACAAAACCTTCAAACGTGATTATCTCGAAATAATAATAATATTCTAAGCAATTGTTTTATTGAGGGGACGATATTTTCCTGAGTATATATTCATGATCGCAGTAAAATTCTGATACGATTAAGGTATGTCCGTTTGTGTGCTGAAATCACGCTACAGTCCGTAGTAATAGAGCTAAATAGGATAAACAGTTTTGGTAAGACATATTTCTTATAGTCGCATGGATTATAATTTCCAAGTCAATTTAGCTGAATTTTTGCTGTTTGTATCAGGGTTGCTATATATATTTCGATGCAAGCAGTAAGAAAAGTATAATTTATCATTGAAATGGTTTTGATTGTCTTTCAACATATTTTCCGTGAAGATCTATACACTTTTGCATGTGTTCAAAACCAAATTACGAAGAACCTTTTTCACTCCGATTGAGACACCTCGAAAACATGGTTTTTTAATGCTTCAACAGCTGCTTCGGGGGTCGAAAAACGTTGACCACTCAGTTTTTTCTTGATGTGAGGGAATAATAACTCATTGGCAAACAGATGGTTGTGTACCACTGGATAATTGACCGTCCTACGTCCCACTAAAGGTGACCACATGGCCGGTTATACATTTGCTTCGATGTGCTTGTTTCACGAACAACCGTTGTTGGATTTGGCCCGTCTTGAAGGATCCATACGGTCGATTGCTGTTTTGTTTCGAATCCATGATTCGTTACCTGTGATGATGTTATACACTGCATTTGAGCTACCGCGATTGTATTTTTATTTTTCAAAATTTCTATGCTCCAATCGACATGAGCCTTTTTTGAACATTCGTCAAATTATGTATGTGGGATCCAATGAGAACACAGCTTTTCCACGGCCAAACAAAGATGCAATAGCTTATTGATGTTAGTCATACTAATGCCCTCACGGTATGTCAAATGTCGGACTTGCTTTATCAGCTCACGCGCAGGATCGATGGTTTCCGGGAACAACGACCGAAGTTGGATGACCTTCACGAAATTCATCCTGGCGTCTGAAACAGATCTCTTGGTACCAGCGATTTACAGTGATTTTTTATGGTGCTTCATCTCCAAAAGTCAAAACAAGTTGATTGAGACACTCTTGTCTCGATAATCCATACCAAAAAACGTAAAAATCACCGCACGAAAATGTTCACCGATTACTTCATTTTTTGACCGAGATAAACTTTTCAACACATTTTAAGCAAAACAATTCGCGGTCAAATGACAAAACGTTCTGAGTGAAGTTATGCTAAAAAATGCCAGGAAGTTTTAGTTTGCATTTGACAACACTAGTATTGTCAGGACTAGAATTATAAATAGCAACCTTCGAAAACTATCCATTACAATCCACATATCAAGGGTTCTGAAAACCATCTGCGTATGCATAAGCGGAGCGTTGAGGACTACAGCGCCTCTGTAGCCCTGTAAGCCCTACTCCATCTACTGTCCATTGGTATTGTGGCGAGAGAACATGCCACGAACTACGGCCACATGAGAATATCAGAATGTAATACTATGATAACCGACGGAGTGGACTATATATCTGGCGTTGCTATTTACTCGGGCAGTCATCAATTCTCTGGTGGCCACATCCCTAAATTCATAAGCAACCCTCGACTACCGCAGATATCTTAACGATATGGCTGAGCAGTTTAAAATACACCTCATATGGGCATAGGGATAGGCCGGGGAATTGCAAAGTCGATGAACTTGCTAAGAAAGGGACAAAATTAAAAATCCTCGAAGAATTTTTATTTATTGTGCGCCACTGCAAACATGCAATATTGGACTTAGGCAAGAGGCAATCAGGCAGTCCAATAAAATATGGTCAGAAATCGAAATCTATATGGTAGCTGAACTATTCTGGCCTACATACGAACTAAGAAGGTCAAAATACCTCACACTAGAGAGGAAAAGATTGTCTTCTTTAGTATCAGTTCTGTCTACGTTAGTGTCAGGTCTGACCGGGCACTGCCTGATCGGCGAACACGCCAGAATGTTAGGTATTGAGGCCAATGACTTATGCAGAAGCTGTGCTGATGAGGAAGAAGTGGTGAGCATTGAGCACCTACTTTGCTACTGCCCCTATTTAAGGAAACGACGTCTGGATATACTGGGGTCGGGTTGGCTAGGAAGTCTGACAGATCTTTTCGGTACCGATATTCGTTCTATTGATAACTTTGTTTATTAAACAGGTTGTTTTCGACGAGGGGCATCTGAACCCCTGGTATCACTAGGTACCTAGATTGGTGGCAGCTGGCTGTCACCCTAACATAAACCTAAGAGTTATTTTGGGTTCATAGAAAAAAATTAACTTACTCTGGAGAACTCTCAAGCTAAGAGGAAGATGACTTTTAAATAAAGACACATTTATTTTCCTAATAAACTGTTTAAAATTAATTTCCCTAGAATATTGGACATGACTAGATTATATATTAACGAGAAAAGGTCTCCCGACTCCTGGCTTCATTTCATTAAGCCAGCGCAGAAATAAATTGTTGTCATATCCTGCTTCCTTGTTGAGATTTTAACACCAAGTTTGATGCCCTTAGAGTCGTTTGTTTAGTGCTTGCACAAAAGCGGTATACTAAACTTACAGACAGCAGAATATGACAAATTAACAAACTATTATTGCCGCCTCATGTACCACAAGAGAACGTTCCTAAATATGTAAGAATGTATATATGAATAGGTATATGCAAACGCAGAGACGCACGTGCAATTTAGTTGGCTATCATAAATTGCTAAAACCAAGTAACATTTGGCACTTGTAACTTAAATAAAATATGAGTTCCTTGCAGTCGTTAAAAACAGTCGACGAACCACCAGTCGGCCATACGGCCACCCTACTGGGCAGCTATCCTGCCGACTCAGACAGCCCCAGTCTCTACTAAATACACTCACCCAAACAGTTTTATGAGCTGTAGCGAAAAATGTCGGCAAAAAAGGAAATAAAAACATGGCCGGCTGGTAACCAAAACTTGTTAATAAACTCGTCCTCATCGTGGTTGTTCGTCGTGTGTGTTTTTTTGATTTTTCTAGTTTTTTTTGCTATTTCCGCAGCATGTGCGCCTAAATAATTTAATTAAAAATGCAGCCAGTGGAAGTGTTTGCTTTGGGTTTTCTGTGCCAAAGAATTTAAATCAAGTTTATTTAACTTTCGAAATTTAAAATGTCAAAATCGCCCCGTGAAATTTAAAAAGCGAACCGGGAAGAAATCAGGTGGTCAAAGTTTTTCACTTCTTCCTTTTTTCCAAAGCTTCTACAAAAGACGCTCAGGCAGTGTCACGTCGGAACGGGACCATAGTCAGTGTTTTTCCAATAGCGCGAGAAAATATTTTAAACTTTTCAGCTCTACTTCTTCCCATATTTTATTGGAAAGCCTGACTGAAAATTGCCTAAAAGCCATAGCTTGCATGTGGAAAGTGGCGTACCAAAATATTCAAATTCTTCGAGCTGTATCAAGACAGTGTAAATTAAATAAAATGTAGTTGTTAGTGGATTTTTGAAATTGTACATTTACATTAAAAAAATTATGGATTGTAACGCCATCTTCTTGTCAAATTTTCCTTTTGTACCGCATTTGTTGTGTCTTTATTTTTTTTTGGCAAAATCTCTATGATTTCAACAAATTTCGCAATAATGACTTAAATGTAGTGAAAACAACAACATTTGGCGATAGGACTCGGTGAACTTATACATGCTCAGAAGTTTTGAATAAATGTGTGTGTATGTCAATATACAAATACATACACATAACTTTATTTGAACCTAAATATGTATGAATATTGTAGTATGTAAGCTAGTGTAATGTATGTTAGTATGTAAGCTAGTGTTAAGAACAGCTATAAATATAGAACAAACTGTATGTATATAAGACAAACCCTACAGCAATCGCACATGTGAAGAGAGGAGAGAACTTTTGTACAGTATGAGTGAAGATGACTTGAAACGTTCGAGCGAAGCAGAAGGCAGGTCAGTCTTGTTCTATCGACAAAAGAGTTCACAGTGCGATCGCTCTAATAGACGTAAAAATCTAATAAAACAATAAATAAATATAACTTTTATACTCTACAATCTCAGAAGTGGTCCTCGTCTACTAAATAACAATATAAAAAGAGTTTATTAAACATGGATGAGCGCGAAAATGAAAAAAAAACTTTGTGCCGAATTAGAGCCAAAAAGAAATAATGAACAAGCCGGTGACGAAAATGTTAAGTGTTCCAATTCAGAAAATGTTACGATGCGCACAAAAAAAGTTATAATACCGTTAGACAGCGAAGAGGAACAAAATCAAAGCATGGACGAAAAATTTATGAAAAAATACCCACAACATACAGATTCTAACAACGTGCAGTCCCAATCAAAAATACAGCCTGAAAACATACAGACACACACAGATTCTAACAACATGCAGTCCCAATCAAAAATACAGCCTGAAAACATACAGACACACACGTGCCAGCAAATGAATACAGACAATGTAGAAATGGATGCTATTTCTCAGCTTAGAAACAAAGAAATAGAGCTGTTAAAAAAGGAGAACGAATTGCTGAAAAAAGAACGTGAAATTATGCAAAGAGAGAACGAACTGCTGAAACTTATGACCAACGACAACAACAATGTACAAGTTGCGGATAATACCGTTTCCCTGAAGTTGGTGAGCAGTTGTCTGCCTGATTTCGACGGCAACCTTGACGGACAATTTTGGATCACACAACTGCGTGATCTACAGCAAGCATACAAGTTTTCAGACAACATGTTGCGTGCGTTGTTCGCAACAAAACTGATAGGCAGAGCTCAAACTTGGTTGCATTCGAGACGCAACGCGATGTCGGAGAATATCAACGAACTCTTCAATCAGTTTGTCATCATGTTTGGTACAAATGAAAGTAAGTTGGATGTACGCAGAAAGTTTGAACGTCGTACATGGAGTTGGGAGGAGAATTTTGTGGACTATTTTAACGACAAACTAAAACTTTCCGAAAAACTGTCGTTGGAAGAAGATGAGTTGATCGAGTATATAATCGATGGTATACCGAACGCACAAATTCGAAGCCAGTCGTTGATGCAGCGCCATGTCAACGCAGCAGAGTTATGCAAGTCGTTGGCTGGAATAAAATTGCAGAGACCGAGTGAAGCCAAACGAACAGTTGCTGCTAAGCTTGACGTTAGATGCTACAATTGTAACAGTGTTGGACACTTCGCCGCCGACTGTGGTAAGCCGAGACGTGAGCCAGGCACATGTTATGCGTGTGGTAGCAGTGAACATACAGTGGCCCAATGTTCGAAAAATAAGAAATTAAGCACAACAAAGAATACAAATAATTATGTAAGATATTTTGATTTTTGTTTTAACTGCAATAATAATTATGATACTTCCTTAGAATGTTTAATAGATTCCGGTAGCTCGGTTAGCCTCATAAAAGAAGATGCTTTGCCAGATGGAACCGAATTATTTAATTTGGAAAATACCACTTTTTATGGTTTAAATTACACAATTTTAAAAACTCTTGGAAAATGTTTAAGTTTTTTGATGATTTCAAATAAATCCGTTGCAATTGAATTAATTGTTGTCGATAAGATGTCTATGAAATTTCCAGTGTTGTTGGGCCGGGATTTCTTGAATAAAACCAATAGTAAAATATTGTTGTTCGGTTCGGAAATTAGTGGTTCTGAGGTGAACCAAGAAATTTTAAGCGAACCAGAAGAAAATGATAGAAAACTGAACATAAAGGTTCATACCAAACCGTCAGAAGAACTCAATGATTTTGAAAGACAGATTATGGCAATTGATCTTTTTCCCAGTTTGCCCGATATAGACCTAAAAGTTGGTGAAAATGTGTCAAAACAATGTGTGACCATGTTAAATAAAATTTTCCTAGAAACTTATGTGCAAATGGTGCGCCCTAAAATTCCCGATGTTCGTTGCGAAATGAACGAACCGTTTAATTGTCCCCCAAGACGATTATCTTACTCTGAAAAAGAGGAATTGCAGAAAATTTTGGATGAATACGTGGAAAATGGTGTAATAAGAGCTAGTGAATCGGAATTCGCCTCACCGATGGTGTTGATTCGAAAGAAAACTGGAGACTTGCGTATGTGCGTTGATTTCAGAAACTTAAACAAGGTTACAGCGAAGCATAATTATCCAATTCCCCTTATAGACGACCTGTTAGAGAGATTAGGAAATAAAACGATTTTTACAAAGTTAGATCTTAAAAATGGATTTTACCACGTTTTTATGAACGAGGAATCTGTTAGGTACACATCTTTTATAACGCCTTTAGGACAATTTGAATTTTTAAGAATGCCTTTTGGGCTAAAAAATGCTCCTTCTGTTTTCCAGATGTTTATTAACAAAATTTTTGAAGATTTAATTAGAACAGGAAATGTTATAATATATTTAGACGATATTATGATAGCCACAGACAACATTACGCAACATTTATCTATTTTAAAAGAAGTTATGACAAAAATTGTGAAAAACAAATTGGAGTTACGGTTAGAAAAATGTGAGTTCTTGCGCGATAATATCAAATATTTGGGGTATACAATAGACTCGTATGGTATACGAGCTGATGAGAAAGGTTTAGAAGCTATAAAGAATTTTCCAATACCTGATAAGGTTCGATCGGTACAAAGTTTCCTTGGTTTATGTTCTTATTTTAGACGTTTTATTAAAGATTTTTCGCTCATTGCCAAACCTCTCTACGATTTGACAAGGAAGGATAAGAAATTTGCATTTGGGAAATTGGAATTAGATACATTTGAAGTTTTAAAAGGGAAACTCCTGGACTCGCCGGTGTTAGCCTTATATGACCCAGCAGCGGAGACGGAACTGCATTGTGATGCGAGTGCCCTAGGATTTGGTGCAATTTTGTTGCAGAAGAAAGAGGATAACAAATGGCACCCGGTTTTTTATTTTTCAAAGAGGTCTACTGAGTCAGAGTCCAAATTCCATAGTTATGAACTGGAAACATTAGCTATAGTTTATGCACTTCGACGATTTCGTGTCTACTTGTACGGGAAAAAATTCAAAATAGTAACGGATTGTAATTCACTCACGTTAACTTTAAATAAGAAGGAGTTGAATCCACGAATTGCCAGATGGGCTCTAGAGATGCAGAACTTTGATTATACCGTGGAACATCGAGAGGGACAACGAATGCAACATGTTGATGCGTTGAGCAGATCTCTAGACATTATGATGGTCGAAACTAATACCTTTGAAGAAAATTTGATAATAGCGCAGAACAGGGATCACGAAATTGTTAAACGGAAAGAAAAATTGCAGATTTCTGACGATAAATATTATGAAATGAGAAATGGAGTCCTCTACAGAAAATTGAAGACTGGAAAATTACTTTTTTGTGTACCAGCTTCAATGGAAGGTCACGTTATGTATAGGTATCATGATGAAATGGGCCATGTCGGCATAGGCAAAGTTATAGAATTAATAGGAAAAAGCTACTGGTTTTCACATATTAATACAAAAGTTGCAGATCACATCAAAAATTGTTTGAAGTGCATAACGTTTTCCGCGAAAAGTGGGCCGGTTGAGGGTTTCTTACACAACATCCCAAAGCCCAAAAAACCTTTCGAGATGATTCACATAGATCATTACGGCCCTGTTGATAAAAATTGTGCAAGGAAACACTTATTCGTTGTCATAGATTCGTGTTCAAAATTCGTCAAATTATACCCGACGAAAACTACCGCAACCAAGGAAGTAATCAAAGCCTTGCTAGAATACTTTAGGTATTACAGTAAACCTAAATATATAGTCTCAGATAGGGGCTCGAGTTTTACGTCAGCCGACTTTAAGAAATTTTTAGAAGACAATGATATTCAACATGTGAAAATAGCAACTTTTTCACCACAGGCCAATGGACAAGTAGAGCGAGTCAATAGAAGCTTAGGGCCCATGATTGCAAAACTTTTAGATTCAGAACATAAAACAACTTGGGACAAAGTCGTTGAAACTGTGGAATTTACATTAAACAACACCCGCCATAGGATGATAGATGATCATCCGAGCGTTGTTCTGTTCGGGGTTAATCAACGAGGAAAACTTTCAGACAAAATAAACGAAAATATTATGAACGAAGACATTCGAGATTTAGACAATATTAGAGAAAAGGCTGACGAGAAACAGAAAACCGCCCAACAATATAACAAAAATTATGTAGATTCTAAAAGGAAGCATCCAGTTTCTTATAAAAAGGGCGATTATGTGGTAATAAAAAATCTTGACAACAACATAGGTGCGTCAAGGAAACTTCTGCCCAAATTTAAGGGCCCGTACGAAGTTAAGAAAGTTCTTGAAAATGATCGATACCTTTTAGAAGATGTGGAGGGATTTCAACAAACTAGAGTGCCTTACAAGGGTATATGGGCGGCACATAATATGAAACATTGGTTTCTAGGAAACCGTTCGGGTTTAAGGAGCCCTCAAGAATCTACAGACTTAATAAATACTTAAATAATTATGGTTCCTAAGGCAGTTACGTATCAAAAGATTCAGGTGATCTTTTTTTGTCAGGACGGCCGAGTTGTAGTATGTAAGCTAGTGTAATGTATGTTAGTATGTAAGCTAGTGTTAAGAACAGCTATAAATATAGAACAAACTGTATGTATATAAGACAAACCCTACAGCAATCGCACATGTGAAGAGAGGAGAGAACTTTTGTACAGTATGAGTGAAGATGACTTGAAACGTTCGAGCGAAGCAGAAGGCAGGTCAGTCTTGTTCTATCGACAAAAGAGTTCACAGTGCGATCGCTCTAATAGACGTAAAAATCTAATAAAACAATAAATAAATATAACTTTTATACTCTACAATATGAAGTGTTTTTGTGTCAACTATTCGAAAATGAGTAAACAAGTGCTCACAAGTGTTTGAAACAGGTAGGAAATGCCATACACACAATTGCTTAAGTATGTATGTTTGCACTTTTGTTGCTCGTATGAGATATCCTATTGATGTTACAAATCGTTCAATAAGAAAATAAACACGAGTGTATGGTGTGTCTGATCGGCGGAATGTGTATTCGTGTTTTTGTGTGATGATTTCAAGACTGTTCTTTGAGACTTGTTTTTATTGGATGAAAGCCAAACATTCATTTGGACAAATGTTCAACCAGACAGACGGACGGACGGACGCGCAGACGAATAAACACAGATATCGGACCACATATAGACAATGTTAAGAGTGCAAGAGCATTGCCCTGATGAATGTTTGCATTGCATGCGGAAGGATGTGATATTCTGTATTGTCCTGAGCAGTATGTTTTGAGTTTAATGAATTTCTATACGAAGGAAGTGTGACAATTTAGGAAACAGAAGAGTTAAACTAAACAAATAAGTAAGATAACAATTGACTTCAGTTTTGTACGGAAAAACCTAATATCGTTTGTGTCGCTACACTGACTGCCATATCTTTATATTAAATACCGCTCTTCCCTTTGCGAAAGAGATTTCCTTGTGATTTTGAGTTTTACTCTATTTAGAAAGGTTTTTGCTTATTCATTAATGTTTAGCTTAGTAGGAGAGCAAGGTAAGAAAAGGAGAGCATAAGGGATTTAAAAAAAATTTGATAAAAATATAGAACGTGGTCACGAAACCTGGCGCTTTTTATGTCTAATAAAAGATAACCATTAGTATATACTTCCCATTGACTACTGTTTGTCCTGTTTACATTTTTATTTTTATTATAATTGAAAAAACTTGGAAATTACTTTTTTAGTTTTCATAATAAATTGTATGAGCCATTACCAAAAACCATGAAGCAGATTGCATATGTGTAGAGAAACATGTAAATTGATATAACATGCTTTGTTTTTCAGCAATAAATTCGTGTAGGAATTTGAGGAAAGATTTTTACTTTTTCAGAAAACTTTTCAAAATGTATCATCGAACGCTAACTTGCCCTGCATAATTTTGACCGACTAAATCAAATGGCATTAACCATTTTTTCTGCGCGCGTTTTCGCATTTTCGAGATATTTAGCCACAAATTAGCTGTGTGAAAAATGCGTTACCAAATTCCGACACAATTTTAGATGTAGATATTCCAAGAAAAAAAAATTGAAAGGGGCACTTCAAGAAGTATTTCTTCCAAAACACCCGACACAACTAAAATTTATAAATTCCAAACGATTGAGCGAAAAATTGACGATTCGCATTTGATTATTATTTTTTCAACAATCAATGGATTTTATAAGTTACATTTTTATATAGTCTCATATGAAGACTTTTTGACGCTACCAATAAGAATGTAATGGTGGTTTCGTTTCTGAAAAATAATGTCACTACATCATGTTGCGACATTTTAAAAATTCCCCCTGCACCCTCTGCTAATTTCGCATTTTGCATGCGAACAATCGAACAAATATCGTGCGGTGATTAAAACCCATACCTACATTATGCCGCAACCATTTGGTAGTGCACTAAGAATGTACGCTTTCATTTAGGTTTGGTTCTGAAGTCTGTTTTTTGACGGTGCAACACTCCACACCGTGAACTGGGCCGAGTGTGGAAGATGCGAAAAAAAATTAAAGATGGAAGATGCGAAAAAAAATTTAAATTTTTTTCACAAACGAAATTACCATAAAATGTACTATTTCATATTAATTTTACCAGAAAATATTTGAACGAATAATAATCCTTCATAGGATCAAGTTTTGTCATAGCCCCTAATTTACTTGGAATTTTTCATTACAATTTTCTCTTCCGTTTTTGCATCCTAAGCAATCCTTGAGATTTTTCATTGTTATGGCATTGAATGCGATATATGGTGAAGTGTGCACGAGATTCGGACCGTTAGAGCCTACCAATTATACTAGGGATTTTTTCGAAACTTTTAAATTTTCATCCAATAATAAGCCTTGATTCAAAAAAATACGTTAAGTTTTTTACACTCGTCATTTCAGGGCAAAAATCATCAAACCGACATTTTCTATTTATATGGGAAAATAATTTGTGTGGGGGAGAAAAACGCAGGTCGGCTAATTTGCCAATTTTGAGGTAAACGGTGGAAATTTAAAAATATTGCATTGTACCGAATTTCTTTTGTTCGTGTATATAGGTATTAAAGTTATGCGCTATTAATTTTTCGTCGCCAAATCGAACTATTGTTTCTGTGCTACCCGTATACGCCCATAACTTTTTAGATGATAGCAATACTATGCGTAAAATTACAAGAGTTTCGTCTAAGTGTCATATTAGTTATGAGGAATTTAATATTTCACTCGTATGTGTACAACATTGTAAATACATAACGAAACACAATTTGTTTCTTGTACAGGCGGTCGGTGCAAATACGATTACTTGACGTGATTTTATCGTGTTAAAATAACAGAAGAGAGGTAACAATTCTTATCCGTTTGGAAAAGGTTATGCCTCTTAGAGCTGGATTATTGACCGAATAATTAAAGCTAAACTTCGCTGAATGAACGGAGTAGCATCCGTGAAATAGCTATACGAGGAGCTGAGCTGTAAAGCAAGTGTATTTGCTTCCCCGTTTTTATAATACTTTGCATTCTATAATACATAATAGAGGCAAAGACGATCTAAATCCAGGAGTGAAACATCAATAACGATTTAAATACCGAAATAAAGCCAAACGAAAATACAATTACTAAACATTAACTTTTTGGTGGGATAGCTACTGGAAGGAGTGGATCAATAGTAGTCTAGCCTTAGATGGAAGAAAATATTGCCATAAAAAAAATTTTAATAAATCGGTCACTGGTTCCGAGAGTTACCGAGCGATCTAGTCATATTTGAACGGACATAACTGAAATGACTTCAAATGTACTAAACCCGATTTCCAATATATCAACGTACATATATAGGTCAAATGTCTGCCGTGTATGGGTCATAGGTCTTCCTTCGATAAGTTACACTTTTTTTAGCAAATCATATAAACCCCCCTCCACAACAACAATCCATGAAGTATTATACATCATTTGCTAGGGAGATAAATATGAAAATATCTCAGTAGGGAAAACCAAGTGATGTATACCCGTACTTTCAGAAAAGTATAATTTGAATTTCGAGTTCTGAATTTGAAGGTATTGAGATGATTATGGGAAAATTAATTGACATCGGACTTCTTATAGTTTTTATTTTTTCTAACAGATTTTGTACAATTTCAGAAAGTTTTCTAAAATGAGTAAAAATTGCAAAAAAAAATATTCTTAAATGTTTTTAATTTTTTTTTTTTAATTTAATTATTATCAATTTAAATTGCATTTATAACTTTAAAGTATGCACCGGTATTAAAGTTTACACTGTTAACTTTTAATGCAAAATCGCTGGGAGGTACCAAAAGAGGCATGCAAATGACGCCCTTTTTTCACTGGACTATAGGTACTATAAAAGCATTACACTGCGCAACATTTCAAGTATTTGAATGCACTGTTACGAGCATTAAAGCTATAAAAAATTAACTTTTGGTGCCAAATGGCCAATTTTTGTGGAAGGTACCAAAAAGGCGTGACAACTTCTCCCATTTTTCTGATCAAATGTGGGGGAGGTGCTAGAAGGAGTGAACCAATATGGCCCATTTTTATACCCTACACCACACTGTGGTACAGGGTATTATGACTTTGTGCATTTGTTTGTACCACCCAAAAGGAGAAGAGATAGATCCATTGTTTATTATACCGATCGACTTGTAATCATTTTCTGAGTCGATTTAGTTATGTCCGTCTGTCTGTCCGTTTTTGGCCCAAGGACGATCCCTATTTAATTTGGTTAAAATCGGTTCAGATTTAGCCCCCATATATATGTTAGCCCCGATTTGACATGTAAGCGCTGTAAAAACTTTATTTTATATCCGATCAGTATGAAATTCAGCAGAAAGAGGTATTTTACTATATGAATGGACACTGTTAAATTTGGATGAAATCGGTTCAGATTTAGATATAGCCCCCGTATATACGTTACCCCCGATTTTACATGCAAGCGCTGTAAAAAGTGTATTTTTAATCCGATCAGTACGAATTTCGGCAGAAAGAGGTTTCTTATTACATAAATTAATACTACCAAATTTGAGGGAAATCGGTTGATATTTAGATATAGCCCACATATATATGTTACCACCGATTTGCCATGTAAGGGCTGTAGAAACTGTATTTTATATCCGATCAGTAAAAAAATTGGCAGAAAGAGGTTTCTCATTACGTGAATTAACACTGCCAAATTTGAGGGAAATTGGTTCAGATTTAGATATAGCCCCCATATATATGTTACTCCCGATTTGACATGTAAATGCTGTAGAAACTGTATTTTATATCCGATCAGTGCGAAATTCGGCAGAAAGAGGTTTCTTATTACTCGAAGGAATACTGCCAAATTCGGAGAAAATCGGTTCAGATTTAGATATAGCCCCCATATATATGTTACCACCGATTTGACATGTAAGCGCTGTAGAGACTGTATTTTATATCCGATCAGTACAAAATTCTACAGAAAGAGGTCTTTTTACATGAATGAGTATTCAGGGAAAATCGGTTCAGATTTATATATAACCTCCATATATATGTTCCTCCTGATTTGGTAGTTGAAGTTGTACTTTACTTCCGATCATTAATATTTTCCGGAAAGATGTTTCTCAATTTAGGAACAATTATTGCTTAATTTAGCGATTATCGGCTCAGAGTTAGATAATATGTTCTTACCCATTTACCAATTATTCCAAATTATTATCGCAATGACCCTTATCGCATTGTTAGGGAGGTGTAGGTTATTATATAGTCGGCCCCGCCCGACTTTCTGCCTTTCCTTACTGGTTTTTGTTTCCAAAACTGAAAGGACGAGCACATGAAAGGACGACGCTACGCCACGATTGAAGAGATAAAGACGGCATCGAAGGAGGAGCTGAACAAGATCACAAAAATTAATTATTTGAAGTGCTTCGAGGATTGGAAAAAAACAGAAGTGTGTGGCAGAAGTGTATTATATCCAAGGGGAATTGCTTTGAAGGGGACAAAATCGATATTCATGAATAAATAAATACTTTTTGAAAAAATACAAAATTCGCGATATTTTTTGAACATACTGCGTATATTAGCTGGACCCGGTCTTTCTTGAATAGAAAGCTCAAAAATACGTGAGACAAAAACAGCTTTAGAACAAAGCTTGTGTACATTTTTGCAAACTTGAGTAATCAGTTAATATAAAACAGGGAACGTTTAGGGATATTTGCCGCCTCTGCCATTCCACCCTAATATATGTCATACAGTGTTCAACTGTATTGAATTGCCTTTTTTGCCATTTGAATTCGAATTCGAACCAAAAACAATTGTTTTTACGATTATTTGCTGCCAAACGAGAAATTGCCACAGAGCTGTTATAGGCGCTGTTTATGAGTATTGTCAGTGCCATGTCCAATATGGGGATCACACGGAAAACCGAAAAATGCTATGCCTCAGTGCATTGTTGAATTCTACACGTACTCGAACATATAACACCCCGCCCCCACACCCCGCACACTTACAAATACTGGTAAACATGTACTAATACGCATACAAACGTCCCAAGGTCATGACATAATTATTCGGGGTTCATTATCATCCTTGTGCTCTTGTTGTTGGTGCTGATTGTGGCTGTAGTGGTAGTTCTGCGATTTTATGGGTTTCGATAAACTGTGATTGTTTACATTTATATTGTAATTAACACAAATTTGTCATCTCGACAACATGTGAGGGCATAGATGAGATTGCTAAGAGAGGACGGGGTGGGGTAGTAATGTCCGCATGTAGCAAAGAAGCTATACACTTTGCGGTGGACATAAGTGTTACCAGCATCATTTGAGTTGTAAAAGAATTCGATGTTAATATTTTCTTGGTAAATTGCCAAAGGTTCAGTATAAATTTCAGCAATTGATGTGTTATAGTCTTAATGACATTTTGTTTGAGGAATTTGTTTGGGTTTCATGTCACATTCCATTATTATCGAATCTAAAACGGTGTATATTGTATTCCATTTGTATTATACAGGTTTTTTTCTGCGTACAACTAATTATAAAAATACTCACGTGTATGATGAATTTATGAGTGACATTTACGAAAACATTTATTGAATGAGAATTGCGGTTTTATTCCCAATGATTCGTATTTGAGGTATTTTAAGAAGAATTTTTATAAGAAATCAAGGTATTATTCGTTACTATTCTGAATATAACATAATACAAAT
Source organism: Eudasyphora cyanicolor (assembly GCA_963930755.1). NCBI lineage: Eukaryota > Metazoa > Arthropoda > Insecta > Diptera > Muscidae > Eudasyphora > Eudasyphora cyanicolor. The sequence continues at coordinate 231,289,084 of OZ005734.1, read as the reverse complement.
CTTTATTTCAAACTAATTAATATTTTGTAGGCGCAATAGTATATTTAGATAAGTCAAATAAATGCAAAGAAGTTAAATGTATAACGATAAACAAAAATTTATAAAGAATTTCTAAATACATTATGGCAATCGTCATAATCATTCAAAACAGATGTACATTTTTCGATTTGTTTATATATGTAATTTCACCATTTGTTTAACAACAAGAAGCGCACACACAATTCATGACTATGCAGAAAATTTTTAACATAATACTTTCAATCGCAGTACCAATATGTGTGATGAATACATTCTTTATGAGTAAGGAGTGTACACGTGTGTATGAGCTTATTGCTTATAACTTAATTTATGCAAAAGTCTTTTCATTTTTTGTTGTCTTATTTTTCACAAACACACACATATATTCGTAGAAACACCTCCCGCCTGTGCTGACATTTAGAAAGTTCTGAAAATTTTGTCACTTTCTTAATAAATAAGAAACTCAAACAAGTGCACTTCCTTCCGTTTGACATAATTTTAATAAATATGAGTTGATGTATAAGAATTACGTTTGTCTATGTGTGGTGTATGTTAGGAGAAGCGGTTCTCCTATGGAACATCTGCTCAAAAAGAAACAAAATTTAAATAGAATTATAAACAACCAAGGGTGCGTTTTTAGTCAGCCCGAAATTTTATTTAATAATAACAGAAATTTGTGTAACTCATAACTCTTAATTGGATAAACGGACTAAAACCAACTTTTGGCATAAAATAATTTAGAAATTCACAATTTCAAAATTTAATTTGACAAAAATTATGTTATGTCGACTTAGCATACTTAACAATGAATTATCGATATGTACGAATATTTGCTTTTTGCCAGCTATTGCCCAAAAACAAAACAGAAATATAAAATGCCAAGCTTTTTATACCCTACACCACACTGTGGTACAGGCTATTATAAGTTTGTTTCACGGCAGATGTTTGTAACACCTGAAAATAACACCTTAAAGTAAAGTACATTAGACATCGTTAAATCGACTCAGCTAGTGATTCTGAGTCGATCGGTAGACTCAGAATCACTAGCTGAGTCGATTTAACGATGTCTGTCCGTCTGTCCATGTAAAGTTGTTCGTCGGCTACAGGTCGCAATCTTACTCCGATCGTTCTGAAATTTTACAGTTTAGATTATTTCGCGGCTGTTAAGATCGCTATTGAATTTGGTTGAAATCGGTTCAGATTTAGATATAGCTCCCATATATATCTTTCGTCCGATTTGGCCCTTTAGTCCTATAGAAGCTGTATTTTACATCCGATCGTTTTGAAATTTAGAATGGTAGAGTTTCTTGATCCATGAACCAACATTGCTGAATTTGAAGAAAATCGGTTAAGATTTAGCTGTAGCTCCAATATATATGTTTCGGACGATTTTGCTCTTTAGTCCTGTAGATGCTGTATTTTACATCCAATCATTTTGAAATATAGAATGGTAGAGTTTCTTGATCCATGAACCAACACTACCGAATTCGAAGAAAATCGGTTAAGATTTAGCTATAGCTCCCATATATATGTTTCGTCCGATTTGGCCCTTTAGTCCTATAGAAGCTGTATTTGACATCCGATCGTTTTGAAATTTAGAATGGTAGAGTTTCTTGATCCATGAACCAACATAGCCGAATTTGAAGAAAATCGGTTAAGATTTAGCTATAGCTCCCATATATATGTTTCGTCCGATTTTGCTCTTTAGTCCTGTAGAAGCTGTATTTTACATCCAATCATTTTGAAATTTAAAATGGTAGAGTTTCTTGATCCATGAACCAACACTACCGAATTTGAAGAAAATCGGTTAAGATTTAGCTATAACTCCCATATATATGTTTCGTCCGATTTGGCCACTTAGTCCTATAAAAGCTGTATTTTACATCCAATCGTTTTGAAATTTAGAATGGTAGAGTTTCTTGATCCATGAACCAACACTACCGAATTTGAAGAAAATCGGTTAAGATTTAGCTATAGCTCCCATATATATGTTTCGTCCGATTTGGCCCTTTAGTTCTATAAAAGCTATATTTTACATCCAATCGTTTTGAAATTTAGAATGGTAGAGTTTCTTGATTCATGAACCAATATTGCCGAATTTGAAGAAAATCGGTAAAGATTTAGCTATAGCTCCCATATATATGTTTCATCCGATTTGGCTCTTTAGATCCAATCGTTTTTATACCCTTCACCACACTGTGGTACAGGGTATTATTTAAGTATAAAATGTCCCAAAAGTAAATTTATGTAAACAATTTATACATGAATTACAAAATGTATATATCAGAGTTATTCCATATTACGAGAGTGGTGTAGGGTATTATATAGTCGGCACCGCCCGCCTTTAGCCTTTCCTTACTGGTTTTGCTTTCCTGTAGTACGGCAAACTTTCTATATATCAATTGAGTTCTATATATCAATTGCACTTATGAGTCATTCCATGCCAAACTGGACGATTTTTGACATCACAATTTGTGATCGCTTCGAAATTTTGTGTATTATTTACCTAAAAATATCTTATACGTAGTTCAAGAAAAAATTTTAAAAAATTTCTTTAAGAGTTATGAGCAATTTAAAGTTGACGAAATTACGTTTTTTTCTAAAAGGTGTGTTCATTCTTTAGCTTTTATCTCATGAAATACATAACGTATTTTAATATGATATACCTTGTTTTGAAGGCAGTTTCAACTACTGCAACTAACTGAAGTCAGCACTGCAACAAATATACTAAATTTTCATGTTTTTGCCCTTTTATACTTTCTATTGCGATTTTGAAAATGATTACATCCTTCGATTTTTTGGAAATTTTATTGTCGTGTTCTTAGATGTCTTTGTTAGCTACTGTATGAATTTGGAAGCGGTGAATTTATGGGAACTATTTTTTTACGATTTTTTATAAAAACAACATTTGTATAATTTCTGCGAATGTGCTTTAAATAATTAACAGAATGATAATTTTTAGTCATTAGTTTATTAATATAACAATAACAACAATAAAAATTATGAATTTTGCAAAATTATTTGCCAAAACGTAAATGAAAGAAATTTTTCTTGAACTATAGAATGATCTTATATTTTAGGTAAATAATACATACACAAAATTTCGAAGCAATCAAAAATAGTGATGTCAAAAATCGTCTCGTTTGGCATGGAATGACTCATATTGTTTAAACCTGAAACAATTTAATTTATATTCAATCATTTTGCTCGGTGTACTTGCCGTAGTTAAACCCTCGTTAAAATCTGTCTACTCCTTTTGAATGCAACATTGTAAGAGTAGCTTTACAGATTTTAACGAGTAACTAGTTGTAGCTTTGTTTACTTTTTGCCGCCGCCTTTCTCCATCAAACCACTTCTTCGCGATCCCGCCTATCGAAAGCATCTTGTTGCTCTCTCGCTCTCATCCCGCATATCGTTGCATACGTACATATTGTTGTACAAAGGTAATCTTGTTTACCATTTATTGAATTAAATAAATTAGAGTTTCGGCTCCTTTTTTTATACTGAAAATTAAACTATCGTGTTATTATTTATTTTCTTTTTCGGCATTAACATTTTGGTCGCATCGAACCGGATATTTTGAGCCCGATTTTCTTAAGTTCGCGCTGTTAATTGGCGTTGTTTTTTTTCGCCCTCCAGTTCGTGTTGTCGGCGCATATTCATCCCTTCATCATCCCTTCATCCTTATCCATCATCACCAACCTCATCTCATCATTTATTATTAATTATTTAAATAATAATGTCAAAGTAAGTATAGTGCAGTGTAGTTATAAGTGTGAGCTCGCGATTTTTAAATCAATAAAAGTGTTCGTGTTATTTACAAAAAGGTCGTCTTACAGCGCGTCGCGAAACCCCTCCCTCTACACCCGTCTCGTTTCTATCGTTGTGGTTACATACATACGTACGTGTATACAGACCGGCATATGTCCGTCCGTACGTATTAAAGAAAAACAATAATTAAAACAAATAAATAAAAGATTATTTTAAAACATCCCTATAGTGCGGATATTAGTGGTGAAAAAGTGTATTTTTTTGACAGTGCAGTGGTGGTAAATTTTACAAAATTAATTTGCGAAAATAAACTAGTTCGCGTATTTGTAAAAATAAGCAACAACTCGTTACCGTCGGAAAAGGAGAAACAATAACATTTGAAAT